>CM036757.1:54508091-55159480 GCA_020796225.1 Arion vulgaris | reverse complement strand
TCCAGTTTGAATTGGCAATCTTGCATTATAGTCACGGTTGCAGACACCTTTATCCAGTGAATTGTTTACCAGAAGTGTCTAACTTTGGTCATTCAGACTATCATCATGATCCATTGCTCGTTGCTTTCATCATCATCATCATCATTGGCCTCTTTGTCTCAGGAGACAATATGTTTTGCGTTAAGTACTATGTTCTGCGCTGAAGCACAACGTTTCCTGTGGCTGTAATTGCTTATTCTGGAATGACAATCCTTGCCAGTTGCTGAAGGTAAAACTAGAGACTGGAGCTGATACATAGGATGTTCTCGCTGCTATCTGCTCTCTCTTTTGCCTCCATTTGTGATGGTGATCATTTTTCTTTTCATGTTGAGCCACCCTCACTGCCACGTTTGTCTGTCTTTGGCCAGCCGCTCCCAATGTTCTTTGTCTATTCCGCATGAGTGAGATCGCGCTTACAGGTTTCAATGAAGCGTAATAATGGGCGCCCATGATGTCTAGTACCAGTTGCTAGCTGACCACATAGAATGTTCGTTGGTTTACCCGTTCTATTAACCCGTTCGTTCCCTTTACACCTGCGTGTCAGGACACAAAAATAAAACATTTTACAGCTATGACCTCTACAGATACTACAACCACATCCTTCGACCCTAGTCTGTATCGCTTTTTATGAGCTTGCTCATTGAGCCACTGAGAAAACATGTAGTCTGTGACTGCTGTCAGGTCAATGCTTTATTTACCGCCATGGCCTCAAATGGCGGCCTACTTCTAGTCACGTCAAAACACACAATGTCTCCCTTCACATTATCCCCTCTGACCTGTGAAGTTAAAGCACATGCGCTACGCCGGTGCCAAGCAACAAATCATCTGTGTAAATTACCGCATCGTCCTCAGACGTGTTCTCAAAAGATCACACACGAACGTCTGTCTGCCTTTACGACCATCATATTTGTTGTCTGCATTTTCATGCCAGTCTGATACTAGTTGGAAAAGGCCTCCGCATATCACAGACAGAAAAGAGAACAAATAGATCTATCCAGAAAGAACTCAAAATCAAATAAATCTGGCTGATGCTGCATATAAGGAAGAACACATTAACGTCAAAATGTCGATGACGTCAATGTTTGACAGGTCAAAAGAAACGAAGGATTGAAGAATACCATTATGGATAGATTACTCATGGCAAAGAAAAGAAGAGGAAGACCACGGAGAAGATGGATTCAGGATGTAACTGATGATATAAGCATGACGGCTGCAAAGGCGGCACATCCGGCCTATGAGAGAGTGTAATTCAGAAGGACTGTCGCCCGAGTGGTTACCGGGGTCCAAATTTGGGGTGTAAAAAATAAAACCACTGTTACCTGCCACTCATGTCATAAGAGGCGATTTTGGAGGTTTGGTTGAAATCGGATGCACATGTCCTAAACGTGTAGAAGTATATGCGTTTAGGGCCTACCAAACCCAATGTGCAACGTATACACGTTCTTGGCAAAGATAAGACATATCACAAAGAGTGATTAAAATTGGTTGTAAAGAACGAACGCAAAGAAGAAGAAGAAGAACTGTTAGGATGACAAAGTTCTGCTCATCACAATCTATTTGAAGATTCGTATAATTAAAATGAAGACATTCACTGATCCAAGATAAACCATGTATCAGCGTATACAATAACCAAAGACACTCACCGCACATGAACACAAACGATACACTATAGTAAAGGAAACACGCATATGCAATGTAAGGTAGTCTTACAAAGTACAAAAACAAGATACAGAGACGGTACGATCAAAAGGTATATACTAAACAAATGATAACAAGAAACTACAGTGGCGGCTCGTCATTAAGGGCCAGTGGGGCCGGGCCCCAAAAAAATAATGTGTAACGTGTAATTATTATTTTTAAAATTTAAATATAACCGAACCCAAAACCATGATTTTTCTGAAAATGTTGTGTCCGGCCCCACCAACAAAAAGGATTACGAGCCGCCACTGACAAACTAAATAAAGACTATTGTACTACACACCAGACATCACAAATACAATTAGAGGCTAATTCCTAACAGTTATAAAATGAAGATGAGTAACGATATTTTAATTCACGAAATAAATAAATTGGTGATTCAACTGCAGGAATTTCATCTCAGAAAAATCACGATTTGAAGCAACATCTTGTCAGTAAAGGTGAGCAAAGTGTTAAAGGGGTTTTAAAAGGAGCAAGGCCCGCGTGCCCAGCGTGTTCGTAGCGCGTTGGACTACGGGTGACTAGTCCTCTGTAAGTGCTGGTTCAACTCCGCGGACTGGCAGAAAAGCTACAGGTTTCCCAGATTTACGGTGTTCGTGGCACCGAGCCGAAGGGTTACGATGTCCATGACACCAAGCAGAAGAGCTTTCAGCTCAAGTACTTCTGGAAGAAAAAAAAAAAAAAGGAAGGAGCAAGATGTACATCTAGAGAACAAAGGAAACTATCAACATGAATAACTTAGCTATGTGCTGAGACAGTTTTTTTTTTTTTTTTGATCCAGAACGACTGAACTTTTCAGCTCTTCGATTCGGTGCCACGAACACCGTAAATCTGGGAATCTGTGGCTTTTTCTGCCATCCGCGAAATTGAACCCGCACACACAGAGGATAGTCACCTTAGTCCAACGTGCTACGAACATGCTGGCACACGGCAACTGCTGAGACCGTTTAAACACCTATGTTTCGGCCAGGAATTCCGTTATGTTAGTCAAGTATTACTAATCATCCTCTGCTGTTGAACTGAAGTTAAGACTTTAAGATCGTTGGCAACATTATCTTAAAATAACTATGTGTTGCAGTTGCGTTATGTAAAGGTTGTCTCGGTAACAATCGACCTATTTTAACATTACTCTGTACACTATTGGAAAAACTAGGTCATGAACGAGTTATGATGAACGAGTTATGTAAAAAAACACAATTACGCAAACGTGCAGAATATTTTCAAAAGAGTATTAGGGTTGAGCTCGCCCACAGCCATGTTTAGCACAGGCCAGACAACTGGCCGGGTATTCCCTGACGTAGATAAGAAAAGAGATCTGGAAATTACAGATGTTTGATAGAAAACTGCACGCTTTTTGCAATTTTACTCAATTCTGTGAGTCTACGGTTATTTATTGGGGAAAAATATTTATAATATTGATATTAATAATAATTCCTCTCGTACCGTTATACGTTACATAGGGCCTGCAAGTAATTTCTCCATACCGCTCTATCCTGGGCAACTCGCTCAATCTCCTCCATGGAACTGAGACCGATATTTCCAGCCTCTCTCAGCAAAGTTCACTTCAGGGTCTCCTTAGGTCGACCTCTCTTTCTTGAACCCTTTGCATCCCACTTCAATGCCTGCTTTGATATTCTTTGATCATTTCTCCTCAAGGTGTGCCCAACATATCTCCATCTTCTCTTTCTTATAACAGTTGTCACTAGTGGTTGACCAGACATGTCTCTGATTTCATCACTTCTCCTGAATTCGTTCCATTTTATATTCATTATTTTTCGCAGACATCTATTTTCAAATGCATTCAACTTGCTTTCTATATCTTTAGTCATTTTCCAACTCGCTGGCATATGTTAGGATTGATACAACATTTGAATTGAAAATTCGTAATTTAGTTTTAATACTATATAACTTGCAGTTCCATATTTTATTTCGACTTTTAAAAGCTGATGTTGCTTTGCCAATTCGTATCATAATTTATTTTTAACATTTCCTGTGCAATCAAAATTGCTACCCAAATAGGTGAACTGCTCTGTTATTTTTATCATTTTAGATTCCAGTGTGATATCTGCATTACTTGCCATAGGTGTTTTCATTATATTTGTTTTTTCATAGCTTATCTGCAGTCCAACTTTTGATGCTATAGATGACAAGTTGTCTGTTTTTCTTTGCATATCTTGGTTGTTTCTACTTAACAAGGCAATATCATCTGCAAAATCCAAATCTTCTAGTTGACTATTTTCTACCCAATCAATGCCAGTTTCGCCCCTGCAACATTTTCGCATCACCCAGTCAATGGCCACTCTAAACAATAGTGGAGATAGAATACAGCCTTGCTTTACTCCGGTTTCAACCATAAACCAGTCACTGTGTCCACCATCAGTGCGAACTGCACACTGTGAACCATCATAGAGGCTCTTTATAATGTTTATTATTTTGTCTGGTATTCCATAGCATCTCAGAATATTCCACAGAGAGATTCTGTGTAGACTATCAAAAATTTTTTTAAATCGATGAAATTTAGTATGAGTGGTTGTTGCTTCTCAATATGTTCCTCCAAAATTAGTCATAGGGTAATTATTTGGTCTAAGCAGTTTCTCCCAGATCTAAAACCAGCTTGTTCTTTTCTCAGGGTTGTGTTCACTGCTCCTTTGATTCTATTAAGAATGATTTTGCAGAACGTCTTGGTCATTACTGATAATAGGGTGATCCCTCTCCAGTTGTTGCATTCTTTGAGATCACCTTTTTGGGGATCTTAACAATTATTCCCTTCTTCCATTGATCTGGGACAGTTTCTTCTTCCCATACTTTATTAAATAGTTCTTGCACCTGGCTAATAGTTGTATCATCAGCCGCTTTGAGCATTTCTGCAGTAATGTTGTCATCACCCGCTGCCTTATTGTTTATCAAGGAATTGATTGCCTCCTTGACCTCAGCTACACTTATCATTTCTTCGTTAATTGGTAGGAGCTGTTTCTTGCCTTTTCGTCAAACTTGAGTAGTACTGGTGGATCAGGTCTATTTAATATTTCTTCAAAATGTTCTGCCCATCTTTTCTTCTGCTCGGTATCTGATGTTAGAACTTTACCATCTTTGCTCTTGATTGGGCCACCCTTTGAAACAAATGTTCCAGTAAGTTGTTTTAGTGTGTTGTATAGCATTTTACTGTTTCCAGTCTTAGCTGCCTTTTCCCCTTCTTCGGCCAGTCGATTGACATATGCTCTTTTATCTCTTCTAGATGCTCTTTTCACTTCCTTGTCTTTTAGTCTATATTCCTCTTTAGCTTTGATTTCATCTGTTGCATCCTTAGTATTAAATATTGCTAGTTTCATCTTTCTTCTTTCTTGAATACATTTCCAGGTGTCATCGCTTATCCAGGGTTTTCTGTCTTTTGTCTTTAATCCTGCGCTACTATTTGCTGCCCCCAATAGTGTGTCCTTTATTCTTCAATGTTCTGTTCATTTTCACCATTGAGTAACTCGAACCTATTCTTAAGTTCGAGCTGATATTCCTCTTTTACCTCATTATTTTGTAGTCTTTGACTGTCTATTCGCAGTTGTTTTTTTTTAGTATGGTGAATTTTCAATTTCAGTTTCAATTTACCTATGCATACATTGTGATCACTTCCAACATCTGCCCCTCTGTATGCACGGACATCCAGCAATGATGTTCTAAATTGTGTATTTATGCACATATGGTCAATCTGATTCCTGGTCACTCCATCTGGTGAGTGCCAAGTAAGTTTATGAATTTCCTTATGTGCAAAGATGGTACCTCCAATTACTAAGTTTGACAGCATACATAACTCCGCCAGTCTTTTTCCATTCTCATTCATTGTGTTTATTCCTTGTTTTCCTATAGCTCTCTCTCTACTCCTACATTATCACTTCCAACCTTGGTATTAAAGTCCCCCATTACTACTAATAGATCATGTTTTTGGGTCTTGTTAATTTGATCTTGTAGTTGCTCATAAAATGTGTCTTTCTTATCATCGTCAGCCTCATTTGTTGGTGCATAACACTGCAGTATTGTCATATTGACATGCCTGGTACTGAAGCGGGCTCTAATTATCCGACTCGAGATGGGTTCCCATTCTAACATGCTCTTTGCTACTCTAGGTGTCATCATTATACCCACTCCTTCAAAATGCTTACCATCTTCTCTTCCTGAATATATGAAAGTTAATCCACTAACTACTATTCTATCTGTTCCAGGCCATCTCACTTCACTTAACCTCAGTATGTCTAGCTCGTATCTCTTCATTTCTTCTGCAATTTGGGCTGATTTTGTAGCCGTGGCCATCGTTCTCACATTCCAAAATCCAATTTTAGTGTGTGTCTTTATTGATATTCCTTATTGTTAAACTTAACTTGTTGCATAATATGACTTCGAGTTAGCATTTTGTGTTGATTTTAAAATGAATTCGTCTATATACACCAATACTGGAATGCGAGGTCACGTGGTGTAGTTGTGGTCTGATTTCCAACAATTCTTACCTGAGCCCGAAGGCCCAGTAGTTTATAGATGGCTCTGGCTCGCCCGAGTTGTACCGGGGCCCGCAATATAAACAAAGAATAGTGTCATTGCGACCTTCAAGGCATGTCGTAAGAGGCGACTGAGGATGGGGCCCTGGGAAGCTAGACTAGCAAATAAGAAGCGTCGCAGTGAATTGCTGGTCTACTTGTAGGCGCATAAATGGAAACAATGTATAATAACACTTAGGCTCATATCACATACAGATCAGACTGAGTGGTTAACAAGTGGTCGATATCGAGCGTTCGTAGAAGAAGGAATGATCTGAAAGGCATTTGACACAAGCGGAAACTTAGAAGTTGATACAGTAAAACACTTGTTAATTGTAAAGGTGAAGAAGGTCATATATATATATTGGTTATTTTCGTTATTGGTTACTAAACTGACGTCATTGTACTCCAGGCAAACCCATAGGTGCTCAATCTTCCCCAACAGATATCGAAGAGTATGCATACTGATGGTTCCTGTGGCTCGCTGATTAAACACACCTCTCACTCTGCCTCTCAGACATCCAGTTCTACTTGAACAACGGGTAACTCCAAACTTCCTAAATCGCTTGATCGATTCAGCATCGATTTTAGTGTCCTCATCCAACAGACAGTCGCGAAGAGACTGAAGAATATCCCTTATCCATCTTCAACTCCCCAACAATCGATGCTGTTGATGCTCTCTCATTACCGTAAACATCGCTTGCCCAGGACAGTATATCCACGTAAGCCGCTGGAGGTTAGAAACTTCTATAGACGACATCCACTCATACCGAAACCTGCCCTTCTGGATCTTGTGAAGCATCGACTGAGAGTCAAATACAACAACTGCCCCAGTAAATGAAGTCCCAGAGATTCAATGGAGGGCAGCAGTAACGGCCTCAACCTCCATCCTCATACTAGAAATAGTTGTCCTGTATGCCCCACTTCGCTCTGCAAGAGCCGGACTTCTCACTACGTTGAACCGACCAATTGGTATATACAACAACATCATCATCCCTTGCATTATCTTCTATTAGCTGCTTAACTGCGATAATATATATATATAATCAACTATATTATTATTAGTTAAACCAGCGTACGACAGCAACATTAAAATAAAATATATACAATCACTTGTTAACTCAATTTAACAGATCAAGTTAACAACAATAAATACGCCCGTGTGGTACAGAGGCCAGCAAGGGAAGCACAGAATAGTACCACTGCAACCTACAATGCATGTCGTAAGATGAGCCTAATGTAGTCCCTAGTGATGCTTCTTCTTCTTTTCCCAATCCTGTTTGCCTCACAGCGTCAGGTCAAGAAAAGATTTCTAAAACGGGCCCTTGTTTGCGCTTCGTAGATAGTGTCTTTCGTTGCCTCTGTTATCTCTGTGGTCCATCTTTTGCGTGGCCGACCTTCTGCTTTGTACCCATTGTATCGGAGCAGCATTGCTCTTTGAGGTGCACTGTCTGTTGGTAATCTGCTATGTGGCTGAACCATTTAATTTGTTGTTTCTTGATGAAGTTTAGTATTGATGTTGTACCCACTTTTTCCTGATGTCTTCATTTCTCAACCGGTCTCTTCTTGTTACACCCAGCAATCTTCGTAGACTTCATCTCTGTCATGACTAGTTTTCTTCTGTCATTTGTTGTCAGTGACCAGGTTTGGCACTGGTAACATAATGTGGGAGAAAGATTGTGTTGAGCATTGCTCTTTTTGTGTTCATGGTGACATGTTTGCATTTTAAAATTGGCACCATTTCTCCTATCATTTGGTTTTCTTTGTTGCATCTGTGTTGAATTTCATTAGCTATTCTTTCGTTTGCTGAAAAAATTCTCCCAGGTATGTAAAGTCTTTTACTTGATTTAGTGGGCGATTGGTGGTTCGATTTAGTGGGTGGTTCGATGCAGATATTGGTAGTACTTTCCTCTCAGTCGAATGCCATTACTTCTGTTTTGTCTATGTTTATTCTTATGTTGCATTCATTACATGCTAACTGGAGTCTTTTAATGTGTTGTTGCAGCTGTTCATCTGTTGTTGATATGATTGCCTGATCATCTGCACAAATAAATTCGTTTAAAAGTTCTCTGAGCCTAGTAAATTAAAAGCAGCGCAGAAATCGGATGTGCTGGCCTACTTGTAGGTGCATAACAGGCACAGCGTACAATCGCTCTTAGACTCAGATCACATACAATTCACACAGAGTGGTCGATATGGAGCGTTCGAAGAAGAAGAAGAAGACACCGAATAAATATGACCTGATTGACACCGAAGTTTGTTATAATTTCATAATAAAATATTGTATATCTCACCTCTGGATATACAAATGAAATCATTTCGTTCCCGGTTGATACATGTAAGACATATTTGGTATTCGTATTTTTACTCCTGAAGTATGTTAACAAAGAAGTAATAGCGACTATCACACATATTAATCTTGCACATGTTTTCAGTTTAAATATCACAGTCATTTTTGTGTTGGAACCAATACACTAATATATCTGGCTTCAGAACTGGCTCCTACTTCACTGCTTCTACCGACTTTTCATCCACCTAGCATCGTACAGAGGCATACGCTCATTTGTAACTATAATCCAGACCTCCTGATCTGAACATATGATAATTAGACTGTTGGGATATAAGCTATTCGTGACATCAGATCTTGTAATAGGATTTAGAGTCAAATCAAACGTAAATATGATACCGAATTAATCTGGATTAGGCGAGAAACGCTGTGATCACTGATATGAAAATACAATACACTGGATAAGTAGTCTTGACATCTGATGTGCAAGCCAAAGAGGTTATCGAGAAAAAAAACTGTTCTCCGTTTGAGTGGTTTAGGATTAGATTCGCTACAGAAACCTTAAGGCCTCTTAACTAAATTTATTCATATGAAACCAGACTGCACTATTCACAGATATAAGTGTAAATATTGTAGTAAATTTAAACTGTACAATTATTTGTTGTAAATATGAGACTAGACGACTGTACAACTATTTGTTGTAAATAAGCTAAAATTGAGACTAGATATAACTGTACAAGTATTTGTTGCAAATATGAGATTATACGACTTTACAACTATTTGTTGTAAATATGAGACCAGACGACTGTACACCTTTTTGTTGTAAATATGAGACTAGACGAGTGTACAACTATTTGTTGTAAATATGAGACTAGACGACTGTACAACTATTTGTTGTAAATAAGTTAAATTTGAGACTAGATTTAACTGTACAAGTATTTGTTGTAAATATGAGACCAGACGACTGTACACCTTTTTGTTGTAAATATGAGACTAGACGACTCTACAACTATTTGTTTTAAATATGTTTAAAGTGGCACTAGATTTGAATGCTTAATATTTGGTTGTAAATGATGTTGGTAATAAACATTTTCACTTTATTATAGATAACAATAAATTAGAAAGATGGCCACATCTTAATAATCTTTTTTAACTCAATAGCTATAGTTCCATTCACATGCAACGCATAACTTCTTGTAGCAGCGTTATCAATTTAAGGATAGACTGCAGTAAAATTACATTCAACAAATAACTTCTTGCAGCTGCGTTATCAATTTAAGGAAAGACTGCAGTAAAATTACATTCAACAAATAACTTCTTGCAGCTGCGTTATCAATTTAAGGAAATACTGCAGTAAAATTACATTCAACAAATAACTTCTTGCAGCTGCGTTATAAATTTAAGGAAATACTGCAGTAAAATAAACATTCAACAAATAACTTCTTGCAGCTGCGTTATCAATATAAGGAAAGACTGCAGTAAAACTATGTAGCAATGACGAAATACGTAAAAACAAATTACCGTCGTTTTACAAAGTTACTTAGTAAAAGGGCATAAGGCTTTTGCTAAAAAAGTCGCTGTGTATTGTTACTGTTTTTGTATTTTGTAAAATTACAGTACATTGACGTTACGTGTTTCGCTGTAGCTACGTTCAAAACTAAAACATCCGATGAAAATTTACTGTTTAAAAATAGTATTGGTTATGTCGTCATAGGAAACTATAACACCACTGAAGACACATACACGTTTTGAATTAAATCGTCTTAATTAAGCACACAGACTCAATTTTGTTTGAGCTCGACCAGACAGTACCGCAACGAATGAACCTATAGTCTGTCCATTAATTCGTGAGCACGTTTGAAATTGATTTTCTCGAAAACTACCTGTTGGATCTCAGTGATTTTGTGCATGCAGCCTTAGAATATACATGACGCTAAAATAAAGCTAACCAGTAGTCCATAGATGCTACGGATTTTGCACATCGGCGAATTCCTTTGATCTTTTATGACAATTGCAAATACGGGGCTCAAATTTTAGATTTTACAGTATCCCTAGAATTTGTCCATGTTAATTATATTCATAGGTGTATCTCCATATTAACTTGATAGGTCAAGTAATTAAGTGTGTTGCCCTTTATGTGCAAACGTGAACTTGGATACAATATGCAACAGTTAGTCCTCTCCTTCGGTCACCATTAGACCCCAGGGTGTTTTAACTTCACCACAAATTGTATGATGGTAGACGCATTTGGATATGGAAATGTATACGTTGCTATTTCTCAGTCTGTAATCAAAATATGATTTGTATCATCCCGAATCTGACGATTCCATGAGGTTGATAATTGTTACTGGCTGGACAAATTGTAATCCATCTCGGTGCTATCATTGAGAGGGACTCACGTGTCAGAACTTCAACATCACACATTTTAAACGTCCTGTTCTGTTCGGCAACTTGCCCTTTTACTTTAGCCCAGACAAGCTCTATCGGATTGAGGTGAGCATGATATGGAGGTAGTCGCAAAGACGTGTGGCCGTATTCCGCAATGATTTTGTCAATATGAAACACCTTTGTCTTATTTGTCATCCTGACCAGGTGCAACAACTCGGGTTTCAAATATGTATCATCAAAGCTGACATTTTCCTTAGCAAGCCAAGTCCTAATTTGATCTTTTATATTTGATGCAGTTGGTACTTTGTCTTCCGTTGATACTGCGTTGTGATAGTGTGCATTATCCATTACCAAGCATGATGGTCTGTTTAGAATTTGAAGTAGATCTTTCTCCATCCAGTGCCTGAAAATATGTCCATTCATTTCTGTGTGGTAGTCCCTACCGTCGGTACTTTTTGATTGGAAAATAAGTCCAGCGTCATGGACAAGACCTTCTTCACTGCTTCCTGCATGTGTTAGTATAATACGCTGGCCTTTGCTGCTTGGTATTTTTCTTTTCTGTTCACCGTCTACTGATTGCCATTCTTTAGCATTGGTGTGGTGAGCATTGACCCAGGATTCGTCCAAATATACAATATCATAGCCTTGCCTCCGCCGCTCACGGATCTGCCTCAGGTATTTACTTCGGGCAGCAATTAAATGTGGCTTTTCACAAATAATATTCCTGCCGCCTATAGTTTTTCTGAAGGTGAAGCCGGCGGCTCTTACAATTTTTCATAGAGTACTTTTAGAAATGTCTATGCTGCAATCTGATTGCAGTTTTAATTTCAGTTTCCTGAGAGTAACAAGTTGATTTGTCGCAAACATTTTCAAGAGCTCCCGTCTTATGACATCTATGTCAAAGTCGTCAATTGTTCTTTTCCTTCCTTGCTTGACATTAGTGCACTTTGTGTCCTGTTTAATCCATCGGGAAAAGGATTCTCTATTCAGACCAAGCGCCAGTTGCGTTCGTTTCTCATGGTTATGAATATCGCAATATAGATGACCTCTCTTAGATTCCCTACGGAAGTGTTGGTATAGTAAAACTGTAACTTTCTGCATTGGTATAAATGTGCACTTCAGACTCATTATGAATGTGATATCAATGTCAGTTTTGATAAGCCAACAAATATGATACAATAGATTCATACAAATAGCGAGATACGCCTATAACTATACAACGGTATCCCAATTATAACGTCATATGCTTTCCGCTTTCAAAGTCGACTGGGTTAGGTGCACGCGAATTCCCGTGAAATTGTTGTTTACTCACGATATTTCTATGTTACCATAATATATTTTAGAACAACGCGTCTGTGTACCGTAGATCTGTTACTATTGTGTACAATCCGGTGAGGTTGATTTTAATATAACCTGAAGAAGAAATATTTCAAACTACATCAAATATTTCTCTAGCGTCATGGATATTCTAAGGCTGCTTGCAAAAATCACTGAGATCCAACAGGTAGTTTTCGAGAAAATCAATTTCAAACGTGCTTATGAATTAATGGACAGACTATAGTACGGTTTAAACAAGTACAATCCGAGAAACGTATCCTTCCAAATCTCGGGGTCTCTGTGGCTAAGTGGTTAAGCCCTTTGCCTTGTGAGTCGAAGGTCGTGGGTTCGAGTCCGGACCGCGCCGTTCTGTTCACGAGTGCATTTTTTTCAGAGACCCTCAGGATTGTTGCTGGAGCTACGGAGTTCGTGCTTTGTGCAATATTCTCGTAGGCGGCGTGCCATTTCTGCGGAGAGGGACCGAGTCGTATGGGATAAAACCCGGTGCAATGAAGTCAACCTTTCGGCTTTAAAACCTTTTATAAGAGCTGCTCGGAATTGTTTAAATGTTTTTGAATGTACCATTTGATGTTTATAACGGTCTCCATCGTCTCCATGAACATTGGGCTCTACATTTTTAGTCTGAGCCAAACATAATTGCTTTTAAATATTCGTAAAAGCTATAGACTTGCTTGTGAGATACAATGTATAAATATCTTGCTATTCATCTGAAAGCTATAGACTTGCTTGTGAGATACAATGTATAAATCTCTTGCTATTCATCTGAAAGCTATAGACTTGCTTGTGAGATACAATGTATAAATCTCTTGCTATTCATCTGAAAGCTATAGACTTGCTTGTGAGACACAATGTATAAATCTCTTGCTATTCATCTGAAAGCTATAGACTTGCTTGTGAGATACAATGTATAAATCTCTTGCTATTCATCTGAAAGCTATATACTTGCTTGTGAGATACAATGTATAAATCTCTTGCTATTCATCTGAAAGCTATATACTTGCTTGTGAGATACAATGTATAAATCTCTTGCTATTCATCTGAAAGCTATAGACTTGCTTGTGAGATACAATGTATAAATCTCTTGCTATTCATCTGAAAGCTATATACTTGCTTGTGAGATACAATGTATAAATCTCTTGCTATTCATCTGAAAGCTATATACTTGCTTGTGAGATACAATGTATAAATCTCTTGCTATTCATCTGAAAGCTGTTGTCAGCTGTGTTTTATTATCTAAAAATTCTGACACAACAAGAATAAAATATAATTCTGTATTGATTATGTATACGTATGTAGTTTTATTTATCCAAAAACGCATTTAAAAACGCACGTGAGTCCCTCTCAATGATAGACATGCAGTTCTGGAAGAAGTGTGTTGAACATGTGCTCCGAGAGGAAGACGAGTACTGGCACCGAGATGGATTACAATTTGTCCAGCCAGTAACAATTATCAACCTCATGGAATCATCAGATTCGGGATGATACAAATCATATTTTGATTACAGACTGAGAAATAGCAACGTATACATTTCCATATCCAAATGCGTCTACCATCATACAATTTGTGGTGAAGTTAAGACACCCTGGGGTCTAATGGTGACCGAAGGGAGGACTAACTGTTGCATATTGTATCCAAGTTCACGATTGCACATAAAGGGCAACACAATTAATTACTTGACCTATCAAGTTAATATGGAGATACACCTATGAATAGAATTGACATGGACAAATTCTAGGGATTACTGTAAAATCTAAAATTTGAGCCCCGTATTTGCAATTGTCATAAAAGATCAAAGGAATTCACCGATGTGCAAAATCCGTAGCATCTATGAACTACTGGTTAGCTTTATTTTAGCGTCATGTATATTCTAAGGCTGCATGCAAAAAATCACTGAGATCCAACAGGTAGTTTTCGAGAAAATCAATTTCAAACGTGCTCACGAATTAATGGACAGACTATAGCTATAGTGCGTTTACAAATGTTTGCCCCAGTTTAAAAATATATAACTCTGCAACCATTTCAACTACGATGATGAAATTTTGCATACAAACTTGAAATATGAATGACCAAAGAAAAAAATGTTTGTCTTGTAGATTGTACAGCTTATTTCCATGTTTGTTTATATGGGGTATATAAAACTCTTGTCAGTGTAAAAGGACACATTTTTAAAGATTTTACAGCTTCACACCCAAACTTCTGTGGTCAACAACATATTTTCTCGTGCGCACGGTTTTTTTGCTCTGTTAAACAGGAGTGTTCTAGCTAGTTATAACTTGGTGTCATAACTAACGACCTCTGTTAAACAGGCGAGTTATAGATAGTTGTAACTTGGTGTCATAAGTGCAGAATTGACGGTCTCTATCAAACCAGAACATTCGAATATGTTGCAACTGTGTATCAGAATTGACGCCCACTATCAGGCAGAGCACTTTAGATTGCTATAACTTGGTGTCAGAACTGACTTCCCCTATGAGACCGAACATTTTAATCTGTTACAACTTGGTGCCAAAACGTTCGGCCCCTATCAACATAAGAACATTCTTATATGTTACAACTTGATGCCAAAACGTTCGGCCCCTATCAACATAAGAACATTCTTATATGTTACAACTTGGTGCCAAAACGTTCGGCCCCTATCAACATAAGAACATTCTTCTTCTTCGTTCTCACTAGTTTGGGATTTCGGATTCTTTAATAAAGGCAGCCATCTGCCTCAGATTATCAACCACGCCATACAGTTTGTCTTGGACGCTAGTGTAAGTGGGCCACCTATTTCTTCTCAAGTTTGCATACTGGGGGCAGTTTTGTAGGATATAATTCCTATGATTTCTGCTTCTCCGTTTGTGCTGACTTCTTCCTGCAGTAAGTTTTGGCCACCCTCGTGATGGTAGTTCTGACATTCTTACTGCGTGGCTAAATCTCCGAGGCAGATTGGCAACCGTAGAATCCTTTATCCCATTCCTCATTGTGAGGGGTTGTTGCACCATGTTATGCGCCTTACGGTCTGGTGCATCCGTTTTCTGCAAGTATTTGTTTCGGGTTAGCATTCCCTAGCGGACACATGCATCCGATCTCATCCAGACCTCCTTAGTCGCCTCTTACGACATGCGTGGCAGGTAACAGTGGTTCTATTCTTTACACCCCACATTTGGGCCCCGGTAACCACTCGGGCGAGAACATTCTTATATGTTACAACTTGCTGTTAGAACTGAGATCGCTATCACACAGAGCAGTCTAACCTGTACATGTTACCGTCACCTGAAAAAAACATGATGCATTATCGTATATGCATACATTCATTGTGAGCAATAGTAGTTGTTAATGAACTCGACTCTTAGGAGCGTGTTCCGGGTACAGTTCCACAGTGGGAGTCCGGAGCGTGCGGTATATGTTCACAGTATGATGCAAGTCTTCGAAATGTCGACTCTTAAATACTTTTTCCTTAAAATATTCTTCAATTGTAATTTTGATTTTGCTGCTTACGCCGCTTCCCTTACTGTTCCGCCTGATGCGGCCACCTCTCTGCATCATAGCACGGTACGGCCCTGGTGAGAGTGGACTATTTTTCCGACGTTCAGGTCGACCAAGCCTCAATTTGGTACCAGAAAACACTAAGAAGTAAAGGTGAACTGCGTGATGTTGACCACAGTACCCATCGTGTGACGACTGTCCATAAAATATACGGGAATAATACCTATTACCCAATATACCTCGAGGTATGAAAAATTTTATTTTTACTTTTTTTTTAAAATACATTATTTAATTGTTATTATTACTTTTATTTTTTAATACATTATTTAATTGTTATTATTACTTTTATTTCTAGATAACTGGTCAGAATATATGTACAGTATTGGATACCTTGGTGGAATAACTAAAAAATAAAACTCTTGCAAAAGAGTCAGTGAGTTGTTACAAATGGACTAAGCCTCATAGACATGGAGTTCAGTAGCTGCAAGTAGCAATAGTTCTCATTGATGTCATAAAATTGACTTATGTGCATACATTTACAGGTGCTAAAATAAAACTTGGTTGAACTCAGCTTTATTATACTGATTAAATAAAAAAAAGAGTTAACAGGCAAATTACAAGTATTTGCATGTGGTCAATCTGCTTGTTCTATATATTAAAAAACAAACTTATGAAGTATTTAATTTTGTTTCGAGTGTGTATGTTCTAATTTGTTTAAGTTGTTATGAATTAAATTTTGTATTTAGTGGTTATCTCGTGTTCCAGCAAAACTTACAATGATTTACATACTTATAATTTTGATGTACTCTATTACAAATCATCAGCATCATCAAGTAGCTTGTCCCTTGTGGAAAGTGGCTCCAATGACAATAGTTCTGAGAAACTCTCTGTTCTGTGCAAGTTCACCGATGTTAGCAGAGATCATTCTCACATCTTCAATGGCATCTTGCACTCCTCGTCTTCTAGGTCTTCCTCTCATTCTTCTTCCAGGCATCGTTTCCTCCAAAATTATCTTCTCTGTGCACTCATGTTGTTTCCGAAATATTTAATTTTCCTTGATGTTATGCACTTTAATAGCCAACTCTCTTTAATATCAAGCTGTTGAAGAACAGAAAAATGTGTTCTTTTCTCTGTCCATGATATTCTAAGTACTTTTCTGTAGTATTTGCATTGAAAAGCATTAATGATCTTCTCCACCGCTTCATCCATGGTCCATATCTCACAATCATATGTTGCCAAGGGAAAAACACAGGCTCTCAAACACTTGATTTTTGTTCTTATGTCAGTTACTTTCCATAGATTAGTTAGTTTTCAATTAAGAATAGTTGTACTAAAATATATTAGTATTTGCAAGCATTGTAGTTTGTCAACTGTTTAGCAAGTCGCTATGGCATCGTTATAGGTTTAAGACGTCAGATGAGTTCAGTACACTGTTGCTCTTCTTAATTTTCCTCTTTTCTCTAATCCTGTTGTGTTTCACAACATCAAGATACGAAGATATTTCTAGAACGGGCTTTTGTGTGCGATTCATAAATTATGTTTTTCCCCGCCTCCGTTATTCGTGTAGTTCACCTTTTGCGTGATCGATCTTTTGTTTTGTGTCATCAGTGTTGGGGTAACATTGCTTTTTAATGCGTACTGTTTGGTGGTAATCTGCTTATGAAGCCAAACTATTTAATGTGTACTGTGTGTTGGTAATCTGCTTATGAAGCCAAACTATTTAATGCGTACTGTGTGTTGGTAATCTGCTTATGAAGCCAAACTATTTAATGTGTTGTTTCTTGATGAAGTTCAGTACTGATGTTGTACCAACTTTTCTTATGATGCCTTCATTTCTAAACAGGTCTTTCCTTGATACTCCTAGCATTCTGTTTAGATACTTCATCTCTATCGTGACTAGTTTTCTTAATTTGGCACTGCAAGCATAATGTCGGGAGAACGATTGTGTTGTACAATACTCTATAAATGTTCATAGTGACATGTTTTCATTCCCAAATTTGTGTCATTTGCAACTTTGATTTGTTTTAGGGATCTCTGTGAGGTAGAGGTTATGTGCTTGTCTCTCGTATCAAAGGTACCATGTTCGCTCCCTCCTGGAGACATCTTGATACTTTTGCAGAGATTCCTGAGCTCAGTGTAGGTGAGATCGAGTTCCTAGTCCTACTGGAGACATCTGGATACTTTTACAGAGATTCCTGAACTCAGTGTAGGTGAGATCGAGTTCCTAGTCCTACTGGAGACGAACGATAAAACGTAGGTCCCGTGTTCAATTTGAGTACGTAGAAGAACCCTTAGCAGTTCAAATTCGAAAAGAGCAGGCTGGAAAGCCGCTGCCCTGCCCAAATTTATTAGAAGAGATTAAAAATAAAATTCCTACAAACATATCTTCGCCATCTTCAAAATTACATCGAGGAAACTCGCCGGTGCTACGGAGTTCATGCAATGCAGCTGTGATCTTCCTGTGTAAGAAATATATCTGAGCACACATAGTTACTCACGGAAGTGCAAATATGGTCCAATTAATAAATCAATCACTGAATCAATCAAATCGAGATTTGCTTTATTGCAAATATATTGAATTTCTTTAGTTATTCTGTCATATACTGACAAATGCTCCCTAGTTACGTAACACTGCTGTTAACCATATTAAACTCGGCATTTACTATCCAGTCATGAATCAATAATGTTAATACATTTTGAGCAGCAGGGAATATGAGGTTGATAGATATTAAAAATGCAAACATTGTATGGATGTTAAGTACGTGATAAACCTTGGTAGTGTTAAATACTTCAGAAACGTATATGGACGTTCAATAACTCATACACAAAACATATGTAGTGCAATTAAAACATGTATAAAACAAAGCATGCGCAGTACATGTTTAAAAAATATATGCGATGGACAGATGTTAAACACATACGCTGCCCGTCTGCCCAGCGTGTTCGTAGCGCGTTGGACTACGGTGACTATCCCTCTGTGTGTGCGGGTTCAACTCTGCGGGATGGCAGAAAAAGCCACAGATTCCCCAGATTTACGGTATTCGTGGCACCGAACTGAAGGGTTACGATGTCCATGGCACCGAGTCGAAGAGCTCAAAAGCTCAAGTGCTTCTGGATCGGGAAAAAAACCCAAAATAAACACACACACATTCGCTGTACAGCATTTTAAACACATCATACGAAGCACAGCTGTTAAACACATCGTGAGGTGTACACATGTTAAACACATTATAATACATTGTCATCATCATCAGATGCCGTGTCGGCTGGCGTAAGCGATCATGGATCTCCACAAATCTCGGTCTTTGATTTTTGCTGTCATCTCAGATGTTGACATTCGACCATACCATGAAGTCAAACTATCCCAAATTGTCTCTCTATGTCTTCCTCTGTCTCGTCTACTCTCGATTTCACCGGTTATTACAGTATGTTCTGAATCTAACTTTCTCATCACATGTTAGCGGTAATACATTGTACAGATGTTAAACACTTTGCAAACAGACATACTGAATTTTTCTCTCTCCCAGAACGTATGTCTCGTCATCCTCATACAAGTCTCTTCCTGAATCCACTTTCTCCGTTGTTTACCTCTTCTCCTCATTTTCGCGATGTCCACCATCATAATTATCTTTTCCAGCCCTTCGTTCTTTTCAAATGTGGAAAATCATTTTATTTATTTATTCTTAAAAGAAAACTGCGTGCCAAGTGCACAGCGTGAATGTTTGGCGAAGTAGTAGTAGCAGTAGCAGTGTCAGTAGCAGTGTCAGTAGCGGTAGCGGCAGTAGCAGTGTCAGTAGCAGCAGCAGCAGTGTAAGTAGTAGTAGCAGCATTGTCGGTAGCAGTAGCTGCAGCAGCAGCAGCAGTGTCAGTAGCAATAGCGCAACAGCAGTGTAAGTAGCAGCAGTGTCAGTAGCAGTAGCTACAGCAGCAAGGTCAGCAGCAGCAGTGTCAGTTGCGGCAGCAGTGTCAGTAGCAGTAGCAGTAGCACCAGCAGCAGTGTCAGTAGCAGTAGCGGCAGTAGCAGTGTCAGTAGCAGTAGCGGCAGGAGCAGTGTCAGTAGCAGTAGCAGTGTCGGTAGTAGTAGCCGCAGCAGCAGTGTCAGTAGCAGCAGCAGCAGTGTCAGTAGCAGTAGCAGCAGCAACAGTGGGAGTATCAGTAGCAGCAGTAGCAGTGTCAGTAGCAGTAGGAGCAGTGTCAGTAGCAGTAGCGGCAGCAACAATGAAAGTAGCAGTAGAAGTAGCAACAGTGAAAGTAGCAGTAGAGGCAGCAACAGTGGAAGTAGCAGTAGCGACAGCAACAGTGGAAGTTGGAGTAGATGCAGCAACAGGGGAAGTAGCAATAGCGGCAGCAACAGTGGAAGTAGCAGCAGTGTCAGTAGCAATAGCAGCAGTGTAAGTAGCAGTAGCGGCAGCAACAATGTCAGTAGCAGTAGTGGCAGTGTCAGTAGCAATAGCTGCAGCAGCTGCGACAGTAGCAGTAGCAGCAGCAGAGGTTTCAGTAGCAGCAGCAGCAGTGTCAGTTGCAGCATCAGTGTCAGTTGCAGCAGCAGTGTCAGTTGCAGCAGCAGCAGTGCCAGAAGCAGTAGCGGCAGCAGCAGTATCAGTAGCAGTAGCAGTGATGCCAGTAGCAGCAGCAGTGGCAGTAGTAACAGTGGCAGTAGTAGCAGCAGCAGTGTCAGTAGCAGCAGCAGTGTCAGTATCAGTAGCGGCAGCAGAGATGTCAGTAGCAGAAGCAGCAGTGTCAGTAGCAGCAGCAGCAGTGTCAGTTGCAGCATCTGTGTCAGTTGCAGCATCAGTGTCAGTAGCAGCTGCAGCAGTGGCGGTGGTAACAGTGGCAGTAGTAGAAGCAGCAGTGTCAGTAGCGGCAGCAGCAGTGGCAGTAGCAGTGAAAATCGGACTAGTTGTAGTGCTTGTAGTAGTTGCAGTAATGGTAATATTATTAGTAGTAGTATCAGCAGCAGCAGCAGTAATAGTAGTAGTAGAAGCTGTAGCAATTGTGTGTTAGAAAACAAGATTTACTAATATCACTGGTAATCCTTCCTTCCTTTCGTTCGCTTGAAATATTGTCTATATATTCAATGTTGTCTCTGGTAGAAACTTCACTGTCTTTTGTAGCTCACACAGAGGTTCGTGTAGTTTTCTGTTGAGTGTTGTTTTGTTAGGACAGTATGTTTGCGTCAGTATATAATATTCGGGGCAGTCTTGAAGTATGCGCCTGTATATGCACGTGGCAGTCTGATGTGCCTGTCCACATGTACACATAGCTGGATTGCCAATCTTGAATTTTGTATACATGTGGCTGCGGAGTAGATTGTGTCTTGTTCTAAGGCGCAAAATGACAACTTGTTCCAATCTGCTCATATTATAGTAATCATCTTGTGATGGTATTTGTGGCTTTCTGATTGATTTAATCATCCTTTTCTTTTGGTGGTAAGTATCTGGCACACCCGGTAGCTCTCCGGCACCACCTTCCTTGGCCAGTCGGTCTGCTGTTTCATTTCCTGGTATTCCACAGTGAGACAGTATCCACTGCAAGACGACCTTGCGCTGCTTGTACAGTTTAGACAGTAGGGTCTGTAGAACTGGCAATTTTCTGGACTGGAGTTCTTAGAGTGCTGATTTTGCATCTGTCATCACTAGTAATAAGAGATTCAATGTATTACGGTATTGCTTTTTAAGAGAACACGATGCTGTATATAGAGATTCAAACAATGTCAAACTTCATCATTCTCATGATTGCAGGATTACAATGTGAACGACTCGAACGTACTCAGAATGAACACATTCGTATAATCCTTGACTGCACTAAAGATACATCCATTGCGAGGATGAGATTTATGGTTGACTTTCTTTCACTACGTTCCCGACTTAACATCGCCCAAGCCAAAGCATATGTGCAGGTTACTGTTTTCTGGCCAACACTATGTTACCAGTGTCAAACATGGCCAATAACAGCAGATAATGAGCAGAACATCATAACAACGGAGATGTCTTAGAATAGCTGCAGGTGTGACAATACGAGACAAAATTAGAAATGAAGAAATCAGAAGAAGCCTGAATGTGAAACCAGTCATACATTTCATAAAAGAACAACAGATTAAATGGTTTGGACACCTGACAAGAATGATCTGGTATCGTCTACCATAGAGAGCCACACAGAAAAAGTATAACGAGTATAAAGCAAGAGGAAGACCCCGCTAGAGATGGAATGACTGCTTCAAGAACAACCTTACGAAAATGAATATCATCTTACAATGTACCTTAAACAAGCACCACACAAGATCACTACGTTTCTCACTCACTTTCCCCTCCTCAGCACTTCTATATAGAAGTAAATGTTGGAAGAGAAGAAGAAGAAGAAGAACTGTGGATAAGAGACATCCACTGCAAAAGAACATAAATGATGGGACAAGAAAATCAAGCGTGGCATGTCGTGGATGACCCCAGCTGGGACAACAATTAGTCAGTTGATCAAATTTTTAACCTTACAAAAATGGGAAGAATTGATCCAAAACACGTAATCACAAAGTACTGTAGTTTTACAAATTACAAAGACAATGACAAAATACAGCAACGGTTTCGACCAACAAGGCCTTTATCAAACAAACGAACATCAGGAGTGACAAATTTTTAAAAAAAGATGGACGACCAAAAACAAACGTTTCTAATGAAAATCTGGAAATAAAAACGAAAATCTGGGAATAGAAACGAATAACGAAATAAATGTAACACAAAAACCACACATAAAAACTAGGAAATAGATCGGAAGAGAAACAATGAAAAATCTAGTAAATATATAACTTGAATACATGCAACATATACCCATATAGATTACAAGGCATTGAAAGAAAAAGTACTAAGAAGCATAGGAATGCAATACGTTGAGGCCACGTGGTCGCAATGTACCATACAAAGAAATCAACCGATTCTCCAGAGCAAATCGACTGCGATCATCCGAGGAACACGATCGGAATAGCTGTGTCCTGGACATCGTGAGCTCCTAAATGGCCAGTATCATTGAAATGGGTAGCAACAGGGGTCACAGAGCACTGGCGTATGTCGCGCAAGTGTTGGGCGAATCGGTCACTGAGCCTCTTGCCTGTCTCGCCGATATAAGCCTTGTGACACCGCTTACAGATAATGGCATAGATAAGATTACGGGATTCGCATGTGAAACCATCGTCAATAAGAAACGTGGCTAAAGGAAAAGATACAGTACGCGTCTGTATCACATAAGCATACGTGTTGCAACGCCGACGGCCCCACTGGACAGTGCCAAAATGAGTCTGGATATTAAACTTAAGGCGACTGTGTACCAACATATCCTTAAGACTTCTGTCCCGTCTGTAAGCCACCAAAGGATAGTTGGGGAAGACAGAACGGGTCTCAGGATCTGACTTAAGGATAGACAGATGACGGAATAAAACATTTTTCACCAGTGAACTATGGGGGTGGAAAGTTAAGATAAGTTTTACTCTCTCAGAGTTAGTGGTCCTATGCTGGCTGGTGAGGGCCTGCTGGCGAGTGATTTTCTAAACTCGATGCATAGCCCAGACAAGCACCCTCTCCGGGTATAGGCGCCTGCGAAAGAAATCAAGCATCTCGCGAGCACTCTCAAGAAAATCATCGTCCTCGCTATAAAGGCGTCGAAGGCGCAAGAGCTGCGAGAATGGCAAAGAGTCACGACAAGCCCGGGGATGGGAAGACGTATAAAGGAGAAAACTATGTGCATCAGTAGGTGTTGCAGACCAGCTGGTACAAGGCCCCAGAAAGGAAAGAAAAAGAAAACAATAAGACAAGGAGAAAGGAAATAGAATAGAAAAATACAGCCCGTGAAATGGCTACAGAAAGGTCACCCGAACCACACACTCTCTTTACACAAAACATAAATGACTATAGAAAATAACACTAACTAGATAACAAAAGTTTCTGCTTATGGCAATGTATTAAGTCAACCCTCAGGAGTCCTCAGGGACTCGCATTATAACAAGACAATTTATCGTCATAATACAATATATGCACAATTGGTAAATTATTACACCTAAATATACACAAGAAAGGTTTCAATTACACATTAACACGCTATCCTAACACAATTGACCTAATTTAACACTCTAGTTCATATATTAACTATTATATATAAATTGACCCGTAATATTAAGCTTGTCCTAGAATTTGTCTTCATACTGGCTCAATTCTTCCACTGTAATTTGGAAAGTTACCGGCTGGCACTTTCTATAAAAGTTCTAAATATAGGGAAAATGTTCCTCTCGATCACTCTGAAATATATAGTGAAAATGTTCCTCTCGATCACTCTAAATATATAGTGAAAATGTTCCTCTCGATCACTCTGAAATATATAGTGAAAATGTTCCTCTCGATCTCTCTAAATATATATTGAAAATGTTCCTCTCGATCACTCTAAATATAGTGAGAATGTTCCTCTCGATCACTCTAAGTATAGGGAAAATGTTCCTCTCGATCACTCTAAATATAGGAAAATGTTCCTCTCGATCACTCTAAATATATAGTGAAAATGTTCCATTTGGATCACTCTAAATATATAGTGAAAATGTTCCTCTCGAAACACTCTGAATATATAGTGAAAATGTTCCTCTCGAAACACTCTAAATATAGGAAAAATGTTCCTCTCGATTCATATCGGAGAATAATATATATATATAATTTACCTATACAATTTCCTCTCAGGACACATCCTGACCTCGCTCGTCAGTCACTGGTGATCTCTTTCACTTCAAATCCTTGGTCAGTCAATAAAAAATGCGATCACTGCCACTTCTCTTTTCTATCTGTGTTTACCTCTACTGTTGCGTTCTGGCTTCTGCTCTCTTCAGTGGGTTCTGTCCTCACTACTTCTGGCTTCACTACCTCTGGCTTAACTCTCAACTATCCTAATCAGTACCTCTGGTTCAACTCTTTTTAGCTTCACTGTTCTCTCTCGGTGATTTCTGACTTCCTACTCTCTCTAAATCTATGTCTCAACTGAATATATGTAACCAAAAACCCCCAGCTGCCCCTACCTGTGTCTCGAGATTTCCGAGATTAAAGGAGTCCCCGAATACCATGGGATAAACTAATGTCCTGAGTTAGTAAACTGCTGGTCAGCAACTAAATATTTGTAAACAAGGTGTTTACCTACAGACTCAAGGACACCCAGTGCAATAAAGGGGGGGGGGTGGTTTGGGTTGCCCCCCGAATAACCGAATAAACCCCTAGACATAACAGTGAAACTGTTACATAGGCTTGTAATATACTGATGTAGTGATAGTGGATAGGCGTATGGAGATAGTAATGTCAAGAAAGTTGACACAAGTAGTGGAGATGTGAGAAGTAAAACTAATAGAAGGTTTGAAAACATTAATGAAATTAATGTAGCGTGATAAATTGGCTTCAGGCATATCAGTAATGCCAATACAGTCATCAATGTATCTGTGATAGACAGACGGAAGGGGCCATCATATGTAGTCCATACTAGGTGTTCAAGATAATCCATGAATAGACAAGCATAACTAGGTCCCATTTTAGTACCCATGGCAACCCACTGATCTGCTCAAAGAATTGGTCATTAAACTGAAAGGAGTGAGAACTAGTCTCTTCTGTTTTGTGAATATTTGAAGAATGGATTCCAAAAGATGCATGATCAAATACCGCAATGTTATCATTACTCTTGGAAGAGAATTTAGAGATTGGAGTAACATGAAAGCTGAACTTGATATGTATTAGCTGATACAAAAAATGCAAGAGATGATGTTATTTATACTGATGAGTCTGTGCATTGTAGTAAGACGTCAGGCTGGGTTTTCTTGGCTAGTGCGCAAGATAGGGTTGTTGTAGAGTGAGATAGAACATATATGATAATTACTTCCAGTATGAAGATGGTTGGGCGTTTGTGACTTAACGCTAGTGAGTTCTATCACACCCAAGAGTACCTGGTTCAAACTCCACGGCGGGCAGTTTGGAAGCAAATTTGTCCCCGTGGATTTTACGAAAGGTAAAAATAGGCCTCACCGTTCCGAAAGCAATAACAAACTACTAAACGTATAAGTGGTAACTATAAAATCTCATTTACTGCGGTTGATGGCGAGATCCTGCAAAGGTTATACCCAGATTTGTGGCCGACACTACTGCACTCCATTGGCTCTCTGGGACTCCGTTTACTGGGTCCGTTGTTATTGTGACTCTCAATCGATGCTTGGGAAGATTCAAAAGGGCAGGTTTCGGTATGAGTGAATGTCATCTATTGAAGTTTCTAACCTCCAGAAGTTAACGTGTATCTACTGTCCTGGGCATGCGAGTGTTGTGGCAATGAGAGAGCGAACATCCTTGCATCAACAGCATTGGTTGTCGGCGAGTTAACGATGTATATAGAAAATATTCTTTGGTCTCTTCACGATTGTCTATATGATGAAGACACTGAAATAGATGTTGAATCGATCCAACGATTTAAAGATTGTAAAGTTACCCAGTGAACACGTAGAACTGGTTGCCTGAGTGAGTGAGAGAGGAGTGTGTTTGCCTGAGTGAGTGAGAGAGGAGTGTGTTTACCTGAGTGAGTGAGTGAGAGAGGAGTGTGTTTAACAAGCGAGCAATATTAACCATCGGTATGCTTACCCTTCGTAATCTGCTGGGGGACACAATTGGGTCTGTCCGGTGTGTATTGACATCGGCTCAGTAATAAATAATCACCGAGTTCAACCAGCAAATGATAGACACCATTTCATTTTACTATATTTTTATGAATAATGTACACTTTTTATTTTCCTTAATCCGGTATAAATTGCATGCGGTCCGATTTATTTTTGTAATATTTATATATATATAATCGCTGACTTAATCAGAATTTATAATATTAATCTTATATGATTAGGCTTATCTCGACGTGTTCATAGTTATTAGAAGCTGGAATCCATGAATACAAGATATTATGGTATTTAGAACATTCCAAGCTATATTAAATTATACACTACATTGAATTAATATTGTAAAGTAGTTGACGTTTGAATGCACTTAGTATTGCCTTTCGAGTATATCCTTCTAAACTAATATAAATGAAATGCTTAACAAATACATCAATGATACTTTGACAGTACGATAGAACACACTAGTTTCCAACTTAACAAATACATCAATGATACTTTGTCAGTACGATAGAACAAACTAGTTTCCAACTTAACAAATACATCACTGATACTTTGTCAGTACGATAGAACAAACTAGTTTCCAACTTAACAAATACATCAATGATACTTTGTCAGTACGATAGAACAAACTAGTTTCCAACTTAACAAATACATCAATGATACTTTGTCAGTACGATAGAACAAACTAGTTTCCAACTTAACAAATACATCAATGATACTTTGTCAGTACGATAGAACAAACTAGTTTCCAACTTAACAAATACATCAATGATACTTTGTCAGTACGATAGAACAAACTAGTTTCCAACTTAACAAATACATCAATGATACTTTGTCAGTACGATAGAACAAACTAGTTTCCAACTTAACAAATACATCAATGATACTTTGTCAGTACGATAGAACAAACTAGTTTCCAACTTAACAAATACATCAATGATACTTTGTCAGTACGATAGAACAAACTAGTTTCCAACTTAACAAATACATCAATGACACTTTGTCAGTACGATAGAACAAACTAGTTTCCAACTTAACAAATACATCAATGATACTTTGTCAGTACGATAGAACAAACTAGTTTCCAACTTAACAAATACATCAATGATACTTTGTCAGTACGATAGAACAAACTAGTTTCCAACTTAACAAATACATCAATGATACTTTGACAGTACGATAGAACAAACTAGTTTCCAACTTAACAAATACATCAATGATACTTTGTCAGTACGATAGAACAAACTAGTTTCCAACTTAACAAATACATCAATGATACTTTGTCAGTACGATAGAACAAACTAGTTTCCAACTTAACAAATACATCAATGATACTTTGTTAGTACGATAGAACAAACTAGTTTCCAACTTAACAAATACATCAATGATACTTTGTCAGTACGATAGAACAAACTAGTTTCCAACTTAACAAATACATCAATGATACTTTGTCAGTACGATAGAACAAACTAGTTTCCAACTTAACAAATACATCAATGATACTTTGTCAGTACGATAGAACAAACTAGTTTCCAACTTAACAAATACATCAATGATACTTTGTCAATACGATATAACAAACTAGTTTCCAACTTAACAAATACATCAATGATACTTTGTCAGTACGATAGAACAAACTAGTTTCCAACTTAAGAAATACATCAATGATACTTTGTCAGTACGATAGAACAGACTAGTTTCCAACTTAACAAATACATCAATGATACTTTGTTAGTACGATAGAACAAACTAGTTTCCAACTTAACAAATACATCAATGATACTTTGTCAGTACGATAGAACAAACTAGTTTCCAACTTAAGGAAACGAAATACTTCTTCGAACGCTCCATATTGATCACGTGTTAACCATTTTGTGTGATTTGTATGTGATCTGAGCCTAATAGCGATTGTAAGGCCAGTTATGCGGTTACCAGTAGGATAGCACATCCGATTTCTGTGATGCATTTTATTAACAAGGGTACCTTCCCTAGATCCTACATCAGTCGCCTCTTACGACATGCTTTATAGGTCTCAGTGGTACTAGTCTTTGCTTCCTGTGCGGGCCCAGACACCACACGGGCGAGAAACTAAATACAAAATTAAACAAACATGGCATTCAATGATATATGTTATCAATACCAATATTATATGTGATTCGTTATGACAGATCAAAGTTGTTTCAGTAACAAAGTAAATTACTAAGTTGCTAAGCCCTTGCTTTGCCAGTCGAAAGTAGTGGGTTCGAATCTGGGCGGCGCCGTTCTAGTCACGAGTGCATATTTTTTTCTGAAACCATAGCATTATTGCAGGAGCTATTAAATTCGTGCTTTGTACAATACTCTCGGCAGGTGGCGTGCCATCTCTGTAGAGAGGGACCGAGCCATATGGGTTAAAACCCGGTGCAATGAAGTCAATACTTCGACTTTAACTCCCCCTCACTCTAAAAAGAAATCAAAGTATAAAGTTAATATCTTTTACAGTCAAATGCATTATGTGGATACACCAGGTAACGGTTTTTTTGATAAACATTACAACACTAAAGTAAGTCTATGGATTCAAGTATTTAGCAAAGTTCATAACATCAGATGGAAGATTGACAACAAGATAAGGATTAGTATAATCCTAACTAAAGCAGCTTTTATGAAAATTGAAACACACACTATGCGTGAATTCACAACCAATGACACTATGGAAACGAGTACTCCAGTGCTATATTGAACCAATAGCGAATCATGGACAATGAACAAACAATCAATAAAATCATTGGAAGCCACAGAGATGTTGTTTTACAGAAGAATGCTGAAAATGCAATGGACAGCGAAGAAAATAAATGATGAGGTTTTAAAAATAAGACATGCACACAAATAAATCTTATCAAAAGAATAAGAATCAGACAATCAAGGTTCTTCGGGTATGTAATGCGAAGAGGAAGTTTAGAACATTTGGTGACAACAGGTAAAATTCAGGGAAGGAGACATCGGGGAATACAGAGTGAGAAGATGTTGGATGGTCTAACATCGTGGTTCGACTATATCGTTGTCAGAACTAATTACCTGCATCAAGAAGAGAGAGAGTTGTGGAGACACATAATCGCCTACGCAGGCAGGCATGGAACTTGATTGATTGAATGTGCTTGAAAAGGGGTCTAACAACAAAGGATTGACTTCATTACACCAGTTTTTCCCATATGACTTCAGTTCCTCTCGACAGAAATGGCAAGCCAACTATAGAAAGTGTTGCACAAAGCACTAACTCCGTAGCTCTGGCAACAATCCTAGGGATCTCCAGAAAAAAATGTCAATGTGAACTGATAGGCCAGATGTCTCGTCTCTACAGACGTCATGCTGAAATCATCAGTTGCATCTTAAATTCACCATCTCCGTGATCCTCCTCTTCTCCTCTTTCTGCCGGGGTGCCTCTTCTTTCCATAATGGTGTTCTCCAACACTGCGTGTCTTTTTCTTTTATATATTCAAAATAGTTCAATTTTCTTCTTTTCATCAGTCAACTTTCTTTGATTGTTAGTTCTTTCTGTATATATCTATTTGTTCTTTATTCTCTGTCCATGATATGCAGAGAACTCTTGTGTACACTTATATTCTTCTTCTTCTTCAGCGATCTCTGGTCATGCGCTTAATTTACTGTGGACCACAAACTGGGCAGACAGCTTCAGGTCTGTCAGGTTTCCCCAAAGCTTAGTTTTCAGGTCGACTGAGTGTGGCACATGTTGCTTCTCAGCTCACACGGAAGAGGACAGTCTTGCAGGATATGCTCTGGTGTCTGTTCTGCCTGCTGACACTGGCAGAGAGATGTTTGTTGAAGTCTGTATAAGTGTTTGTTGAGTCTGCAGTGTCCGGTGCGTAGTCGAAATATAATGACCTGGTCTGTTCTGCTTAGGTCTTTGAGGGAGTCTTTTCCATAATCATATCCAGTGTTTGTCTTCCAGTCTACTGCAGATTTTCTCTGTATGAGGGTTTTGACCTCTTGAAAAGACAAGGGTTGGTAAATTTGCTCTTTGGCACTGCCCTCCTTAGCTAAGACATCAGCACTCTCATTGCCTGCAATGCCACAGTGAGATGGAATCCACTGCAAGTGAATTTCTGCCTTTTCTGAAAGCTGAGGGAAATCTGAAAACTTATATTCAAAAGCACACATGTGGTTTCCCTCTAAATTCTTAAATGTCCATATTTTACACCAATACGTTGCCGCTGGGAATATGCATGCTCTTAGTATTGTTTATTGTTCATTGTTCATTTGAGGATCAACGCACATCGGACATGTCCATAATTGCTCCGATGTCCTTCCATGCATGTATCTCAGTGTGTTTAGGCTAACAACTCCCGTTCTGTGTTGATTGATGTATCTACTGGGTTTTCTCTTGTGGTTTTCCGTCTTGCCGCACCTATCGGTATGCACAACTTGCGCAACCGAGATAGAGAATACCCTTTATCTTCATCGTTGAAATCTTCAGGGCGTATGTTTTCTCTGATAGCGTTGATGATGTCGCTTCTGCCATAGAAGACCCATTCTCAATCGTAGGATTACGCTCTTAGTATTCTGATATACTTCTCATACTGCTGTAATTGATATAATAAAATCAAGAGGAGACTGATTAGACCTGCCTACTTCAAGATACCTAGAGACAGAGGCGGCCCGTGATCCTCTTTGTTGATTGTGCCAGGCACAAATGTTGGGGAAAATCATGTTTTGAATTAGGCTATATTTTAATTTATTAAATAATAAATGCACGTTACACATTGTTTTTGATGGGGCCTGGCCCCACTGGCCCTTAATGACGAGCCGCCACTACCTAGAGGTCATGGTGTTTTGAAGTCATTGAATCTCCAAGCACCAACATAGCGGCACAGATCTATATTACACCAGGATTGAATGTGACATATTACTACTATAATCTTAGCATAAAGATTGCAATTCGTTCTTTCAATAGATGCATGAACTGATATCTAACGTTGGTTTTACTATAACATTTCATTTTTGAAGTTCCGAGATTGTCGTGGTATAAATACATCACTCACTTTTGTTGATAACTGTATGTGTTATTTGATTTACCTTTACCTCCCTTATATAACTATCTAAATCTGCATTCAGAATTTATGTGGTTAACTCCCTTACCAAGCAACATGTTCAATGTGTAAACCTTTCAACATATAAATATGACTATTTATGTACTGTTTTTCAAATTTAATGAGAAGTGTGTTTAAAAGAATATGAAATAATTATATTTTATGCTCATATGTATACGTATGTTATTGTTTATACAGATGGGTCTGTACATCGTGGGAGAATTCAGACTGTGGTTTCTTGGCTAGTACGCATGGTAAGGTTGTTGCAGAGCGAAATTGGAGCATACAGAACAACTACTTCCAATATGGGTAAGGAGGTTGAGACCACTACTGCTGTCCTCCATTGGACATCTGGGACTCCGTTTACTTGGGCCGTTATTGTGACTCCGTTTACTGGGGCCGTTATTGTTTCGGACTCTCAGTCGATGCTTTGAAAGATCGAGCATGGCAGATTGCGGTATAAGCGGATATCGTCTTAAGAAGTTTCCAACCCCCAGAGACTTACATAGATCTACTGTCCTGGTCATGCGGATGTTCGTGACAACGAGAGAGCGGACATGCTTTTATCTAAAGCATCAATTGTTGGAAAGTTTAGGATGGATATGTGGGATGTTCTTCTATCTCTTGGCGACTTACTGTTGGATGTGGATACTAAAATAGGCGTTGAATCATTACAGCGATTTAGAAAGTTTGAAATTACACGTTGTACAAAAATAGTTGGATACTTGAGGGACAGAGAGCGAAGTGTGTTTAACCAGCGAGCCACTGGAACCATCATTATGCATCTTCTTCTTCGTCTACCCTTCGTTCCAAAGAAGGTATAGGTCCCCAACCAAGGCCTTGCAAGCCCTCGTGCACTTGGTTGTGGTGTTATAGCAGAGTGTTGTTTTTACTGGATAGTGTAACTAATCGCACGCCAAACCTTCACTTTCGTCGTATAGGGCATGTGGTAGGTACTAGTGTTTCTACTATTTACCACGAATTTGGGCCACGGTAACCACACGGGTCTACGAGCATGTATTTATTAACATTAATCTTTTTTCTTTTCTTCTACAGATAGCTGCTTAGACTTCATCAAGTATATTCGTACATATTTCTCATCGTACCTTCATAATGGAACATAATTTGAAGTCTATTAACCCCGACGTTCTGAGTTCGAATCACCCTGCGGACAGTGTGGTTGCAAATTGTTTCGCGCGGATTAGAACAAAATGACGATGGCACCACCCGTTCAGAAAGCAATGACAAACTACTGAACGTAATAATGCCTAGAAAAATAACAAACAGCGTTAAAAGCTGGGGTTGATTCGCAAAGTCCTGTAAAGGATATGCAATTAACTAATTGTATATCTGTAACTTCATAATCGTAATATTTTTGCACGTAATTTCCAACATAGCTTCATTATCAAACATAGTATTTTTTCTCGTAAGTTGTATCCGTAATTCCGTTTATAAATGAAGAAATCAGAAGAAAACTGGATGCGAAACCAGTCAAGCAATCCATAAAAGAACAACAGATTAAATGGTTTGGACACCTGATAAGAATGTCCTGGCAGTGTCTACCACAGAGAGCCACACAGAAAAAGTATAACGAGTACCGAGCAAGAGGAAGGTTACGTAAAAGCTGCAGCGACGGCATCAAAAACAGCTTTAAGAAAATGAATAACAGCTTACAAAGTGAATTTATAACGAGCACACACCAGATTACCACATTTTTCCCTCCCCCAACACTTCTATAAGGAAGTAAATGGTGGAAGAGAAGAAATTGATCATTTCTACGGAAAGTTTCTATGTATGTCATTGTTAAATATCGCAGCAAATCCACTTCGTGTCCTTCTATCTTTCATTCATTAAATACATTATCTTATTCGATGGTTTCTCACTTGACTATTGTTTACAAAGGGAAGTAAAGGAACCCTTTCATACCTCGTGGTACATAGGTCAATACAGTGTTAGGCCTGTTTTTTCATTGACCGTCGTCACACAATGGGTGATGTGGTCAGCATCACGCCTATTGTTTACAGTTGACCTCTTAATACACATGCGTGTTTATTCCAATCGCCTATGTAGTTCTGTTATGTCATTAGTAGTATATAGCAGTGGCGGCTGGGGCCGGGCCCTAACAAAATAAGGTGTAACGTGTATTTATTATTTTATAAATTAAAATATATCCTAACCGAAACCATGATTTTTCTGAAAATATCTGTCTGCACCAACAACAAAAATGATCACGAGCCGCCACTGGTATATAGTATATAGGTTCGAGTTACTCAATGGTGTAAATGAACAGAAGATTGAAGTTAAATGGACTAAGATAAAGGACACACTATTTGGGGCAGCAAATAGTAGCGCAGGATTAAAGACGAAAGACATAAAACTCTGGATAAGTGATGACACCTGGAAATGTATTCAAGAAAGAAGAAAGATGAAACTATCGATATTTAATACTAAGAATGCAACAGATGAAATCCAAGCTAAAGAGGAATATAGACTAAAAGACAAGGGAGTGAAAAGAGCGGCTAGAAGAGATAAAAGAGCATATGTCAATCGACTGGCTGAAAAAGGGAAAAGGCAGCTAAGACTGGAAACAGTAAAATGCTATGCAATACACTAAAACAACTTACTGGAACTTCTGTTTCAAAGGGTGGCCCAACCAAGAGTAAAGATGGTAAAGTTCTAACATCAGATACCGAGCAGAAGAAAAGATGGGCAGAACATTTTGAAGAAATATTAAATAGACCTGATCCACCTGTACTACTCAAGTTTGACGAAGAGGTAAGAAACAGCTCTCTACCAATTAACGAAGAAATGATAAGTGTAGCTGAGATCAAGGAGGCAATCTATTCCTTGATAAACAAAAAGGCAGCGGGTGATGACAACATTACTGCAGAAATGCTCAAAGCGGCTGATGATACAACTATTAACTAGGTGCAAGAACTATTTAATAAAGTATGGGAAGACGAAACTGTCCCAGATCAATGGAAAAAGGGAATAATTGTTAAGATACCCAAAAAAGGTGATCTCAAAGATTGCAACAACTGGAGAGGGATCACCTTATTATCAGTAATGACCAAGACTTTCTGCAAATTCCTTCTTAATAGAATCAAAGGAGCAGTGGACACAACCCTGAGAGAAGAACAAGCTGGTTTTAGACCTGTGAGAAGCTGCTTAGACCAAATAATTACACTACGACTAATTTTGGAGGAACATATTGAGAAGCAACAACCACTAATACTAAATTTCATCGATTGTAAAAAAGCCTTTGACAGTCTACACAGAATCTCTCTGTGGAATATTCTAAGATGCTATGGATTACCAGTCAAATTAATAAACATTATCAAGAGCCTCTATGATGCTTCACAGTGTGCAGTTCGCACTGATGGTGGACGCAGCGACTGGTTTATGGTTGAAACCGGAGTAAAGCAAGGCTGCATTCTATCTCCGCTATTGTTTGGAGTGGCCATTGACTGGGTGATGCGAAAATGTTGCAGGGCGAAACTGGCATCGATTGTGTAGATAATAGTCAACTAGAAGATTTGGATTTTGCAGATGATATTGCCTTGTTAAGTAGAAACAACCAAGATATGCAAAGAAAAACAGACAACTTGTCATCTATAGCATCAAAAGTTGGACTGCAGATAAGCTATGAAAAAACAAATATAATGAGACACCTATGGCAAGTAATGCAGATATCACACTGGAATCTAAAATGATAAAAATAACAGAGCAGTTCACATATTTAGGTAGCAATTTTGATTGCACAGGAAATGTTAAAAAGAAATTATGATACGAATTGGCAAAGCAACATCAGCTTTTAAAAGTCTAAATAAAATATGGAACTGCAAGTTATATAGTATTAAAACTAAATTACGAATTTTCAATTCAAATGTTGTATCAATCCTAACATATGCCAGCGAGAGTTGGAAAATGACTAAAGATATAGAAAGCAAGTTGAATGCATTTGAAAATAGCTTTCTTCGAAAAATAATGAATATAAAATGGAACGAATTCAGGAGAAGTGATGAAATCAGAGATATGTCTGGTCAACCACTAGTGACAACTGTTATACGAAGGAGAAGATGGAGATATGTTGGACACACCTTGAGGTGAAATGATCAACGAATATCAAAGCAGACATTGAAGTTCTAGGCAAAGGGTTCAAGAAAGAGAGGTGGACCTAAGGAGACCCTAAAACGAACTTTGCTGAGAGAGGCAGGAAATATCGGTTTCAGTTCCATGGAGGAGATTGAGCGAGTTGCCCTGGATAGAGCGGTATGGAGAAATTACTTGCAGGCCCTATATAACGTAAAACGGTACGAGAGGAATTATTATTATTATTATTTCGAAGACTTGCATCATACTGAGAAAATATACCGCATGGCCCTGAGTGTAGGCTCATGCTTTTCAAAGTACTGACTTCATTGCACTAGGTTTTACATCATATGGTTTGCTCCCTCTCCGGAGAAATGGTACTCCACCTAGCAAGAGTATTGTACAAAGCACAAGCTCCGTAGTTTCATCAACAACTCTTGGGGCCTCTGGAAAAAGTGCACTCGTTAACAGAGAGACGCAGACCGCATTCGAAACCTTGACCTTCGGAACGCAAAGTACTTAGCCACAGCCAACACTTGTGCTGTTTATTAACCTGTTCTTACAAATGCATGTCAAATGACTTTCTATAACGTGTTTTACTGTCCATGGCATGTTTATATGCAGCAATTATGAACTCAATCTAAGGCTGATGCAGACAATTAAACATACTCTCTTTATTTATAACCTGCATATCCCATTTCATATTGTATGCATATTTATCAGTCTGTAAACCATAGCTAAGTACGTCATTTTATTCACTGACTGTTAATTCAGAAATATTCGCCCGTCTGGTGCCGGGGTCTGCAAGGGGAGCAAATAATAGTACCCCTGCGACCTACATGGCATGCCGTAAGAGGCGACTGATGTAGGACTTAGGGAAGCTACCTAGTAAATAAAAAGGGTCGTAGAAATCGGATGTGCTGGCCTACGTGTATGTGCATAACTGACACAACGTACAATCGCTCTTAAGCTCAAACCAAAAACACTTCACACAGAGGGGTTAAGGCGGGAGACCCATCCAGAACAAGGGTTGTCTTGCAAAAAAAGTTCAAGAAAAATAACTAACAAACATATTGTCATACAATTTGGCTACATGTTGCAGAAAACATTGTCTTTGATTTTATAAACAACGTTTAGTGTACGCATTGTAATTATTTATTTATTTAAAAAAAATAATTTTCGTGAAAATAAATTGTAAAGAACCTCCCCATCATCGTGCATGAATGTCAAACTGGCATATGATGTACATATTGCTCATAGGTATAGCTTGAACTTCCACAAACATAAGAAGTACAAAGAATGTCAAACTGGCATATGATGTACATATTGCTCATAGGTATAGCTTGAACTTCCACAAACATAAGAAGTACAAAGAGTGTCAAACTGGCATATGATGTACATATTGCTCATAGGTATAGAGTGAACTTCCACAAACATAAGAAGTACAAAGAATGCCAAACTAGGATATGATGTACATATTGCTCATAGGTATAGCTTGAACTTCCACAAACATAAGAAGTACAAAGAGTGTCAAACTGGCATATGATGTACATATTGCTCATAGGTATAGTGTGAACTTCCACAAACATAAGAAGTACAAAGAATGTCAAACTGGCATATGATGTACATATTGCTCATAGGTATAGCTTGAACTTCCACAAACATAAGAAGTACAAAGAATGTCAAACTGGCATATGATGTACATATTGCTCATAGGTATAGAGTGAACTTCCACAAACATAAGAAGTGCAAAGAGTGTCAAACTGGCATATGATGTACATATTGCTCATAGGTAAAGCGTGAACTTCCACAAACATAAGAAGTGCAAAGAATGTCAAACTGGCATATGATGTACATATTGCTCATAGGTATATCGTGAACTTCCACAAACATAAGAAGTACAAAGAATGTCAAACTGGCATATGATGTACATATTGCTCATAGGTATAGCTTGAACTTCCACAAACATAAGAAGTACAAAGAATGTCAAACTGGCATATGATGTACATATTGCTCATAGGTATAGCTTGAACTTCCACAAACATAAGAAGTACAAAGAATGTCAAACTGGCATATGATGTACATATTGCTCATAGGTATAGCTTGAACTTCCACAAACATAAGAAGTACAAAGAATGTCAAACTGGCATATGATGTACATATTGCTCATAGGTATAGAGTGAACTTCCACAAACATAAGAAGTGCAAAGAGTGTCAAACTGGCATATGATGTACATATTGCTCATAGGTATAGCTTGAACTTCCACAAACATAAGAAGTACAAAGAGTGTCAAACTGGCATATGATGTACATATTGCTCATAGGTATAGCTTGAACTTCCACAAACATAAGAAGTACAAAGAATGTCAAACTGGCATATGATGTACATATTGCTCATAGGTATAGCGTTAACTTCCACAAACATAAGAAGTACAAAGAATGTCAAACTGGCATATGATGTACATATTGCTCATAGGTATAGCGTTAAACTCCAAAAAATGTCTAATTCAATTGGTTTTGCAGATATGGTTTTTACAATATAACACTTCCAAATTAAAAACAAATTTCAAATTCGAACAGTAATATCTCTGCTTATAAACAGTTTAGACAGAAATTAGAGGTTTATGCTATACTTATGAGCAATATGTACATCATATCCTAGTTTGGCATTATTTGCACTTCTTATTTTTGTGAAATCCACTACACGATGAAAGGAAAGGGGAAGGGGGCGTTTACAATATATTTTCAAGAAAGTTAATTTTTTTTTAAATACATGCATACAGTGCATACACTAAACATTGTTTATTATCACAAACAATGTATTTTGCTACATGTAGCCAAATTATATGACAATATGTTTGTTATATTTTGTGCGAATTGTTAAAAAGACAACCCTTCTTCTGGGTGAGTCTCCGGCCTTAACAAGTGGTTGATATGGAGAGTTCGATGAATAATTGCGCGATATATCATGTGGACAAGCAACTCATGCAGTAGAATGCAGACTTCAATATTGCCATCAATACGATATACAGAGGTAAACTCACTGACTTGGTGAAACATCATTGAAAAACTACTACTGCACAAAACTATGTAAATGCCGTACAGAGAGGCGGCCGCATCAGGCGAGACCGTAAGGGGCGAAATCATAATACAATTTAAACCATTCAATAATTAAAAATCTTTACGCAGCGCTTTACTATATTTATCTATGTTATTCCAATATTGATGTATACGATTTATATTTATCGTACGCCTCTGCCTTAGCGCTTTCTGTACCCTTTGATTTAGGTTTCTGGTGCATGTGCAACATTGGTGAGCGCTCGCCGAAATTCTTTCAAGAAAAAACATTTAAGGAGCTGTATTTTGAAGACTTGCATTATACTGAGAAAATATACCGCATGGCCCTGCTCTATGTGAGCTACAAAAGACAGTGAAGTTTATACACGAGATATACTCGTATATTAGACACATTTTCAAGCGAACGAAAGACTTGAAGTTAGGATTCATTGATCACAGCCCAGAACAAATCGTAAATAAAAAACAATAAAATGTAACAAAATAAGTTATTTACTTCTTATTTTGTTCGTCTCTTTTTTTTTGCCGTTAGGCGTCGCACGTTTAATATTTAAATAATGATCGGCTTCCGAGATAGTGCACGCTTGGTCGTTTGATATGTTGTTGTATTGTGAAGTTTTAAGATGTCTGTAGCTCCTTCAATCACTTTTGTTTCATTGCCTTTTCCTAAATATGCTATTCCCAGTATATTAATATTATGTGTCATCACTATATCTGGGGGTTTTTTTTATTGCTAAGGACACAGATATTTCACGATCCAATGTTGGTATTTTGTAAAAATGTATTGAGTTATATAATGGTTACACTTCACATTAGTCTACCGTATCGTGGTTGGAGGCTTTGTATGCCTTTAGGATCCTTCAAATTATGTCGGCGGGAGACTAACTGCTGGCAGGTATAACCAAGTCAAACAGACTGACGGTAAAAGGACAGTCCACAGGGCGGGGAGCAAGATGGGGCCTCACAAGGTGACAGCGCAGAACCCACCGACTAGTTGTAAATGCTCTTGCTGAAACCAACCCATCCCCCAGGTATGGGACAAATAGCAGTTGTCCTCTCTCGTCCTTGAGTAGGACATCCTTTTTCTTGTCTTGTCTTCTACTTATATGACACTTTCCTTCAAGTATATGGGGGGATTCAACTATAGTGTCCAGGGAGCACACACTGCATAAAATCCTGGGTTGTTGAGTCATGCGACAGAAAACTGAAGTCATCTAGAGTAGGACGACTCAAGACAAACCCGACGACAGATCTCGTCAGCAGGGAACTGCAACTGTCAAGAGCAGCGATTCCCAAATTTTGCATTACCGTGGAGCCTCTTTTAAATACATTTTGTTGCCGCAGACCCCCACAAGTTTCTATATAGCAGACCCCCACAAGTTTCTATATAGCAGACCCCCACAAGTTTCTATATAGCAGACCCCCACAAGTTTCTATATAGCAGACCCCCACAAGTTTCTATATAGCAGACCCCCACAAGTTTCTATATCTGAAAATGGACAGGAATTAATCTGTGGGTTACAATGGTAAACAATGCCTGAAATTTAACATTTTAATAAATAACAAAATTAACATCAGGAGTACGGCAAGGATGTGTTTTATCACCTCTCCTCTTTATTATATACATGGATAGTATCACCAAAATAGATGAAGCATCACTCAACGCAGACCAACAAAATGAACTGCTCTTTGCTGACGACCAGTGTATATTCCATAATAATATTGAACAGCTTCAAGAACACATAAACTTACTCAACAATAGCTGCCTCAAATACAACATGAAGATCAACATTCAAAGACAGAAGTCATGACTATAAGCAGAGAACATAAAGATATCAACATACAAATAAATGACCAAACGCTAAAGCAGGTGAGAGAATTCAAATACCTTGGAAGTATCTTCACATCTGATAGTAGACTGGACAGAGAGATCGAAACTAGAATCCAGCAAGCCAACAACATTACATACCAGCTTACTCCAATTTTGAAACACCCAGCTATTTCAGTAGTGACTAAAAGACAGATTATAAATTCAATCTTTATACCAACACTGTGCTACCAGAGCCAAACATGGGCACTGACAAAAGAACAAGAAAGGAAAATTACCACATGCGAAATGAGATGCCTGAGGAAAGCAGTAAATAAAACAAGAAGAGACCATATAAGAAATGAGGAAATTAGAAGAACAGTCGGAACAACACCTGCTATTAGATTTATTGAAAAACAGAGACTTAAATGGTTTGGCCACTTGGTCAGAATGAACCCGAATACACCAGTTGCAAGAGCGTACAACCTGAAAATGGAATCATCAAGAGGAAAGGGCAGACCAAGAAAAAGATGGGTTGATGGAGTTACAGACATCTTAAAACTCCACAATGCCACACCATATCAAGAGACCGAGCGTGCATTATCTCGGAAACCGATAATCAGTTAAACCTGCTACGCCTAGCGGCAAAAAGCAGAGAAGGACAAAAGAAAAAAGAAAGAAAGAATAAATAACAAAGAAAACATTAGTCATATAATAAGGCTTAAAATTTATTTTTCTGTTTGAAATGTCAGAGATCATAATATTTCTTCAAGAGCCTGAAGACCCTGTGAGTACCTCATGAAGCCCGGGGCTCTGCGATCCCAGTTTATAAAACGCTAGTCTAGAGAACAAACTAAAACAAAAAGATGGCCTCAAAAATAAAATGTTTCAGCCATTATTGGCGATGAGGAATCGACAGATACGAATGACTCAATGAGCATGCTCAAATATTTATTAAGCGCATGACCAGAGTTCGCTGAAGATGAAGATTAAGAATCTCTTCTTCTTCGAACGCTCCATATCGACCACTTGTTAACCACTCTGTCTCATTTGTATGTGATCTGAGCCTAATAGCGATTGTGCGTTGGGCCTGTTATGCACCTACAAGTAGGCCAGCAGTAAGCACATCTGATTTCTGCGATGTTTTTTATTTACTAGAGTAGCTTCCCTAGGTCCTACATCAGCAGCCTCTTACGACATGCCTTGTATATCAGAGTGGTACTCTTCTTTGCTTCCTTGCAGGCCCCTGCACCACACGGGCGAGAAGAAGAAAATGCTTGTTACTTTAAATCACTATCATAACATTTATATTTTCTTGAACGTTGTTACATTCACATTTTGGAAGATTGTCATTTAAAACTAATCCACGTCAACTACTAGATTGCAGGAGCTGTGTTTGAATATTGGAGTTGCAAGAAAAGAACAGAATAACAGGTATGTGAGTAGGCTCATCAATCAAAATTGAACTGGTACGATCAGTCGCTGGACGCTGTTGGAGATATTGCGAAGGAGATCGAAGCACCTATGGACATGTCCGGAGTGCAATGAAGATATTCCAAACTGAAACTGAAACATTCAAATTGAAAGGTCTCTATGACGAAGTGGTATAATATCACTAGATAGTGAAGTGGTAAAATATCACTTCTATGGTATGTTCACTTGTATACTAAAAATAACCAGTAGTGGCGGAAAACAATTAAAGTTTTAAAAAGTGCAAAACGTTTATTACAGAACAATAAATACTAACTTTGAATAACCGGTAGTGGAGACACTTGAAAACTATCTCAGTGAATGATGGTTGGTGAGGGCGTTGGCAGGAACAATTAAACAAGTAGGATGCATTGCTATTGTCCATACTTCTCACATGCTCTAGACATCTTAATCTTCTACTGCTGAGCATTGCTATTGTCCATACTTCTCATATGCTCTAGACATCTTAATCTTCTACTGCTCAGCATTGCTATTGTCCATTCTTCTCACATGTCCTAGACATCTTAATCTTCTACTGCTGAGCATTGCTATTGTCCATACTTCTCATATGCTCTAGACATCTTAATCTTCTACTGCTCAGCATTGCTATTGTCCATTCTTCTCACATGTCCTAGACATCTTAATCTTCTACTGCTGAGCATCGCTATTGTCCATACTTCTCACATGTCCTAGACATCTTAATCTTCTACTGCTGAGCATTGCTATTGTCCATACTTCTCACATGCTCTAGACATCTTAATCTTCTACTGCTGAGCATTGCTATTGTCCATACTTCTCACATGCTCTAGACATCTTAGTCTTCTACTGCTGAGCATTGCTATTGTCCATACTTCTCACATGCTCTAGACATCATAATCTTCTACTGCTGAGCATTGCTATTGTCCATACTTCTCACATGCTCTAGACATCTTAGTATTCTACTGCTGAGCAATGGTTACAATACAGACTTAACAGTAATCTGGGCAAACCCACAATTACCCATTATCCTCCAACAAATGAGGAAGAGTATTCATGTTAATGGTTCCCGTTGCTCACTGGTTAAGCACACTCCTATGTATTCCACTGTCATCAGTTATGATTGCACAATATTTGATTTCAAATTCTTTAAATCACTGGTTATGTTCAACATCAAAGTTCATGCGCTCGTCCACCACCTGACTCCATTTAACCTTTTATTCAAACGGAAATGACGTGACGTTGTTCACAATTGTGAACTTTCTGAACAGGAAGTCGATGATCATTACATAATACGTATATATAAATCATTTAGCCATGTTTAAAAATGGATAATGAAATCTGATAGATTTTGAATGATGAATTATGTGTTTCATGTACTTTCATTGGATGAAAATCTGGATTTACTGTTAATGAACAGCGGATAAAACAAACATGAGAAAATATATTTTTATCAATGGAGAGAAAATAGAAAATGTGAACAGTTTTGAATATCTCCGTTGATTGCTAACAATAGATGGACAAGGGATGAAGTAAATTTAAAGAAGTACAAACTTGTCTTTACAAAAACTTAAACAACTAAAAACAGCATGGAATGGGGCTGACATGAATACAAAGCTAAGAAAACTAAGAGCATGCATATTCCCAGGGGCAACGTATGGGGGTGAAGCATGGACATTTAACAAGGCGGTGATAAAACATATATGGGCTTTTGAATGTAAACGTTACAGAAGAGTTCTCTGTATATCATGGACAGAGAAGAGAACAAATAGATAAATCCAGAAATAACTCAAAAATCAAAGAAAACTGGCTGATGCTACAAATAAGAATGAGAAAATTAAAGTATTTTGGGCATATAAAGAAACACGAAGGGCTGGAGACGACCACTATGGTAGGAGACATCCCGTCACAAAGGAGAAGAGGAAGACCAAGGAGGAAATGGATTCAGGATGTAACTGATGGTTTGAACATTAAAGCTGCAGAGGCGAGACATTGGAGTATGAGAGAGAGAAACTCTGAAGGTCTATTGAGGTATCAAAGTTCTGCTCAGAACAAGCTATTTGATGATGATGAAGAAAACTGAAAATTAAACTGTTGCAGCATATAGATAGAGTGGTACCAAAATTTTGTTCACTAGCACAGAGTTTGACCGAATTCAATTGTTATAGTCTGTCCATTAATTCGTGAGCACGTTTGAAATTGATTTTCTCGAAAACTACCTGTTGGATCTCAGTGATTTTTGCATGCAGCCTTAGAATATCCATGACGCTAAAATAAAGCTAACCAGTAGTCCATAGATGCTACAGACTTTGCACATCGGCGAATTCCTTTGATCTTTTATGACAATTGCAAATACGGGGCTCAAATTTTAGATTTTACAGTATCCTAGAATTTGTCCATGTCAATTCTATTCATAGGTGTATCCCCATATTAACTTGATAGGTCAAGTAATTAAGTGTGTTGCCCTTTATGTGCAATCGTGAACTTTGATACAATATGCAACAGTTAGTCCTCCCTTCGGTCACCATTAGACCCCAGGGTGTCTTAACTTCACCACAAATTGTATGATGGTAGACGCATTTGGATATGGAAATGTATACGTTGCTATTTCTCAGTCTGTAATCAAAATATGATTTGTATCATCCCGAATCTGACGATTCCATGAGGTTGATAATTGTTACTGGCTGGACAAATTGTAATCCATCTCGGTGCCAGTAGTCGTCTTCCTCTCGGAGCACATGTTCAACACACTTCTTCCAGAACTGCATGTCTATCATTGAGAAGGACTCACGTGTCAGAACTTCAACATCACACATTTTAAACGTCCTGTTCTGTTCGGCAACTTGCCCTTTTACTTTAGCCCAGACAAGCTCTATCGGATTGAGGTGAGCATGATATGGAGGTAGTCGCAAAGACGTGTGGCCGTATTCCGCAATGATTTTGTCAATATGAAACACCTTTGTCTTATTTGTCATTCTCACCAGGTGCAACAACTCGGGTTTCAAATATGTATCATCGAAGCTGACATTTTCCTTAGCAAGCCAAGTCCTAATTTGATCTTTTGTATTTGATGCAGTTGGTACTTTGTCTTCCGCTGATACTGCGTTGTGATAGGATGCATTATCCATTACCAAGCATGATGGTCTGTTTAGAATTGGAAGTAGATCTTTCTCCATCCAGTGCCTGAAAATATGTCCATTCATTTCTGTGTGGTAGTCCCTACCGTCGGTACTTTTGATTGGAAAATAAGTCCAGCGTCATGGACAAGACCTTCTTCACTGCTTCCTGCATGTGTTAGTATAATACGCTGGCCTTTGCTGCTTGGTATTTTCTTTTCTGTTCACCGTCTACTGATTGCCCTTCTTTAGCATTGGTGTGGTGAGCATTGACCCAGGATTCGTCCAAATATACAATAGCATAGACTTGCCTCCGCCGCTCACGGATCTGCCTCAGGTATTTACTTCGGGCAGCAATTAAATGTGGCTTTTCCCAAATAATATTCCTGCCGCCTATAGTTTTCTGAAGGTGAAGCCGGCGGCTCTTACAATTTTCCATAGAGTACTTTTAGAAATGTATATGCTGCAATCTGATTGCAGTTTTAATTTCAGTTTCCTTAGAGTAACAAGTTGATTTGTCGCAAACATTTTCAAGAGCTCCCGTCTTATGACATCTATGTCAAAGTCGTCAATTGTTCTTTTCCTTCCTTGAAATTAGTGCACTTGGTGTCCTGTTTAATCCATCGGAAAAGGATTCTCTATTCAGACCAAGCGCCAGTTGCGTTCGTTTCTCAGGGTTATGAATATCGCAATATAGATGACCTCTCTTAGATTCCCTACGGAAGTGTTGGTATAGTAAAACTGTAACCTTCTGCATTGTTATAAATGTGCACTTCAGACTCATTATGAATGTGATATCAATGTCAGTTTTGATAAGCCAACAAATATGATACAATAGCTTCATAAAAATAGCGAGATACACCTATAACTATACAACGGTATCCCAATTATAACGTCAAATGCTTTCCGCGTTCAAAGTCGACTGGGTTAGGCGCACGGGATTTCGTGAAATTGTTGTTTACTCACGATATTGTAATGTTACCATAATGTATTTTTAGAACAACGCGTCTGTGTACCGTAGATCTGTTACTATTGTGTACAATCCGGTGAGGTTGATTTTAATATAACCTGAAGAAGAAATATTTCAAACTACATCAAATTTTCTTGGAAAAAAATATTTCTCTAGCGTCATGGATATTCTAAGGCTGCTTGCAAAAAATCACTGAGATCCAACAGGTAGTTTTCGAGAAAAATCAATTTCAAACGTGCTCACGAATTAATGGACAGACTATAGTACGTTGTCCGATACATGACTGATGTTGTAATTGTTTTATTAATTAAACGTATAGTCTTCTTTTCTTTGTCACACTGCTGCCGGGTCGTTGCCCAGTGTCGTCACACTGCTACCGGGTCGTTGCCCAGTGTCGTCACACTGCTACCGGGTCGTTGCCCAGTGTCGTAGTTTTCTGTTTTTTTGTCTTGCGCTGCTCTAGTAGCTTTGGTGATAGTTATTTTTGCGTGCATGATGGTGATGTGCTGAAAGAGGTCAGTTATTACCAATATAACCAAGAAACAGAGAACAGTTATATATATATATATAAACAAATATTACCAAAACACAGAGAACAGTTATTACCAATATATCACAGAGACAATCATCCTTTTTCGGACATCTGATAAAAAAAGGAGGGTGTCTTAGAACATATTGTGACAACAGGTAAAATCAATGGGAGATGAGACAGAGGAAAGTCCTCGCAGTCTGAATTCAAGAAGCAAAGGTGTCAACGTACGAGTTGTTAATCAGCACCAAGGACATACATTTGTGGAGATTCATACTCTCCTACCCCAGCCTACATGGCACATGTTGATGATGATACAAGCAGATAAGAAATAAAGATAAGCATGACAAAATAAATTCAATATTATAACTGTAGTTCTCACATTTTTGTTCACTTCACAGAGACAAACAAGACTAACAAAACAGATGAGATAAATGTGTAGTTATGTCATTATGTTTCCGTTGAAACAAGATAACAGGACGGTAATCGCGGTTTGAAACCTGACAGGAATTTAGATCATCAATCAACTTTATTTGCATGAGAAATATTTTTTTTTTATTTTGAAGCAATTTATTTGGCACAATGCAGCTGATAGTCCTATACTGAACAATCGTTACTGACCTTTTGTGTGTCGTATTTTGACATTATCGTTTGTTTTATATCTCGTTTTGATATAAGATTACATCTCATTGTGAGGTTTGTCTTCATTCATGCTGGCATCTGAGGGATATGTGCTTGTACATTGTTGGGTTTACATTCATTCATGCTGGCATCTAGTGAATATGTGCTTGTACATTGTTGAGCTTGTATTCATTCATGCTGGCATCTAGTGAGTATGTGATTGTACATTGTTGAACTTGCATTCATTCATGCTGGCATCTAGTGAGTATGTGCTTGCACAATGTTGAGCTTGCATTCATTCATGCTGGCATCTGAGGAATATATGATTGTACATTGTTGAGCTTGTATTCATTCATGCTGGCATCTGAGGAATATGTGATTATCCATTGTTGAACTTGCATTCATTCATGCTGGCATCTAGTGAATATGTATGTGGACATTGTCGAGTTTGCATTCATTCATGTTGGCATCTGAGGAATATGTGATTGTACATTGTCGAGCTTGCATTCATTCATGCTGGCATCTAGTGAATATGTGATTGTACATTGCTGAGCTTGCATTCATTCATGCTGGCATCTAGTGAATATGTGTGTGGACATTGTTAGGTTTGTCTTCATTTATTGCTAACATCTGATGTATATGTTCCTATGCAATGTTGAGCTTGCCTTCATTCATGCTGGCATCTGATGTATATGTTCCTGTGCATTGTTGGGTTTGCATTCATTCATGCTGGCATCTGAGGAATATATGATTGTACATTGTTGAGCTTGTATTCATTCATGCTGGCATCTGAGGAATATGTGATTATCCATTGTTGAACTTGCATTCATTCATGCTGGCATCTAGTGAATATGTATGTGGACATTGTTGAGCTTGCCTTCATTCATGCTGGCATCTGATGTATATGTTCCTGTGCATTGTTGGGTTTGCATTCATTCATGCTAGCATCTAGTGAATATGTGTGTGGACATTGTTGAGCTTGCATTCATTCATGCTGGCATCTAGTGAATATTTGTGTGGACATTGTTGAGCTTGCATTCATTCATGCTGACATCTAGTGAATATGTGTGTGGACATTGTTGAGCTTGCATTCATTCATGCTGGCATCTAGTGAATATGTGTGTGGACATTGTTGAGCTTGCATTCATTCATGCTGGCATCTAGTGAATATGTGCCAGTAAATTGTTCTAACAGTTGGATTAAATGTACAAACTATAAGATATATTTGTATATGTATATATTTCTGTATATAAGATATATATATATATATATATATATATATATATATATATATATATATATACACCTACACATAAAGTAGCAGTTTCCATCAGTGGTGGCTCGTCATTAAAGGCCGGGTCCCACCAAAAATAATGTATAACGTGTATTTATTATTTTATAAATTAAAATATAGCAACCAAAACCATGATTTATCTGGAAAAATTTGTCTGGCCCCACCAACAAAAATGACCGCGAGCCGCCACTGGTTTCACTTATATGAAATGTAGCAAAGGTTAGTAGTGTCACAGCCAGGCTATAGCCCAGGCCGTACAACTCGCCAGGTATTCCCTGACCTAGATAAGAAAAAGCGGCTGGAAATTACAGATGTTTGATAGAACACTGCACACTTTTTGCAATTTTACTCAATTCTGTGAGTCTATGGTTATTTATTGGTGAAACATATTTATAATATTGATATTCATTATTGTTAAACTTAACTTGTTGCATAATATGACTTCGAGTTAGCATTTTGTGTTGATTTTAAAATGAATTCGTCTATATACACCAATACTGGAATGCGAGGTCACGTGGTGTAGTTGGGGTCTGATTTCCCACAATTCTTACCTGAGCCGAAGGCCCAGTAGTTTATAGTTGGCTCTGGTAGTGTACACTCACAGGTAAAATAGCATAGGCTAGAGTACAAGCGCAGGTAAAATAGCAGAGACTAGAATACACTCACAGGTAAAATAGCAGAGACTAGAGTACACTCACAGGTAAAATAGCATAGGCTAGAGTACACGCACAGGTAAAATAGCTGTCTACAGAAACATCACACCACGTACACAGAGTATTGCACAAAGCAGAAACTATAGCTTCAGTGGAATTCAGAAGGACCGTGAAGATAAATCAAAAAGTCAAGAAATAGAAGAGACTTAATAAGCGAGAAGATTAGTCAGAAGGACCAGAAGATATAATCTGTATCAGGTTGGATTAACATTCTAGGCGAAGATTTGCAGCTAGAATAGAACGTAAGGAATTGATATTAAACCGAATGTTGCGGAACTATTGAAAGCTATATGATCTATAAGGAGAGTTATAAAGGGAAGTAATAAGTTGCGGAACTATTGAAAGCTATATGATCTATAAGGTGAGTTATAAAGGGAAGTAATAAGTTGCGGAACTATTGAAAGCTATATGATCTATAAGGAGAGTTATAAAGGGAAGTAATAAGTTGCGGAACTATTGAAAGCTATATGATCTATAAGGAGAGTTATAAAAGGAAGTAATAAGTTGCGGGACTATTGAAAGCTATATGATCTATAAGGTGAGTTATAAAGGGAAGTAATGATGAAATAAGAAAGTTTTACTGTTTGGAATTTCTTTGCAGGGAGCGAAACGAGTATCTAACTGTTATGTATTTGGTGATATCAAAATCAACCCACCCTTGTTACAAGAGTTTTCATCTATATATCTGTCTATTCTCTAATAATATTTGCCTTTCAGAGTCAGGTCGAAAAAGGAGACATTTGGAGCGAGCCTCTCTATGCACAGTGAACCTTGTCTTTCTCTTCTCCAATCCTGATTTGCCTCACAGCTTCAGGGTAAGAAGAGTTTTCTAACACGGAGCTTTGTGTGTGCTTCATAAATAGTGTCTTTCGTTGCCTCTGTTATCGCTGAGGTCCACCTTTTGTGCGACCGGCCTTTTGCTTTGTATCTACTGTATCGGAGTAACATTTCTCTCTGTGGTATACTGCCTGTTGGTAATCTGCTTATGTGGCCAAACCATTTAATTTGTTGCTTCTTGATAAAGTTCAGTACTGATGTTGTACCCACGTTTTTCCTGATGTCTTCATTTCTAAGCCGGTCTCTTCTTGTTACTCCCAGCATTCTTTGTAGACACTTCATCTCTGTTGTAACTAGTTTTCTTCTGTCATTTAATGTCAGTGTCCAGGCTTGGCACTGATAACATAATGTGGGGAGAAATATTGTGTTGAACAATGCTCTTTCTGTGTTCATGGTGACCTGTTTGCATTTTAAAATTGGCGCCATTTGTCCTAGTGTTTGATTTGCTTTGTTACATCTGTGTTGGATTTCGTTAGTTATTCTTCCGTTTGCTGAAAAGATGCTTCCTAGGTATGTAAAGTTTTTGACTTATTTTAATGGGCGTTTGTTGGTGGAGATATTGGTGGTGTTTTCCTCTCTAGAGAATGTCATTACTTCAGTTTTGTCGATGTTTATTCTCATATTGTATTCGTTGCATACTAACTGGAGTCTGTTAATGTGTTGCTGTAACTGTTCCTCTGTTGTTGATACGATTGCTTGGTCGTCTGCAAAAAGAAATTCATATAAGAGTTCCATAATGTTTATCTCTTCACAAGTGTTAGCAGTTTTACATATTTGATCTATATATATGATGAACAGCAGTGGTAATAAGAGTAGAGAAGAGTTTTCATAATGTTGAGAAAAGTACACAACCGTGTTAACTAGTGCGTACTAACTTTTTAGAAATTCCACTTATACAATTCGAGAAATAAATAGACCCCATGCTAGATATGTAGTTATAACACATCATGACTAATCAGCAGACACCAACTTAGATGGTTTATATGGCAGTGAACATCGAGTCTCGCCCTTCTACACAAACTGCTATCGTAAAAAAGGTTAATGTACACCTGCTACAAAATTATCTTTATTCAATGTGTGTAATTTAAAGGTTTTTAAAGCCGAATGATTTATTTTATTGCACCCGGTTTTACTCCATATGGCTCGGTGCATTTCTGCAGCAATGGCACGCAACCTGCCAAGAGTATTACACAAATTACGAACTCCGTAGCTCCAGCAACAATCCTAGGGTCTCTGAAAAGGCTGCACTCGTGAACAGAACGGCGCGGTCTGGATTCGAACCCACGACCTTCGACTCGCAAGGCAAAAGGCTTAACCACTTAGCCACAGAGATCACCACTAATGTGCGTAATATACTAAAATAACAAGCCAATGTACATATGCAACTAAAGTAACCAGTTTAACTTTTGGAACACAAACACTATTCGTTCGAGAAATATTTTCTTCTTCTGACGCTGAGAAGCAACCCATGAAAGCGTCAAATGAGTATTGTGAATAAATTAGTTTCCACTTATTGTTTTAGTTCGTGAGACATCGTGTTGGAAAACTGTTACTTTCAGGATGGTTCGTCAGGTGGCATGACATATTATGAGAGTTAACACATTAACTGCCAGCAGCCTGCTTGTGTTTTAATGGCGTCGCAGATAACCAGTATTTTTGTACTGTCAAATTAGCTTAACACGTAATTACAAAGTACTGTAGTTTTACAAATTACAAAAACAATGACAAAATACAGCAACGTTTCGACCAACAAGGCCTTTATCAAGCAAACGAACAAACAGGAGTGACAAATTAAAATGAAACACAAATGGACGACCAAATACAAACGTATAACTACTAACACTTACCTAATACGTCACAACGAAGAGTTGCAGAGAAATGTCTAAATATTCAGTATATATATATGGAACTGCAGTAAAACTATTTGATTGGCAAAACACGTAATTACAAAGTACTGTAGTTTTACAAATTACAAAACAATGACAAAATACAGCAACGTTTCGACCAACAGGCCTTTATCAAGCAAACGAACAAACAGGAGTGACAAATTAAAATGAAACACAAATGGACGACCAAATACAAACGTATAACTACTAACACTTACCTAATACGTCACAACGAAGAGTTGCAGAGAAATGTCTAAATATTCAGTATATATATATTGGAACTGCAGTAAAACTATTTGATTGGCAAAACACGTAATTACAAAGTACTGTAGTTTTACAAATTACAAAAACAATGACAAAATACAGCAACGTTTCGACCAACAAGGCCTTTATCAAGCAAACGAACAAACAGGAGTGACAAATTAAAATGAAACACAAATGGACGACCAAATACAAACGTATAACTACTAACACTACCTAATACGTCACAACGAAGAGTTGCAGAGAAATGTCTAAATTTGGTCGTCCATTTGTGTTTCATTTAATTTGTCACTCCTGTTTGTTCGTTTGCTTGATAAAGGCCTTGTTGTCGAAACGTTGCTGTATTTTGTCATTTTTTGTAATTTGTAAAACTACAGTACTTTGTAATTACGTGTTTTGCCAATCAAATAGTTTACTGCAGTTCCATATATTATACTGAATATTTAGACATTTCTCAACCTTCGTTGTGACATAGGCTAAGTGTTAGTAATACGTTTGTATTTGGTCGTCATTTGTGTTTCATTTAATTGTCACTCCTTTTGTTCGTTTGCTGATAAACTTGTGTCGACTTGCGTATTTGTCATTGTTTTTGTAATTTAAAACTACAGTACTTTGTATACGTGTTTTGCCAATCAAATAGTTTTACTGCAGTTCCATATATATATAAACTGAATATTTAGACATTTCTCTGCAACTCTTCGTTGTGACGTATTAGGTAAGTGTTAGTAGTTATACGTTTGTATTTGGTCGTCCATTTGTGTTTCATTTAATTTGTCACTCCTGTTTGTTCGTTTGCTTGATAAAGGCCTTGTTAGTCGAAACGTTGCTGTATTTTGTCATTGTTTTGTAATTTGTAAAACTACAGTACTTGTAATTACGTGTTTTGCCAATCAAATAGTTTTACTGCAGTTCCATATATATATATACCAAATTAGCTTAGCATTGTACGCAATTTAATCGCTTCCGTTGTTATATTTAGATTCGCGTTCTGTAAGCTTATTACTCATATAATCTTATATAATACGCATACTAAAACCGCTTTTTTTACCGCACTGTTTTTGAGGACCAAATTTTAAGGTAAAGGTGCTGTTACAAAATGTGTTATAACTTTCTTATGTTCAACAGCAGAGAAAATCATAATAACCTATTTATTAACAACTAGTTAAAAAAATATAGTTTGTGAAGTTTGTGTAGTTTGTGATGGTTTGTCAGATGGCGTTTAGTTAAAAAGAAAACTAACCATCAGGTTTCTCAGGTGGTGTATCATATTAATATATTAATGTATCTACGTAATATAATATTTCTTCATGCACATTTAAAAGAAAAACATTAAGGTATGAAAATTACAACTTAATTTGTGTAAATATACCCACGAGGAAAAGCTGAACACAAATGACCACAGCGTGTATTTTCAATACGGTAGTCGCTGCGTTAATGTGCATTAGTAACTAAAGTGACAGATAAGCTGGGTATCGTTTATATCTGAAATATACTGGTGTCTTTCCTTTGGATTAAACAGTAGGGTAGAGAGGGAGTTTGTACAAAATAGGCAAGGCACATTCCACATATCAGCTGCCCAGGCTAGGAGATGACACTTTATCATTGTTTTCAGCTCGGACACAGTACGCTTAGGGATGAGTTGAAAGACAAGAAGAGACAAGCGAAAACTCAGAAGTTGTCACAGTAAAGCACTTGCCAATTGACCGTATGTAAAGACAAAAACGACCATATATATATACTTGTGTATATACTTGTATATATATATATATACTTGTACAGCTATCTTTAACCGTTATACTATATTCTTTCTACAGACGAAGTTATATTGAATTGTATACTGAATTAGCCAGTATACTGACTTTACGTCATCTTAAAAAATACTGCCAGCCAGTGCATCGTCTCAGAAGTGCGAAGGAGTTAATGTGACCACAATAAATCGTTATAAGTTTAATCAATAATGTATTTTGAATATGTGATATGATATAGATAATAGATATGTGAAGATATCATTTTTCGGACATATGATGAAGAAGCTGAGGCTTAGAACACATGGTGACAACCGGTAAAATCGAGGGTAGACGAGACAGAGGAAGACAGCGAGAGAAAATTTTGGATAGCCTGACTTCATGACACGGAATAGCGTCAACATCAGAGATTTGTGAAGATCTATGATCGCCTACGCCAGCCGGCACGGCACATAATGATGATAATGATAGTAGCAGGATTTATTTCGTTACCCATGTTCTTGTTAATAGATTATTCCTACTTCAGTTTCATTTTTTTTATTCTGCTATTTGTGCACGATTATTTTAATCGTAATTGCAGCCTTTCGACATTAATTCGATCGCTGAAAAACCGAATCATATATGTATTCAGTTTAATAATTAAATCTATAATTATTTGTACGTTTTTTAATGCCTATGCCGAATAAAATATTCTACATTTTATTACGAAAAAATAAATGAAATTATTGTCTATGCTGTTGTGAATCTAAATTGTTTTTGATTCTCTTCTTCAGTGCAACCATCCAAGACGTTTTTCTCTCAAGTATCTAGATTTCATCGTTTGAAACGTCCCGTTTTCTCATTGGAGAAAATGCAAGTTCATCGATTTTAGAGACTTTATCGAGCTCTCTGATTGGAGATAAACTATCCCGTTTTCTGAATTGAGACCAGTTATAACGTTTACTGATTGGGAGAACTGATACGATTTTCTATTGGACAGAAGTTTCACCGTTCTTTGATTGGTTAAAATTCTACTTTTTTCTTATTGGACATAGAATAAAACAATTTATGATTTTAAAAAAGACATAATTTGTTCTGATTGTAAAAAGCAACAATTTTAAAGTGAACTGAAACTCAGTTTTGTTCTTGTGAAAAGATGGCAGTGAATATTCCTGGTATTATAGCAGTGGCCGTTTTTTACATCGCTATTCTTCTCTTGGGAATTATCGTTGGGAGAAAAACCAACAAAAATTCTACAAATGAAGCTGTACTTGTTGCCGACAGAAGCTTGGGATATTTCGTTTCGATCTTTACAATAACAGGTGAACAATTTAATGTTTCTTTGTGATCGTGTGTGTTCTATTGTTGTTATTAGTATCACTAGTCGCCCGAGTGGTTACCGGGCCTAAATTTGGGGTGTAAAGAATAGAACCACTGTTACCTGCGTCCTAAACGTGTAGAAGTATATGCGTTTAGGGCCTACCAAACCAATGTGCAACGTATACAGTTCTTGGCAAAAATCAAACACATCACAAAGAGTGATTAAAATTGGTCGTAAAGAACGAAAGCAAAGAAGAAGAAGGAGGAGTAGTATCACTAGTTGATATAACTTGGTAAACTACTGAACGTATAAATGGTGCCTAGAAAACAGACGACTCGTTTACTATTGTTGATAGCTATGTCCTGTAAAGTATATGCCACGATTTTCATTCATTCGTTTCAGTTGCTATAACTGAACAACTAAAAATAAAAATGTATTGAATAGAACTCATAAGAAAATAAATATCAGAATACTAAGAGCTTGTATATTTCAGGTGGCGTCTGTGGCCTAGGGGATAGTGACTCGGTCTATTAACCCTGAAGTTCTGAGTTCGAATCACGCTGCGGGCAGTTTGGTTGCAAATTGTTTTGCGTGGATTAAGACAAAATGACGATGGCACCGCCCGTTCAGAAAGCAATGGCAAACTACTGAACGTAATAATGCCTAGAAAAATCACAAACAGCGTTAAAAGCTGGGGTTGATTCGCAAAGTCCTGTAAAGGAAATGCAATTAACTTTTGTATATTCCCAGTTGCAACGTATGGGTGTGAAACATGGACAAACACGGTAGTGACGCTACAGGAAACCGTGACCTTTTATTTGAGAATCTAGATTGCAAGTACCTCTAAAGTTGGCGTAAGGCTCGTCTGAATGGCGAGAAACAATGGTGATAAGAAAGGAAGCATTCACACGAAAATCAGTCAGAGTTGTCATATTAAGACCGAAATAGGGGAAGACTGCAGTAAAACTTGGTAAATAGTGAAACACGTACAAACAAAGTACTATAGTTTTACAAAATACAGAAACAGTGACGATAAACAGCAACGTTTCGACCAACAAGGCCTTTATCAAGCAAACAAACAAACAGGAGTGATAAATTAAAATGAAACACAAATGGACGACCAAATACAAACGTATCTAAGGAAAATCTGGAATAAAAACGAATAACGAAATAAATGTAACACAAAAACACACATAAAAACTAGAAATAGAACGGAAAGAAACAATGAAACATCTAGTAAATATATACTTGAATACATGCAACATATACCCATATAGATTACAAAGCATGGGAAGAGAAGTACTAAGAAGCATAAGAATGCAATACATGTAACATATACCCATATAGATTACAAAGCATGGGAAGAAAGTACTAAGAAGCATAAGAATGTAATACGTTGAGCCGGTGGTCCAAGGTACCATACAAAGAAATCAACCGATTCTCCAGAGCAAATCGACTACGATCATCAGGGAACATGATCGGATGGCTGTGACCTGGACATCGCAAGCCCTGAATGGCCAGTATCATTGAAATGGGTAGCTACAGGGTCACAGAGCATTGGCGTATATCGCGCAAGTGTTGGGCGAATCGGTCACTGAGTCTCCTGCCGGTTTCCCAATATAGGCCTTGTTGCACCGCTTGCAGATAATGGCATAGATAATATTACGGACTGCACGGAAACTGTCTTCAACAACGAACGTGGCTTTTGGAAAGACACCGTGCGGGTCTGTATTACATAAGCACAAGTGTTGCAGCGCCGACGGCCACTGGATGGTGCCAAATGACTCTGGATATTAGGCTTGAGGCGACTGTGAACCAACATATCCTTAAGGTTTCTGTACCGTCTGTACGCCACCAAAGGATAGTGTTGGAAGATTAACGTGTCTCAGGATCAGACTGAAGAATGGAGATGACGGAATAAGACTTTCTTCACAAGGGAACATGAGGGTGGAAAGTTAAGACAAGTTTCACCTCATAGTTCCCTTGTGAAGAAAGTCTTATTCCGTCATCTCTCCATTCTTCAGTCTGATCCTGAGACACGTTCAATCTTCCAACACTATCCTTTGGTGGTGTACAGACGGGACAGAAGCCTTAAGGATATGTTGGTTCAGTCGCCTCAAGCCTAATATCCAGAGTCATTTTGGCACCATCCAGTGTGGCCGTCGGAGCTGCAACACTTGTGCTTATGTAATACAGACCCGCACGGTGTCTTTTTCAAAAGCCACGTTCGTTGTTGAAGACAGTTTCACGTGCGAGTCCAGTAATATTATCTATGCCATTATCTGCAAGCGGTAACAAGGCTATATTGGGGAAACCGGCAGGAGACACAGTGACCGATTCGCCCAACACTTGCGCGATATACGCCAATGCTCTGTGACCCTGTAGCTACCCATTTCAATATACTGGCCATTCAGGAGCTTGCGATGTCCAGGTCACAGCCATCCGATCATGTTCCTCTGATGATCGTAGTCGATTTGCTCTGGAGAATCGGTTGATTTCTTTGTATGTACCTTGCGACCACGCGGGCTCAACGTATTACATTCTTATGCTTCTTATACTTTCTCTTCCCATGCTTTGTAATATATATGGGTATATGTTGCATGTATTACATTCTTATGCTTCTTAGTACTTCTCTTCCCATGCCTTGTAATCTATATTGGTATATGTTGCATGTATTCAAGTTATATATTACTAGATGTTTCATTGTTTCTTTCCGTTCTATTTCTAGTTTTATGTGTGTTTTTGTAACATGTCACCGGATAAACATGGTCAGATCTAATGTAACACGTCATCCCATAAACGTAGTTAACAGTACAGTAACACAGCATCCCATAAACGTAGTCAACTTTAGTGTAACATAGTATACCACAAATGTTTGTCGGCTTTACTATAACACCCGATAAACGTTGTACGATTTCCAATAGCATACCATTCCCATAAACGTAGTCAGTTTTACTGTAACATGCCATTCCCATAAACGTAGTCAGCTTTACTGTAACATGCCAATCCCATACACGTAGTCAGCTTTACTTTAACTTTTCTTTTGCATAACAGTAGTCGGCTTTACTGTAACATCCGATAATGTTGTCATTTTTACTGTAACCGACCGTTCTATAAATGTAGTCAGCTTTAGTGTATCATAGTATTCCACAAATGTTTGTCAACTTTACTGTAACACCCGATAAACGGTGTACGATTTCCTATACCATTCCCATAAACATAGTCATCTTTACTGTAACACACCATTCCTATAAACGTAGTCAGCTTTACTGTAACATACCATTCTCATACACATAGTCAGCATTACTGTAACATACATTCTCATACACATTGTCAGCATTACTGTAACATACCAGTCTCATACACGTTGTCAGATTTACGATAACATACCATTCTCATACACGTAGTCAGTATTAACTGTAACATACCATTCTCATACATGTTGTCAGCTTGACTGTAACGTACCATTCCTATACACGTAGTTAGCCTTACTGTAACATACCATTCTCATACACGTTGTCAGCTTGACTGTAACATACCATTCTCTCAAACGTAGTCAGCTTTACTTTAACATACCATTCTCATACACGTTGTCAGCTTGACTGTAACATACCATTCTCATAAACGTAATCAACTTTACTGTAACATACCATTCTCATAAACGTAATCAACTTTACTGTAACATACCATTCCTATACACGTAGTCAGCTTGACTGTAACATACCATTCTTATACACGTAGTCAGCTTTACTTTAACATACCATTTTCATACACGTTTTCAGCTTTACTGTAGTATAAATTTACTATAGTACTGTCAAATACTATATATATCCTATATTAATGTATGGCTCGGAAAAATGGATAATGAACAAGCAGTTAGAAGACAGAATTGATTCATTTGAGATGTGTATATAGAAGAATAAGCAAAGTTTCATGGACAGAAAAATAAACAAATAAACAAGTTTTAGGAAAACTAGGCATGAAGAAACAATTATTAAGAGAAATAAATTCAAACAAGTAAAGTATTTTGGGCACATAAAAGACATGACACCATGATAAAATCTTTACTAGAGGGAAAAGTTGAGAGGGAGGGGGAAGAGCAAGATGACGACCGAGAGATAAGTGGGGAGGAAACTTTAAGAAATGGACAGGTTACAGTCTGGTAGTGTGCAACACCAAGGCGAAAGACAGAGGATGCTGGAGATTCATTGTAGCCAACCTTCGATGTGGGGACAGCACCTGGTGATGATGATAGTACTGTAGATTTGAATCTGCTCTCATTATATAATAATGTTTAACTACCATGATGACTGTGTCTTACAGCGATCGCACAACTCATTGTTGTTAGCAAGTGTTAGTTTCTGTTCATTGTTCTGTATCCGGTGTTCCTGAATTATGCAACTGGTGCTACTATGATCTGGTGCATGTGGTTAGGTGGAAGGTTGACAGGCAGTCACATGTTGGTGTGTGAGATGAATAAGTTGGTGGATATCTAAAGCAGCGAAAATTATTAATAATGCCGTAGAATAACTAGAACAGATGATAGAATTGAGTTGAGTGAACACATTTGCAATATATATATATATATATCTAATAATGTTGCTGTCAAAGGTTGTTAATATTCTCACATCAGTCTTGCTACCCACACTTGTTAATATTCTCACATCAGTCTTGCTACCCACACTTGTTAATATTCTAACATAAGTCTAGCTACCCACACTTGTTAATATTCTCACATCAGTCTTGCTACCCACACTTGTTAATATTCTCACATCAGTCTAGCTACCCACACTTGTTAATATTCTCACATCAGTCTTGCTACCCACACTTGTTAATATTCTCACATCAGTCTTGCTACCCACACTTGTTAATATTCTCACATCAGTCTTGCTACCCACACTTGTTAATATTCTAACATAAGTCTAGCTACCCACACTTGTTAATATTCTCACATCAGTCTTGCTACCCACACTTGTTAATATTCTCACATCAGTCTAGCTACCCACACTTGTTAATATTCTCACATCAGTCTTGCTACCCACACTTGTTAATATTCTAACATAAGTCTAGCTACCCACACTTGTTAATATTCTCACATCAGTCTTGCTACCCACACTTGTTAATATTCTCACATCAGTCTAGCTACCCACACTTGTTAATATTCTCACATCAGTCTTGCTACCCACACTTGTTAATATTCTCACATCAGTCTTGCTACCCACACTTGTTAATATTCTCACATCAGTCTTGCTACCCACACTTGTTAATATTCTCACATCAGTCTAGCTACCCACACTTGTTAATATTCTCACATCAGTCTTGCTACCCACACTTGTTAATATTCTCACATCAGTCTTGCTACCCACACTTGTTAATATTCTCACATCAGTCTTGCTACCCACACTTGTTAATATTCTCACATCAGTCTTGCTACCCACACTTGTTAATATTCTAACATAAGTCTAGCTACCCACACTTGTTAATATTCTCACATCAGTCTTGCTACCCACACTTGTTAATATTCTCACATCAGTCTAGCTACCCACACTTGTTAATATTCTCACATCAGTCTTGCTACCCACACTTGTTAATATTGTCACATCAGTCTTGCTACCCACACTTGTTAATATTCTAACATCAAGTATTGCTACCCACACTTGTTAATATTCTAACATAAGTCTAGCTACCCACACTTGTTAATATTCTCACATCAGTCTTGCTACCCACACTTGTTAATATTCTCACATCAGTCTTGCTACCCACACTTGTTAATATTCTAACATAAGTCTAGCTACCCACACTTGTTAATATTCTAACATCAAGTATTGCTATCTAACTGTTAATATTTTCACCGATAATGCTATAAAAGAAATTAAAAGCTGAGCATTGCTTTACAAAACTAAAAGAACTAACTAACCTATTGAAGGAACTGACATAAGAACAAAAAAGCAGAGCCTGCATTTTTCCTTGGCAACATATGGTTGTGAGACATGGAACATTAACCGAGTGGCAGAGAAGGTCATTAATGCATTTCAATGCAAATGCTACAGAAGAGTACTTAGAATATCATGGACAGAGAAAAAAAAACGCTTCTGTTCTGCAACAGATTGATAATAACGAGAGTTGGCTATTACAAAGCATAAAAACAAGGACAATTAAATATTTCGCACACATCAAAAGACATGAGTGCCTAGAGAAATTAATGTTGGAAGAAATGGTGTCTGGAAGAAGAACAAGAGGAAGACCTAGAAGATGATGGGTGCAGAATGTCATTGATGATCTGAGAATGACTGCTGCTGACTCCGGCAAATTTGAACAGAACAGAAAGTTTTTCAGGACTGTTGTCATGCGAGCCAAGTTCCGGAAGGGACAAGTTACTTGATGATGATGATGATGATGATGATGATGATGATGATGAGTAACACAAAGGTGGTGGTGGGGTGGTTGGAAGACAGGGATAACAAGAGCAGAGAATAATTTGAGTTGGTGGTAATCAAAGTGTGTTCCACTCAAGCAATATCCATGTACATTATAAACAACATCTTACAGCTCAATTGTAGAATGTTAAGATTAGAGAATTTGCAACACTCAATGCAACATAATTTTGAATGTGCACTGTTGCAACCAATGCTCTATAAATGTAGATCGTACGGGTCCTGCATGTCTGCATTATTGTAATTTAGTTATTTCCTACTAAAGTAATGCTCAATTACCAATCACCAATTACAAAAAAATGTGTATAGTTTTGTGGCAATCTCTGTAACAAATACATGAAGTAGAAATATGAATAAATTACTCATATTCGTATACTGTAAATAATTTGTGAATAAATATAATTCTCCCAGCATGACGCCATGAACACTGATGATTCGTTAAACATGCATTAAGTGCACCACTTGGCACAAGTATTAACTCCTAGTGGACGCACAATAAACCCTCTTGTTCACGTTCTGCCATCTAGCATACAATTTTTATTATAGCATCAGAGAATTCATACATTAATCAAAAAGGTCAAAGATGAAAGCTCTACGTTATAAATCCACCTGATTAAAAAATGTACACAAATATAATAATAATAATAATTCCTCTCGTACCGTTATACGTTACATAGGGCCTGCAAGAAATTTTTCCATACCGCTCTATCCAGGGCAACTCGCTCAATCTCCTCCATGGAACTGAGACCGATATGTCCTGCCTCTCTCAGCAAAGTTCGTTTCAGGTCTCCTTAGGTCGACCTCTCTTTCTTGAACCTTTGCATCCCACTTCAATGCCTGCTTTGATATTCGTTGATCATTTCTCCTCAAGGTGTGCCCAACATATCTCCATCTTCTCTTTCTTATAACAGTTGTCACTAGTGGTTGACCAGACATTTCTCTGATTTCATCACTTCTTCTGAATTCGTTCCATTTTATATTCATTATTTTTGCAGACATCTATTTTCAAATGCATTCAACTTGCTTTCTATATCTTTAGTCATTTTCCAACTCTCGCTGGCATATGTTAGGATTGATACAACATTTGAATTGAAAATTCGTAATTTAGTTTTAATACTATATAACTTGCAGTTTCATATTTTATTTAGACCTTTAAAAGCTGATGTTGCTTTGCCAATTCGTATCATAATTTCTTTTAACATTTCCTGTGCAATCAAAATTGCTACCCAAATAGGTGAACTGCTCTGTTATTTTTATCATTTTAGATTCCAGGGTGATATCTGCATTAATTGCCATAGGTGTCTTCATTATATTTGTTTTTCATAGCTTATCTGCAGTCCAACTTTTGATACTATAGATGACAAGTTGTCTGTTTTTCTTAGCATATCTTGGTTGTTTCTACTTAACAAGGCAATATCATCTGCAAAATCCAAATCTTCTAGTTGACTATTTTCTACCCAATCGATGCCAGTTTCGCCCCTGCAACATTTTCGCATCACCCAGTAAATGGCCACTCCAAACAATAGCGGAGATAGAATACGGTCTTGCTTTACTCCGGTTTCAACCATAAACCAGTCGTTGTGTCCACCATCAGTGCGAACTGCACACTGTGAACCATCATAGAGGCTCTTAATAATGTTTATTACTTTGTCTGTTATTCCATAGCATCTCAGAATATTCCACAGGTAGATTCTGTGTAGATTATCAAAGGCTTTTTTAAAATCGATGAAAATTTGTATTAGCGATTGTTGCTTCTCAATATGTTCCTGCAAAATTAGTCGTGTGGTAATTATTTGGTCTAAGCAGCTTCTCCCAGGTCTAAAACCAGCTTGTTCTTCTCTCAGGATTGTGCCCACTGCTCCTTTGATTCTATTAAGAATGATTTTGCAGAAAGTTTTGGTCATTACTGATAATAGGGTGATCCTCTCCAGTTGTTGCAATCTTTGAGATCACCTTTTTGGGGATCTTAACAATTATTCTCTTCTTTCATTGATCTGGGACAGTTTCTTCTTCCCATACTTTATTAAATAGTTCTTGCACCTGGCTAATAGTTGTATCATCAGCCGCTTTGAGCATTTCTGCAGTAATGTTGTCATCACCCGCTGCCTTATTATTTATCAAGGAACGGATTGCCGCCTTGACCTCAGCTACATTTATCATTTCTTCATTAATTGGTAGGGAGCTGTTTCTTGCCTCTTCGTCAAACTTGAGCAGTACTGGTGGATTAGCTCTATTTATGATTTCTTAAAATGTTCTGCCCATCTTTTCTTCTGCTCGGTATCTGATGTTAGAACTTTACCATCTTTACTCTTGATTGGGCCACCCTTTGAAACAAAAGTTCCAGTAAGTTATTTTAATGTATTGTATAGCATTTTACTGTTTCCAGTCTTAATTGTCTTTTCGCCATCTTCTGCCAGTCGATTGATAGATTAGTGTTATTAATTGCACTATAATATGCACATCATGTCGTGGGTTGTACAAACTGAATGGTTACATAACACAGAGGGTAGTAATGTTGCTTACACGGGTTGTTTCGTGCATCTTGATAAGAAATAGAAAGATTATTTATGTTGCTTGTTTATGTGATACCATACATACGTGTCTCTGCTTGCTTATGTGATACCATTCATACATGGCTCTGCTTGCTTATGTGATACCATACATACGTGTCTTTGTCCTAAAACGCCAATTTATTAAGTATCACCGAAGCCACCCCTCTGTTTTCTCCAGATCTGATCTGATCCGATCTGACCATCAGACTTGTAGGTTTCCATACATCGAGTGAGAAATGTAGCTGAGGTTTTCTGGGATAGTCAATTTAAAAGATTAATAAAGCTTACACGACAACTACTTCCACTATGATAATGGGTATGGACCTTTTTACTGTTACCCTTCCCTGGTATGTCTGAGACTCCGTAAAAATTGCTTGATTGATTCATTGATAGGACCATCACCATTGCACTACGGTGAGTAACCATGTGTGCTCCGATCTCTTTCTTAAATAGGGAAATCTCAGTTGCAGTGTACGAACTCCGTAGCACCGGCGAGGATGCCCGATGTAATTTTGAAGATGGTAAAGATATCGTTGTATGAATTTTATTTTTAAACTTTTCTAATGAATTCTGCCAGGGGACGGCTTTCCAGTCTGCTTTTCTCGATTTTGAACTCCCAATGGTTCTTTTACGTGCTCAAATTGAACACGGAACCTATGTTTTATCATCCGTCTCCGATAGGACTAGGAACTCGATCTCACCTACACTGAAATCTCTGGAAAAATATCCAGATGGTTCCACGAGAGAGCGAACCTTGTACGGGATCTCTGTGGTGTAGATGCTAGGTGCTCGTGTCTTGTGCCAAAAGTACCAGGTTCCGTAAAAATGAAAGAATGTAAAGAAACCTCAATGTTTTAATCCCATGAGGTTTATTTGGTAATACTGTTTTAGTCTCGCACTTTTCATTAACCATCTGCACACTTCATACCTGCTGCCTACACTTTCTAGTGTTTTCGGGTATATAATTGAAGCTATGAGTCGATCTACAGCCAACTCCAGATAACTAGGCCAGACAACTGACTGGGAATCCTGACCTAGATCAAAGAAGGGGTTGAAAATGTAGATGTTTCATAGAACACTGCAAGCCTTTTTGCAATTTTACTCAATTCTATGAGTCTATGGTTATTTATTGGTGAAAATTATTCGTGATATTGATATTTCTTATTGTTAAGCTTAACTTGTTGCATAATATAGCTTCGATTTAGCATTTTGTGTTGATTTTAAAATGAATTTGTCTATATACTTCAATACTGGAATGCGAGGTCACGTGGTGTAGTTGTGGTCTGATTTCCCATAATTCTTACCTGAGTCCGAAGGCCCATAAGCTTATAGTTGGCTCTGGTCGATCTAAGAGCCGCTACGGTAGAAAAAATACCTCCTCTCAAACAGTGGAATTGAACCCGAACCACGCGAATGAACTAACTACTACACTATCGCGGCTCTTTAAGGCTCTGTATAATAGAATAATCATTGTATCACAATGTCAGTATATGCTTCGAAATGTATTTTGCGTTCACTGATAACGTATATTATAACATACGTAACTGGTACTAGACACCGTGTATGCATATCTCTGAACTCTATCAGTGAAATCCAGAGAGGGTAGTTGACGCTTGGGCAACTCTATAAACAGTAATGCGTTACGGACGCCCATTACTACTCTTCATTGACACCTACATATGTGATCTAGCGTTGTAATAAGCAACCATGACCTCTCCGTAACGCATGACTGGATAATTTGTATGGAGTTGTCAGTAAATAAACAGTGTACATGTATTAAGAGCTTTCGAAAAACGAAATAGACAAATGGACTTACCCGATTATTCTGTATCTAGTTATAACGAAGCGTTTGAGAAAGACACTCCTCAGTGAGCACATTTTGTTATAATCGCTCGCTGCTTTTGTTCGTAAGGACGCTCGTATTGCTAGGCTAGGCGATGGGTGTCGTAAGGACGCTCGTATTGCTAGGCTAGGCGATGGGTGTCGTAAGGACTCTCGTATTGCTAGGCTAGGCGATGGGTGTCGTAAGGACGCTCGTATTGCTAGGCTAGGTGATGGGTGTCGTAAGGACTCTTGTATTGCTAGGCTAGGTGATGGGTGTCGTAAGAAATGAGGGTAAGTGGTTCGAATCCTGTGTTTGTCTATTTGTTTTTTTGGAAGCTCGTAATACATGTACACTGTTTATTTGTTGATCATATTCGTTGCTTCCGTTGCTTCCTCTTAGGTTCTTGCAAAAAAAACTCCTTGTTCTCGTCTTATGGAGTTGTCATGGACGCCCATTGCTACGTTTTATTGACACCTGCAAACGTGATCTAATTTCACGCAGCATAAACAAATAAAGTTGGAATAGGTTAGCCATAGACGGGAAAGCATGGCGAGCTTCAGTGAGGAATGGATTAACAAGTAAAGAAGAAGAAGAACACAATCCCATATGGAAGCAAAAGAAATGAGATCATGAATCTCTGGAAAAATAACCAGATCACGAACCTGATACCTTTGACACGAGAGACGAGCATCTAATCTCTACGCCACAGAGACACCTCAATCTAATCATACAAATCACCAGCAGACATACGGTTCTACAACTTCTGTAGGAAACTGAGCACATATAGGCTACACGGTGGGGAGTGGCGTCGGTATCTAATCATACAAATCATCAGCTGGCATACGGTTCTACAGCTTCTGTAGGAAACTGAGCACATATAGGATACACGGTGGGGAGTGGCGTCGGTTAAGTAATGAGTGCAAAGTAAAATTGTTCATATAGTTGCTATACTTAAATGACAATGTAATACTTTACGAAGTGCTTCGGATTCGGGACATTGGAATAGTTACACAGAATTAAATGTTGATATTGTTTGATATTAATTTTTTTTAAACTAAGTTCAAATATTTTACACATATTTTCCAAGTTGATATTGTTGGATAAGCACAATGTAGATGAGACTGCAGTAAAACTATTTGATTGGCGAAACACGTAAACAAAGTACTGTAGTTTTACAGATTACAAAAACAATGACAATATACAGCAACGTTTCAACCAACAAGACCTTTATGAAGCAAACGAACAACAGGAGTGACGAATTTAAAAAAGTACTAACATATGGACGACTACAAACGGAGACAAACCTTTCTAATGATTATCTAGGAATAAAAACGAATTACGAAATAAATGTAACACAAAAACACACATAAAAACTAGAAATAGAAAGGAAGAGAAACAATTAAAAATCAAGTAAATATATAGCTTGAATACATGCAACATATGCACATATAGATTACAAGACATAAGAAGAGAAAGTACTAAGAAGGACTTATTATTGGATAGGAATAAAAACTAAGTTCATATGTTTACATCTATTTTCCAAGTTGATGAAATTACAACTAACGCATCACATCGGCAATCATTGATCACATTTCAACCGCCATTCTTGACCGGATTTCATCAAATATATTGTAAACATTTTAATGAAACTGTATACGTGGTAAGTTCAGTTTCCATAAATTAATTATTATTTTTGTTGTTTTCCAGCAACCAACATTGGAGGAGGCTACATTCTTGGATCAGCAGAATCCGCAGCTAGTGTTGGCGTCATCCAAACAGTTGCTCCTCTTGGTTACTGCATCTCGTTTATATTCTGTTAGTTTTTCATGTCTTATTATCATATTTATATATCGTTCTTTTTATTACTTTTTGTCTATCCATTCAAGCATACGTATATAATATATATATCATCATCAGATGCCGTCTCCTCATCGAAGGTTGGCTGCAATGAATCTCCAGCATCCTCTGTCTTTCGCCTTGGTGTTGCACTCTGCCAGACTGTAACCTGTCCATTTCTTAAAGTTTCCCTCCCACTTATTTCTTGGTCTTCCTCTAACTCTTCCCCCTCAACTTTCCCCTCTAGTAAAGATTTTATCATGGTGTCATGTTTTTTTATGTGCCCAAAATACTTTACTTGTCTGAATTTTATTTCTCTTAATAATTGTTTCTTCATGCCTAGTTTTCCTAAAACTTGTTTATTTGTCTGTTTTTCTGTACATGAAACTCTGCCTATTCTTCTTTATATCCACATCTTAAATGCATCAATTCTGTCTTTTCACTGCTTGTTCATTGTCCATGTTTCCGAGCCATACATTAATATAGAATAAATATAGTATTTGATCATTCTCATTTTTAGCCTGTTTGTAATTTGTTTGGATGTCAATAACCATTTCATACTATTGAAGTTATCCTTGGCCATTCCTATTCTTTTTTAATTTCTGTTATACATCTGCCATCATCTGTTATCATCTGACCGAGATATTAGAAATGTTTTACTTGATGTAGTAATTCTCCATATATATATATATCAGGGTGTTCAACATAAAAGTAGCCCAATTTACAGGCTTTTATTAGTCAATTGGGCTACTTTTATCTTGAACACCCTGTATATATATATATATATATTGCTTATAACAAATATTCCGTACATGGCCTTACAAAAATTAAACAACTAAAACAATATGGATTGAAACTGATAGTAAAACAAAGATGAAATTACTCAAAGCAGGTACATTTTCAGTAGTCAGTACTATTCATTACCAATAGGTAAAACAGTTGAAGGTCACTGCTTCATACTGTTCATTACCACAAGTTCACACAGTTAAATACAACTAGTTTATACTGTTCATTACCACAAGATCACACAGTTAAATACAACTAGTTTATACTGTTCATTACCACAAGATCACACAGTTAAATACAACTAGTTTATACTGTTCATTATCACAAGATCACATAGTTAAATACAACTAGTTTATACTGTTCATTACTACCAAATCAAACAGTTAAATGCAACTAGTTTATACTGTTCATTACTACCAAATCAAACAGTTAAATACAACTAGTTTATACTGTTCATTACCACAAGATCAAACAATTAAATACAACTAGTTTATACTGTTCATTATTACAAGATCAAATAGTTAAATAAAACTAGTTCATAATGTTCATTATTACCAAATCAAACAGTTAAATAAAACTAGTTTATAATGTTCATTATTACCAAATCAAACAGTTAAATACAACTGGTTTATAATGTTTATTATCACAAGGTAAAACAGCAGAATAACACTGAATTATACTGTTCATTATTACTTAATAAAAAAGTTGAATACCTCTGACACAAACAAGTGAGTACCATTTGGTCAATCCTTTTTTTTTGCGATCCAAAAGCACTTGAGCTTTCAACTATTCGGCTCGGTGTCATGGACATCGTAACCCTTCGGTTCGGTGCCCCGAACACCATATATCTGGAGAACCTATGGCTTTTCTGTCAGCCTGCGGAATTGAAATGCACTCACAGGAGCTTGTCACCCGTCGTCCAACGCGCTACGAACACGCTGGCCAGGCGGGTAAGACCAATCCTTTAAATAGCTGTGTTGAAACAATATAATTCATTTGGTTTAAATGATTTACTACTTCATTTTCAAACTATAGAATGTCCCTCGTTGAATCAGTGTAATACACCACTTACTAATACTGCTTGACTATTTGTCAATTCCACAGCTGGTTGTTTCTACGCTCCTAAGATACGCAGAGAAGGATACATTACTGTATTTGATCCGTTCCAATTAAAGTATGGCAAGAAACTTGGTGCCATATTGTTTATACCTCAGTTGCTTGGCGACCTGTTCTGGGGGGCTGCAGTTCTTGCAGCTCTGGGTAATGTCAGATATGTATTGAGTTTTGTTTTCAATGCCAGTACAACTTCAGCAAAATATAATTAAGAATGTGTAGGGGAAGTTGAAGATAGTATTAAAAATATGTAAGTTGATTAGCTCCTAAAGGAAGCCACCTGAGAGGTTACCGGGGCCCAAATTGCGGTGTAAAGAATAGAACCACTGTTACCTGCCGCGTATGTCGTAAGAGGCGTCTAAGGAGGTCGGGCGGGGGGCTAGCTACCCCACACTGTAAAAAACACTAGATGGATACAGAACGGAGAAAGCGAACCGAGTAAACGCTGGCCGAAGCCGGACACATCGCCGAAGGATAAGCACCAGAGCTCCAAATGGTGCTGAAGATGTGACGTAAAACACACCTATGCTAAGGTTGCATGAACCAGATTACCACATGAATAGAATGTATCGGGAGGTCTGGTACATCGGTCTGAACGGTGATCGCGAGAGAGAGAGAGAGAGAGAGAAAGGAAGCGAACCTTTCTACAAATTAACTACCCGGCAATTAAGTTATGAAAGAACTTGTAGTCACTGTCACTTAGTGTAGAAACTATCAGATCACAGTCGTAACTAGATTATTGAAAATAATAACAATGAATAAATTGAATTGTAATTACCGTTTACTTGTACAAAGTTTACTATTTGTGTTACCATCCAGAAAAATAAAGCTAAAATGGCCCGTGAATTTTGAAGACTTTAAAGTAAAAAGAGCATGTCCCTTCTTTCTTATACCAAAACATACAAGAATGTGGACGGGTGGTTGGGAAGGTGGTGAGGAGAGAAATTTATATCCTGACTTGTAAAAAGTTGGGAGCTGATAAAGAAACAAAGAACCCGCTCCTCTTTCATCTTTGATTCGACAAGTGAACGCTCTATGTCGAATTCGTCTCATCATCACATACAGGACCGTACCGTGCTATGACACAGAGAGGGGGGGGCCGCATCAGGCGGAACCGTGAGGGGGGCATCATAAGCAGCGAAATCAAAATCCCAATTTAAGGTTATTTTAAAGAAAAAACATTTAAGGGGCGGCATTTCGAAGTCTTGCATCACACTGAGAAAATATACCGCACGTTCCTGATCACATATGTACTGTTTCATTAATTGTGTGTGTCAGTGATACTAAAGACAATAGAGCCAATTAGTGAGCAACGTAAAAGAAGTTCTCAGTGATGATGTCTTCAGCAAATAAAACATGTTTGTACGAGGGGAAGTCAATAAGTAAGCTACAAATGGCTGTAGAAAAATAACTAAACATGATAACAACTTGAAACCAGTTTATTTTTATACATACATTGTTCCTTTATTTCTCAACATAATTTCCACCAACATTGATGCACTTATCCCATCGTTTTATCAATCCTCCCAAACCGGCTGCATAGAACTGCGGGCTCTGTTTTCTAAACCACGTTTTCACTTCACATTCAACTTCGGCGTCATTCGCGAAATGTCTCCCGCCAAGGTGGGTTTTCAGTGGACCAAAGAGGTGGAAATCGTTAGGGGCTAAGTTGGGACTGTAAGGTTGATGTTCCAGAACTTTCCACCGTAGTTGGTTAATTTTCTCCTGAGTTAATCGAGCCGTATGTGGTCTGGCATTGTCATGAAGAAGCAACACTCCTGTAGTCAGCAGTCCTGGGCATTTTTTTCGAATTGCATAATGAAGCATCGATAGAACTTCACAGTATGATTCAGAATTCCCATTGTCACCTTTCTTCTTGAAATTGGTTAAAAGCACTCCTTGACAATCCCAGAACACCGTTAACATAACCTTCCCTGCTGATGGCGTAACCTTGAATTTTTGACACAATTGAAGAAAGTGTGCTCAATGTGGGTACCAGACAATTGAAGGAGGAACACAAAATGAACCGATTTGGCCTGTCCTTGCGTCATCTCTGTCGATACGAAGATGAAGGAGAAGAGATGCTGAACAGGATTGTTACTGAGGATGAATCATGGGTGCATCACTACCAGCCCGAATCAAAGCGTGCTTCAATACAGTGGAAACATCTTTTGGTCCACTGAAAACCCACCTTGGCGGGAGACATTTCGCGAATGACGCCGAAGTTGAATGTGAAGTGAAAACGTGGTTTAGAAAACAGAGCCCGCAGTTCTATGCAGCCGGTTTGGGAGGATTGATAAAACGATGGGATAAGTGCATCAATGTTGGTGGAAATTATGTTGAGAAATAAAGGAACAATGTATGTATAAAAATAAACTGGTTTCAAGTTGTTATCATGTTTAGTTATTTTTCTACAGCCATTTGTGGCTTACTTATTGACTTCCCCTCGTACAAACATGTCTTCCGAGAGCTCAGGTTAGGTTCAGTTCTAATAACATAAGGTAACTACGATGAATGGTACTATTGTTAATAGTGAAAACTGTATTGGTATGACAACTCACAAATATACTAACAAAATTGATAGTAAGTTGATGTTGCTTTTAGCAACATTACTCGCTGTTCAATCCTAGAAGGTTTAACATATAATCCACTCAGTGGCGGCTCGTGAAGCAACATTACTCGCTGTTCAATCCTAGAAGGTTTAACATATAATCCACTCAGTGGCGGCTCGTGAAGCAACATTACTCGCTGTTCAATCCTAGAAGGTTTAACATATAATCCACTCAGTGGCGGCTCGTGAAGCAACATTACTCGCTGTTCAATCCTAGAAGGTTTAACATATAATCCACTCAGTGGCGGCTCGTGAAGCAACATTACTCGCTGTTCAATCCTAGAAGGTTTAACATATAATCCACTCAGTGGCGGCTCGTGAAGTAACATTACTCGCTGTTCAATCCTAGAAGGTTTAACATATAATCCACTCAGTGGCGGCTCGTGAAGCAACATTACTCGCTGTTCAATCCTAGAAGGTTTAACATATAATCCACTCAGTGGCTGCTCGTGAAGCAACATTACTCGCTGTTCAATCCTAGAAGGTTTAACATATAATCCACTCAGTGGCGGCTCGTGATCATTTTTGTTTGTGGGGCCAGACACAAATTTTCGGGGAAATCATGGTTTTAGATTAAGTTGTATTTTAATTTATAAAATAATAAATACACGTTACACATTATTTTTGGTGAGGTCCGGCCCCACTGGCCCTTAATGACGAGCTGCCACTGAATCCACTTATCAATCACATTTCATTATATGTACGCTGATTGTTGTGAAAACTATTTCAACGTAGAAAAGTTTAAAATGTAAACAGTTTTGAATATATCGATACACTGCTAAAATATGGAAATGGGATGAACGAAATCTAAAGAAAAAAAAATATAGCATTACAAAAACTTAAACATCTTCTTCTTCTTTGCGTTCTGTTTCGTAGGCTCGTCTAAACCATGAGATGGGTTGCCTCTATGAAGATACATGTCAGTTGGAGTTTTTGAGAGTTCCCATAGAGAGTTTCACTGTATGCTTTTTTTCATGAGGCCATGTTTCGTTTCGTTGGTGTATGTATGATGGACATGGTACTTATAGAAAAACTAAGATCAGAATACTAACAGCATGCAATCTCCCAGTGGCAACGTACTAGTGTGAAACATGAACATTTAACAAGGCAGTGGACAAGCATATATACGCTTTTAAATGTAAGTGTTACAGAAAAGCCATCCGTATACGATGGAGAGAGAAGAGAATAAATAGCCCTATCCAGAAAAAAACTCAAAATCAAAAGAAAACTGGCTGATACTATAAACAAGAATGAGACAATATTTTTAATGTTGAATATATAAAAAGGCACGTAGGGTTGAACAATGTCACTATGGAAAGAGTCATCCCTGCAAAAAAGAGAAGAGGCAGACCACGGAGAAGATGGATTTAGGATGTAACTGAAGATTTTAGTATGAATAATGAAATGGGAAAATTGTGACGGACAGTTAGCGTGGCAAAGTTCTGTTCAGGACAAGCTATTTGATAATGATGATGATTGTGTTGTATACTACTAAAAATAGTTACTACACTTTGTATCTTGCTGCATAATTATTTTATTTTTCATTCAAGTTGTAAAATTATTTTATTTTCATTCAGGTTGTATAATTATTTTTATATTTCATTCAAGTTGTTTAATTATTTTTATATTTCATTCAAGTTGTATAATTATTTTTATATTTCATTAATGTTACATAATTATTTTATTTTTCATTCAAGTTGTAAAATTATTTTATTTTCATTCAGGTTGTATAATTATTTTTATATTTCATTCAAGTTGTTTAATTATTTTTATATTTCATTCAAGTTGTATAATTATTTTTATATTTCATTAATGTTACATAATTATTTTATTTTTCATTCAAGTTGTATAATTATTTTTATTTTTCATTCAAGTTGTATAATTATTTTTATATTTCATTAATGTTACATAATTATTTTATATTTCATAAATGTTACAATAATTATTTTATTTTTCATCCAGGTTGAATCATTATTTTATATATTTCATTAATGTTACATAATTATTTTACATGTCATTTATGTTACACGTTTATTTTATAGTTGTATTCTCATTCTTAGGTTCTACAATTTCAATACTTTTGGACATCAATTCGACACTGTCCATCGTCATTTCTGCTGCTGTAGCCATCATCTATACCGTCTTTGGGGGCCTCTACGCCGTTGCATACACTGACGTTATTCAACTATTCTTCATTTTCTTTGGTCTGGTTAGTTTATTTTTTAGAAAAATGCAAGTTAAAACATTAATTATCAAGGATGCTGTAATACTTTCATCTCTTGTATTACACAATGCCCGCCTGCCCAGTGTGTTCGTAGCGCGTTGGACGCCGGATCACAAGCCCCCTGTGAGTGCGGTTCATTTCCGTGGTCTAGCAGAAAAGCCACAGGTTCTCCAGATTTACGTTGTTTGTGGCACTGAACCGAAGGGTTACAATGTCATGGCACCGAGCCGAAGAGCTGAAAGCTCAAGTGCTTCTGGGTCGAAAAAGAAAAAAGTAGTATTACACAATCTCGACTTACGTATGTTTGTAATAAAGTTATAGGATTTGTATTGTATACACCTCTCATTTTAGCGCATTCTGTTTAATTTATATCATTCTACATCTGATTGTGTTCGCTATAAGGACAGACAATAGAGTTATTGAATGATTGTTAGGACATTTGCTTCCGTGAATAACCGTGTGTGTTCAAATCTATTTCGTTCACTTTAAGATTTCAGCAGCGGGTAGCCAGTTATGAATTTCCTTAGTTTGTTAGTCTTTCCTCTTGGGCTTGTGGGCGGCGCATAGGGCAGAGGTCATAGCTCTCCATGTCTCGCGGTTCGTTGCTATCTATTTTAGGTCTTTAATATTTACTAGGCCCATCGTTGAGCCTTCTCTGGTGATGGTTCTACGCAGTCTCTCTTGGTCTTCCTCGTTTTCTTTTTCCCTCTGGTGTCCATATGAGGGATTGGTAAGGAGTCTTCTCTCATCCATTCTAAGTGTGTGGCCGATGTAGTTCCAGCGGCGCTTTCTTATAAAATTTGATACATTTTCTTGCTTGGTCTCTTGTCTTATTTGTGTATGAATTTCCTTGGTTGTGGTTTATGTAGCTATCTAGCGTTTTTTACGGGGTATTGTAGCTATCCCTACGTCTTACCTTCTTAGGCGCCTCTTACGACATGCGTGGCAGGTATTGATTATTGGTTACTGAACTGACGTCACTGCACTCCGGGCAGACCCATAGGTGCTCAGTCTCCCCCAACATCAAAGTGTATGTATATTGATGGTTCTCGTGGCTCGCTGTTTAAACACACTCTTCACTCTGCTCCTCAGGTATACGGTTCTACCTGTACAACAGGTAACTCCAAACTGCTTAAATCGCTGAATCGATTCAACATATATTTTAGTGTCTTCATTCAACATGCTGTCGCGAAGAGACCGAAGAACATCCTCCTTAACCATCTTCAGTTTCCCAACAATCGATGCTGTTTATGCAAGCCTGTACGCTCTTTCATTGCCGCAAACATCTACAATCCTAGGACAAGTAAATCCGCGTAAGCTTCTGGAGGTTATAAACTTCGATGGACGACACCCACTCATACCGAAATCTGTACTTTTGGATATTGTGTTTTTGGATCAGGCGTGGCAGGTAACAATTCTATCCTTTGCACCCCTAATTTGGGACACTGTAACCACTCGAGTGAATCGAAGTTTCTGCAATTGCATAAATACGCTCGTTCTGTCCATTATTAAAAGGGTTTTTAAGCAGAAGGGTTGACTTCATTGCACCGGCTTTTACCCCATATGGTTCAGTCCATCTGCGCAGAAAGAGCACGCCACCTGCCGAAAGTATTGCACAAAGCACGAACTTCGTAGCTCCACCAACAATCCTAGAGGCCTCTAGAAAAAACTGCGCTCATGAACAGAACGTCGCGGTCCGGATCGAACCCACGACCTTCGACACACAAGGCAAAGGCTGTCCATTATTTAACTTACCACTAATACATAATAGTGAGATTGTTCATCATTCAACCATGTCGAGTTTTCTCACCAACCTTTGGTATTATTACTTACTTCTGTACTAGTCAAAAAATACATGCTTCCAGTGGCGACTCGTCATTAAGGGCCAGAGGGGCCGAGTCCTACCCAAATAAATGTGTAACGCGTATTTATTTAAAAAAAAAATTAAAATATAACCTAACCGAAATGATTTTTCCGAAAATGTGTGTCTGGCCCCACCAACAAAAGCGATCACCACTGCTTGATACATTCTTAAATACTAACAAAAAATGTTTCAAATGTAATAGTGATTTTCCATTAACTTTAAATTCTTTCAAGGTGCTGACCTTTCCTTTTTGTCTGGTACATCCGGCAGTAGACCTGTCACGTGTTTCTAACACTTGGATTGGTGAGATTCCAATATCAACAATAGGATCCTATATTGATGTCTGTCTACTGTGCATCATGGGTGGAATACCTTGGCAGGTAACACAATATTAGATACTAATTATATATCCATGTACATTTCTTCTCATTCAAAATATAATTAAAGTGTAATAAATCGTATACTGTATATGAACACTAGAATAAGAAATGAAAATGTTCAGACTGAACAAGTAGATTTAGACTAAAATATAATTAAAGTGTAATAAATCGTATACTGTATATGAACACTAGAATAAGAAATGAAAATGTTCAGACTGAACAAGTAGATTTAGACTAAAATATAATATGTTTAAGGGGGGACTCTGGTCTGGACATTTGTTTCGTTGTTTTCATATTAATGTAGAATTTTCATAACAATTTAGAGAGATTATGACCAGGAAAAGTAGAAAATGGTTAGTTTACAAAAACGTCAAAGCGTTGCCATGGAAACAATACAAAATGACCACCAAGCACATCATTTCAAATCCCTAAGGCTCTGAATATAATGAATGTAAATTAATTCTGTTTTGACTCTAAGGTGAGCAATTGTAATAGCTAAAATATTACACCAGCTTTTTAGGATATTTTAAATTTTACACTTTTAATAAATTTTTGGTAAACACCCTCCCCACCCTCTCCATTTAACGGACTGATAATAAAGAATGTGCTGACTGATCAATGAGAGGCCATCAGATCTGACTGATTAATGAGAGGCCATCAGATATGACCATGCAATAAGTAAATGAAGATTATGCTAAAATTACAAAAGGAGAGAAAACGAAAAAAAAAACAGAATAGAAGAGAAAAAGAAGACAGATCTCACACACACAGAATATTTTTCATCGTAAAACAATATTTTTAAACCAGTTGTTCATTTTCTTTGCAGGCCTTATATCAACGTGTTCTAGCATGCCGTGACGTTCGTGTTGCTTGGGTATCGACCCTGACTAGTGGATTCTTATGCTTATTGCTTGGTATCCCACCTATTATAATGGGCATTGCAGGAGCTGCAACTGGTAAATGCATTTCTTTGTAGCTGCAGAGGCGGTGTGAGTGAATGAGAACAATGCATTTCTTGGTGCAGAAGTTACTACTGTTATTACATTTTGGTATTCTTTGTGTTTATTTGTAGGACATATATATATATCTTCAGTCATTTGGCAGAATAGTCTGTCTCAAAACTATCATTAACTCTGCACTATAGAACAGCTTCTGCTTAAAAACCCTTTTAATAATGGACATAACGAGAGGATATAGAAATGGTTATTAATCAACAGCATCGATTGTTGGGGAGTTGAAGATGGATAAGGGGATATTCTTCGGTCTCTTCGCGACTTTCTGTTGGATTAGGACACTAAAATCGATGTTGAATCGATCAAGCGATTTGGAGTTACCCGTTGTTCAAGTCGAACTGGATGCCTGAGAGGCAGAGTGAGAGGTCTGTTTAATCAGCGAGCCACAGGAACCATCAGTATGCATACTCTTCGATATCTGTTGGGGAGACTGAGCACCTATGGGTCTGCCCGGAGTGCAATGACGTCAGTTTAGTAACCAGTAACCAATAACCAATATAGAACAGCGGTTCCCAAACCGGACCTCAGTTTGGGAGACGCTGCTGTAGGACATTATTATCAATAAAAGAGTTTATTACTGAACACTACTGGTAACAGTGAAAGTAACATTAAACTGTTTCTTTATTAATTGGAGGTCTCAATTGCGAAGTGGTTCGCGTCCGGATAGAGACACTTGTGCAATTTTTTCCTGAGATCCCTAGTACTGTTGAGAGCCGCTGTAGCGTAGTTGTTAGTGAACTCGCTTCGCAAGGCTGGTGGTCTGGGTTCAGCTCCCGCAATGCGCGTGGATTTTTCCCGACCGCGACGGCTCTCAGGTCGACCCAGCCTCAACTGGGTACCAGATATGCTCTGGGAAAGTAAAGGCGGCTGGCGTGATGCTGACCACATGACCCATCGGGTGCCGACGGTCAATGAAAATACAGGCCTAACACTGTATTGACCTATATACCACGAGGTATGAAAGGGTTCCTTTCCTTCCTTTCCTAGTACTGTTACCAGAGATACGGAGTTCATGCTTTGGGCAATGCTATTGATAGATAGCATGCCATCTTTGCCGATAGCAACGAAGCATTATGAAGGAAATCCGGTGCAATTAAGTCAAACCTTCGCCTTTAGACTTTTTGGAGGGACTTTATTGTGATAGTAATGACACGTTTACTTTATAATTATGGATGATTTGTATATCAAACCGACGTACAATGATGATGATGTCCAATCATACAATCATTCACGGGAGACAAATGGTTATTGACCGACGTACAATGATGATGATAGTCCAATCATGCAATCATTCACGGAAGACAAAATGGTTTTGACTGACGTACAATGATGATGATGTCCAATCAAGCAATCAATCACGAGAGACAAATGGTTATTGACCGACCTAATATGATGATGTCCAAACAAGCAATCAATCACAGAACACAAATGTTAATTAATCGATCTAATATGATGATATTCCAATCAATCAATCAATCAATCTAAACATGATTTATAATTTTAAAAAAAATCAATACATCAAATTGCCCTATGTTGTTTAACTGACATAATTTTAAGACTAATGTGTTTTATTTCCTAGATTGGAACGCAACAGATTATCCAGGTCCAATTCCCATCCCTGACAGTATGACACGATATATATTACCACTGACTCTGCACTATCTGACACCGGTTCCGGTAGCTATTGTGGGAATAGGGGCGGTGGCAGCAGCCGTTATGTCGTCATGTGATTCAACCATTATGTCCAGCAGTTCTGTGTTCTCCAAGAATGTGTACCGCGATATATTTCGGCCAAAGGTAAGAGATATCCTTGCTGTACTAGAGAGCTTGTGATGTGTGAGAATGTGTATCATGATATATTTCAACCAACAAATAAGTAATGGATATCCTTGCTGTACTAGGGAGCTTGTGATGTGTGAGAATGTGTATCATGATATATTTCAACCAACAAATAAGTAATGGATATCCTTGCTGTACTAGGGAGCTTGTGATGTATGAGAATGTGTATCACGATATATTTCAACCAACAAATAAGTAATGGATATCCTTGCTCTACTAGGGAGCTTGTGATGTATGAGAATGTGTATCATGATATATTTCAACCAACAAATAAGTAATGGATATCCTTGCTCTACTAGGGAGCTTGTGATGTATGAGAATGTGTATCATGATATATTTCATACAACAAATAAGTAATGGATATCCTTGCTCTACTAGAGAGCTTGTGATGTGTGAGAATGTGTATCATGATATATTTCAACCAACAAATAAGTAATGGATATCCTTGCTCTACTAGAGAGCTTGTGATGTGTGAGAATGTGTATCATGATATATTTCAACCAACAAATAAGTAATGGATATCCTTGCTCTACTAGGGAGCTTGTGATGTGTGAGAATGTGTATCATGATATATTTCAACCAACAAATAAGTAATGGATATCCTTGCTGTACTAGGGAGCTTGTGATGTATGAGAATGTGTATCACGATATATTTCAACCAACAAATAAGTAATGGATATCCTTGCTCTACTAGGGAGCTTGTGATGTATGAGAATGTGTATCATGATATATTTCAACCAACAAATAAGTAATGGATATCCTTGCTCTACTAGGGAGCTTGTGATGTATGAGAATGTGTATCATGATATATTTCAACCAACAAATAAGTAATGGATATCCTTGCTCTACTAGAGAGCTTGTGATGTGTGAGAATGTGTATCATGATATATTTCAACCAACAAATAAGTAATGGATATCCTTGCTCTACTAGAGAGCTTGTGATGTGTGAGAATGTGTATCATGATATATTTCAACCAACAAATAAGTAATGGATATCCTTGCTCTACTAGGGAGCTTGTGATGTATGAAAATGTGTATCATGATTTATTTCAACCAACAAATAAGTAATGGATATCCTTGCTCTACTAGAGAGCTTGTGATGTGTGAGAATGTGTATCATGATATATTTCAACCAACAAATAAGTAATGGATATCCTTGCTCTACTAGGGAGCTTGTGATGTATGAGAATGTGTATCATGATATATTTCAACCAACAAATAAGTAATGGATATCCTTGCTCTACTAGAGAGCTTGTGATGTGTGAAAATGTGTTTATTATGAGAGATGTTTTGGTTATAAATGTGTGGGGCTTTTTTTGGTGAATGTATTTAATGCTGTTTTATTTCTGAAGACACTGGTATTATTTATTTCATGTTTTGTTTGCAGACGTAATTACATTGTTTTTGTGTTTTACATGTTGTATTTCTAAAACGATACACGATATCCAACTACTAGCAACGAGTCGCATCACATGAAGTTCTAAAACGATACACGATCTCCAACTTCTAGCAACGAGCCGCATCATATGAAGCTCTAAAACGATACACGATCTCCAACTTCTAGCAACGAGCCGCATCATATGAAGCTCTAAAATCTCTGCGTTATGTACCGCTTTTGGTACGAGAGGAACAAACTAACTATTTCTAAAAGGGGGTCACAATGACGACGTTGTCAAAACTTTTGCCTGTCGCTCTGAAGCATGCGGGTTTGAATTCAAACCGAGTCACATCTGCAATTTTTTTCTTGAGATCCCTAGGATTGTAGTTTGAGCTACATAGATCGTGTTTTGTTCAACAGAGATGAAGTGTCACTTCTACCGACAGCTGCGAAGCCATATGGGGGGAAACATAGTGCAATGAAGTCAATACTTCACCTTCAGATCCTTTGTTCTGAAGATGTATATTGATTTGTTTCTGATGTTGTATTTCTGCAACGATTTACTCAGCGAATTATCTCAAATATTTAATCTTAAAGAGACAAAATTAGAAATGAAGAAATCAGAATAAGACTGGATGTGAAAACAGTCATGCAATTCATTAAAGAACAACAGATTAAATGGTTTGGACACCTAGCAAGAATGCCCAGTCATCACCTACCACAGAGAGCCACACAGGAGAAGTATAATGAGTAAAAAGCAAGGGAAGACCATGCAAAGGATGGAGCGACGGCATCAAGTGCAACCTTACGAAAATGAATATCAGCTTACAAAGTGCCTTATAACAAGCACACACAAGATCACTACGTCGCGCCTGCCCCCCCACCCAACCACCACTTCTATAAAGAAGTAAATAGTGGAAAAGAAGAAGAAGAAGGAGATTTATAGTGTTATTTGCTATTTATTTCACAGGTTTTATCTAAGAATGAATTGATACACTTTGTTTGGTTTCAGTTGTTTTTCCTCGTTACAAGTTTCAACAATTGAATATACTAACGTGTGTTTGTAGACATTTACAGCCTTATTAAACCGAGGCACACTCTGGCAACCTAAGCACGAGCTTTTTATTGATTATATCAGAGCGTGTAGGCTAAAAACATGAAAAATAAGAATTAACTCTTTCGGAGAATTCAATAGTTATATCCAAATAGGCAGATTACCAACAGACAGTGCGCCACAAAGAGCATTGCCACTCCGATACAGTGGATACAAAGCAAAAGGCAGGCCACGCAAAAGGTGGACCTCAGAGATAACAGAAACGACGAAATACACTGTTTATGAAGCACACACAAAAGCCCGTTCTAGAAATCTCTTCTTACCCTGAAGCTGAGAGGCAAATCAGGATTCGAGAAAAGAAAAACAGACAATGCGCACAGAGAGATTTGCTCCAGATGTCTCTTTTTTCGACCTGACGCTGAAAGGTAAATCAAGATTTAAGAATAGATAGATAGAATAGTTATATCTTGTATTATATGAAATATATTTCTATATTAACGTTTATTCTCGAATCTTATCTTTGGGTATATCTACAGGCATCTGACCGTGAGATGATGTGGGTGCTGAGAATTTCTATCATTGTTATTGGAGCTTTGAGCACATTGATTGCGATATTCTCAACAACCATTTACGGACTCTTTGTTTTATGTTCTGATCTTATGTACGTGGTTTTATTCCCGCAACTAACCCTCGTTCTTTGGATGCCTCAGACCAATGGCTACGGCAGTTTAGCAGGTTTTTTAACGTCACTAATCGTGCGCATTCTCAGTGGAGAACCTGTACTTCATCTGTCTCCAGTCATCAAGTTTCCATTCTTCGACGAGGTTACACAGCTACAACATTTTCCTCACCGCACCTTCGCAATGTTGGTTGGTACAGTATTAATAGTATTGGTTTCCATAGCAACAAATGTCATATTTATGAAAGGAATTCTATCACACAAGTATGACGTATTAAAGTGTTACAAACAGAAAACACACAAGCTCCGACATAGCCATGACAACGTGAAAAATGGCGTGAGCAATATGCAAGCTATGCCGCTAACTAATTATAAATTGTAAATATAAACTTAGTTAATTGTTGCTGATCATGATTGCCATAATTTGTTGTGCAAAATATAAGATCAAATTGTTGCTGATCATGATTGCCATAATTTGTTGTGCAAAATATAAGATCAAATTGTTGCTGATCATGATTGCCATAATTTGTTGCAAAATATAAGATCAAATTGTTGCTGATCATGATTGTCATAATTTGTTGCAAAATATAAGATCAAATTGTTGCTGATCATGATTACCAGAATTGTTGCGCAAAATATAAGATCAAATTGTTGCTGATCATGATTGCCATAATTTGTTGCAAAATATAAGATCAAATTGTTGCTGATCATGATTGCCATAATTTGTTGCAAAATATAAGATCCAATTGTTGCTGATCATGATTACCAGAATTGTTGCGCAAAATATAAGATCAAATTGTTGCTGATCATGATTACCAGAATTGTTGTGCAAGATATAAGATCAAATTGTTGCTGATCATGATTGCCAGAATTTGTAGTGCAAGATATAAGATCAAATTGTTGCTGATCATGATTGCCAGAATTTGTTGTGCAAGATATAAGATCAAATTGTTGCTGATCATGATTACCAGAATTGTTGCGCAAGATATAAGATCAAATTGTTGCTGATCATGATTACCAGAATTTGTTGCAAAATATAAGATCAAATTGTTGCTGATCATGATTACCAGAATTGTTGTGCAAGATATAAGATCAAATTGTTGCTGATCATGATTGCCAGAATTTGTTGCAAAATATGAGATCAAAATTTGTGCTTGTCAAGGATAAAACAGGTTTATAAATAAAATCGGATTCGTGTTAGCTGTATTCATGTAGTGATTGATAGTAATGAATCCGTGAATTATGCCTATTGTAAATCTGAATGAATCTATCTATCTATTCTCTAATCCTGTTATGCCTTTCAGGATCTGGCCTAAAAAAAAAGAGACACACGGAACGAGCCTCCTTATGCGTCTTGTACAAGGTGAAATTTAGTACCTCGAATTTTTGATGTATGCTCAACAATAATGAAGTAATTCTTTGTTGCTTTTGATTTAAACAGTTTCAGTTACTGTGTGCTCTTAACCATGTGTCTCTTTTGATTTAAACAGTTTCAGTTACTGTGTGCTCTTAACCATGTGTCTCTTTTGATTTAAACAGTTTCAGTTACTGTGTGCTCTTAACCCTGTGTCTCTTTTGATTTAAACAGTTTCAGTTACTGTGTGCTCTTAACCCTGTGTCTCTTTTGATTTAAACAGTTTCAATTACTGTGTGCTCTTAACCCTGTGTCTCTTTTGATTTAAACAGTTTCAGTTACTGTGTGCTCTTAACCCTGTGTCTCTTTTGATTTAAACAGTTTCAGTTACTGTGTGCTCTTAACCATGTGTCTCTTTTGATTTAAACAGTTTCAGTTACTGTGTGCTCTTAACCCTGTGTCTCTTTTGATTTAAACAGTTTCAGTTACTGTGTGCTCTTAACCCTGTGTCTCTTTTGATTTAAACAGTTTCAGTTAACCCTGTGTCTCTTTTGATTTAAACAGTTTCAGTTACTGTGTGCTCTTAACCCTGTGTCTCTTTTGATTTAAACAGTTTCAGTTACTGTGTGCTCTTAACCCTGTGTCTCTTTTGATTTAAACAGTTTCAGTTACTGTGTGCTTTTAACCCTGTGTCTCTTTTGATTTAAACAGTTTCAGTTAACCTTGTGTCTCTTTTGATTTAAACAGTTTCAGTTAACCCTGTGTCTCTTTTGATTTAAACAGTTTCAGTTACTGTGTGCTCTTAACCCTGTGTCTCTTTTGATTTAAACAGTTTCAGTTACTGTGTGCTCTTAACCCTGTGTCTCTTTTGATTTAAACAGTTTCAATTACTGTGTGCTTTTAACCCTGTGTCTCTTTTGATCAGCCGATCTTCTGAGCTCGTTGTATTTTTTTTTAAATACGTAGAGACAACATTATCTCATTATAATTTGCAATATTAGTGTGTCTGGAGAGGACAAAAAAGTATGTAGTAATATGATTAAGTAATCAATCCGTGTTCATACAAATGCGATACACTTTCCAACAAAACAGTTTAGTATGTAGTAATAGGATTAAGTAATCAATCCGTGTTCATACAAATGCGATACACTTTCCAACAAAACAGTTTAGTATGTAGTAATAGGATTAAGTAATCAATCCGTGTTCATACAAATGCGATACACTTTCCAACAAAACAGTTTAGGCCCATATTTTGTTGTTGTTGATGAATGGTGCACAATATGCTATGTGATAAATATCACAACGATCTTCTTTTAATCTGAGTGATGGTGCACAATATGCGATGTGATAAATATCACAACGATCTTCTTTTAATCTGAGTGATTTTCTGGCGCCCAATTAAGACTTTTTTTTACTTCAGAACTGTTGTTTTGAAAAATTTCACTTGAACTGTGAAGTTTTATTATATGACCACATGCCTACAAAATAAGTGTACTAAACACTAAACCAGCGTTTCCCAAAGTGGGCGGTACCGCCCCCAGTGAGTACCGCCCCAGTGGGCGGTGAAGCGTTCTAGGCAGGCGATAGTGAGTTCAGAGAAATTTGGAGGGTGGAGGGGGTGTTCAGGCGATTAGGGATCGGTGGCTCCATAAAGAAGAAATTAATTATCAATATTTTAAAATAAATTATTTTTGTTATTTTGCGATTGTATAATCATTTAAAATTTGAATTCTGCATTTTAAATCATCTTATGTGCGTCTAAGACGATCTATTTTTTCATCAATTTTCTATTTACTGCATATAATCGTTTGATAATTCACCATTTACGACAGAAATATATATCCATTTTCTATGTGAAAAAAAAAGAAATAGAGCATGTATATATGTGGGAGGGGGGCTTTGGAAAACTGTTATAATGTGGAGGGGAGCGTTACAAAGTTTATGATGCGCAAAGTGGGCGGTGGGTCGAAAAGGTTTGGGAATCTTTGCACTAAACTATCACCGTTTTCTGTGTGTTCTTAAAACGAAGACAAATGTAGAAGATGAAAAACACATTCATAGTGGTAGTCACTCTAACTGTTATCATAAACAACACACACAAAACAGGGATCAAAACATTGTGTTAGTAAAATATGGTGTTTTTTTGGCTTCTCAAAATTAAAAGTGAATTTGTGATTATTGAAGTTTATCGTCATTGCACTCCGGACATTTACATAAGTGCCCCGATCGTCTCCTTAACATTTCCAGCAGCGCAAGGTAACTGATCACTCTAGTAATTTTAAGATGCTCGTTATCGATTGATGATTATTGAAGATTATCATCATAGCACTCCCCTACACTTAAATTAGTGCTCAGATCTTCTCCTCAACATTTCCATCAGCTCAAAGTAACTGATTGCTCAGAAATGTATGATAGAATATCATAAGACAAATTAAAAAGCTGTATCATTTGAATGTGTTTTAATTGTAGTTTCAACGAAATATTACGCGACTGAAACTGTTTTGGTAATACTAATAAGAGTAATCATTGAAGAGTTCGTAGAATTTCAATCGAATTTAATCATCAACTTTGTTGATTTTCAGAAAGCGTTTGACAGTATTCACCGTCCTACGCTTTGGAAACTACTCAAAACTATAGTTTCCTGCTAAATTCATCAACATCATAAAATCCTTCTACAGTGAATCGCGCTGCAGTGTAAGAACAGATTTCGGTAACTCTGACTGGTTCCCAGTGGAAACAGGAGTGAAACAAGGCTGCGTCTTATCGCCAATGCTCTTTGGAATAGCAATTGACTGGGTCATGCGAAAATGCACCAATAACGCAAATATGGGCATCAAGTGGGTTGATAAAATTTTAGAAGACCTTGATTTTGCCGACGATATAGCCCTTTGAGTTCATCACATCAAGATATTCAAATGAAAACAAACCTTCTCCAAAATATCTCAGGACAAATTGGTCTCCAAATAAACACCACAAAAACAAAAATTGTTGACCTTACCAGCAGTCCAGAAAATATTCAACTAAAAACTACACTCTTGAAAAAGTCAAAAGTTTTACATACCTAGGGAGTATGATGACATCTACGGGGATACAGCGCCAGAAATTCCACACAGAATCGCATTGGCATCAAGTGCTTTTAACAAATTGTCAAATATATGGAAGTCCAATTCACCCAGCAAGCACTTAAAATTAAAGATCTTTAACTCTTGTGTTATTCCAGTATTAACTTATGGATGCGAGAGTTGGAAAGCAACAAAAGCTCTAGAAAGAAAATTAGATAACTTTGAGAATAAATGTCTTAGAAGAATATTGAACCTCAAATGGTCAGATTTCAGACCCAATACACAAATAAGACAAGAGACCAAGCAAGAAAATGTATCAAATTTTATAAGAAAGCGCCGCTGGAACTACATCGGCCACACACTTAGAATGGATGAGAGAAGACTCCCTTACCAATCCCTCATATGGACACCAGAGGGAAAAAGAAAACGAGGAAGACTAAGAGAGACTCTGCGTAGAACCATCACCAGAGAAGGCTCAACGATGGGCCTAGTAAACATTAAAGACCTAAAACAGATAGCAACGAACCGCGAGACATGGAGAACTATGACCTCTGCCCTATGCGCCGCCCACAGGCCCAAGAGGAAAGACTAACTAATACTAATATCTTGACACCATAGTTCTACTCATAGAATCACAAGTTATTGAAACTTGGTTATACTGATAAAACTAGGCACGAAATAATTTTTCTTCTTCGAACGCTTCATATTGACTACTTGTTAACCACTCTGTGTAATTCAGAGACGGCTCGTCACTTAGGGCCAGTGGGGCCGGGCCCCAACAAAAATAATGTGTAACGTGTATTTATTATTTTATAAATTAAAATATAACAACCCAAATTCATGATTTTTTCAAAAATATTTGTCTGGTCCCACTAGCAAAAATGATCACGAGCCGCCACTGGTGTAATTTGTATGTGATCTGAGCCTAACAGCGGTTGTACATTGTGCTAGTTATGCGCCTACAAGAAGGCCAGCACAATCTATTTCTGCGACGTTTTTTATTTACTAGGGTAGCTTTCCAAGGTATACATCACTCCCCTTTTACGACATGCCTTGTCGGTCACAGTATTACTATTCTTTGCTTCCATTACGGGCCCCGCCCCCACACGTGCGAGGAAATAATAAACAAACCACATTGTGAAAGTAACAAACAGAATATCAGCATCATCAATATATGACATGATTCATGAGTATTAATTATATAATTCGATATTTTATTTGGTTTTTTCATGCAGTGAAAATATGCAGTCAAAAGAACGTTTTTACAGTAATCCTCTTTCTCGTCTCTCTTGCTTTTGTATGGCTTGTCATTATCACGTTACGTTTTATACATTTTCACATGATATGCAAAAAAGAGCTGATTGTTTCTTTTAATATTTCACTTTATGATTTTAAGTCTTAATTCTAGTAGTTAATTGCATATCCTTTACAGGAATTTGCGAATCAACCCCAGCTTTGCAACGCTGTTTGTGATTTTTATAGGCATTAATACGTCAGTAGTTTGTCATTGCTTTCTGAACGGGTGATGTCATCGTCCTTTTGTTAAAATCCACGAGAAACAATTTGCAGCCAAACTGTCTGCAGTGTGATTCGAACTCAGAACGTCGGAGTTAATAGACCGAGTCACTACCCCTAAGCCACAGACGCCACCTAGCCTTATTACTAATGCATGTTAAAATAACCTTCTATTGTGCTATATAATATATCATTAGATAAACATTAGTATTATTACTACTGCATATTATTCTCTAAATTAATGTATGGTTTGGAAACATGGACAATGAACAAGCAGTTAGAAGATAGAATTGATGCCTTTGAGATGTGGATATATAGAAGAATAGGCAGAGTTTCATGGACAGAAAAATAAACAAATAAACAAGTTTTTAGGAAAACTAGGCATGAAGAAACAATTATTAAGAGAAATAAAATTCAGACAAGTAAAGTATTTTGGGAACATAAAAAGACATGACACCATGATAAAACATTTACTAGAGGGGAAAGTTGAGGGGAAGAGCAAGAGGAAGACCGAGAGATAAGTGGGAGGAAACTTTAAGAAATGGACAGGTTACAGTCTGTCAGTGTGCAACGCCAAGGCGAAAGACAGATGATGCTGGAGATTCATTGCAGCCAACCTTCGATGTGGAGACGGCACCTGATGATGATGATGATGATATTATTCTCAGAATGTGTCTATAAAAATGGATTTTTGTTGCCTTCATAGATTCTGCTTTTTTCCATTATTTTTTTTTTTTTTTTTTGGTGCTTTTCTTCCTATGACTTGATTTCGTATTTCTGTGCTAGTTTCATATAACACTGAAAAACTAACTTTCTTACTTTTAAATGCAGTATATGGTTGTATATAATATTGTCTATAATATTATTGAATATAACATATAATATATAATATTATATATATATATAATTTCTTCTGCAAAGACAAAAAGGCAATATGATATTGTTTATTTTCTTGAATTTTTGTTGTTGATGACAAATTATATTTAATAATGAGATTCCATAAAATATTTTCTTTAAAACATTTCTACGAAAAGTTTTGCAATCGTAAAAAATTACACTGGATACCACCGCCGACGCTACGAAGTCCTTGCACTTCAGATGAGATTTTGATGTGTAACAAAGAGGTCGAAGATGGTTATTCACCAAAGTGAAACGAGGATGATTATATCAAACAATTAATCAAATACTTGCTTTATTTCTTAATTGTATCTTAATTAAATTAATAATTCCTGTCGTACGGTTATACGTTACATAGGGCATGCAAGCAATTTTTCCATACCGGTTTATCCTGGGCAACTCGTTCAGTCTCCTCCATGGAACTGAGACCGATATTTCTTGCCTCTCTCAGCAAAGTTCATTTCAGGGTCTTTCTATGTCTTCCTTTCTTTCTTGAACCCTTTGTATCATACATCAATGCCTGCTTTGATATTCTTTGATTATTTCTTCTCAAGGTGTGTCCAACATATCTACTTCTTCTCCTTCTTATAACAGTTGTCACTAGTGGTTGACCAGACATTTCTCGGATTTCATCACTTCTTAAGTTGACTTCTCAATCACTTGAACTGTATATGTAATCTGATAGTATCACTATTTTTTCACCCACTGTGAATTTAGTGGTAGTTAATGACGCTTAATATGGTATCTCTGACTGCTATTGCGTGAAGTTTACTTTTCTTATTATCAGCGTCTCTCGTTCTTCAGGCGAGTCTTACTTCGACTTCAGAGGTATTGTAATTTAGATTACCAGTATTAGATCAGGGAACATATAGTTCAACCACAAACCGTACGCACACTGATAATATTTGTCCCAAGCTGGCCTTGAACCCAGGAATATCCTCAACATGGGGTCACTGGTGCAGAATATTATCACTTTCATTATCATCGATACCATTTTCACAATTATAACCCCTTCGCCCTTCTGATCCGATACACAGGCTAGCGATATTTGTTAAGATGACGCAATGCCAGTACACTGGCAAATTCAGTATACAATGCAATAAATGTGCATCTTGAGGGGGAAAAGCAATACAGAGTGAATGTATTAACAAATATAAACTGATGGAGTTGTATTATTAATAATATCTCATTTACTATGGAAGGACATTTTTGTGAAATCTGATTTACTTAAACTTTTCTATAAGTTTAATTTGATGAAGAACTACAGAAGAGACGCTGACGATGGATAGGACATACATTGAGAAGACCGACCGGAAGCATTGCAAGACAGGCATTGTTTTGAAACCCGCAGGGAAAATGAGTAGGGAAGGTCTAGACATACCTGGAGAAGAGAGCTGGAGAAGGATAGGTAAAACGTGCTAAGAATTGGAAGGGATGGCAGGAGATAGGAAAATCTGGAAGAAGTTTGTTGAAGACCTGGACTTCGTTGGATGCTGAAAGGTGAAGAAGAAAAAGAAGAAGAATTTGATGAATTCCTATGAATTGTTTCGAGCATTTATTGGCTGTGGTTTGACATGTTTAAGCAGCTTTAGTTTGAAATGAACACTTCACTTCATTGTCTGCGATCCATAAGTATTCATGGCACGGTATTTTTGATTATTTGTTACTCAGTAAATATTTGTATTAAAAAACATATATATATACTGCTACGTTATTGCAAATTAATTTGACATTATTTTGTTGAATGCACATTTTCCCCATGATGTTGGGTATATTATTTATATTTCTATACTCGTTTTGGTTTATATTTCATATATAATTGGAAAATGACTAAAGATACAGAAAGTAAGTTGAAAGCGTTGGAAAATAGATGTCAGAAAAATAATGAAAATAGAATGGAACAAGTTCAGAAGAAGTGATGAAATCAGAGAAATAACTGGTCAACCACTAGTGATAACTCTTATAAGAAGGAGAATATGGAGATATGTTGGACACACTTTGAGAAGAAATGATCAAAGAATATCAAAGCGGATTTTGAAGTGGGGTGCACATTTTTCAAAAAAGAGAGAATAATCTAAGGAGAACCTGAAACGAACGTTGCTGAGAGAGGCAAGAAATATCGGTATCAGTTCCACTGAGGAGATTGAGCGAGTTAACCAGGAACGAATGGTATTGAGAAATTGTTTGCATGCCCTATGTAACGTATAACGGTACGAGAGAAATTATATTATATATTTTATTTGTCGGTTTCGTCTGTGGCTTTGGGGATAGTGATTCGGTCTATAAACCCAACGTTCTGAATTCGAATCACGCTGCAGGGTCAAAGGCGCAAGGAAACAACGGCGCGCCAGATTAGTGAGCTGGCACTAATCCACTGCCCTCACCTCCACGTGGTGACCCTGGTAACAGACGGTAGTTCCGGTCTGGCTAAGAGGGCAGGTGCCGGGGGAGAGCTACTCTGGGGCAAGTAGAGATGCAAAGGTAGTCACGCTAGATGGGATCCGCTCGCAACACAGATGAGCGAACTCCCAGAGTGACTATTAATTCTCGCCTCTCCCGGCCGATGGGGAAAGATGAACGTGGAACCGCGTGGGTCGAAACTCGGAGCCCGCGCATGCTCTGTCTTGAGCCCTCTCTCTTGAGCCGATGAGTATGCTGGGTGTCGAGTTGAGCTGCACGTAGGTCCACATAGGTCAAAACTCTGCCCCCAATCACAGAGATGGGGGCATGACTCCAACCTATCGAAGAGACGTTGACCCGCGTGTGGCGAAATTTGGATTCCTCGCATGCTCTATCTTGAGCCGATGAATATGCTGGGAGTCGTTGAGTTGCACGTGGGTCCTCATGGGGCGAAACTTGGTTTTATCCTCCCCCTTTCCCCACTCCCTCCCCGAGTCGGACAGCCCAGGAAAATGTGAGCACGGTGGAAATTGACGGAAATGGTGAGGTAGGCACCAGGGCAGAGCGAGCACGCATACGGACATTGCAAGGGTGGGCCCACATGGGGCGAAACCCGTGACCCCATCTCAGGGGTGGGGGACCAGGTTAATCACAGGCGGGAACAGCCCAGGCAAATGTGAGCACGATACAGAAGGCACGGAAAATGTGAGCACGGCGAGAACTGATGGTGACCAGGAACCAGGGCAGAGCTAGCACGCACGCTGGCGATGCCATAGTGGGCCCCACCGAAGTGCAGGCGAGCATGGCATGGTACGGCATGGCACGGCATGCAAGGAAGGCACGGCAAGAGCGGCAGGCACGGCAGGCGAGAGGGTGTGCGGACCACCCGAATGTGCAGGAAAAACTGGAAAGCAGAGCAGAGGCGAAGCCAGTGCGCGTTTCCGCTCGCAGGGAACTACTGATGCCTTGTAGTTTGATTGGGGACAATCAAAGCCTAGCGGAGCAAACCGTACACAAAACTGGACGGGAGGCAAACCAAGATGTTCCACAAAACGACCGGTTTCACTGGACAGATGGACTCATAAGCCCGGGAGGGCAGGCCGTCTAAGGGTGGCTGCCCTAAAAGAAAATAGCAACCTGCTGCCTTGTGGGTTTTGGCTGGGGACAGCAAAAGGCTAACGGAGAGCGAACCCAGTAAACGCTGGTTGAAACCGAACACACCACCGAAGGATAAGTACCTGAGCTCCAATAAGTACTGAAGGCTGTGCACGTACATCCGTTCTTGATGTTTGGCTGCTAATATATCACATTAGAATGATAAAAGCGGCCTAAGAACGATCGCGAGAGAGAGAGAGAATCACACTGCGGACAGTTTGGTTACAAATTGTTTCGCGTGGATTTTTACAAAAGGACGATGGCATCACCCTTTCAGAAAGCAATGCCAAACTAAATGAACGTAATAATGCCTAGAAAATCACAAACAGTGTTAAAAGCTGGGGTTGATTCGCAAAGTCCTGTAAAAGATATGCAATTAACCTAACTTATTATATATGTCACAATATTTTTTGTTAAGATGGAAGAACTGTCCTACTTACATGAATATCTCATACTCATATATATATATGTTAGTTGATATCTCCTTTATTTTACTAATGATAATAGTTTTAGTGTTATAAACACCACATATTAAAGTGGCCAAACATTATATTTCTTCACAAGAAACTTTACACAAAGATTGGAAATTATTGTTTCCTGTTATCCATGTAAGAACAGTTACCGTAGAGTTCCAAAAACGACCAAATGGCACGTGTATTGCCCACGTGCCAGGGAAATTCCGAGGTTCGAGGTCAGCTTCGGGGAAATAAACAATTCCATGGCGCACACTCTGAACTTTTTCTTGGAAATATAAATTACAAGTACTTCTGAAATCGGAGCATGGCTCACCGGAATTGCGAGAGACACTAGTGATAAAGATAGAAGGCCTTTACGCAAAAAATCAGTCAGAACGCTATAGATGTTAGGCGCCGTGACTACGTCTTAATTCAAAGAACTGGAAAAAAAGTAAAACGATCAAGGAGAAAGCATGCAATCAATATTTACTACAATATTTACTACAATATTTACTACAATATTTACTGCAATATTTACTACAATATTTACTACAATATTTACTAAAATATTTACTAAAATATTTACTACAATATTTACTACAATATTTACTGCAATATTTACTACAATATTTACTACAATATTTACTACACTATTTACTACAATATTTAATACAATATTTACTCAAATATTTACTAAAATATTTACTACAATATTTACTGCAATATTTACTGCAATATTTACTGCAATATTTACTACAATATTTACTACAATATTTACTACAATATTTCTACAATATTTACTACAATATTTACTACAATATTTCTACAATATTTACTACAATATTTACTGCAATATTTACTGCAATATTTACTACAATATTTACTACAATATTTACTACAATATTTACTACAATATTTACTACAATATTTATAGCATGTTTTAGTACGTTCAACTAATTCTTGTAACTATACTGTATTCATAACACTGGAGCTTAAAAGTGGACTGAACAAACAAGTAGCAAACATACACATGGACATGTAAGAGCTTTATCAATGAAAATTGTTTACGATAAGTATGTTTGATTTATGGGACCATCATCATTGCACTTCATTGAGTAACAGTGTGTGTTCCGATGTCTTTCTTACATTGCACTTCATTGAGTAACAGTGTGTGTTCCGATGTCTTTCTTACATTGCACTTCATTGAGTAACAGTGTGTGTTCAGATGTCTTTCTTACATTGCACTTCATTGAGTAACAGTGTGTGTTCAGATGTCTTTCTTACATTGCACTTCATTGAGTAACAGTGTGTGTTCCGATGTCTTTCTTACATTGCACTTCATTAAGTAACAGTGTGTGTTCCGATGTCTTTCTTACATTGCACTTCATTGAGTAACAGTGTGTGTTCCGATGTCTTTCTTACATTGCACTTCATTGAGTAACAGTGTGTGTTCCGATGTCTTTCTTACATTGCACTTCATTGAGTAACATTGTGTGTTCCGATGTCTTTCTTACATTGCACTTCATTGAGTAACAGTGTGTGTTCCGATGTCTTTCTTACATTGCACTTCATTGAGTAACAGTGTGTGTTCCGATGTCTTTCTTACATTGCACTTCATTGAGTAACAGTGTGTGTTCCGATGTCTTTCTTACATTGCACTTCATTGAGTAACAGTGTGTGTTCCGATGTCTTTCTTACATTGCACTTCATTGAGTAACAGTGTGTGTTCCGATGTCTTTCTTACATTGCACTTCATTGAGTAACATTGTGTGTTCCGATGTCTTTCTTACATTGCACTTCATTGAGTAACATTGTGTGTTCCGATGTCTTTCTTACATTGCACTTCATTGAGTAACAGTGTGTGTTCCGATGTCTTTCTTACATTGCACTTCATTGAGTAACAGTGTGTGTTCAGATGTCTTTCTTACATTGCACTTCATTGAGTAACAGTGTGTGTTCCGATGTCTTTCTTACATTGCACTTCATTAAGTAACAGTGTGTGTTCAGATGTCTTTCTTACATTGCACTTCATTGAGTAACAGTGTGTGTTCCGATGTCTTTCTTACATTGCACTTCATTGAGTAACAGTGTGTGTTCCGATGTCTTTCTTACATTGCACTTCATTAAGTAACAGTGTGTGTTCCGATGTCTTTCTTACATTGCACTTCATTGAGTAACAGTGTGTGTTCCGATGTCTTTCTTACATTGCACTTCATTGAGTAACAGTGTGTGTTCAGATGTCTTTCTTACATTGCACTTCATTGAGTAACAGTGTGTGTTCCGATGTCTTTCTTACATTGCACTTCATTGAGTAACAGTGTGTGTTCCGATGTCTTTCTTACATTGCACTTCATTGAGTAACAGTGTGTGTTCCGATGTCTTTCTTACATTGCACTTCATTGAGTAACATTGTGTGTTCCGATGTCTTTCTTACATTGCACTTCATTGAGTAACATTGTGTGTTCCGATGTCTTTCTTACATTGCACTTCATTGAGTAACAGTGTGTGTTCAGATGTCTTTCTTACATTGCACTTCATTGAGTAACAGTGTGTGTTCCGATGTCTTTCTTACATTGCACTTCATTAAGTAACAGTGTGTGTTCAGATGTCTTTCTTACATTGCACTTCATTGAGTAACAGTGTGTGTTCCGATGTCTTTCTTACATTGCACTTCATTGAGTAACAGTGTGTGTTCCGATGTCTTTCTTACATTGCACTTCATTAAGTAACAGTGTGTGTTCCGATGTCTTTCTTACATTGCACTTCATTGAGTAACAGTGTGTGTTCCGATGTCTTTCTTACATTGCACTTCATTGAGTAACAGTGTGTGTTCAGATGTCTTTCTTACATTGCACTTCATTGAGTAACAGTGTGTGTTCCGATGTCTTTCTTACATTGCACTTCATTGAGTAACAGTGTGTGTTCCGATGTCTTTCTTACATTGCACTTCATTGAGTAACAGTGTGTGTTCCGATGTCTTTCTTACATTGCACTTCATTGAGTAACAGTGTGTGTTCCGATGTCTTTCTTACATTGCACTTCATTGAGTAACAGTGTGTGTTCCGATGTCTTTCTTACATTGCACTTCATTGAGTAACAGTGTGTGTTCCGATGTCTTTCTTACATTGCACTTCATTGAGTAACAGTGTGTGTTCCGATGTCTTTCTTACATTGCACTTCATTGAGTAACAGTGTGTGTTCCGATGTCTTTCTTACATTGCACTTCATTAAGTAACAGTGTGTGTTCCGATGTCTTTCTTACATTGCACTTCATTGAGTAACAGTGTGTGTTCCGATGTCTTTCTTACATTGCACTTCATTGAGTAACAGTGTGTGTTCCGATGTCTTTCTTACATTGCACTTCATTGAGTAACAGTGTGTGTTCCGATGTCTTTCTTACATTGCACTTCATTGAGTAACAGTGTGTGTTCCGATGTCTTTCTTACATTGCACTTCATTAAGTAACAGTGTGTGTTCCGATGTCTTTCTTACATTGCACTTCATTGAGTAACAGTGTGTGTTCCGATGTCTTTCTTACACAGGAAGATCTCGGCTGCAGTGCCGAATTCAGTAGCATCGGCGAGGGATCTCGATGTAATTTTAAAGATGGCGAAGATATTTTGAAGGAATTTTATATTTTTATCTTTCTTCTAACGGATGTTGCACGGGCAGAGGCTTTCCAGCCTGCTCTTCTCGATTTGAAATGTCAAGGATTCTTTTACGTGCTCAAATTGAACAGAGGACCTACGTTTTATCGTTCGTCTCCGATAGGATTTATAACTCGATCTCACCTATAGGCTACTGAGATCTGGGAACTCTGGAAGTATCATGATGGCTACACGAGGGAGCGAACTGGTTACCTTTCGCGAGAGAGGTGAGCACATAACCTTACGCTACACAGACCCCCATTCCCTTCCCCATACGATAAGTCAAGAATGAAGTGAACCAAAAAACATTTTAGGAGTTTATCCCTTTAGCTGTTATGGACATGTATAGACATTTTTCCCATTACCTGCTAAAAACGCATTAACACGTCTGTTATTATCCCTCTTCTGTGGGATAAGGACGTGTTAACACGTCATACATTTCTACTGTCACTGCTATAGGAGGCGTACATTCACGTTTGTGACCTAGAAACAAAGAGTATCTATTTTTAGCTCCGTCTTCTGAAAGTATATAGCAGCGAAAGTGTTATGACTGGACCAGATCATCTCATAACTAAATCAATAAGGACGTTTTTTTTTATTCATGAAGAGAAAGGAGTGGACAGTACTGAGCTAGTTCTTTCCCTTGTAAGAAATACATCTTCATAACTGTTTGGATACAATTTGTGGAATGTAACCTGAATATAACATTGAAAAACATAACACACTCCTGGTGATCATAGTTGTGCAATAAGAGGAAATGATAATCGTGGCATATCCTGTACAGGACTTCATCATTCACCACAGGCAACAACGAGTCGTCGATTTTATAGGCACCACTTATACGTTCAGAAGTTTGCAATTCCTTTCTAAACGGTTAGGTCTATTTTTACTCTCCGTAAGAATCCACGTCGAACAAATTTGTTTCCAAACTACCGGAGTTTGAATGAGGTTGTGATCGAGCTCGTTACAGCTTAAGCTACGGACGCCCACAATACGTGCAATAAGGCATAATACATTTTGTTAAATTAGCTACACACGCGAGAGATGTTCTCATTTCGTCAGCGCAAAGTGTGCTCTTTACACAAGTACAGAAGGGGTTGTATCATTATTCAGGCCCGCCTGCCCCGCGTGTTCGTAGCGCGTTGGACGACGGGTGATAAGCCCCTGTGGGTGCGGTTCAATTCCGTGGGCTGGCAGAAAAGCCACGGGATCTTCAGATTTATGGTGCTCGTGGCACCGAACCGAAGGGTTACGATGTCCATGGCACCGAACCGAAGGGTTACGATGTCCATGGCACAGAGAAGAAGAGCTGAAAAGCTCAAGTGCTTCTGGATATGAAAAAAAAAAATCATTATTCATAGTTAAATCGTGTTCCAGGAGTGTAAACAAGGATATTAGTGTAACAGATATACACAGACCGCAGCAGAGTAAGTGTGTATTTAAACCTTATTTTAACGCAATTCTGCAGACAGCAATGTAACACAGGATACACAGTACACATGCAGCAGAGCAATACATATACATAGACAGCCGTCTAACACATATACACAGACAGCAGTCTAACACATATACACAGACAGTCGTATAACACATATACACAGACAGCAGTCTAACACATATACACAGACAGCCGTCTAACACATATACACAGACAGCCGTATAACACATATACACAGATAGCCGTATAACACATATACACAGATAGCCGTATAACACATATACACAAATGCAGCCGTATAACACATATACACAGTCAGCAGCTTAACACATATACACAGATGCAGCCGTATAACACATATACACAGATGCAGCCGTATAACACATATACACAGTCAGCAGCTTAACACGTCAACAAAGACATCATTATAACACATATGAACAGACAACATCCTCCTAGCACAAATACGCAGACAGCTTTCTCAGAATACACGGTCATCATTTTGACAGATCGTCCATATCCTAACACACTTGTGAAGCTCTCATAGCCGGCTCACAATCCACTACTCCCTCGTCCCTCGGGTACGCTGGCACTCACGATTCACGAACAGCCGAAATAGGTGAAGGGCGAGAACGTCAAACGTTGTCCAAAATAGTGTGTTGCTTGCGTACTATCGATGTTTGTTACAGCTACTTTATAGTAATAGTAACTACTTGTTAATTTTTGCAAATATACTCGTTATTGTGTTCTTGTTATTTATCAAACCGTTTTTAGCAGTGGTAGACGTCATCAATGTCGTCTGCCGTCAAGTATTCAGTTACGTAATCCGTAGGCGGGAAAATATGGTCAACGTTAAGAACGAACATAAAAATATTATATCCGATATATGGAAAGTAAGAAATAATATATCTCTCTCTATCTCGATCCCCGCCTAGACTGATGAACCAGATTTTATCATTAATGCTAGGAATAATATATAAAGGATAACTGTAATGTAGCGAATTAAAAGCGAAAAACAAAATCGATATCTCAATGTAGCAAAAACAAAAATAATGACAACAGATAAAACGAACATGACAAATCATATTTTTATCAATGAAGAGAAAGTAGAAAATGTGATCAGTTTTGAATATCTTGGTTCACTGCTAACAACAAATGGAAATGTGATGAAGGAAATTAAAAGAAGAACAAACATGGCTTTACAAAAATTAAACAACTAAAAACAGTATGGAACGGAACTGATAAGAAAACAAAGATCATAATACTAAGAGCATACATATTCACAGTGGCAACCTATGGGTGTGAAGCATGAACATTTAATAAAGCATTGGAAAAACATATATGTGCATTCGAATATAAGTGTTATAGAAGAGTCCTCCGTATATCTTGGACAGAGAAGAGAACAAATAGAGAACAAAGGATATTTATAATTTGTTTAAATTATTCTTAAAAAGCACCAACAGGAAGTTAGTAATACGATGGCTAAAAAATAAAATTAACAATGGCAGAGAAAATAGAACTTAAAATTACATACACCAAAAATATAAAAGGGATGAGACCACAGGCAGACCACGAAAACGATGGAGAGATAACATTGAATTTACAGAATTGATAGAAATTAACAAAAGTTACATTGGGGATCCTCTTTTTTTTTTTTTCCCCGATCCAGAAGCACTTGAGCTTTTCTGCTCTTCGGCTCGATGCCATGGACATCGTAACCCTTCGGTTCGGTGCCACGAACACGTAGATCTGGGGAATCTGTGGCTTTTCTGCCATCCCGCGGAATTGAACCCGCACACACAGAGGGATAGTCACCCGTAGTCCAACGCGCTACGAACACGCTGGACAGACTGGCAGGGGTGATCCTCCTTAAAAGTGAAAGAGATTACGAATAGTGATGGCGCAGCGAACATGATTCATTCTCATCAGGAGTTCGTTGAAATGTGTTATTAGTGTGTTTCTTTAACATTGAATGTTCGTACAAAAATGAATCTACGACAGGTCCAGCAAACAGGTAGAGGATTTGTTTGTACAAGCCCCATTGCTCATGAAGTATGGGGAAAAGAGGAGAAAACGTGATAACACTGGCGTCCAAAACAAACACACACTGACAAAACGGGCGGAAGTAGCAAGAGCCAAACATGAACAATGAGCAAAGCGCAGTCACAAAAAATAACTACGTGTGAAATACGGTGCCTGCGAAAAGTTACCAACTACACCAGAAAAGAGTCACCAACATCAGCATAAGAAAGAATGTTGACGCAGAACCGTGCTTGAATTACATTAAGAAACAAAGATTGAAGTGGTTTGGTCACTTTATAAGAATGAATCCAAACTCCATATTTAACACTAGCCTTCTAAACAGAACATCAGGAAAGAAGGTGAGAGAAAGACAACGAAACAGATAGTTAGATGACAGACCAGAATCCTGTATAAGAGCAAAAATAACTATCACCCAAGCCACTAGAACAGCACGAGACAAAAACAGAAAACCACGACACTGGGCAACAACCCGGTAGTAGTATGGCGACACTGGGCAACAATTCGGTAGTATTATGACGACAGTGGTCTACAATTTGGTAGTAGTATGACGACTCTGGGCAACAATTATGTAGCAGTGTGACGACACAGGACAACAATTCGGTAGCAGTGTGACGACACTGAACAACAATTTGGTAGCAGTGTGACGACACTGGGCAATAATTCGGTAGTATTATGACAACAGTGGTCTACAATTTGGTAGCAGTATGACGACGCTGGGAAACAATTTGGTAGTGGTATGACGACACTGGGCAACAATTCGGTAACAGTGTGACGACAAAAGAAGTAGAAGATAGAAATAAACTATTGGGAAGTGAAGGTTAAGAACCAAGATGAATGGAAACGGATGATATATGTGCAGCTCTGATACTCAAAGGCTTGGAAAGCTGAAGAAGTAGAAAGTAATGAATTTTTAGCGAGCACTTTCTATTCATTCATCCGGAACTACCAGACTAAATTTTTAAATTGATAAATAGCTAATCACAAACGATGTCTACAGAAGGAATAGTATCAAGTATGAGCAGTGTAGCAACGATTAATTTTTCAAGTCATTCTCGTTTGTTTGGGATTCATACCATAAGAAGTATTCGAGTAACGAATCATTACTATTCGCACATCTCTAGTGCATCCTACTTCTCTCACTACATTGTCTTCTGAAGCGCACTGCAAACTAGACCGGTCGAGTGGGAATGCTTGTCAGTTGTAAACAAGAACACTTCTAAACATAATTGTTCTAATATCTCGATTTTGCAAAGACTCGTTTAACACAATCTCATGTGAATTAATTTTCTTATGTAGTATTCGTTTTGTTGTTTGTGATAATGTAAAAACAGCAATAATAAGATGTGGTTGCAAGATAATTATTTCACGTACATCCATTGAGGGTAACAGGTAAGGACATTTATATTTCATTCTCTTGTTCTTCATCTGTGGCGTAGAGGTTTGGTGCTCGTCTCTCGTGTCAAATGTATCAGGTTCGCTCCCTCGTGGAGCCATCTGGATAATTTTCCAGAGATCCCTGATCTCAGCGTTAGTGATATCGTGTTTGAAGTCTTATCGGAGACGGACGACAAAACGTAGGTCCCATGTTCAATATGAACACTAAAAAGAACCCTTGACAGCTCAAAATCGAGAAAATCAGGCTGGAAAGCCGCTGCCTGGCAAAATTCACTAGAAAATATTAAAAATAAAATTCCAAGAAAAATATCTTCATCTTCAAAATTACATCGGGGACCCTCGTCGGTGCTACGGAGTTCGTGTACTGCTGTTGAGATCTTCCTGTGTAAGAAAGAGATCGAAGTACACAAGGTAAATCATCGAAGTGCAATGATGATGCTCCTATCAATAAATCAACTCTTCATGTCTTTACATTTGTCTTACAAAGAAAAACTACGGACAAACTATGTACTAAAGACGAAGTATTTAAACGCGCGAAGTAATGTTGTTTTTACAAACTACAAGCACACGTTTCAGTAACTTTTATAATTAATTCCAGTTGGAATTACTCAATTAGGAATCAGTTTCGCCCGTGTATTGCCGGAGCCCTCAAGTGGAGCAAAGAATAGTAACACTGCGACCTACAAGGCATGTCGTAAGAGGCAACCGAGGTAGGGGTCTAGGGAAGCTGCCCTAGTAAACAAAACACATAATCACAAAGTACTGTAGTTTTACAAATTACAAAAATAATGACAAAATACAGCAACGTTTCGACCAACAAGGCCTTTATCAAGCAAACGAACAACAGGAGTGACAAATTTAAAAAAACAAATGGACGACCAAAAACAAACGTTTCTAATGAAAATCTGGAAATAAAAACGAAAATCTGGGAATAAAAACGAATAAAGAAATAAATGTCACACAAAAACACACATAAAAACTAGAAATAGAACGGAAGAGAAACAATGAAAAATCTAGTAAATATATAACTTGAATACATGCAACATATGCCCATATAGATTACAAGGCATGGGAAGAGAAAGTACTAAGAAGCATAGGAATGTAATACGTTGAGCCCACGTGGTTGCAAGGTACCATACAAAGAAATCAACCGATTCTCCAGAGCAAATCGACTGCGATCATCCGAAGAACACGATCGGATGGCTGTGACCTGGACATCGTGAGCTCCTAAATGGCCAGTATCATTGAAATGGGTGGCTACAGGGTCACAGAGCATTGGCGTATGTCGCGCAAGTGTTGGGCGAATCGGTCACTGAGCCTCTTGCCTGTCTCGCCGATATAAGCCTTGTTACACAGTTGTTCAAGACGTGTCGTAAAATTCGGATGTGCTGGCCTACTTTTTGGAGCATAACTGGCACAACGTACATTCGTTCTTAGGCTCGGTTGATATACAAATCACAAAGAGTGCTAAGCAAGTGGTCGATATGGAGCGTTCGAAGAAGAAGAAGAAAGAAGATTGCACTTCGGTGAGTAACCGTGTGTGCTCCGATCTCTTTCTTACAGAAGAAAATCTCATGAGGTTGTGCACAAACTCCTAGCACATGGGATGGTCCTCGGTGTAATTTGTTTAAGATAGTGAAAATATGCTGTAGAAATGTTATTGTTTTAAATCTTTCTAACTAAATTTTCACAGGCAGCGGCTTTTCAGCCTGCTCTTCTCGATTTCGAACTTCCCAGGGTTCTTTTACGTGCTAAACTTGAACACGGGACCAACGTTTTGTCGTCCGTCTCCGATAGGTCTAGGAACTCGATCTCACATACGCTGAGATCAGGAATTTTTGAAAAACTATCCTGAAAGCCACCAGGGATCGAACCGAGTACCTTTGTAGCGAGAGGTCAGTACCTTAGATCCACACCACCGAGACTGCCTGTTTCTGTGTGTGTTTGTATGCAATGTGTATGTGTGTGCAGCTGGTTCGTCTCATACATACACACATAAATTATTATATTTCTCTGGTACCGTTATACGTTAGAATAGGTCCTGTAAGCAATTTCTCCATATCGCTTCACTCTGGTCAACTTGTTCAATCTTCTATATGAAAATGAGCCCGATATTTCTGGTCTCCCGAAGTCAAGTTCGTTTCAGGGTTTCCAAAGAGCGTCCTTTTTTGAACCTTCTGCTTTTCACTTCAATGCCTGTTTTTGTGATCATTTTTTCTACGTGTTTGCTGAACATCTCTCAATCTTCTCTTCCTTATAACAGTTATTATTAGTTAATGACCACAAATTTATATATACATATGTATATATATATATATATATATATATATATATATATATATATATCTATATATCCGTTCAGAAGCAATGGCAAACTACTGATAAGTGGTGCCTAGAAAATCAACGACTCATTTACTGTGATGGTTACGTCCTGTAAAGGATATGCCACGATTTTCATATATATATATGACCTTTTTCGCCTCTACAGACGGTCAATTGGCAAGTATTTTACTGTGACAACTACTGCGTTTTCGCTTTTCACTCTTGTCGTTCAGCTCATACATAAGTCTCTTCTCAAAAGACTCTGCGCCCTTTCGCAATTTGGCTTTCCACACAACTGTCATCAGCTAGTTTTCTCTATGTGCTGGGACCTATAGAAAATGTTTTCATTGTTTGTTTGTTTATTAGGGATTAAAGCCTCTTTAAGCCGAGACACGCCCCTTTCAACCTAAGGCGAAACTTTTATTGGTTATATCAGAGCGTGTAGGCCAACAAACATGAAAAATAAGAATTAACTCCTTTCGGAGAATCCAACTGTATTCTTGAGGCTTTGCAGACATCTTTATATCTGATCAGTGGTCTGCCCTGGTGCCTCTTCTCCTCCGAAAGTTCATAGAACAACATTTGTTTTGGTATGCGACAAGTTTCCATTCTTCTCACATGCCCCAACCATCTTAGTCGTCTACTGCCGAGCATACCCATGATAATATATATATATATAACGTTTACAGTATAAGCTGCGCTAGCATGATTTCCTAAGTTGAGCCTTTTAACCAGTCAAGGTTATATTTGGGGAAATGGTTAACCTGGTTATTGTATAGTATCAAAATTATTTGTCTACACAACAAGACGTTAGGTCTTAACCACTTAGCTGCTAAAGACGTATATATACGTTTTCCCATTCACTTCTAAAAACGCATTAACACGTCTGTTATTATTTCTCCTCTGTATGCTAAAGACGTGTTAACAAGTTATACATTGCTACTGTCACTGCTATAGGCGTACATTCACGTTTGTGATCTAGAAACAAAGAGTAGCTATTTTTAACTCAGCCTTCAGAAAGTATGTAGCAGCGGAAGGGTTAAGAGACATACGGATCGGTGCTCAATTTCAGTGTTCTCATTTGTATCTTCCGGGATCCTCATACCTGTGAAGTAGTAATTAGCTAAACTGTTTTATTTAGACTGTGGCGCATATGGCGGAAAGGATTAGGGCGCTGGCCCCCATTCTGGAGACTCGGGTTCAATCCCCAATAAGGCCTGGTGCATCCGTTTTCTGCAAGCTATTGTTTCGGATTAGCATTCCCTGGCGGACACGTGCATCCTATTTCAGGCAAACCTCCTTAGTCGCCTCTTACGACATGCGTGGCAGGTAACAGTGGTTATATCTTTTACACCCGAAATTTGGGCCCCCCGTAACCACTCGGGCAGTACTTGTTTCAAGATCTCACATCACGGTCTGACTGAGAACTATTTGTTTATAGAGAACGAGGAAGATTCTGGAAATTGAGTACTTCTTCTTTCTTCTTTTGTCATCACACTGTTTCCGGGTTGTTGCCCAGTGCCGTCACTGTTTCGGGTTGTTGCCCAGTGTCGTGGTTTTCTGTTTTTGTTTTGTCATCACACTGTTTCCGGGTTGTTGCCCAGTGCCATCACACTGTTTCCGGGTTGTTGCCCAGTGCCATCACACTGTTTCCGGGTTGTTGCCCAGTGCCGTCACACTGTTTCCGGGTTGTTGCCCAGTGTCGTGGTTTTCTGTTTTTGTTTTGTCATCACACTGCTACCGGGTTGTTGCCCAGTGTCGTGGTTTTCTGTTTTTGTTTTGTCATCACACTGCTATAGTCTGTCCATTAATTCGTGAGCACGTTTGAAATTGATTTTCTCGAAAACTACCTGTTGGATCTCAGTGATTTTTGCATGCAGCCTTAGAATATCCATGACGCTAAAATAAAGCTAACCAGTAGTTCATAGATGTTACGGATTTTGCACATCGGCGAATTCCTTTGATCTTTTATGACAATTGCAAATCTGGGGGCTCAAATTTTAGATTTTACAGTAATCCTTAGAATTTGTCCATGTCAATTCTATTCATAGGTGTATCTCCATATTAACTTGATAGGTCAAGTAATTAATTGTGTTGCCCTTTATGTGCAATCGTGAACTTGGATACAATATGCAACAGTTAGTCCTCCCTTCGGTCACCATTAGACCCCAGGGTGTCTTAACTTCACCACAAATTGTATGATGGTAGACGCATTTGGATATGGAAATGTATACGTTGCTATTTCTCAGTCTGTAATCAAAATATGATTTGTATCATCCCGAATCGGACGATTCCATGAGGTTGATAATTGTTACTGGCTGGACAAATTGTAATCCATCTCGGTGCCAGTACTCGTCTTCCTCTCGGAGCACATGTTCAACACACTTCTTCCAGAACTGCATGTCTATCATTGAGAGGACTCACGTGTCAGAACTTCAACATCACACATTTTAAACGTCCTGTTCTGTTCGGCAACTTGCCCTTTTACTTTAGCCCAGACAAGCTCTATCGGATTGAGGTGAGCATGATATGGAGGTAGTCGCAAAGACGTGTGGCCGTATTTCGCAATGATTTTGTCAATATGAAACACCTTTGTCTTATTTGTCATCCTCACCAGGTGCAACAACTCGGGTTTCAAATATGTATCATCGAAGCTGACATTTTCCTTAGCAAGCCAAGTCCTAATTTGATCTTTTGTATTTTATGTAGTTGGTACTTTGTCTTCCGCTGATACTGCGTTGTGATAGGATGCATTATCCATTACCAAGCATGATGGTCTGTTTAGAATTGGAAGTAGATCTTTCTCCATCCAGTGCCTGAAAATATGTCCATTCATTTCTGTGTGGTAGTCCCTACCGTCGGTACTTTTGATTGGAAAATAAGTCCAGCGTCATGGACAAGACCTTCTTCACTGCTTCCTGCATGTGTTAGTATAATACGCTGGCCTTTGCTGCTTGGTATTTTCTTTTCTGTTCACCGTCTACTGATTGCCATTCTTTAGCATTGGTGTCGTGAGCATTGACCCAGGATTCGTCCAAATATACAATATCATAGCCTTGCCTCCACCGCTCACGGATCTGCCTCAGGTATTTACTTCGGGCAGCAATTAAATGTGGCTTTTCACAAATAATATTCCTGCCGCCTATAGTTTTCTGAAGGTGAAGCCGGCGGCTCTTACAATTTTCCATAGAGTACTTTTAGAAATGTCTATGCTGCAATCTGATTACAGTTTTAATTTCAGTTTCCTGAGAGTAACAAGTTGATTTGTCGCAAACATTTTCAAGAGCTCCCGTCTTATGACATCTATGTCAAAGTCGTCAATTGTTCTTTTCCTTCCTTGCTTGACATTAGTGCACTTTGTGTCCTGTTTAATCCATCGGGAAAAGGATTCTCTATTCAGACCAAGCGCCAGTTGCGTGCGTTTCTCAGGGTTATGAATATCGCAATATAGATGACCTCTCTTAGATTCCCTACGGAAGTGTTGGTATAGTAAAACTGTAACCTTCTGCATTATTATAAATGTGCACTTCAGACTCATTATGAATGTGATATCAATGTCAGTTTTGATAAGCCAACAAATATGATACAATAGCTTCATACAAATAGCGAGATACACCTATGACTATACAACGGTATCCCAATTATAACGTCATATGCTTTCCGCTTCCAAAGTCGACTGGGTTAGGTGCACGGAATTCGTGAAATTGTTGCGTACTCACGATTTTCAATGTTACCATAATGTATTTTTAGAACAACGCGTCTGTGTACCGTAGATCTGTTACTATTGTGTACAATCCATTGAGGTTTATTTTAATATAACCTGAAGAAATATTTCAAACTACATCAAATTTTCTTGGAAAAAATATTTCTCTAGCGTCATGGATATTCTAAGGCTGCTTGCAAAAAATCACTGAGATCCAACAGGTAGTTTTCGAGAAAATCAATTTCAAACGTGCTCACGAATTAATGGACAGACTATACCGGGTTGTTGCCCAGTGTCGTGGTTTTCTGTTTTTGTTTTGCGCTGTTCCGGAAGCTTGGGTGATTGTTATTTTTGCTCATTCACAGGATTCTACTATGCAATCTAACCATCTTTTTCAGGGTATTCCTCTCGCATTCTTTCCTGATGTTCTGGAAAATTGGAGTACTTTGTTGCTAAATGAGACCACATGCATAATAAACATGAAACAATGTTTGTGTGGACTAGAGACAGAGACAGTGGGGGGTGAGAGAGAGAGATGTGTGCGTGTAGAGAAAGAAAACAAGGAAAATAGATTAGTTGCTTTGCGTTGCCATAGCACCCCAAATTATGTGCGGTATGCTGTCAAGTTACTAACAGCATGTAACTTATACGGTCAGAATAATCTAATAAATAGTATTCTGCTTAATTCGTGGTTCCATACTTTATAACTAGAGGTTAACTTCCTGGATATATGTGTATGATGGTATGCCATATTTGTGAAAACTTAACATAGAGATGTATGTATGTTCTGGCTACATTAACCCATTCGTACTTCTGAGCAGCTATACTGGCTCGATATATGTTATATAATAATAATTCCTCTCGTACCGTTATACGTGACATAGGACCTGCAAGCAATTTCTCCATACCACTCTATCCTGGTCAACTCGATATACAGTATAATACAAACATATTAACAATGTAGTCGATTGAAGTGGATCCATCATGGATGGATATTCTTCTTCTTCTTCTCTCGAACGCCCGCTGTTAATTCAGGCGAAAGTCATGACGCATGGTATTGTGCTTCTGACTGATTTTTGCGTGAGGCCTAAATTACCCTTTTATAAGTCTCACTTAACCATACGGACAGCATCGCCGACTTCAGAAGTTCTTGATCCTCCAAGTGTGATCGTTGCAGGAAACCAGTTGTCCGTGTAAATCTTGCAGTGAAGCCTTGTATCATTGATACTTTTACGGCAAGAGTTAATTAGTGAAGTGCGACTTCTCTATCGGATTTCCTGCCTTTGGTGAGGTCGTTCCGTACGCATTGTATGATAATCACTCTTTAATGATCTCTAAGTGCCGTATATTTGGGATTGGATCTACGCCAAAGAGCATTAAATACTTTGCGCTGACTGGGTGAGGTCGCTCCGATGGATGAATGGATGGATGGATGGATAAAGCTTTATAGATGTACTAGAGATACACGAATCATTCTCCATACCACTCTATCCTGGGCAACTCGATATACAGTATAACACAAAAACATTCACAATATAGTCGAGTGAAGTGGATCCTGGATGGATGTGATTGCTTCATAGAAGTACTAAAGATACACTATAATTATAAGCGTGAGGTATATTTTGGAATTTGCTCTATAAAATTGCAATATGATTGGCTCTAAAGTACAGTACATTTGTAAGCAGCGACAAACAAAAGACACGCACTGCTTATTAATTATGTTATTAAAACACACAAGGGAAGACTGCAGTAAAACTATGTAGCAATGACGACATAAGGGAAGACTGCAGTAAAACTATGTAATAGCCGTCCATCGCAAGCGATGATGACAACAATCTCAGACGTGTACTGTTGCACCTCTCTGGTGTGTGCGGAGGTGACTGTAGAGTCCAATCCTAGAACAGAATCCCCGACCACAGGTGGGGCATACATGATCAAGGTTAGACATGTGCGTGTTGTGTGCTCTGTCTTTTCGCGCTGCTCGTTTTCTCTGTGACTCAACAATACGATGATTCTCAGCTATTCGGGTTCCTCTTTTTGTTACAGCGCCACATTTGGCGATCTTGCGCAAGGGATTCCCAGCACGTATTGTCTATATCGAAGCATTTCAGAGACACTTTAAGAGTGTCTTTAAAGCGTTTTTCTGTCCACCTGCTAAACGTCTGCCCACTTCAAGCTCGCCATACATCAACTGTTTTGGGATGCGTTTATCAGGCATTCGAGCAACGTGACCGACCCATCTCAGTTGGGCCTTCTGCAACAGGGTGTTGACGCTTGGGATCTTTGCTCTTGTGAGGACTTCGCTGTCTGGAATTTTGTCCTGCCAGTTTATTTTTAGTATTCTGCGTAGACAGCTTGTATGGAAATGGTTTAATTTTCTTGCGTGTCTGCTATACACTGTCCATGTCTCGCTTGCGCACAGCAGCGTTGTTAGCACTATGGCCTGGTAAACTTTCAGCTTTGTGACTATGCTTATCCCTTCCGTTCCCACACAGTGACACGTAACCTTCCGAACGCAGCACTGGCTTTGGATATCCTATTGTGGACCTCAGAATCTATGTTTGCCGATCTGGATAGGAGGCTGCCAAGATAAGCAAAGTTGTCCGTTGACTGGAGACGCTGGTGTTTAATGTTGATGACTGGATCGTAATACTGTTCTCTAGGGTCGGGCTGGAACATGACCTCTGTTTTTGGTGTTAATGGTGAGGCCAAACCTATCACAGGCCATTGAGAACTTGTCCATGTAAGTCTGCATTTCTTCCTCAGAGTTGGTAGCGAGGGCACAGTCATCAGCAAATAACAGGTTGGAGATAGTTGATTCTTTTACCTTGGTGGAGGATTTTAACCTCCGAAGATTGAATAGGTTACCGTCTGTCCTGTATCTAATCTTTACCCCATGTTCGTCGCCTTCCCAAAAGACATCCGTGAGCATGGCAGCAAACATCATGCTGAAGAGTGTTGGGGCCAGTACACAGCCCTGTTTGACGCCGTTAATGGCGAAAACTATGTAGCAATGGCGAAACACGTAAAAACAAAGTACTTTAGTTTTACAAAATACAAAAACAATGACAGTACACAGCAACGGTGCCGTGAAAGAAGTAAAGAAGTGAAATTCTTCACTTCTGTTGTATCCTTTGCTTGATAAAGGCATTTTGGTCGAAACGTTGCTGTGTATTGTCATTGTTTTTGCATTTGGTAAAACAGCAGTACTTTGTTTTACGTGTTTCGCTATTAATAACACATACAAGAGAATGAAGAGAAAGATATGATGGATTGACAATACGAAAAGACTGAGCAAATGAAAAAGTAAAGGATACGAAAAACACGTCCCAACTTCATAAACATTGTTGTCACGAATGCAAATTACAGACAGCGGTGTAATAGTCTGTAGGCATTGATAGTAAACAACTGATCAATATGATCTTTTAGGTAGTTGACGTGGTAATTTATAGCAATCGATTTGTGCTACGCGGGGAGATGTCTGAATAGGGTTCCTCATTAATAGTATGCGAATAGGTCGTCGCTAAGCAGAACATAGCTTGCAAGATATAATCTTCTAATTAGTTAATTAATTCGCTAGCTAGTTAATTACTTATTAGTTAGTTAGTTAGTTAGTTAGTTAGTTAGTTAGTTAGTTAGTTAGTCCGTCGATCAGTCAGTAAGTTAGTTAGTTAATCCGTCAGTCAGTTAGTCAGTTAGTTAGCTAGTTTGTCAGTTAGCTAGTTAGTTCGTTAGCTATTTCGTTTGTGAGTTTGTTAGCTAATTATTAATTAGTTTAGTTTAGTCGTCGGATCACCATCACTGCACGTCGAACAAATTAGTCCATAAGTGCTCCGATCTCTCCCTCAGTATGTCCATCAGCGTGTGGCGACTAACGACACCGGTTCTTTGTTGGTTTACAATTCTTCTTTGTCTGCCAGCATAGCGTTCTTGTCGAGCTACACCACACTTAACTTTGAGTTCTTGCAGTCTGGTTAGTGTTGTGGATTCACCGCTATTACGTGAATCATGTACACGCCCTCTCTCCCTTAAGGAATTTATAATATCAGCCTGGTCCATTGCTCGTCCGCTTTGGACAGCAGCCATTTTAGATCCAGTGTACACTGACCTCAATGTCAGTAAAATTGATTTCCTAGTCTTATCGGAGACGAAAGATAACAATTAATCCTGTAAATCAAGTTAAGTAAGTAAATGAAACTTCGGCAATTGAAAATCCATTAGAGTAGACCGCAAAACCGATGCCTAATGTTAAATGCCTAATGTCGACAGAAGGCTTGCTATTTCTGCACGGAGAGACCAAACCATATGGGTAAGATCGGTACAGTGAAGTTAATCTTTCGGTATTATAGTCTTTATATATAACAGAATTTATAACAATATAGTTGAAATGTGCGCGCCCGTGCAGTCGTCACGCAGTTTACATATTTATATTTTAAATATTAGTTCTCCACCTCCTCTCTGTCTCTATTGGTATTTGAGCACGCGTTCTCAGTGTTGATATGCCAAACTATTCGATTAAGCCTCGACTCGACATTTTAGTTTGATATAAACGGAAATGAATCGACTAAATGGGCAGATTCAGTGGTGTCATTTTCTATAGCATACCTCTAGGCATGGAAAACACGTTCATCCTCTAACCAATTTTATGTTCTCAACAAGAGACAATATCAGATCAGACCCAGGGATAGCTTCACATTGAATACCGATTATAATATATCTCCAATATTGCTTCTCTTACAATGGCGTTGTTTTCTATGTATTTCTCTCTCTCTCGCGCGATCACCACCCAGACCGATCTACCAGATTTCCCCATAAATTCTATTCATGTGGAAATCTGATTCATCAGCCTTAGCATTGGTGTGTTTTACGTCACATCTTCAGCACCATTTGGAGCTCTAGTGCTTATCCTTCAGCGATTTGTCCGGTTTCAGCGAGCATTTAATCGTTTCGCTCTCCGTTCTGTAGCCATATTGTGTTTTTTACGGTGTGGGGTAGCTAGCCCCACCCCAACCTTCGTAGTCGCCTCTTACGACATTCGTGGCAGGTAACAGTGGTTCTATTTTTATACCCCAATTTGGACCCCGGTAACCACTCGGGCGCTATGTATTTCATGTGTCCACCTCTTACTGTTACCTTTCCACTAGTATCGTTTCTGTATTTCATGTGGTCACCTCTTACTGTTGCCTTTCCACTAGTATCGTTTCTGTATTTCATGTGTCCACCTCTTACTGTTACCTTTCCACTAGTATCGTTTCTGTATTTCATGTGGTCACCTCTTACTGTTGCCTTTCCACTAGTATCGTTTCTGTATTTCATGTGTCCACCTCTTACTGTTACCTTTCCACTAGTATCGTTTCTGTATTTCATGTGTCCACCTCTTACTGTTACCTTTCCACTAGTATCGTTTCTGTATTTCATGTGTCCACCTCTTACTGTTACCTTTCCACTAGTATCGTTTCTGTATTTCATGTGTCCACCTCTTACTGTTGTCTTTCCACTAGTATCGTTTCTGTATTTCATGTGTCCACCTCTTACTGTTACCTTTCCACTAGTATCGTTTCTGTATTTCATGTGTCCACCTCTTACTGTTACCTTTCCACTAGTATCGTTTCTGTATTTCATGTGGTCACCTCTTACTGTTGCCTTTCCACTAGTATCGTTTTTTTCGGATATTTTTCAAGAGATATCTGATTTCGATGTAGGTGAGATAGAGTTCCTAGCTCTATGGGAAAGGGCCGAAAAAATATAGGCCCTTTGTTCAATTTGAACACGTCAAAGAACCCTTGGGTTCAAAATTTTAAAAAAGCAGGCTGGAAAGCCGCTGCAGGAGCAAAAATTAATTAGAAAATTTTTTTTAATAAATAAAATTACTGCAAAAATATCTTCACCATCTTCAAAATTACATCGGGGACCCTCGCTGGTTCTACGGAGATCGTGCACTACAGCTGATATCTTCCTGTGTAAGAAAAAGATCGGAGCATACATGGCTACTCACCGAAGTGCAATGATGATGGTACTATCAATCAATCACTCGTTTATTTCTGAATCCACATAACATATTTAGAATTGTTGCAATATATAAGTGAATATAATCCCAGTCGATGACTAAATTGAGAGAGATGGATGACGATATTTGTACAGCCCGATAAGAACGACATACGAAATATGCAAAAAAAGATTAATTAATGAACATCGAATTTGCGTATTGGGGGCCTGTATGCTCCTGTAATTCTTGAGCAGGATCGTGTCATGTTATGATAGAGAGAGGCGGCAGCACCAGGAGAAACTGTCAAGAGATGGGGGCGTATAAGCAGCGAAATAAAAATCACAATTAAAGGTTTTTTTTAAGAAAACAAATTATGGAGCGGCATTTCGGCGACTTGCATCATACTTAGAAAATATAGCGCACGGTCCTGTTCTTGAGGCGGTGAGTGAAGCACCTATGGACATGTCTGAAGTACTATGATAATAGCTTTCATATAAATAATACGTCCCTGTGGTGCAGGGACCCGCAAGGGAAGCAAAAATAGTACCACTGCAACCTACAATGCATGTCGTAAGAGGCGACTGATGTAGGACCTAGGGATGTTACCCTAGTAAATAAAAAGCATCGCGGAAATCGGATGTGCTGGTCTACTTGTAGGTGCATAACTGGCGCAAAGTACAATCATGCGCTCTTAGGCTCAGATCACATACAAATCACAAAGAGCGGTTGACAAGTGGTCGATATGGAGCGTTCGAAGAAGGAGTAAAAGTCAGTGAATTTAACGCAAAACTCTGAGAGAGAACTAGTCGATGTGTTCCACCTTGAACACCGCCTGTAGCTACAACAAAATCTACTGACATTGACAGAGTCCAAGGTTTCCAACTGATTTCAATGATAGTTATTCTAACAAGAATTGACTTTCTACAAATATTTAAGCAATGTACGCAACATATTTCTAAATATATGTGGTTAACGTCAGCAAGCCAACGACTATAATCAATATTCTAACATGGTATTAACATTTTACATTCAGTTCAGACGCACTTTATTATGTATTTCTTGCATATTTCTTGCATACTTCTTGCATATTTCTTGCATACTTCTTGCATACTTCTTGCATACTTCTTGCATACTTCTTACATACTTCTTGCATACTTCTTGCATACTTCTTGCATACTTCTTGCATATTTCTTGCATACTTCTTGCATACTTCTTGCATATTTCTTGCATACTTCTTGCATATTTCTTGCAAACTTCTTGCATATTTCTTGCATACTTCGTGTATACTTCTTGTATACTTCTTGTATACTTCAACATACTTCTTGCATATTTCTTGCATACTTCTTGCATATTTCTTGCATACGCATACTTCTTGCATACTTCTTGCATACTTCTTGCATACTTCTTGCATACTTCGTGTATACTTCTTGCATATTTCTTGCATACTTCGTGTATACTTCTTGTATACTTCTTGCATATTTCTTGCATACTTCGTGTATACTTCTTGTATACTTCTTGCATATTTCTTGCATACTTCTTGTATACTTCTTGTATACTTCAACATACTTCTTGCATATTTCTTGCATACTTCTTGCATATTTCTTGCATACTTCTTGCATACTTCTTGCATATTTCTTGCATACTTCTTGCATGCTTCTTGCATATTTCTTGCATATTTCTTGCATACTTCGTGTATACTTCTTGTATACTTCTTGCATATTTCTTGCATACTTCTTGCATGCTTCTTGCATACTTCTTACATACTTCTTGCATACTTCTTGCATACTTCTTGCATACTTGCATATATTTTGGTTATTCTACAGCATTGATGTCCAACATTTGTACATATCGTATCGCGTCTGACTAATAGTTGTGGACTCGCGGACGTCGTGTGTTAAAATTGCAATAATGAATAGTAATATTCATTTAGTTTAGAGGCGGATGCTTTCTCCCTAAAAAGAAAAGGGTAGGATTAGGGGGCAGTAGGAAGATTACAAAAGAAAACAGATTGTAAAAGCTTGGAACAAAGTTCATCGAACCGTCATGAACAAATTGAAACAGACTTGTTGAAAAATATTTTGTTTACTTGAAACCTGATCTTGAAATTTAAGTAAAATAGAGTGTCGGGAATGTATTACAATGGCGACATGGGATATTGTGTTGGACATTAATATTTGCTTGTTCTGATATTTGGTTGCGTCTTCAATATAGAATGTTTTCTTCCCTATCTATTTTGTCATCTTAAACTCCTCTTTCTCTGTCTATCTCCCCTCTCTGTCTATCTCTCCCTCATCTATCTATATCCCCCTCCTCTATCTATCTATTTATCTATCTATCTATCTCTTTCTCTCCCTTACCAACACTTTATGTGTCTGACTTAATTTAGTTTTTATTCATTTTCTTATTTATTCTTATTTGAACACTCCATATCAACCACTCATTAACCAGACTGTGGGATTTGTATGTGATCTGAGCCTAATAGCGAATGTACGTTGTGCCAGTTATGCGCCTACCATTAGGTTAACACATCCGCTTTGTTCGAAGCTTTTTATTTAATAGGTAGCTTCCTAGTTCCTACATCAATCGCCTCTTACGACATGCCTTGTAGGTCGCAATTTTACTATTCTTTGCTTTCCTTGCGAATCCCGGCACATCACGGGCGATTTCCTTGTTTCAGTAAAATTATTTTCCCGTAGACAGAAGCAGTCTGTAGTATTTCTCTTGAGCAAACACTATGGAGATATATGTAGACTAGCTAGACTATAGTGTTATGTAACAAACAAATAACAATACCATTCTGGAACAAGCGCTATAAAGATATCGTTAGACGAGACTGATCAATACTTTCTTGAAACAATATTCAAATTGACTGTCTGGAAGTCTTATATCATTTAGACGGTGGTTTGGACATTTAATGAGAATGAAATACAACCAACCACCAATAATAGGATACAATAACAAGAGATCGGGTACTAGAGCTAAGGGAAGACCAAGAAAAAGATGGATAGGCAATATCAAAACCACACTATATAAACACAGATATAACACAACATGGGCGACTCATCTGGCCCAAAAACGCAAATTAAAGCTCCCATCCCTACGCTTAACGGCAAGAGTAGACAGCCAACTACGTCTTCCACCTGGGAATAGACAATAGACAATAGTCTTATATAAATGATAATTCAAGTTACAATACTTCCGTTTAATGTTGACTAGGTCAAACACATAATACTTCCGTTTAATGTTGACTAGGTCAATTACGTAATACTTCCGTTTAATGTTGACTAGGTGAAACACGTAAATACTTCCGTTTAATGTTGACTAGGTGAAACACGTAATACTTCCGTTTAATGTTGACTAGGTGAAACACGTAATACTTTCATTTAATGTTGACTAGGTGAAACACGTAATACTTTCGTTTAATGTTGACTAGGTCAAACACGTAATACTTCCGTTTAATGTTGACTAGGTCAAACACGTAATACTTCCGTTTAATGTTGACTAGGTCAATTACGTAATACTTCCGTTTAATGTTGACTAGGTCAATTACGTAATACTCCCGTTTAATGTTAACTAGGTGAAACACGTAATACTTCCGTTTAATGTTGACTAAGTGAAACACGTAATACTTCCGTTTAATGTTGACTAAGTGAAACACGTAAATACAAATTAATATAGTTTTGACGCCCGTGTGTTGCCGGTGCCTGCAAAGAGAGTAAACAATAGTAACACTGCTACCTACAAGGCATGTCGTAAGAGGAGACTAAGGGTAGGGACCTAGAGTAGCTAACCTAGTAAATAAAAATCATCGCAGAAATCGGATGTGCTGGCCTACTTGTAGGCGCATAATTGACACAATGTGCAATCTCTCTTAGGCTCGGATCACATACAATCACAAAGAAGGGTTAACAAGTGGAGCGTTTTAAGAAAAAGAAGAAATAGTTTTGCAAAGCACAAACCAGTTTTTATTGTTGACTGCAACTTATAATCAATTAATTTGGTACATATTTATATACAACAAATGTGGGGGTCTCTGTGGGGTGGTGGTAAAGCACTCGCTTCTCGCTCGCTCTAAAGATACTCGATGTTTATTCCTTGCCTAAAGCGATCGAGATATTATTTCTGGTCGTAATGTAGATGAGACCGAGTTTCTAGTCATATCGGAGATGGATGATAAAACGTTCGTTCCGTGTTAAAGATGAGCTCGTAAAAGAACACTTGACAGTTGAAAAGTGATACGAGTAAGATGGAAAACCGTTCCCCTGGCAAGCTTTATTCTAGAAACATGTACATTGCTTTCAAAATACATCGGGAATCCCCGCTGTGCCACGGAGTTCGTCACTGTCACTGACATCTTTGTGTAAGAAAGAGATAGGAGTACACATGGTTATTAATCAAAGTGAAATAATGATGGTACAATCAATCAATCACACAAACTTTGTTGTGTGTAACATTTTAAATCATATAACATGTGACCTGCTTAGTCATCATCACCATCTTGTGTCGTGTGGCCTGATGCATTGTAGGCGATCATGAATCTCTACAAACTTTTGTTTTAGTACTGAGCGTTAGTTCGAATTGTAGAGCTTTTGTGTCCGGTACTGACTGTTAGTTCAAATTGTAGAATTTGTTATCCGGTACTGACTGTTAGTTCAAATTGTAGAATTTGTTATCCGGTACTGACTGTTAGTTCAAATTTTATACATTTTTTTTTGTCCCGTACTGACTGTTAGTTCAAATTGTATATTTTTTTAAATCCATTATTGATTGTTTGGAAGTCTAAAGAAATGTATCAAGAAAAGTCAAATCTAGAACAAAAATTCGGATATTTAATTCTAATGTTAAAGCTGTTCTACTGTATGGGTCAGAAACATGGACAACAACTAAAACAATAGCGCATAAATTGCAAACATTCATCAACTGGTGACTGCGCAGAATAGAAGGAATAAGATGGTATGATAGGGTCACAAATGAGGAACTTATGGAGAGAACAAGACAGATTCCAGTGAACGAACAGGTTAAAAAATGACGCTGGCGCTGGATAGGACACACTTTGCGAAAACCGGAGGGTAATATAACAAGAAGGGTCCTTGACTGGAACCCGCAGGGACAGCGAAAGAAGGGGAGGCTGAGAAATACATGGAGACGAGATTTCGAAGCGGAGATCAACAATATAAAGAAGAGCTGGAGGGAGCTGTAGGAGATAGCTAGAGATAGGAAGACTTGGCATGAGTTGGTTGAGGGCCTATGCCCCAATCCGGGGTAAAAGGCGAAGAGAGAGAGAGAGAGATTGACTGTTAATTCGAAGTGTAGAATTTGTTGTCCGGTACTGACTGTTAGTTCGAATTATAGAATTTGTTTGTCTGGTAGTGACTGTTAGTTCGAATTATAGAATTTGTTTGTCTGGTAGTGACTGTTAGTTCGAATTGTAGAATTTGTTTGTCTGGTACTGACTGTTAGTTCGAATTGTAAAATTTGTTTGTCTGGTAGTGACTGTTAGTTCGAATTGTAGAATTTGTTTGTCTGGTACTGACTGTTAGTTCGAATTGTAGAATTTGTTTGTCTGGTAGTGACTGTTAGTTCGAATTATAGAATTTGTTTGTCTGGTACTGACTGTTAGTTCGAATTGTAAAATTTGTTTGTCTGGTAGTGACTGTTAGTTCGAATTGTAGAATTTGTTTGTCTGGTAGTGACTGTTAGTTCGAATTTTAGAATTTGTTTGTCTGGTACTGACTGTTAGTTCGAATTGTAGAATTTGTTTGTCTGGTACTGACTGTTTGTTCGAATTGTAGAAATTGTTGCCTGGTACTGACTGTTAGTTCGAATTGTAAAAATTGTTGTCTGGTACTGACTGTTTGTTCAAATTGTAAAAATTGTTGTCTGGTACTGACTGTTTGTTCAAACTGTAGAAATTGTTGTCTGGTACTGACTGTTTGTTCAAATTGTAAAAATTGTTGTCTGGTACTGACTGTTTGTTCGAATTGTAAACATTTTGTCCGCATCCCGAAGATCTGTTGTCTGTTATCGTCTATCTCTCGTCTCTGTCTCAGTTTTCGAAGATTTGTTTAATATCAACATGCTTAATAGAAACATACTAATAAAAACAAACTTTGGAAGACTAAATTAACATAACAAAAGTATTTTAATGTGACAAGTAATATTGTCATTGTCATTGACAGAGACAGGTCAAATCAATTAAAATGTTTATGGAAGTCCTCGCTATTAGAAAACACACCCTCTTCTATTCACTAATCGCATCTTGTCTGTCAGAAACGTATTTGTAATGTCTTTGTTTGTTACTCGAGTTTTGTTATGATTATTATTTTTATTTACAGTAATCCTGTCTCACTTCAACCATGACAACTTTGCTCTCAAGGCATGTAGCGTTCCCAGTAAGCGGCTTTTGTGATGTGTTTTTAAAAATAAAATAGATTCCACTATTAAGTTGACAGCTACGTTATGTGTATGGACTGTCTCCCGTGGGAGGATATGTTGTCATTATTATGAACAGGGAGATAGGGAGAAGATATTCATCATCGATTTGTGTCAGTCACAGTACAGCAATTTCGTGTTTAGTGCTGGATTGTTTTTAGCAGCTATAGCGCTAAAAGATGCAGCCCTCTAGAGGATCATCGCTACATCGCTATTCAATTTGACAATTGTGAACATGTACTATATATTTAATACTGTACATTAACGAGTCATGCATGCAACAAAGAACATTACAAATAAAGTAATAATAATATTTGCCAACAACTAAATAACATTAAAAAATTGTTAAACCAAAAAACCCAAACAAAATCGACATTCAATCATTCTCGTCGCCGCCTCTGTAGGTGGTTGGTCCTCTTCTACTAGTTGAAGGAGGGGGAGATGAGTGATAAAGCTGTTGCCTTACGTTCCGAGAGTCGTGGGTTTGAATCTGGATAACGCCGTTCTGTTGACGCGTACATTTCCCCCATAGACTCCTGGTATTGTTATCAAATCAACGAAGTTTGCGCTTTGTGTAATGCTCTTCACAAAGTGCGTGTTATTTCTGTGAAGAGATGCCGAACCATATGTAGTAAAACCCGATACAATGAAGTCAATACTTTGGCTTAAAACCATTTTATTAATTGCAAGTGTCATGTACGTACATGTCTATAATAGCTTATGTAATTATTTCCATTGTTCCTTCATTAAGGATAAACTTCGAGTAACCTTCTTCAACTTAGGGATTGAGTAATCGATCGTATAAGCTATTGAACACTGACCAATTGTTTGTTAGCTAATCGCCGCACTTGTAAACAACTCAACAATATAATAATAAACATAAATTAATATTAGAATGTTCTTCATTAAGAGTTATTAGCTAATCGCTGCACTTGTAAACAACTCAACAGTATAATAATAAATATAAATTAATATTAGAATGTTCTTCATTAAGGGCTTCCTAGGGAAACCCTGAAACGAACTTTACTGAGAGATGATAAATATATCGGACTTAATTTCACAGAAGAAATTGAACAACTTGCTCAGGATAGAGTGGTAGAAAGAAATTGCTTGCAGGCCGTATGTAACGTCGAATGGTACCAGAAGATTAAAATATAATAATATCTTTCATTCGTGTTTCTTTTGTTAGTGTGTCTTTCTTTCATAAGTTTCTTTTATTAGTGTGTATGTTAGTCGGTCATGTACGTCCTAACCAGTGGCGGCTCGTAGTCATTTTTCTTGGAGGGGTCAAGACACAAATTTTCCTGAAATATCATGGTTTTTTGGAGTATTTATTATTTGTCTATTACGAAGTTTCTCCCTTTCGATTCTTGGTGGGGCCAGACCCCACTGGCCCTTAATAACGAGCCATCCCTGGTCCTAACCATGAATAATAGTCAAGGATAATAATAACCAGAACAATTAATACATAATGTGTCATCATCTTCAAAATTACATCGGAAACCCTCGCCAATGCTACGTAACTCGTGCAATGCCGTTGAGATCTTCCTGTGTAAGAAAGAGAGTGGAGCACATATGGTTAGTCACTGAAGTGCAATTATGATGACCCTATCAATAAATCAATCAATTGTTATGCATAGATTTTTTAAATTCCGTTACCTGTTATTTGTTGAGAATGGGTTGAACAGTAACTATTAGGCGATAACAACCCTGCCTTGCAATAACAATGACACATGTCCTAAAATAAAGTTAATAATCCTCTTTCACTTCTTTTCCTTGACAACGGACTAGCAAAGCGATCATTCGCTGGCACGTCGTGTAGTTTCTTGTATAACATCATCAAAATATCTCCACCTTCGACTTTCTGTATCTATCCATGATAGTGCGCCCCAAGTCATACACATGAATGGTTAACTGTTTGAAGTTTACATAACTACTTTTGTATATACTTTTTTAGAAGGATGCATCTATTTAATCCTAGCTCCATTCATCTTCTTCTTTGACATCAATATTTAATTTGTATATCGTGATGGCGTCAATGCCAGTTCCTTCCAACTTTTCTATCTCGTTTAGACCGTAATATCAGTATCGTGCACTGCAATGACGGACTGCTCACACTATTAGCAATCCATTTATTTTTCAGTCCGTCTTTTTTCTCTTTTTCCTTCTATGGTTCACTTAACACGATTTTATTTAGGGTTGAACATCCGCTTGCCTGATCTTACGTTGCAAATTTTGCTTTTATTCCACTATAAACAATAACTACTTGTATGCTGGATATTTCTCAATAACGGATTCTTTTACCTTCTTGGTTTGTGACTCAGCCATTGTATTAAATATTCAGCAAAGTGCTCTTATTACAAAAGTTACATGAATAGGAAGAGCGTTACATTAGGAGGTCGATATCTCTCTTACACACAACCTCTATGCACTAGGTTACTTTTTTGGACATACTATAAAGTTTTTTCAATTCTATTTTTAAAAAAACAATGATTCAATGCAGTAAAATAAAAATATATTCACTTCAATATGTTATTGGTTATTGAATTGATGGCATAACACTCCAGGTAGAGTTCTGATCTATAGGTCAGAAATATGGATAAAGACTAAAACAATAACTATTAAACTGCCAACATTCATCAGTTGGTGTCTGCTCATTATAGGCGGACTGATGTGGAAATGTAGAGTCACAAATGATGAGCTTATGGAGAGAATGAGAACAATTCATGTGAACCAAAAGATGAAGAAAAGACAATTTCGCTGGATAGGAAGCACCTTGAGAAAACCCGATGGAAATATAACAAGAAAGGCATTTTTCTGGAGCTCGTAGGGAAATTGAAAGGTAGGAAAGTTTAGAAATACATTGTTAAAATATGTTGAAGCAGAGATATAGGATATACTGATGAACTGGAAGGAGCTCCGAGAGATGATAACTAAAGATATTCCTGGCATGAGTCGATAGAAGGGTTATGTCCGAATCGAGATTTCAAAGGCAGAATAGTAAAGAGAGACCTATAGGTGCTTAGTCTCCCAAAGCAAAAGTTTAAGGGAATGTATGCTGATGGTTCCTAATGCTCACTTGTCAAACACACTTCTGTTTCTGCCCCCATTATTTTCGGAAACTAGTTCCGATGTTCAAAGTGTACTTTAAATATTCTTAAATCACTAAATAGATTCAGTCTCAATTGTAGTGTCTTCATACAACAAAAGATCGCCAAAAAACCGCACAACTTTATCCAACTTCAACTCCCCGACGATCGGTGCTGATGATACAAACCTGTATGTGGTCTAATTGTCTCAAAGGTCTGCATGTCCAGTATCAGATGTATCCGTTCTCAGCTCGGTACTATTGAAACTGGGTTTATCTTCTGTATAATCGCCTGCTTTATGGGGACAATAAAACTTAAATTTTTCTACATCAGTCTGAGAGCGGCTATGGTAGGAAAAATATCCAACAGTGGGATTTGTTTATGGAACCACTCGCGTACGAAGCAAAAGCGCTACCCACTATGCTAAAACGTCTCTCTTAAGTATTTTAATAAACAATTTCCGGAAATTTCTTTAAGATTTTGAGGTTACTTGTTTAATGCAAATATTTGTTACTCATTAAAAAAGCAATCCCATGTATGCCAATCATTTTGAATTTCTCTAGTATTTGTTAGATATATTAAATATCACCATAATTGTTCTCTTGTCTGGAAGTTATTTATACGTCAAATGAAGGTAGGTTTTTAATTTCCACAACATTTTCTGGCCGTTGCGAATAAACCGAAATGTTGTTGTGACTTAAACGGTACTCACTATTCGTCAGTCCCACTGGTTAACTTCCAGCACTCAGGACACACACGAAGTCACACAATCAGATACACGCACACACACACATGCACACAGTCATATCCACTCATTCACACAAAGTCAGTCACGTACAATCAAACACACTTCACATGCGCTCCTTTATTTACTCATTTTCACACTTATTCACACACACTCATTCACATACACTCATTCACACACACACCCATTCACACACACCCATTCACATACACTCATTCACACACACACACTCATTCACACACACACACTCATTCACATACACTCATTCACATACACTCATTGACACACACTCATTCACACACATACGCATTCACACATACACTCATTCACACACACACTCATTCACATACACTCATTCACACACACACTCATTCACATACACTCTCATTCACACACACACTCATTCACACACACTCATTTACATACACACTCATTAACATACACTCATTCACACACACTTATTCACACATGCATTTATATACACTCATTCACACACACACTCATTCACACACACGCACCCATTAACACACACTCATTCACATACACTCGTTCACACACACGCACTCAATCACATACACACATTCACATACACTATTTCACATACACTATTTCACATACACTCATTCACATACACTCATTTACATACACTCATTTACATACACTCATTTACATACACTCATTTACATACACTCATTCACATACACTAATTCACATACACTCATTCACATACACTCATTCACACACACACACACTCATCATTCACATACACTCCTTCACATACACTCATTTACATACACTCATTTACATACACTCATTTACATACACTCATTTACATACACTCATTCACATACACTCATTTACACACACACACTCATTCACATACACTCCTTCACACACACACTCATTCACATACACTCATTCACATACTCATTTACAGACACTAACTCACATACACTAACTCACATACACTAACTCACATACACTAACTCACATACACTAACTCACATACACTCATTCACATTCACTCATTCACACACACTAATTCACACACATACCCATTCACATACACACAGAAGCACAAATGTTTATACTGTAGTCAAACTCAAACAAACATTAACGACACAATTCAACCAAAAAAATGTTCTTCACGTCTTTCTCTTTCTTATCTCACTCTGATCTTTTATTGATTATAGTTTTTCATTTTAACAGAGTATTACATGTCAATCAACATGTTCCCTCAGTCAATCAACATGTTCCCTCAGTCAATCAACATGTTCCCTCAGTCAATCAACATGTTCCCTCAGTCAATCAGCATGTTCCCTCAGTCAATCAACATGTTCCCTCAGTCAATCAACATGTTCCCTCATGTACCCACATATCAATATCTTTTCCCCTCAGTCTATCTACATGTCCCCACATATCAATATCTTTTCCCCTCAGTCAATCTACATGTCCCAACATATCAATATCTTTTCCCCTCAGTCAATCTGCATGTCCCCGATATTAATATCTTTTCCCACCAGTCAGTGTGCATGTCCCCCATATCAATATCTTTTCCCTCAGTCAGTCTGTATGTCCCCATATCAATTTCTTTTCCCTCAGTCAATCAACATGTCCCCCATATCAATTTCTTTTCCCCTCAGTCAATCAACATGTCCCCCCATATCAATATCTTTTCCCCTCAGTCAATCAACATGTCCCCACATATCAATATCTTTTCCTCTGTCAATCTACATGTCCACCATATCAATATCTTTTCCCCTCAGTCAATCTACATGTCCACCATATCAATATTTTTTCCCCTCAGTCAATCTACATGTCCACCATATCAATATCTTTTCCCCTCAGTCAATCTACATGTACCCCATATCACTACTTGTCCCATTCATTGTTATTTTAATGTGCCGTTCTTGGAAGTGTCACAGCGAGGAGACCAAGTACGATTGAACTTTAAACCGGGATCGCGAGAGAGAGAGAGAGAACGTGTAAACTCCGAGAGCCATTATTCTTTCGAATGAGAACTGGTCGGAATTTGTATAAGCGGATTTCATTGTGCAATTTGGCGTTTAATTCTTCTTCTTTGAACGCTCCATATCAACCACTTGTTAACTACTATTTGTGATTTGTATGTGATCCAAGCCTAAGAACAATTGTACGCTGTGCCAATTATGCGCCTACAAGTAGGCCAGAACATCCGATTTCGGCGACGCTTTTTATTTACTAGGCTAGTTTCCCTAGGTCCCTACCTCAGACCTCAGTCACCTCTTACGACATGCCTTGTAGGCCGCAGTGTTACTATTCTTTGCTCCCTTTGCGAAAACACATTAGCTCCGCAACACACGGCGGGCGTTTAATGAAGGCTCCCTTTTCCGTGATCAATTGTACACAACCCTTTGATCTTAGCCAAAACAGCAGAGAAGCGCTTGTCCCATTCAGTCAGTATTCCTTTCTAGCAGTGGCGGCTCCTCATTAAGGGCCAATTATGCTATTTATATACAAAAAAATGTGTAACGTACATTTATTATTTAATTAATTAAAATATAACCTAATCCAAAACCAGAGAGCCGCGATAGCGTAGTTGTTAGTGAACTCGATTCTCAAGGCTGGCGGTCCGGTTCAACTCCCGCAGTGGGCGGGATTTTTACCGACTGCGACGGCTCTCGGGTCGACCCAGCCTCAACTGGGTACCAGACATGCTCTGGGAAAGTAAAGGCGGCCGGTGTTATGCTGACCACATCACCCATCGTGTGTCGACGGTCAGTGAAAAATACAGGCCTGACACTGTATTGCCCTATATACCACAAGGTATGAAAGGGTTGAAAAGAAGAAGAATCCAAAACCATGATTTTTCCGAAAATTTGTGTCTGGCCCCCACAAACAAAAAGGATCACGTGCCGCCACTGCTTTCTAGTATATCAACATGTTTCCCACTCAGTCAATTCATTTCTTTTTTCATGATATATACATTCTGCCAATGTGGCTTTGTTGAACGCAGGGGAACAAACAATGCAATATATGCAATAAGAACAATGTGGCTTTGATGAACGCAGGGGAACAAACAATGCAATATATACAATAAGAACAATAATGGAAAGATCAATAGAAATGAAGTTGGACTTATACCTATGTTTCATAGACTTAATCAAAAGCTTTCGATAAAGTAAAACATGGAGAAATAATCAACATGTTAGAAAGTATAAATATTGATGGTAAAGATCTTAGACTGATCAAGAATTTGTACTGGCAACAAACCGCAGCCATTAGACTAGAGAGTAAGATTGGAATCTATCAGGCGATACAGTTAGGAGTACGGCAAGGGTGCGTACTCTCACCAGACCTATTCAACTTATATAGCGAAAACATCATGAGATCTATAGAAGAAAAGACAGGAATAACAGTCGGTGGACAAAATATAAACCTAAGATACGCTGATGACACAATTCTCATGGCTACAAATGAACAAGATCTACAAGACTTGATATATATATTAGTGAGAGAAAGTGAAAAGAAAGGATTAAGCATGAATATAAAGAAAACAGAGGTTATGGTCGTCTCCAAGAAACAAGAAACACCAACATGTAATATCAAAATAAATAACACAACACTGAAACAAGTCCATCGATTCAAGTATCTGGGAACATCAGATGGAAGATGTACAACAGAGATTAGGAGTAGAATAGCTCAAACGAAAGCAGCTTTTATGAAAATGAAGAACACACTATGCGTGAACTCACTATCAATGACATTGCGAAAACGAGTACTCCAGTGCTATATTGAACCAATACTTATGTATGGCAGCGAATCATGGACAATGAACAAACAATCAATACGATCATTGGAAGCCACAGAGATGTGGCTTTACAGAAGAATGCTGAAAATTCCATGGACAGCAAAGAAAACAAATGTGGAGGTTTTAAATCAGGCCTGCACACAAAGAAACCTTATCAAAAGAATAAGAATCCGACGATCAAGGTTCTTCGGGCATATAATGCGAAGAGAAGGTTTAGAACATTTGGTGACAACAGGTAAAATTCAGGAAGGAAAGATCGTGGAAGACAGAGGGAGAAGATGTTGGATGGCCTGACATCATGATTCGACAAAATATCCATGTCAGAATTGATTACATGCACCAAGCAAAGAGAGTTGTGAAGAGACATGATCGCCTACGCCGGCAGGCACGGCACTTGATTGATTGACATTCAGCCACGTTCTACCAGCCAGAAATATAATATACACACACAAAAACAATAACAGTGAAGTATATTATGAAGAAAGAGGGAAAGATACAAAATCAAAGTTTCTATTCTGGTCAGAAGTTAGATGGGAAATACACGTTAAATCACTGCGTCGTTATTTTGTGTTGTCATGGTAAACTCACTTTCATAATTTGCTAATCAAGTGGGAAGATTTCGAAATACTATGATGAAACGTACGGTTTCGATAGATGTAACTGATACGAATGAATGATATGTTTGATAGTAAATAACAATATTGCTCAATATCGGAAAATTTTTTTTGTACGTTTTGGTACTACACGAGAGTTGACAGTAAGAGTTGCCGTCGGCCACATTGCATTTGTATACTGTCGCTACGAGCGGATCCTGGTATTCAATTTGTTAATTAATTAACTTATATATAGTCTGAGCAGATCAGAATACTGGAGAATGACAGAACAAGATATATCCAAATTGTTCTATTTTCTACATAACTTTGCAAAAGATCTTCAAAAACGTGGTCTGGTACATTAAGCTATCTCTAAACAAGAACTTCTTACACAGTGTCACCAAGAGAATACGAACACCATTATCTAAAAGAGACGCTGGAGAAGAATCGGATATGTTGTATGCATGGAGACAAACTGCACTGACATGGACTTCGTTTGTCGTTACACTGTAACCGGGTTGTTGCTCAGTGTCGCGTTTTCTGGGTTTTTTTTTTGTTTTTGTTTTTTGGTTCTGCGCTGTTCTAGTGACTTTAGTGATATATATTTTTTGCTTTATGACAGGATTCAGCTATGCCATCTATTCATCTTGTTCATGGTTTACCTCAAGTCTTCTTTCCTGATGTTCCGTTGTATATATGGCCTTTTTCGTCTTTTCAGACGGTCAATTGGTAAGTGTTTTACTGTGACAACTGAGTTTTCGCTTTTCTTTCTTGTCGTTCAGCTCATACATAAGTCTCTTCTTAAAAGACTCTGCGCCCTTTCGCAATTTGGCTTTCCACACAACTCTGTCATCAGCTAGTCCCTCCCATGTGCTGGGTCCTATAGAAAATTTTTTCATTGAGGCTTTGCAGGCATCTTTATATCTGAGCAGTGGTCTGCCCTTGTGCTTCTTCGCCTCCGAAAGTTCACAGAACAACATTTGTTTTGGTATGCGACAAGTTTCCTTCTTCTCACATGCCCCAACCATCTTAGTCGTCTACTGCTGAGCATGTCCATGATGGAAGGCAGGTTTGCACGTTGCAGTACCTCAGAGTTGGTTATCTTGTCATACCACCTGATGTTCATAATCTAGCGGAGACATTGAAGGTGAAAGATGTTAAGTCTCCTCTCGTGTCTTGAGTAGGTTGTCCATGTTTCTGAAAGCTCTGTTTACAACGGAGTTTGGTTGAAATTTCATTTAGTGGTCGAATCACTTCATTTTATGTTTCTCATTGTAGTTCAAGCAAGGATCTGTCCAAACTTTCTTTCTTATGCTGATGTTAGTGACTTCATATGGGCATCCACGTGTAAATGAAAACATGGAAGACCCAAAACTCATGAAGTAGATCAGTAGAACAGAAACTGGAAAAAATGATACACAGCTGCAACACAATACAGAAGATGACCAAGAACAGCGAAGAACCCTAAGCGTCAGGGGCGTCACAGACTAAAGAGAGAGAGAACGAGAGAGAAACAGTCTGAAACTGGACTGTTGCCAATGTAAAGTCATTCTCCCGATACAAAATGCATTCATTTCAGTTGGCTCCTAGTAGCTGATGTATTGATTAAACGATGAGAGAGAGAGAGAGAGAGAGAGAGAGTAAAGTTAGTATATTGCTAATGTAAATTCATTCTTCTCTGATGCCAAACTCACAGCTTGGCTCTACTGATTATTCTGGCATATTCCACAAAAATGAAAGTGGAAACAGATCCAGTTTGAATAATGAAATATAAACATATGCCGACAACTCCGGAGTACAATGTGCTTACACATATAATATTATAATCACAACCTAGGGGATCTATCGCCACAAACAAATGAATAATAAATTACTATTATTTCTAATGCCTAATGACGATTACGATCAATACCCGTTATGTCCATATGCCTTTTTGATAATATCAACATTTCGTATGATTTCTGTTATTTTATTGTCTAAGTTATTCTACTATTAAAGCTTACAGATTGATTTCATTGCACCGGTTTTACCAATATGGCTCGGTCCTTCTCCGCAGAAATTGCACGCCACCTGCCGAAAGTATTGCCTAAAGCACGAACGCAGTACCTCCAGAAACAATCCTTGGCGTCTCTAGAAAAAATACACTCGTGAACAGAACGATATGGTCCGGATTCAAACACATAACTTTCCACTCTCAATTCAAGGGATTAACCACTTAGCCACAGAGATCCATTCTACTATGTAACTTTCCACTCTCAATTCAAGGGCGTAACCACTTAGCCACAGAGATCCATTCTACTATGTAACTTTCCACTCTCAATTCAAGGGCTTAACCACTTAGCCACAGAGATCCATTCTACTATGTAACTTTCCACTCTCAATTCAAGGGCTTAACCACTTAGCCACAGAGATCCATTCTACTATGTAACTTTCCACTCTCAATTCAAGGGCTTAACCACTTAGCCACAGAGATCCATTCTACTATGTAACTTTCCACTCTCAATTCAAGGGCTTAACCACTTAGCCACAGAGATCCATTCTACTATGTAACTTTCCACTCTCAATTCAAGGGCTTAACCACTTAGCCACAGAGATCCATTCTACTATGTAACTTTCCACTCTCAATTCAAGGGCTTAACCACTTAGCCACAGAGATCCATTCTACTATGTAACTTTCCACTCTCAATTCAAGGGCTTAACCACTTAGCCACAGAGATCCATTCTACTATGTAACTTTCCACTCTCAATTCAAGGGCTTAACCACTTAGCCACAGAGATCCATTCTACTATGTAACTTTCCACTCTCAATTCAAGGGCTTAACCACTTAGCCACAGAGATCCATTCTACTATGTAACTTTCCACTCTCAATTCAAGGGCTTAACCACTTAGCCACAGAGATCCATTCTACTATGTAACTTTCCACTCTCAATTCAAGGGCTTAACCACTTAGCCACAGAGATCCATTCTACTATGTAACTTTCCACTCTCAATTCAAGGGCTTAACCACTTAGCCACAGAGATCCATTCTACTATGTAACTTTCCACTCTCAATTCAAGGGCTTAACCACTTAGCCACAGAGATCCATTCTACTATGTAACTTTCCACTCTCAATTCAAGGGCTTAACCACTTAGCCACAGAGATCCATTCTACTATGTAACTTTCCACTCTCAATTCAAGGGCTTAACCACTTAGCCACAGAGATCCATTCTACTATGTAACTTTCCACTCTCAATTCAAGGGCTTAACCACTTAGCCACAGAGATCCATTCTACTATGTAACTTTCCACTCTCAATTCAAGGGCTTAACCACTTAGCCACAGAGATCCATTCTACTATGTAACTTTCCACTCTCAATTCAAGGGCTTAACCACTTAGCCACAGAGATCCATTCTACTATGTAACTTTCCACTCTCAATTCAAGGGCTTAACCACTTAGCCACAGAGATCCATTCTACTATGTAACTTTCCACTCTCAATTCAAGGGCTTAACCACTTAGCCACAGAGATCCATTCTACTATGTAACTTTCCACTCTCAATTCAAGGGCTTAACCACTTAGCCACAGAGATCCATTCCTGTATGTAACTTTCCACTCTCAATTCAAGGGCTTAACCACTTAGCCACAGAGATCCATTCTACTATGTAACTTTCCACTCTCAATTCAAGGGCTTAACCACTTAGCCACAGAGATCCATTCTACTATGTAACTTTCCACTCTCAATTCAAGGGCGTAACCACTTAGCCACAGAGATCCATTCTACTATGTAACTTTCCACTCTCAATTCAAGGGCTTAACCACTTAGCCACAGAGATTCATTCTACTATGTAACTTTCCACTCTCAATTCAAGGGCTTAACCACTTAGCCACAGAGATCCATTCTACTATGTAACTTTCCACTCTCAATTCAAGGGCTTAACCACTTAGCCACAGAGATCCATTCTACTATGTAACTTTCCACTCTCAATTCAAGGGCTTAACCACTTAGCCACAGAGATCCATTCTACTATGTAACTTTCCACTCTCAATTCAAGGGCTTAACCACTTAGCCACAGAGATCCATTCTACTATGTAACTTTCCACTCTCAATTCAAGGGCTTAACCACTTAGCCACAGAGATCCATTCTACTATGTAACTTTCCACTCTCAATTCAAGGGCTTAACCACTTAGCCACAGAGATCCATTCTACTATGTAACTTTCCACTCTCAATTCAAGGGCTTAACCACTTAGCCACAGAGATCCATTCTACTATGTAACTTTCCACTCTCAATTCAAGGGCTTAACCACTTAGCCACAGAGATCCATTCTACTATGTAACCCATAAATCCTCTTGATTTCATTTTCATCCTTTCACATTTTATCTTTAATCATCAGATTTGAAGCAGTGTATTTATGTTATATTTAAATCCTTGCAGATATCTAAGTTGTCTAACGAGTTAAACATTATATCAGCATTAAATATGTGATATTATTGTCCCTATATGATGACTAGATATATATATATATATATATATATATATATATATATATATATATATATAGATATATATATATATATATATATATACACAGTTATGGTTTTTACTTTTAAGAAGAGAAGAATAATACACTGGGGATGGATATTATCTGCTCATTAGAACATAACAGTTCCAAGATCTTCGGAGTTCTAGGAGGGCACAACAGACTGAGTAGTTGAATGTTTACCAAACTAAAGATAGAAAATTCAGACAAGTGTGAGATAAGAAAAACAAGTGCAAAGGCAGACAGTCGTATAAGAGACTTTGAAGGAAGATGACTCAGAAGAATTCTTCGAATTCGTTGGGATCAAAGAATACCAATACTGAGATGACCCGCCGTACAGACATTGACAGTATCAGCAGGGAAGCGCCCGAGTGGTTACCGGGGCCCAAATTTGGGGTGTAAAGAATAGAACCACTGTTACCTGCCACGCATGTCGTAAGAGGCGATTAAGGAGGTTTGGCTGAAATCGGATGCACATGTCCTAAACATGTAGAAGTCTATGCGTTTAGGGGCCTACCAAACCAATGTGCAACGGTATGGATCGGTAGTTCGTCACGAAAAGTCTGCATGGACCTTCTCTGCAAGCTCATGTGGCAGAATGGTCAAGGAAGCCAGTGGTGCATTCAGTATGACAACAAGCATCATGACAATGGAGGTACTGGCGGTGACTAATGCACTACTCTGGCTAGAGTCACAAAACTACACTCATGCGTGCATTTTGAGTGACTCATTGAGTATGATCCGAAAGGTGGAGGCCGGTTCTGTGCGCAGGCAATGGACTGAATCACTACAGGCGTCAACAATTTGCAGAATTACACTTGTCTTTGTTCCGGGGCACATGGGTGTCGTTGCCAATGTGAGAGCAGACAGGCTGGCTGGCTCTGCCGCTATATCAGACGGCCAGCCAATGGACAGAGCTGACATCGTGAACGCCTCATAGAGCGTGGCCGCAGAGAAGACCTTCATCTAAACCAATCCACGTCAACTACTAGATTGCGAGAACTGGGTTTGAAGATTGGGGTGGCAAGAAAAGAACGGTACAACAGGTATACGAGTAGGCTCATCAATCAAAATAGAACTGGTACGGTCAGTCGCTGGACGCTGATGGAGATATTGCGAAGGAGATCGGAGCACCTATGGACATGTCCGGAGTGCAATGAAGATATTCCAAACTGAAACTGAAACTGAAACTGTGCAACGTATACACATTCTTGGCAAAGATCAAACATATCACAAAGAGTGATTAAAATTGGTCGTAAAGAACCAACGCAAAGAAGAAGGAGAAGCAGGGGAATAAAAAAGGAAGATATTGAAGTGGTTAGGTTAGACATTAAGAATGCAGAAGACCTGACACCCACATGTGGCTCTGAAATGGAAACCGGGCGGAAAGAGGGTTGGGAAAGACATAGAGAGACATGGAGATGAACTGTAGAGAGAGGAAGAGCAGAGGAGGAATGACCTGGAATGAACTAAGCTGACTTGCCCAAGACAGATCTAGTTGGAGGAAATTTGTTGATGCCTTATGATTCAATGGGAGTTAAGATTAAAAGTAAGAAAATAAGAGACTAGCTCTCAGACAAAATGATTAGAATTTATGTTACAAGTATACACATGATATCTTCTTCTCTTGAACGTTCTTTACGGCTGTTTTAATCATTCTAGTGTGATATATAAACTGCCAGACACCAAGAACGGGTGTACGTGCATAACTTTCAGTACCAATTGGAGCTCAGGTGCTTATCCTTCGGCGGTATGTTCGGTTTCAACCGGCTGTTTATTTACTGAGGCAGCTCGCCCTAGGGTACGATCCATTCTGCCGTATATTTGGGCCCGGATCTACGCCTTTACGATTATCTATGATCTGAGCCATGGTATACACTCGATATGAGAAATAAAGAAAACGAATTTGACGTTCACAATTGTCACTTAGTGACACGTTCTGTGAAGACTGTAACAGACTTGGGCTGACTACTGAGTTATTTAAAAATTAGAGAATAGTAATGATTCTTTTCTAGAATATCTAGTATTACTTGGATCCGAATGCAGCTAGAATGACTCACTTTGAAGTAATCGTTATTTTATTGCTACTAATTGCATGACTACTATTTCTTCTGTAGCCAGTATTCGTGACTAGCTTTGTAACCATTGAAAGATTAGGTTGGTACTGGTAGTTTCAGTAATTCAAATATAAAGTGAATGAATAGTAAGCACGTGTTTCTTAGCTACTAATCGATACATGTCCAATATTCTATATGCCCACTAATCGATACATGTTCAATATTCTATATGCCCACTAATCGATACATGTCCAATATTATATATGCCCACTAATCGATACATGTCCAATATTATATATGCCCACTAATCGATACATGTTCAATATTCTATATGCCCACTAATCGATACATGTTCAATATTCTATATGCCCACTAATCGATACATGTCCAATATTATATATGCCCACTAATCATTACATGTCCAATATTCTATATGCCCACTAATCGATACATGTCCAATATTCTATATGCCCACTAATCGATACATGTCCAATATTCTATATGCCCACTAATCGATACATGTCCAATATTCTATATGCCCACTAATCGATACATGTCAAATATTCTATATGCCCACTAATCGATACATGTCCAATATTCTATATGCCCACTAATCGATACATGTCCAATATTCTATATGCCCACTAATCATTACATGTCCAATATTCTATATGCCCACTAATCATTACATGTCCAATATTCTATATGCCCACTAATCATTACATGTCCAATATTCTATATGCCCACTAATCATTACATGTCCAATATTCTATATGCCCACTAATCGATACATGTCCAATGTTCTATATGCCCACTAATCGATACATGTCCAATATTCTATATGCCCACTAATCATTACATGTCCAATATTCTATATGCCCACTAATCGATACATGTCCAATATTTTATATGCCCACTAATCATTACATGTCCAATGTTCTATATGCCCACTAATCATTACATGTCCAATATTCTATATGCCCACTAATCATTACATGTCCAATATTCTATATGCCCACTAATCATTACATGTCCAATATTCTATATGCCCACTAATCGATACATGTCCAATATTCTATATGCCCACTAATCGATACATGTCCAATATTCTATATGCCCACTAATCATTACATGTCCAATATTCTATATGCCCACTAATCGATACATGTCCAATATTCTATATGCCCACTAATCGATACATGTCCAATATTCTATATGCCCACTAATCGATACTATCATATGACTAGATCATCTTTTTCTTCTTCTTCTTCGAACGCTCCATATCGACCACTTGTCAACCACTCTGTGTGGTGCGTATGTGATCTGAACCTAAGAGCGATTGTACCAGTTATGCGCCTACAAGTAGACCAGTACATCCGATTTTTGCGCTGTTTTTTATTTACTAGGGTAGCAACCCTACGGCCTACATCAGTCACCTCTTATGATATGCCTTGTAGGTTGCAGTGGTACTATTCATTGCTTCCCTTGCGGACACCAGCATCATAAGGCGAGATTATCATCAATTAGCATGTCCTTTTCGGAATGTAGCTTTTATCACATCCCGTTTGAAAAACTATCTGTATCTAACAAGTCCTCCTGCCTTCTGCAATGTGTTCTATGTTTCGTTGATGTCGTCCTGCTGTCACCACATTACCAGATTACATCTCACTTAGTTGATGTCGTCCTGCTGTCACCACATTACCAGATGACATCTCACTTAGTTGATGTCGTCCTGCTGTCACCACATTACCAGATGACATCTCACTTATTTGATGTCGTCCTGCTGTCACCACATTACCAGATTACATCTCACGTATTTGATGATTAATAACGTATTCGTTATTAAGTATAATTTGGTTAGATATTACATATCACTTAATTGTACACCAGATTGTAGTCGCTTATAGTGGAATCAGTATTTTGTAACCTCAAAATTACTGACCTTTCTATTAATTAAAGAATGATTTAAATCCCAAGCACTTTTAATAGTTTAGTCTAGCAGAAAATAGCATTACCCGCACAAATTGGTTGCAAGTTAATAGTTTAGTCTCGCAGAAAATAGCATTACCCGCACAAATTGGTTGCAAGTTAACTTCTAGTGGACCAGAGTAAAAGTCATGCTTTTACAAGCCGTTTGTTTTTAGAATAACAAACGCCGTTTAGTGGGGCTTCTGGTAAAAATGTGTCCAACCAAAAGTCATATAGTGTAGCATTTGGTCTACAAGAAGTTAATAATCAACAATCACAAAGTAACGATTTTTAAGTAACGAGTATATTTTGTGAAGTAACAAGTAGTATACCATTATTTAAAATATTCGAGATAGCGTCTGTGTCTTGTATGAGAAGAAGAAGAATAAGGATCAGAATAATGTAAAGAAAGATGTGGTAACAGTCGTGCATATATACATTTATATATATTATCCTCTTTGTGTTCCGTTTAATAAATATTGCTTCCACAAGAGATGTCCATTGTTCTCGTTCTGCTGTCTTTCTACTAAGTATTTTATATATCAGGCCAATATCGTTCATTTCTCTTTCAGCAGTTCTTCTCTATGTTTCCTTTAGACGTACATGACTTCTTTCCATATCCGTTGCCCATTGAAGAACTGCCTCTAGCTAATATATACGATGCATATATTGTGATTGTATGGACATTAATATAAGCAAAAGATGTAGAAATGTATTGTTATCCATATTCAATTCTATCTTAAGCATGAATTCTGCTGATGGCGTATCTCCATCTAGAATACTTTGTCTAACAACACGTACATGTTTCTAATATGCGCTGCAGACGTGTAGACATTGACAGAATAATAACAATTAATATATAGTGTGAAATGCAAAGACATATAGGAAATGAAATACAACCAACCACTAATAACAGCATACAATAAAAGAGATCGGGTACTAGAACTAAGGAAAGACCAAGAAAAAGATGGATAGATAATATCAAGACCACACTGCATAAACATGGATATAACACAACAAGGGCGACTCATCTGGCCCTAGAACGCAAATTAAAGCTTCCATCCCTACGCTTAACGGCAAGAGTGGGCAGCCAACTACATCTTCTACCTGGGAATAGACAATAGACAATACAAGACAACGTTATTGGTTATTGCTTACGAAACTGACGTTTGCTGATCCCTTTTCACATTCTCCCTCGTTCTTTCATGACCCCTTCAAAATGCATGTAAAACATATACAACATCCCCGTTTGATAGGCACAAATCTGCACTAAACGATAGATAAAAGCTTATCTTACTCGGTCTAATTGGCTGGACATTTGTTTTTTGTTGTTTACCTATCGTGTCTGATCTAGACTCTCCGTTTCCGCGCCTGTATTAAGTGGAATGTTTCTAGATGTAAAACCGTTTAATGCATCCTGGTTTTACAGCTTAATATGAAATAAAAATTAAATGAAGTTTGAGCTTAATACATAAAATATATATAATTGTATATTTAAAATTTGTTTGCTGGAGGCACGTCAATGTGGCTCTACATAAACACAACATTATTAAGAGCTTTTAAAGTACAGCAAAAAGGTTTCGATGACAAAAGTTGCTTAGAAAAAAAAGGTAAGACACAGGAAAGATGTAGTCCTCGTTGTTAACACGTTAGGAGAATAGGAGAGCTCTAGTTTATTGATACAATTGAAAAAATGAATGGAAAAAGTGATACAGAACGACAGGGAAGATAATTTTATGAACTGTATCAGTGCTAAAAGTAAAGACACAGCACAACTCCAGGGCACATGGGTGTCGTTGGCAATAATAGAGTAGACAGGCTGGCTGACTTTGCCACCATATCAGGAGGGGTCAGTCACTGGATAGAGCTGACATTCTGAACACCCTAAGAGTGTGGCCGCAAAGAGGATTTTCATTTAAACCAATCCACGTCAACTGTTAGATTGCAAGAGCTGGAATTGAAGCCAGGAGAGAACAGCACAACAGGTAAATGAGTAGGCTCATCAATCAGCATTGAACTGGTACGGTCGGTCGCTGGACGCTGTTGGAGATATTGCTAAAGAGATAGGAGCACCAATGGACATGTCCGGAGTTCAATGAAGATATTCCAAACTGGAACTGAAACAGAAAGACAACACAACTAATAAACATAACTTGAGATCGAAATGGTGTGGTTAAATGGTCACCTGAATTAACCCATGGACATTCGCAAGCTGTTGGACGCAGCAGTGCTTGTCCCCTTCTACACAATATGAAATGTGCCTGAACAAGAAACAATGTGTAATATTAAGTGACCAATGCTATCTTCATGATCAAAATTATCCACAAAGTGAGAATATCTAATTATGTCATTTGAAATCATGTAACTTTATCCCATTACTGTTTCTTCAGCGTATTATAATTACAGTAATTTTGTCAATATATTATATTTGTTTTGTGACATTGTCAAAGTTGATTTATTGTCAAAGTGTTTTTGTTCTATGTTAGTTATCTGAGAGCCACGATAGTGCAGGTGTTAGTGCACTTTCTTCGTACACGCGTTGTCTCAGGTTGAAAATCTGAGTGGAATTTTTGTCCGACCTCGACGGCTGCCATGTGGATTGATCCCAAATTGGATGCAAATAAACACTGGAAATTCAAGACTATCGACATTATGTTGACCGCATCACCCTTCGCGTGCTGTCGATAAAGCTAAATACAGGGCTAACGAAGTATTCCCCAAAATACATGATTTTACGAAAACAGATTCGCTAGTTTCTATGTTATATCTAAACGTGAAGAATATATTTGTCCAAGATTAGTAGGAATATTAAATGCTTATAAAGGCGTGCTAAATAAGGCAAGAGAAGCTTTCATCGGACTGGGAAACATGTGAGAGTCTAAAGAAATCGAATATAGAAAACAATTAGGATATTAAACTCTAATGTTAAAGCAGTTTTGCTGTATGGGTCAGAAACATGGAGAACTACTAAAATAATAACGCATAAATTGCAAACATTCATCAACTGGTGTCTGCGCAGAATAGAGGGACTGAGATGATATGATAATGTCACAAATGAGGAACTTATGGAAAGAACAAGGCCTTATTCCAGTGAACCAAGAGTTTGAAAAAATAGACGATGGCCCTGTATAGGACACACTTTGAGAAACCAGAGGGAAATATAACAAGAAGTGTTCTTTCTAGGAACCCACAGGGACCTTGAAAGAAAGGGAGGCTTAGAAAATACATGGAGACGAGATTTGGAGGCAGAGATCAACAATATAAAGAAGAGCTGGAGGGAGCTGCAGGAGATAGCTAGAGATAGGAAGACATGTCAACAATTGGTTGAGGGTCTATGCCTTAATCCGTGTAAAAAGGCGGAGTGAAAGAGAGCTGTGCAAGTATTTAAATAAGAATTGTCTTCCCTTCCCATCTCTTTTTTTCTCTCTAGCCTACAACGCCCTTATCAGCTAGGACAACAACAAATGCACACCATTCTTTTCCGTTCTTGGCGGCCGTGCTCTGTATTGTGTTCCAGCTGCGATTTATTTCTTTCATTTTCTGTCCTGCTATTCTTCCCCAGGTCATTTTGTATCTTCCCCGTTTTCGTTTAACCTATGGTGTCTATCTCGGTGCAGTTTTGGGGCATAGTTAATCTTCATGCGTGTCACATGTCTGATCCATCTCCATCGTCTTTATTTGATGGTGGTGTTCATACTCTCGTACTGATATTGTTTAAGTAGTTTTTGGTTAGAGACAAAGTGGTCTCTGTGGCGTAGGGGTTATGTGCTCGTCACCCGTGCCAAGTGTACCAGGTTCGCTCCTTCATGGAACCATCTGGATATTTTTCAAGAGATCACTGATCTAAGTGTAGGTGAGATCGAATTCCTAGTCTTATCGGAGATGGACAACAAAACGTAGGACCCTTGTTATATTTGAACACGTAAAAGAACTCTTAGAGTTCAAAATTGACAAGAGCAGGCTGGAAAGCCGCTGTCCAGGCAAAATTCATCAGAAAAAAGTAAACATAACTTTTCTAAATATCTTCACCATTTTCAAAATTACACAGGGGACCAACACCGGTGCAACGGAGTGAGTGCAGTGCAGCTATCTTCCTGTGTAAGAAAGAGATCGGAGCACACATGGCTACTCACCGAAGTGCAATGATGATGGTCATATAAATCAATCAATCAATCATGATTAAAGATAGGTTTTTTTTCCGCCTACCTCATTCAGAAAAGAAACTGATCTTGGAGTTCTCATTAACAGCTACATAAAAATATGTATCACTTCTTGGATAAATTTACACAGGAGCCCATGGTCCTTCTTAGTCTCCTCTTCTCAGTATTTCATTTTTAAAATGTGTATTCTATACTGACATGATAACTTCTCTCTCTCTCTCTTTCTCTCATGTAATATTGAGTTAACATTTGTCATAGTAACGATCGATTCCCCAAACAAAATAACAATAATTTGTCAGTTGCGACTCTTTAAAACTGTCGTCTGTGTTTTTCCGCTCTCACAAGTCCTGACTAGCACAATCGTATCACATCCCTTCAATAAACACACAAATTATGATGTCACCACAAGATAGCATTTTTGAAAAAACGATCATAATTACCACCTGCCAATTGTTTGTATAAAAGTGATAGAAAAGTGGGGATATTCTTGGTGGGTATATTTTCCCCAAGGCAGTTCTTGTGAAGGTGGCAGGGTGAATGGTGGTACCTGGGACTGGGTGTGTGGCTGGAGAGATCACTTACTCAGCAGCGTTAAACTATGTCAGTAGAGCTTATGACATTTGAGAAGCACGTGAAGATGAAATCAAAGAAAACGTAGTAATAAAGTAATATTTCTGCACTGTTTCGCTATAAGATTCCTGTGTGAAGCAACCTTATAAGACACGCTAGAAGGAATGCAACCGTCGGCTTTTTCTTTTTAAGCTTCACCTCAAGTACAACCGCCCAAAACACTATCGCAGTATCACGATAACATTAAGTTGGTGCCAGATAACGAAAACATCTCGGGGCCATTTACTAAACTTGATCTAGAGTTTATCAAGCCAAATTGATTTTCGTGAACCTCTAATATGTTTTTGTGTCTGTACTGATAAAGATACAAGATGATGACGACATGGATGGTAAACAACAGTACTCATAACAACACTCATAAACAACAATTCTGCAGAAGTTGGCAGACAGCCAATGAGCAGAGGAGAGTTACACATTATGTTTTAAAACAAAACGCAAACAGCTCCCAAAAAAATAACGCTGTGTGATTCTATAAATAGAAGCGTCAAGGCTTCCAGGAATGACAAATTGCAAGATGTCTTAACATTATAACAGACGTATGGATCGAATTCGTAGTCAAGTTTGCCTACCGAAAGCTTCATATATAGTATTAATTTGTATGTTTCCATATTTATCATATTCTATAGATCTAGCCTCTGTTCTTCCTTTGATTTCCTATTTCCTGTTTCAGTTTTCGAATAGACATACATGTATGCAGTGGCGGCTTGTGATCCTTTTTATTGGTGGGGCCAGACAAAAACTTTTGGAAAAATCATGGTTTGGGTTGTAATATTTTAATTTATAAAATAATAAATACACGTTACAATTATTTTTGGTGGGTCGCCCCACTGGCCTTTAATGACGAGCCGCCACTGTATGTATGTTTGTCTTTCGCTAATCATATAGGGGATAAACTCTGTGACGTAGAGTTTAGGTGCTAGCCTATCGTGTCACAGGTACTGGGTTCACTTCCTCGTGGAGCCATCGGGATATTTTCCCAGAGATCCCTGATCGAGTTCCTAGTCCTATCGGAGATAGACGATAAAACGTTGGTCCAGTGTTCACTTTGAGCACGTAAAAGAACCATTGACAGTTAAAAATCGAGAAGAACGTGCTGGAAAGCAGCTGCCCGGGCAAAATTCATTGAGAAAAGATTTCAAATAAAATTCCTACAAAATTTATTCATCTTTAAATTACATTGGCGATGCTCACCGGTGCTGCAACGGAATTCATGCACTACAGCTGAGATCTTTCTTGTGACAAAGAGACCGGAGCACACATTGTTACTCACCGAAGGGCAATGATGATGATTCTATCAATCAATCAATCAATGACCATATGTAGTAGCATGTAATACGTGTATCGTATATACTAATTTGAAATGGTTGAGGAGACTTCCTGTAATGAGAGATGAATGTGTCAGAAAGATTTTGTTAGTCATCTTCTTCTTTGTGTTCGTTCTTTACAACCAATTTTAATCACTTTTTGTTATGTGTTTAATCTTTGCCAAGAACTTGTATACGTTGCACATTGGTTTGGTAGGCCCATAAATGCATAGACGTACACAAGTTTAGGACACCTGCATCCGATTTCATCCAAGCCTCCCTAGTCGCCTCTTACGACATGCGTGGCAGGTAACTGGTTATATTCTTTACACCGCAAATTCGGGCCCCGGTAACCACTCGGGCGATATTGTTAGTGATTTCTTGTTTCTTTTTTTAAAGTATAGCTTTTCCCAGTGGATAAAACAGTTATTTTCCAGGTAGGGTTGGGTTGCCATATTTTGCCAGCTGTAGTCGACTTCTTTGTCAAGTATACCCTCCAAGAGTGTATATACATGTATAATATTTATTTCGAATGTTTTACTATTTAGTACCAACAGACACAATGAAACAATTACCTGATATCAGACCAAAAACCGTCTCCACATTAATCTTTATCTCTCTCCCGCACGCTCTTTCTATCTATATATTTGTATTTCTAGCCAGCCTGTGACGCCTTTGCGTTTCAGACATAAGCAAAAACAAGCCATTATTAGCCGTTTTTGGCTAACCTATGTATAATGTGTTCCAGCTGTGACTCATTTTTTCAGTTCATGTTTTACTACAGATAGTTTTGGGTCTTTCCCACCTGTAATACAGTTTCGTCTTCGTAAAAATAGTTTACTTTCAGCTTTCACCACTTCTAGTCATATAAGTCAATAACAAGGATATTCCTTCGTATCCGTGAAGAGATAGTATCTTCGCTGCTGTTTCCGTGGCGTAAAGAGTTTTACAGGAGAGGATTTCTACTACCAAAACTAGAGGAAAAGGAAGTCATATTTCGACTGACCCTTTCCCAGTGATATGTCCCACCTGGATGACCCTGCCAGTGACATAAGTCCTAGCCAGAGCCAACTATAAACTTACGGGCCTTGGGAAACTATAAACTTGGGAAATCAGACCCCAACTACAGCACGTGACCTCGCATTCAAGTATCGGTGTATATAGACGAATTCATTTTAAAATCAACACAAAATGCTAACTCGAAGCTATATTATGCAACAAGCTAAGCTTAACAATAAGGAATATCAATATAATGAATATTTTTCACCAATAAATAACCATAGACTCACAGAATTTAGTAAAATTGTAAAAAAGCTTGCATTGTTCTATCAAACATCTATATTTTCCGGTCCCCTTTTCTGATCTAGGGCAGGGAAATCCGAGTCAGTTGTCTGGCCTAGTTATCTAGAGTTGACTGTGTCCTAGCCTACTGTACCATTGAAGAACGTAATCCTCCCCGTCACTACATGATAATAGGGAGGCTCCATATTGATAATTGACCGTAATCTATCTACAAGTATCTGTGACTTTTGTGGACTTGGTACACTATGATATACTTATGTGTTTCTATCAAATGATATTTCCCTAGAACTCTGTTTCAGTCTAATCGTCCACGTCTCGCAACCTTTACCTCTATTGCGGCTTTTAATATATGTCTATGTAAACTTATCTGTTCCAAATGTTGCATTTGCGAGTCTCTTATGACTTTCATTGTAGCTCTATTCATCGCTGATAATCATCATCAAATAGCTTGTCATGAGTAGATTGATGCCACCCTAACAGGTTTTCGGAATTCTCTCTCATAGGACCAGGACCGTGCGATATATTTTCTCAGTATGATGCAAGTCTTCGAAATGCCGCCTCTTAAATGTTTTTTCTTAAAATAACCTTCAATTGTGATTTATTTTTAAACTGCACAAAATGTACGAATACTAAATCGTATACATTAATATCGGAATAACAAAGACCAATATAGAAAAGTGTTACGTAAAGATTTTTAATTATTGAATTGTTCAAATTGTATTTTGATGTTGCTGCTTATGCCGCCCAATTGCGGTGCCGCATGATGCGACCGCTTCTCTGTATCATACCACGGCGCGGCCCTGCATAGACCAAATGTCAAATTCTATTAATTGTAATGTTTCTTATTGCATTCATCCATCTTTTTGTTAACAGTGTACAGAGATATTCAAAACCTTTTACTTTGATATTTTCTCTCCATTGATAAAAATATGTGTCATGTTTGTTTTATCAGTTGTTAATATTTCTGTTTTTGCCACATTGAGAAATAGATTTTGTTTTTATCTTTCGCTCCTATTATTAGCCCTTTAGCTGCTGAGGACGTATATATACGTTTTTCCCATTTCCTTCTAAAGACGCATTAACACGTCTGTTATTATCTCTCTTTTGTGGGCTAAAGTCATGTTAACACGTTATACATTGCTACTGTCACTGCTATAGGCGTACATTCACGTTTGTGACCTAGAAACAAAGAGTAGTTATTTTTAGCTAAGCCTTCAGAAAGTATGTAGCAGAGGAAAGGTTAATTTCTCAATCCCGTTTTTGTGATTTTGGCAGTAACACTGTATCAACAGTATATCTTTCATTTGTTTTACTATTACTTGAATTCTCTGCGTTTGTACCCACAAAATAACCTCCATTATTCTCTATATGAACAGCTAAGAAGCATAAATTGTATCATCTCTATATGAACAGCGGAGAAGCATAAATTGTATCATCTGTATATGAACAGCGGAGAAGCATAAATTGTATCATCTCTATTTTCTACCACGTCTGTGTGCCACATCAAGACACTTATGATAACAAATTACGTCTGTAAGCGGTAGAAGGTCGTCCCATTACAGGAAAATATGTTGTTAAAATGCCAAAAGATAGTCGTTTACAGAAGTGAACAGATTACAAAAGTATAGTGCAAAAATCAGGGCCAGAAGAAATAATAAAAAATATCATTAAAGAGCTATCGATCGAATCTTCAATAGACAACATGAGAAATCTGAATGTTTTCGACGAAGCGGTCTTGAAGGATCAAAGTAATGAGAGTTATAAGAATTCTGCTGTGATATTTCTTGTGTCTAGGATTGGAGTCGTCCAGTTGGTTGTTTGTTATTGATTGTTCTCTCTGATGATTGTGTTTACGATCATGTCTTTACCTCTCTAGCATTTGTTTATTTCGTTTCTCATCAAACAAGAGTCATAAGACAAAACGACGTTAACAAGTGAGTGTTGTCATGTCTGAGACGGATTAGCGTAATGTGTTAATCGGTTATCGACTCGAACACAAGAGGGTTGTGGGTTCAATTCCACACTAGACGTTCCACATTTGAGGAAATGAATTGGTCCTCCTACCTCCTGCACACTAGGGTCTATAATTGTGAAGTCACAAGCTCATATCCTTTGTCTGAAAGGATTAGAAATGTTATTTACTTAGATTATACTTTAGAAATGATCAAATCCATCTAGAAGCTATGGACAGATATTCCCTTTATAACATAGGTTATTGACGAAGTGTTCAAGAAAATAAGGAAACAAGAGACCGTCCTCCATCAGTATACCTTATATGACCAAATACTTCACTGTTCGTTTTTTTGTTGCTTTATTATAACCATCTTCAATAAATAGATGAGATTACTATCCTTAGAGTTAAGATATGGACTAGTTCATATTCTGGGCATGGTAGGTTGATTACGTGTTCTGATGATAGGAATATTGGCTGCAGTTTTTGGATGCGACTTTGGTCATTGAATGCTAATTGGTATGAAAATTTGATCATTGTTCTCATTATAGGCTAGATCGAGCTCCTAGTCATATCGGAGATAAAAGTTAAATGACGATCCTGTTCTGAAGTGAATCACTTAAAAGAACCATTGGCAGCTGAAAATCGCTACGTGTATACAAAGCGGCTGTACAAAATTTAGCAATAGCTTAAAATAAAACACCCAACAAAAATTGTCAGCATTTTATAAATTACACTTGAAACTCTTGCCGGTGCTGCAGAGTTCGTGCACTGTCGTTGAGATTGTTCCGTGTGAGAAACATATTAGAACACACATGATTATCTACCGAAGAGTAATGATGATTGTCTTATCAATCAATGAATAAATACTTAATTTTTGTACGAGTATTATGAATCTATTTGTTCTTTTATGTGTTTTCTCAAATATTTGTAGAATCTTTAAATCATTGTTTTATCATCTTTTAAAAGTTTGATGCCTCTACTAGTCTTTTCTGTGTTTTCTCAAATATTTGTAAAATCTTTAAATCATTGTTTTATCATCTTTTAAATGTTTGATGCCTCTACTAGTCTTTTCTGTGTTTTCTCAAATATTTGTAAAATCTTTAAATCATTGTTTTATCATCTTTTAAAAGTTTGATGCTCTACTAGTCTCCTTTATGTATGTTTCTCAAAGTTAATATCCATGTCCATTTCTGCAGGTATATTTCTGCCAGACCTTGAGGGTCTGTAGGAATTGAACTGTTCATGAGTTCCTGAAGTATTCCCCATCATTTCATTCTGTCTATAACGTTAGTAATAACTTTCCCATGACGATATGTTTTTAATAAACACATTTATTTGTTATCATAACTGGTTTTATTTCCTGATTATTGCTTTGGTAGTTCTGGTTTGGCTTTTATTTTATATGCTTTTTTCTTGTTCCATTTCTCTATATTTTAGAGTTTCAATGTTATCCACGCTTTATATTGTTCCCAAAACATCCATACATATTTCGTTCCAAATATTTTTGACTTTCTGCCAGCATGCCTCTGTGCTCATTGAATTTTCTTACTGTTTCCAAGCCTATTACTGGCCATAAATTGTTCGGTTTTGTGGTTATTTTTTGGTGGTTTTTTTTATTTCGGTGGTATCCTATATTGTATTGAGGTCTATGTTTATGAACTAATATGTATCTCTTAAAGTTCAGCTTAGTTTTACTTATCAGTAGATGGTGATATGAATCTAAGTCTGTACCACTACAGAACTATTACATATTGTAAAGATGATCTAAATTTATTGTTAATGATACAATATGGTCAATTAGATTTTCTGTTTTGTGATCTGCGGATATCCAGATTGATTTTGTAAACCGTTATGTGGAAATGATCAATAGATAGATGTCAAGTATAGAAGCTTCTGAAAAACAAATTACCAAATACAGGACTGAACCTCTTACCCTTATTTTTAGGCAACTATTGTCTAGCTTCTAGCAATGAGGTTCTACTGAATGCAACGAATGAGCTATTTTAAAATGGCTTTACTAGAAGTACTTTTCACAAACGTTTCTGTTTGTGCTAGACACAGAATAATCAGGTAAGGTCGATCGAACAGTGTTTACATAAATACATGCTATAGCTTTATTGTGCTTTATGTTTGAGACGAGACAATATCAGCATACACACATGTATACATATATAACAAACATGCATACATCATTCATAGTAGCTTCAAGTTTATTGTAAGATGAAAATAAGAAGTTTTTTGTAAGAACCTAGAGGAAGCAAACGAAAGCAATGAATATGATCAATAAGTATTAGGAGCTTCCGAAAAACAAATTACCAAACACAGGACTCCAACAACTGCCCTATTTCTTGGCAGCACCTTTGCCTAGACTAGCAATTGAGCGTTATTACGAACATAACCACCAGCCATTCAAAAAATGGCTTTTAGTGTGTTTGATAATTTGTTTTCTTCGGAAGCTCCTATTACTTGTACACTGTCTATTTATTGATCATATCCATTGCCTGTTGCTTCCTCTGTGGTTCTTACAAAGTTCTTATTTTCATCTCGTTATGGAAAACATTTTCTACTAGGACGTATTTATTTGCTGCGCAGAAGTTGATGAATTGTTTTGGCGGTTCTCAACTCATTACCCCTGGTCCGTGTTTATCCATGTCTCTTAATGGCCCGTGTTGTTTGTTCTTATCTTGTCACTTAGATCACCCATCAGAATTCGTATTATATGTGTGAATAAGACACCTTATTGGTGTTGTCGGTTGACGTTACTTTAGTTTTTGTTTCATTCCGTTCAAGATGGTATTCCTCACTGATCTTTGGACTGGACACCATAAATAAATAAAATAGACATATCGCAAATCTATGACTGAAACAAAATAAAAAGATAGAAAAACAAAGAAAATGATCTCATGATTGATGATACAATAGTTGGAGACATGCTCAGTTTGATATAGTTGGGCAGTAATATAAGTAAAGATGAAAAAGCTATAAAATGCTAGGCCCCAAGCGTGTGCTATTACTATTATTATCTTCTAAAATGTTGCTAAGATTAGCACAACCAGATTTGTATTCAACACTCTTTAGTCGCAACAAGAGAGATTTATTTCTAGGAAATAAATTGATGCTGTTAGACAACAAATCTAAAATATGTACTGCTCTATGTCTACAAGACAAGTCATGTGACAGAGAGTATGACATTCAAATTGTAGACATATCAACAGACTTGTCTATCGTATAATCAGCATCAGATGGTCATAAGTGATAACAAATACAGAACTATGGCAGATAACAAACCAGCAACTAATACAGGTAAAGAGTACAGATAGAATGGACACAAACTTAGTCCACAGCCTCACAACATAACTGGACATACACTATGCTACAAACCAGTGGCGGCTCGTAGTCATTTTTCTTGGTGGTGCCAGACACAAATTTTCGGAAAAATCATGGTTTTTTAGTATTTACTATTATTTGTCTATTCCGGGAAGTTATTCCCCTTTCGGTTTTTGGTGGGGCCGGGCCCCACTGGCCCCTAATGACGAGCCGCCCCTGCTACAACCCATGGTGAAAGAGAAGATTATGGTGCTCAAAGAATCTTCATCAAAGAAAACGAATAGAAGGATTAACCAAAGAAGTCGGAGCATCATATGCTGGACTAACGAAAGTTACCCAGAATAGGTATCAGTGAAGAGTGACAATTGCGGTCATATGTTACATTGAAAACAAGAAAATGTATTTGTACCGGTAGTGACTTGAAGGGAAAAGGAATGTTCAAATAATATCTAAAGGATCAGAATTTGTAATAGATAATTAATGCAATTTGGGATGTAGGTATACAGAAGAAAAGGTTGTAATTCATGTAAATAATAAACCTTATTAAAGTGGAAATTTGAAGGACGGCAAGCACAAAGAAGACAAAGACACAAGTTGGATATAAACATCAACATATGTACATAGACACAAGTTGGATATAAACATTAACATATGTACATAGACACAAGTTGGATATAAACATTAACATATGTACATAGACACAAGTGGGATATAAACATCAACATATGTACATAGACACAAGTGGGATATAAACATTAACATATGTACATAGACACAAGTGGGATATAAACATTAACATATGTATATAGACACAAGTGGGATATAAACATTAACATATGTACATAGACACAAGTGGGATATAAACATCAACATATATACATAGACACAAGTGGGATATAAACATTAACATATGTACAAAGACACAAGTGGGATATAAACATCAACATTTGTACAAAGACACAAGTTGGATATAAACATCAACATTTGTACAAAGACACAAGTGGGATATAAACATCAACATATGTACATAGACACAAGTGGGATATAAACATTAACATATGTACATAGACACAAGTGGGATATAAACATTAACATATGTACATAGACACAAGTGGGATATAAACATCAACATATGTACAAAGACACAAGTGGGATATAAACATCAACATATGTACAAAGACACAAGTGGGATATAAACATCAACATTTGTACATAGGCACAAGTGGGATATAAACATCAACATATGTACATAGGCACAAGTGGGATATAAACATCAACATTTGTACAAAGACACAAGTGGGATATAAACATCAACATATGTACATAGGCACAAGTGGGATATAAACATCAACATATGTACATAGGCACAAGTGGGATATAAACATCAACATTTGTACATAGACACTAGTTGGATATAAACATTAACATATGTACAAAGACACAAGTGGGATATAAACATCAACATATGTACATAGGCACAAGTGGGATATAAACATCAACATTTGTACATAGACACAAGTGGGATATAAACATCAACATATGTACATAGGCACAAGTGGGATATAAACATCAACATTTGTACATAGACACAAGTGGGATATAAACATCAACATTTGTACATAGGCACAAGTGGGATATAAACATCAACATATGTACATAGGCACAAGTGGGATATAAACATCAACATATGTACATAGGCACAAGTGGGATATAAACATCAACATTTTTACATAGACACAAGTGGGATATAAACATCAACATATGTACAAAGACACAAGTGGGATATAAACATCAACATATGTACAAAGACACAAGTGGGATATAAACATCAACATTTGTACAAAGACACAAGTTGGATATAAACATCAACATTTGTACATAGACACAAGTTGGATATAAACATCAACATATGTACATAGACACAAGTGGGATATAAACATCAACATTTGTACAAAGACACAAGTGGGATATAAACATCAACATTTGTACAAAGACACAAGTGGGATATAAACATCAACATTTGTACAAAGACACAAGTGGGATATAAACATCAACATTTGTACAAAGACACAAGTGGGATATAAACATTAACATATGTACAAAGACACAAGTGGGATATAAACATCAACATATGTACATAGACACAAGTGGGATATAAACATTAACATATGTACATAGACACAAGTGGGATATAAACATTAACATATGTACATAGACACAAGTGGGATATAAACATCAACATATGTGTACATAGACACAATTGGGATATAAACATTAACATATGTACAAAGACACAAGTTGGATATAAACATTAACATATGTGCATAGACACTAGTTGGATATAAACATAAACATTTGTACAAAGACACAAGTTGGATATAAACATCAACATATATACATAGACACAAGTGGGATATAAACATTAACATATGTACATAGGCACAAGTGGGATATAAACATTAACATATGTACAAAGACACAAGTGGGATATAAACATCAACATATGTACAAAGACAAGTGGGATATAAACATCAACATTTGTACATAGGCACAAGTGGGATATAAACATCAACATATGTACATAGACACAAGTGGGATATAAACATCAACATATGTACATAGGCACAAGTGGGATATAAACATCAACATTTTTACATAGACACAAGTGGGATATAAACATCAACATATGTACAAAGACACAAGTTGGATATAAACATCAACATTTGTACATAGACACAAGTTGGATATAAACATCAACATATGTACATAGACACAAGTGGGATATAAACATCAACATTTGTACAAAGACAAAAGTTGGATATAAACATTAACATTTGTACAAAGACACAAGTGGGATATAAACATCAACATATGTACAAAGACACCACAAGTGGGATATAAACATCAACATATGTACATAGACACAAGTGGGATATAAACATCAACATATGTACAAAGACACAAGTGGGATATAAACATCAACATATGTACAAAGACGCAAGTGGATATAAACATCAACATATGTACAAAGACACAAGTGGGATATAAACATCAACATTTGTACAAAGACACCACAAGTGGGATATAAACATCAACATATGTACAAAGACGCAAGTGGGATATAAACATCAACATATGTACAAAATGTAGCTCTGCAAAAGGCAACTTTGAGTCAAAAAATACAAGGGGTGGTAAAGGTCCATTTCAGTCAACTTTCGATGCAGAGACTGCATCTGATGTTAATATGAATGTTCAAAATCTGATTGTCATGGCCCACGCAGCTGATATAACATATAATATGATAGATAGAAAGAGATTAAGAGAGAGAAAGAATGGACCCACTGCTATTGTTTTCTATAATAACCCGTCACTGTATTTATTACGCGTGCGAGTGAAATTTATTAATACACCATTCATAATTATACAACACAATACCCATTGACAAAACATATTCTATCTGACTAGGTGGTCTTTGCGGTATCACACGGTGATATTTGCTATTGCTATCCAATATGGGATTTCTTTTATCTTTCACTTTCTTTATATGATGTATATACATTAAATAGACGGTAATTAATCCTAGTCTTTCAGACAGGATATATTGGAGATTTCCTATTAATCAAAGAGCGTTGAAGCATTCGGGTGTTAGTTATAACCTTTCACCCCAATCAGTCCACTAAGATATAATATAGAGGTTACTAGGGGAAGCAGACCTTAGGGAGTTTGTTTTATTATGAGTGAACTTTTTTTCTGTTTACTCATATTTCATTATGACATCACTTCTCATTTGCTAAATCTAATTATATAATATTTATTTGTACTATGTTGATTGTTTTTCCCTTCGTGCGTCTCATATTTGTTTTTTTTCATTTGTTGTACTCGGATCATTTTGCCATTTTGCGCAATGTATCTTTAGCTGAGAATCATTTATTCATTTTTATGACATAAGTGTCACATTGTATTCCCAGCTGCATACATGCCTGATTGTATTCCCTGTATCATATGTTCGCTCCTACTAGTTTTGTTTTGTCACATTGTATTCCCAGCTGCATACATGCCTGATTGTATTCCCTGCATCATATATTCGCTCCTACTATTTTTGTTTCAGAGATTACGGACATGAGTTAGTTCTGATGTTCGCTTGACTATGATCCGTCAGATCTGGTACCATGTTACAGTATAATTATGTAGATGTGGTTCTATAAAGTGAGGTTTCCCGTTGAGAAATCTTACCAGTAGCCCAACTGTGTAATTGTGTCTACTAGTGGTGGTGATACACGTAAAACAAAGTAATGCAGTTTTACAAAATACAAATATAATAAATAGCCACGTTTCAACTAAAAGGCCTTTATCAAGCAAAGGATACAAAAGTAATGAAGAATTTCAGACTTTCTATACTGCAAACATTACATATACACTCAGAAAATAAATCCAAACGTCCCTAAATTAAAAATATTTGACTAAAAATGAAATAAATGTGAAAAACTAGAAATGAAAAAAACGATAAAACAAACAAATATATACAGTGGCGGCTCGTCATTAGGGGTCAGTGAGACCAGGCCCCACCAAAAATAAGGTGTAATGTGTATTTATTATTTTATACATTAAAATATATCCTAACCGAAACCATGATTTTTCCTAAAATATATGTCTGGCCCCACCAACAAAAATGATCACGAGCCGCCACTGAGTATATACATAGCATATATACATTTAACGTATACACATATATTATAGAGCATGAGAAGAGACATTATTAAGAAGCATAGGTATGTAGTGCGTTGTCTATGATATCGTAAGGTATCATATAAAGATATAAAAGGATTTTCTGGAGTACTCGACTCCGATCATCAGATGAACATGATCGGATGACTGTGACCTGGATATCACAAGCTCCCAAATGATCAGCTCCATTGAAATGAGTAGCTACATGGATCAAGAGCTGTTTGTGTATATCACACAAATGTTGGTCACTAAACTTTAGTGGATTCGAAACATGTAAAAACGAAGGAATGTAGTTTTACAAAATACAAAAACAAGACACTTCGACGTTTCGACATAAAAGGCCTTTATCAAGCAAAAGATACAAAACGAACGAAGAAATTGAGAATGTTCATATAGAGCAGAGATCACAGATAAAAACAGACGATAAGTCCCTAACTGGAATTAAATGAAAATATGTTAATAAAAACGAATCGTGAAATAAATAAGACAAACTTGAAATGGAAAAACAACCATGAAACAATAATAATTAGATATATATACAATACACATATATTATGGAGCATGGGAAGAGACAGTATCAAGAAGCATAGGAATGTAGTGAAATAAGTTCTAGTGAGAATAGGAATACATCATATGTGGTTGCAAAGATCGTTGTCCTAGGCAAGATATGAATGCACCATATGTGGTTGCAAGATGTTGTCCTAGTGCAAGATATGAATGCACCATATGTGGTTGCAAAGATCGTGTCCTAGTGCAAGATATGAATGCACCAAAAATTGTGTTTTAGTAGAAAATATGAATGCACCTATATAATGCTAATTCATCTCTGACCAGTTATACGTTACAAATGGTCTGCAAGTAATTTCTCCATACCGCTCTATCCTGGGCAACTAGCTCAATCTCTTCCATGGAATATAGTCCAATATTTCTTTCTTCTCTCAGCAAAGTTCGTTTCAGGGTCTCCCTAGGCGTCCTCTTTCTTGAACCATTTGTATTCCAAGCAATGCCTGTTTTTGTATTCTTGATCATTCTTCTCGTTGCAATATAGGGGTTGCAAATAATTTTTCTTTAGTGAAAACTATAAATCCTTCATATGTGGTTGCAAAGAAGTTGAAACGATATTGGCTAACTATAATGATAGAGAATCAATGTATGCTGCTTTCTGAATATTAATACTCAGTACGTGATGATCCTCTTGAATTGAACACTATACTTGAACACAGTATGGCCACCAGACATATATATATATATACATACACATAGAACGCTGGGACTATTAAGAAGAGACTGGTTTATAAATAAAGACATCAGGACACAAGAGGGCATAACATCAGTATTGAACTTCATCATGAAACAACAAATTAAATGATTCAGCCACATAAGCAGATTATCAACAGACTCAAATAGCAATGTTACTCCGATACAGTGAAAACAAAACAAAACGTCGTCCAAGCAAAGGGGTGAACATCAGAGATAACGGAGGCGGTGAAAACAAAGCGCACATACAGTCCGTTCTATAAATCTTTTTTTATCCTGATGCTGTGAGAAGTTACAAATTTCCCCCAAATAATCAAAATAGATTTCATGTCCTTATTATTTCATCTTAGTTAGAAAAGTCTCGAACTAATCACCCTCTGCGCGTGCTGGGATAAATAGCAGCAGAACTTGTTACTTACTGGCTTTCCGCCCAGGAAGCACGGAGACAAGTGGTCTAAATTAGGTTAGTTTAAAACGTACAAGCATGAAACAAAATGTTCTATTACAAAGTATGATGCATGTGAGGTACTATAGTATTGGCCGTAAGCTGATGATGTCACAAAATTGTCATTTATAAGCAGTAACTATACTGTTGCATAATTGGTGCACAACAAATTGCCTCAGCAACGACAGCTGAGTGTTGTAGACAAAGGAATAGTCATCGCAGTGGCGGCTCGTCCTTAAGGGTCAGAAGGGCTGGCCCCACCAAAAATAATGTATAACTGTATTTATTATTTAAAAAATTTAAAAATGTAACCTAACCCAAAACCATGATTTTCCCGAAAATGTGTGCCTGGTCCCACCAACAAAAACGATCACGAGCCGCCACTGAGTCATCGTATTGTTGTAGGAATATATGGCTGTCTGAAAATGTCGTTGCCGTGTTTGTAGTATTTCATTTAGTTATCATCAGATTGCTACATCGCTATTTTTTTCAGACTTTGGAGCTTTAAGAAATAACAACATCCAGTTTGACCTAGTCATCATACTTGGAGAGAATAACTTAATTTGCATAAAAGAACTGCAACAAAGAATAGCACCTGCAAATGTTATCAGGCAGCGCCTCGGAGATGCTACTAACACTGATGTCGAGGGCGTTAATCTTCTTTTCAGTCTGTCATTGGCACGTTGATAACTGTGACGACTTCTGAGTATGCGCTTGTTTCTCTTGTTTTAAAGTCCATTCCCAAGTCTATCTTCGAAAGACTGCACCATTGTATAATGCTGTATTCAATACAGCTCGATCAGCAGCTATTGTTTCCCAATTTGTTTGCACTGAAAGAATGTCCTTTATTGATGCATTGCATACTTTCATTTGAGTAGGGGTTTGCCTTGAAGTCTCTTCCCTTCCGAAAGTGGACAGAACAGCACATGTTAGGGTATGCGGCTATTATCCGTATATGGGTTGGTTTATCCTTTTTACCGGTGCGTCGTGAGTAGTTTCTAAAGGTCCAAAGCTGAAGGATTGGCTTCATAGCACCAGGTTTCACGCCGTACAGCTCGGTCCCTATCTACTGTAGTGGCACGCCACCTGTCGAAAGTATTGTACAAAGCAGTAACTCCATAGCTCCAGCAACAATCCTAGTGACCTAGAAAACATGGACCTGTGAAAAGAACGGTACAATCGTGATTCGAATCCGTGACCTTCGGAACGCGAAACAAAAACTTTACCATTTAGCCACAGTGTCATTTATTTGTCCCCAAAAAACGAAAAAAATGTACATATTGACTTTTATTCAGAGTTTTAAAAAACTTTTTCTTTTTTTGTCTCCAGATCTAATGCCCTCCTGATTCAAACATAATCCAGATCATCAATGTTGGAAAAAAAAAACCCAATGACACTTTAAAACCCACATATATGATATAAAAAATACTACTGGTAACACAAGTTTCACAGTATGAGCTTCATGAAATTTTTTTTCCCCATTGATTTTACTTATAGACAGACTCATAAAAAACAGAACTAAGCCCATTGGGGGAGATTATTGATGTTACAACTATACCTGTTCAAAAGGATATTCCTTCACCGCCATAAAGGGACAATGGAATTTTACTGCACCGACCCCCCTTTTTTTTTTTTTCGGGTTTCCAATGTGATATTTCACCTATTGAGAGGATCAGAGAAAAACAAGAAATTTTCGGATATCAGATCCAGAAGCTGAGGTTTTAAGAAGTGGGTTGAAGGAATTTGATGTTGTTTTTATGTGATCAATTTTAAAGATTTAAAAACTAATGGGGGAAGGTTGAAATTTCCTTTCTATTCGCTAATGCTAGAGACAGACAGACAGAGAAAGTAAGAGAGAAAAGAGAAAAAAAAGAGAGAGAAAGGAAAAAGAGAGAAAGACAGAAAGAGAAAGAAAGTAAAAAAGAAAAGAAAAATAAAGGAAAAGAGACAGAGAATAGAGAAAGTGTTGGGTTTTGGGTTTCTAAAATGACCATTGCACCCGGGCAGACAAAAGGTGCTCAGTCTCCACCAACAGATATCGAAGAGTATGTACTGATGGTCCCTTTGGGTCGCTGATTAAACACAATTTTTACCGCCCCGGATCCAGTTCGACTTTAACAACGGGAACTCCAAACTGTTAAATCGCTTGATCGATTCAACATCGATTTTAGTGTCCTCATCCAACAGACAGTCGCGAAGAGACCAAAGAATATCCCCTTATCCATCTTCAACTCCCCAACAATCGATGCAAGCATGTCCGCTCTCATTACCGTAAACACCCGCATGCCCAGGACAGTATATCCACGTAAGCCGCTGGAGGTTAGAAACTTCTATAGACGACATCCACTCATACCGAAACCTGCCCTTCGGGATCTTGTGAAGCATCGACTGAGAGTCAGATACAACAACTGCCCCAGTAAATGAAGTCCCAGAAATTCAATGGAGGGCAGCAGTAACGGCCTCAACCTCCATCCTCATACTAGAAGTAGTTGTCCTGTATGCCCCACTTCGCTCTGCAACAACCCTACCATGCGCATTAGCCAAGAAACCCCAGCCGGATTTCTCACCACGTTGAACCGGCCCATCGGTATATACAACAACATCATCATCCCTTGCATTATCTTATATCAGCTGCTTAACTGCGAGATCAGCCTTCATGTTGCCCCAATCTCTACATTCTCTTCCAAGAGTAATGATAACGTTGAGATAGTTATCATGAGAGAAAGTAAGAGAGACAGTAAAAGTAAAGAGACAGAGAGAAAGAGAAAGTAAGAGACAGAGATATAAAGTAAGATAGACAGAGAGATAAAGAAAGTAAGAGAGACAGAAACAAAGATAAAGTAAGAGAGACATAAAGAAAGATAAAGTAAGAGCGATAGAAAGATAAAGAAAGTAAAAGAGACAGAGCGATATAGAAAGTAAGACAAAAATATAAAGATAAAGTAAGAGTGACAGAAAGATAGAGAATGTAAGACAGACATAAAGATAAAGAAAGTAAGACAGACATAAAGATAAAGAAAGTAAGACAGACATAAAGATAAAGAAAGTAAGACAGACAGAGAGATATAGAAAGTATGAGAGACATTAAGATAGAGAAAGTAAGACAGACAGAGAGATATAGAAAGTAAGAGAGATATAAAGATATAGAAAGTATGAGAGACATTAAGATAAAGAAAGTAAGACAGACAGAGAGATATAGAAAGTAAGACAGACAGAGAGATATAGAAAGTATGAGAGACATTAAGATAGAGAAAGTAAGACAGACAGAGAGATAAAGAAAGTAAGACAGACAGAGAGATATAGAAAGTATGAGAGACATTAAGATAGAGAAAGTAAGACAGACAGAGAGATATAGAAAGTAAGACAGACAGAGAGATATAGAAAGTATGAGAGACATTAAGATAAAGAAAGTAAGACAGACAGAGAGATATAGAAAGTATGAGAGACATTAAGATAGAGAAAGTAAGACAGACAGAGAGATATAGAAAGTAAGAGAAACATAAAGATAAAGAAAGTAAGACAGACAGAGAGATATAGAAAGTATGAGAGACATTAAGATAGAGAAAGTAAGACAGACAGAGAGATATAGAAAGTATGAGAGACATTAAGATAGAGAAAGTAAGACAGACAGAGAGATATAGAAAGTAAGAGAGATATAAAGATAAAGTAAAACGGGAACAGGTTCTTCCATTTATTTCACTTTAAATAGATATAAATATATATATAAATATATATATATATATAACATCAGTAGATTAGGGATGTTCATGGCTCAAGTTGTCTAACAGCTGTTCCATAGCTTAATGTTCCCAGCTGCATGACGTACCATGAGCAATGTCAACTATTACATCGTTAAGAGCATCATTAATTCGTTGCTGCTTCCTTTTTGTAACCGGTTACTGTTTGTTCAGAATGTGCAACTTCTCTTACATCATCTAATTAAGTAGTAATAACTATACAGAACGTTGCAATATCGTGTCTCTTGACAAATGATAGTACCGGTGGCGGTGATGAAAGTCTGGTATAGTCTCAAGCTGCCTTCACATACCACAAGTCCGTTCAAAAAAATATTGTTATAAAATCACAACCATGGTTAACATTACCACTAAAATATATTCAAAAGATTGCTAACAAGTGACAACATAAATTAAATATAAGTATATTGTCTTACTATCGCAGCGCGGTTCTGACTACAGAAAATCCTGGTTTGACAACATAAAGAGCTGGTTGGGGCAGAGTTTCTCCACACTCGCTCGAGGAGTTGAAAACAGAGATTCATGGCGCGCTTTTTATGCTGATGTCTCCACAGTGACATCTCTACGACCCTAACGGGTTATGGGCTTTATTATTATTATTATTATACATAGGTGTCTTTGTCCTAGAACGCCAATTTATTAAGTATCATCGCAGCCTCCCTCTGTTTCTCCAGATCTGATCTGATCCTCTCTGACCACCACAGATTTGTAGGTTTTCGTAAATCGCCTATTTTTTTCCGATCCAGAAACACTTGAGCTTTCAGCTCTTCGGCTCGGTGCCATGGACATCGCAACCCGTCGGTTCAGTGCCACGAGCACCGTAAATCTGGAGAACCGTGGCTATTCTGCCAGCCCGCGGAATTGAACCCGCACTAACAGAGGGCTTGTCACCCGTTGTCCAACGCGCTACGGACACGCTGGGCATGTGGGCGTACATCGCCTATATAGAAATTGGAAACGTTGTCAAAACTTTAACAGATGAAAGATAGAAGAAACATGAAAGTAATGCAATAATCTGGGAAATGCAAGAGGTTTCTGGATTACATTATACGCTTCGAAATGAATAACTGTAGCAGGGAAGGATAGCGATGAGCAATATCTCAACAAAATCAAAGGAAATTAGCACTATTATAGCAAGAAGTGATTACTCTCTCCGCTTCCTGTGGAGCATAGCTTTTCAACAATTATCTTCCACTTTAACCATCTCTGAACGTTTTCTACATGGCGTCCGATGATAATCTGGCATCATTCAGTTCTTCAAGAAGACTCTGTCCCAGATCTGTTGTGGCGCTCCTTTTCTCTTTGCGAATTTCAATCATGTGCTTCTTTAGTGACACTCGACTGTGTCTTCCCAGGTCATGCCCGACCCAGGTTATTTCCCTCCTGACCTGGAGCATCTGGGTTTTATCCATCCTTATATAATTATCAACAGGCATGTGTTTTCCACTCTGTTAAACCATGCAGCTTTCTCTCTCTCTCTCTCTCTCTGTGTTGTTCTTGTGCCATTTTTATAATTCTTATTGTGATGTCAGTTTCAAAATCCGTCGAAGACATTTGTTAATAAAGGTCTGAATATTATTTGTATAGATCCAGTAGTGACACAAGAAAAATGGACACATGTCGCCAACTAGCACGACCTTTCTATGAACCCATTTGAGAAGCTGTCACTTCTCCACAACTTGTAACGGCAAATGTGAAGCAGATTAGAGTTATACTCGTATATTAGGTCATTTTCTGCCGGATGTCTTTTTTAAACGTTCTTCTGTCACTTACGTTAACTTTATAATCTTGTAAATCCCCTTATTTTTGTCTGTTTTTTCCCCTCTCTCATGGTTCATTGAAACAAAGGTTTAGCATAAGACATCAATTTCTTCTTCTTCTTCAGCGATCTCTGGTCATGCGCTTAATTTACTGTGGACCACAACTGGGCAGACAGCTTCAGGTCTGTCAGGTTTCCCAAAGCTTAGTTTTCAGGTCGACTGGGTGTGGCTACATGTTGCTTCTCAGCTCACACAGAAGAGGACAGTCTTGCAGGATATGCTCTGGTGTCTGTTCTGCCTGCTGACACTGGCAGAGAGCTGTTTGACTTATTCCTAGTCTGTATAAGTGTTGTTGAGTCTGCAGTGACCGGTGCGTAGTCGAAATATAATGACCTGGTCTGTTCTGCTTAGGTCTTTGAGGAAGTTCTTTCCATAATCATATCCAGTGTTTGTCTTCCAGTCTACTGCAGATTTTCTCTGTATGAGGGTTTTGACCTCTGAAAAGACAAGGGTTGGTAATTTGCTCTTTGGCACTGCCCTCCTTAGCTAAGACATCAGCACTCTCATTGCCTGCAATGCCACAGTGAGATGGAATCCACTGCAGTGAATTTCTGCCTTTTCTGAAAGCTGAGCAAGTTCTCTTTGTAGTTTTGTACTGTGCTGTCAGTGGATTTAGCCTCCAGGGCTTGTATAGCTGACAATGAGTCTGTAAGAAATACCATCTTGCTTGCAGCTGCTTGCAGCTTATTCATGTGCTGTGCTGCCATCAGAAGGGCTATGAGTTCTGCTTGTAGTTGGAACATATTCTTCCAGTAGGAGCCGCTAGAGACACAGTGGTAGCATCTGGGTGCCTAATGTACACTCCTGCTTCACCATTCATGGTTGCCTCCATTGCCGATCCATCTGTGTAAATTCTATCCAGCTGTCTTCTGGAAACATGTAATTGAGATGTTCCATTGTAATTGCTTTTTTCACTAGATTAGGCTCGGCATCTTGCTTAATAATTTAGGGATGGAGGTTGAGAAGTTTAGTGGTACTGAGTCTGGTTCCCAGTGATCAAAAAGCAATTCTTCAGGTATGGAATTATGATTTAGTAGTTCCAAGTATGACTTTCCTATTTCTTTTGCTTTGTGGTTTAGACTTGTGCGCTTTAGTCTGTTCTTTGTTCTAGCCGCCATTTTTTCATGCAGTGGATGGTGAGGCATTCTTTGATCCTTTCAGTCTGTAGAATCACTTTTTCCTTCTTCTGTCTTCCAAGGGCTGGATGTTGGCTGCCTTTTCCATTTCTACAATTGGTGTAGATTTCATGGCTCCCAAAATAGTACGCAGACACCTGTTTTGTGTTTTTCCAGTATCGATTTGTTTTAATGGGCTGCTGATATCCATGTCGATGATGCATATTCCAGGGTCGGTCTAACTGCACCAGTGTACACCTGACTCAGGATTCGAATATCAGCTCCCCAGGTAGTTCCAGCCAGCTTCCGCATCACACTTTGTTTCCTCATAGCCTTTCTGTTTGTTTCCATTATGTGATGTTTCCATGTCAGACGACTGTCAAGTTTAACTCCCAAAAAGGTTGGAGTATGGGAACGGGGAACGATATCATCGTTAACTTTCAGTCTGAAGTGTTCTTCCTTTGTTGACAATGAGAAAGCGTTGCTATAGTTTTGCTCCGGTTTATTTCTAGACCCCATTTACTTGCCCACATTATGACGCTGTTCAGGCTGGCCTTGAGTTTAAAGATGGCAGGACCCAGAAACTCGGAGGTGTACCACACAGCTAGATCATCAGCATGGAGAGAAGGTGATACATGTCTGGGCAGAGTTTGTGGCAGATCATTAATATATACCAGGAAAGCAATGGGACAGTACACATCCTGTGGGACTCCTGCTCTTAATTTGAATCTGGGACTTTGCACTCCATCCAATTTTACAGATGCTTGTCTATGGGTAAGAAAGTCTTTTATCCAATAGTACATTCTACCCCGTATTCCACTGGTGAAGAGCTTGAGTAGCAAACCATCTTTCCAGACTTTGTCGAAGGCCTTAGACATGTCGAAGAACACTGTGAGGGTTTTATTCTTTCTTGGAAGCCATTTTCTATGTCCTGTGCGAGGTATGCCACTTGGTCATCAGTGCTTCTATGCTGCCTGTAGCCTGTCTGGGCTGGATCCAGTTTATGGTTGATTCTAAAACCACTGGAGTCTCAGTGGTTATCACTCTCTCCAGCAGTTTTGCATGCAACTTAGCAAACTTATAGGTCTGTAGCTCTCGGATCCTTTTTGTCTTTTCCACTTTTGAAAATTGGGTGGATTGTGGCATTTTTCCAGATGTCTGGGACTCTTCCCTGTCTCCAACTATTGTTAAAAATCTGGAGTAGAAGACTCTGTGCAATTGGGCCTATTTGTTTGAGCATGTCGTTTGATACTCCATCTGGTCCCGGGGCCTTTTACGATTGAGCTTTTTCAGTGCTCTCTGCAGCTCAGTCAGTGTGATGTCTACCTCCATACAGGGTTCACTTGTTGCTTTTTTGAATGTAGCATTTATCTCACTTCTGACTTCTTTCCCTGCTCCTGACTTATTGAGCATGAGCTTCTTGCTTGTAACACTGGGCCATCAGGGTGGCTGCTCGCTTTCCTGTGAGAAGTTGTTCTCCTTGCTGGAGAACTGTTTTCCTCTAGATGGGTTGTCATCGTTCAGGGCTTTTGTAAGTCTCCACAACTTTGAGTATCTTTTTCCATGTTCAAAGAGGCTGTCTTTTCTTTCCAGGATTTTCTACACTGCTGGTTTCTTTTTCTAACATAAAGGGCCCTTGCTCTATTGTGTTGCATTACATTTTGGTCCGTTGGTGCTAGTTCCATTGTATTTCTGGCACTGCAAAGCGAGCTATGGAGAACTTCCATCTCTGGTGTCCAATATGGCTTGTAGTTTTTCTCCTCCCTCTGGGTATAGCCTTTTGCAGCATCTAAAATGGCTTTATTGAATGAACGTGCATCTCTGTCCACTTTTCCTGATTGATTAATTTCTTTACAGTACTTGTCTGCTAGTTCTTGAATAGCTTCCAGTCTGCCTTTTGTAATTCCAACTAGGCAGAGTTTGTAAGTTCCTCCTTGTTAATGTTATTTATGAGGAGTTTCACTGGTCTATGGTCACTACCTCCAATCTGGTCGCAGACTTGCCTTTCGGTTATCCTGTGAATGTCGTCTGTAGCAAAGCCAGATCTGGGGTGCTTGTTGTGCGCCACCGTCGTGAGTAATATGTGTGAGGATCATCTGGGTGGTTGAGAATGGTGAGACTGTTGGTGATCAGCCATTCTTCAAGGCTTTCACCTCGAGGATCTAGCGTGTCATAGCCTCAGCTTGGTGAGTGGCTGTTGAAGTCTCCTACTATAAGCAAGTTGTCATCTTGAACTTTGATAGCTTCCAGCTCAGTTTGAATGGAGGGTGGTGAGTATATAATGTATAGTGTCATCTTAGTGTTGTTGATAAGGAGTTGAACAGCTATGAATTCTGTGCTCATCTGATTGGACCTGTGAAATTCAACTGCCGGTATGGAATTACGAACTAGTGTTACTACTCCACCATTATGTCTATTTTCTCTATCCTGACGGAAGGTTTCAAATCCTCTAATGCTGAATCTATTTCCCGGATTAAGGTGCGTCTCTTGGATACAGCAGATGTCAATCTTTTCTGCTGCAGACGTTCCTCTAGCTCGTTTTTGTTGGTTACCCTTCTGCATTCCATTGCATAATTGTGAGGGGTGAAAGTTTGTCCTGCTGCCAGTAGTATACCTGTCCTCCCTGGCTTTGCAAGAATCAACAGGGCCGCCAGTAGCTAAGGGTGGACCCTTCGAGGCAGGGGGTCCGGTCCCACCACCACCTGGCTGTTTTCCATGGTGGTGGCACCACAGTTATATAAATATTTGCGCATGGCCATTTGAGTTGTTCGTATGTGTCGATTCCTCCCGCCAATAATGGCTGAAACATTCCGTTTCTGAGGACATCTTTTTTTTGAGGTTGTTCTCCAGACAGTTGCAGTCCCCTGCTGACGAGATCTGTCTTCCCGGGTTTGTCTGGAGTCGTCCTACTCTAGATGACTTCAGCCTTCTGTTGCTGGGCTCACTCAACCCAGGCTTTTATGCAGGTGTGCTCCTGGACACTGTAGTTTAACTCTTATGCTTAAAGGAAAGTGTCAAGAAGTAGAAGACAAGACAAGAAAAAGGATGTCCTCCTCAAGAGAGAGAGGACAAGTGCTATTTGTCCCATAGCTGGGGATGGGTTGGTTGCAGCCAGAGCATTTACCACTCGCCGGTGGGTTCTGCACTTTCACCTTATGAGGCCCCATCCTGCTCCCGCCTTTGGTCTGGCCTTCACCTTCAGTCTGTTCGGCTTGAGTTACCGCCAGGAGTTAGACTCCGCCGACATAGCCTGAAGGATCCTAGGCACACAAACCCTCCAACCACGACAAGGTAGGCTAATATGGAGGGACATCACCTCAATACTAGTAAAAATAAAGAAATCTTTTTCGTACAATGCGGCATATTGGCGAATCTGTTGTTGGGCTAGTTTGTTTTGTTTTTCGTGTCATGAGGTATATTGGGTAATGTGTTGTTGGGCTAGTTTGTTCTGTTTTTCGTACAATGCGGTATATTGGGTAATGTGTTGTTGGGCTAGTTTGTTCTGTTTTTCGTGTCATGAGGTATATTGGGTATTGTGTTGTTGGGCTAGTTTGTTCTGTTTTTCGTGTCATGGGATATATTGGGTATTGTGTTGTTGGGCTAATTTGTTCTGTTTTTCGTGTCATGAGGTATATTGGGTATTGTGTTGTTGGGCTAGTTTGTTCTGTTTTTCGTACAATGAGATATATTTGGTATTGTGTTGTTGGGCTATTTTGTTTTGTTTTTCGTGTCATGAGGTATATTGGGTAATGTGTTGTTGGGCTAGTTTGTTCTGTTTTTCGTACAATGCGGTATATTGGGTAATGTGTTGTTGGGCTAGTTTGTTCTGTTTTTCGTACAATGCGGTATATTGGGTAATGTGTTGTTGGGCTAGTTTGTTCTGTTTTTCGTGTCATGGGGTATATTGGCATTGTATTGTTGGGCTAGTTTGTTGTTATTCGTGTCATGAGGTATATTGGGTATTGTGTTGTTGGGCTAGTTTGTTCTGTTTTTCGTGTCATGGGTTATATTGGGTATTGTGTTGTTGGGCGAATTTGTTGTTTTTCGTACAATGCGGTATATTGGGTATTGTGTTGTTGGGCTAGTTTATTCTGTTTTTCGTACAATGCGGTATATTGGGAATGTGTTGTTGGGCTAGTTTGTTCTGTTTTTCGTGTCATGAGGTATATTGGGTATTGTGTTGTTGGGCTAGTTTGTTCTGTTTTTCGTGTCATGGGATATATTGGGTATTGTGTTGTTGGGCTAATTTGTTCTGTTTTTCGTGTCATGAGGTATATTGGGTATTGTGTTGTTGGGCTAGTTTGTTCTGTTTTTCGTGTCATGAGGCATATTGGGTATTGTGTTGTTTGGCTAGTTTGTTCCTGTTTTTCGTACAATGAGGTATATTTGGTAATGTGTTGTTGGGCTATTTTGTTTTGTTTTTCGTGTCATGAGGTATATTGGGTAATGTGTTGTTGGGCTATTTTGTTTTGTTTTTCGTGTCATGAGGTATATTGGTAATGTGTTGTTGGGCTAGTTTGTTCTATTTTTCGTACAATGCGGTATATTGAGTAATGTGTTGTTGGACTAGTTTGTTCTGTTTTTCGTGTCATGGGGTATATTGGGTATTGTATTGTTGGGCTAATTTGTTGTTATTCGTGTCATGAGGTATATTGGGTATTGTGTTGTTGGGCTAGTTTGTTCTGTTTTTCGTACAATGCGGTATATTGCAATGTGTTGTTGGGCTAGTTTGTTCTGTTTTTCGTGTCATGAGGTATATTGGCATTGTGTTGTTGGGCTAGTTTGTTCTGTTTTTCGTACAATGCGGTATATTGGGTAATGTGTTGTTGGGCTAGTTTGTTCTATTTTTCGTACAGTGCGGTATATTGGGTAATGTGTTGTTGGACTAGTTTGTTCTGTTTTTCGTGTCATGGGTATATTGGGAATGTGTTGTTGGGCTAGTTTGTTCTGTTTTTCGTGTCATGGGGTATATTGGTATTGTATTTTGGGCTAGTTTGTTCTGTTTTCGTGTCATGGGTATATTGGGTATTGTATTTTGGCTAGTTTGTTGTTATTCGTGTCATGAGGATATTGGGCATTGTGTTGTTGGGCTAGTTTGTTCTGTTTTTCGTACAATGCGGTATATTGGGTAATGTGTTGTTGGGCTAGTTTGTTCTATTTTTCGTACAGTGGGTATATTGGTAATGTGTTGTTGGACTAGTTTGTTCTGTTTTTCGTGTCATGGTATATTGGGCAATGTGTTGTTGGGCTAGTTTGTTCTGTTTTCGTGTCATGGGGATTTGGTATTGTATTTTGGGCTAGTTTGTTGTTATTCGTGTCATGAGGTATATTGGGTATTGTGTTGTTGGGCTAGTTTGTTCTGTTTTTCGTACAATGCGGTATATTGGGTATTGTGTTGTTGGGCTAGTTTGTTCTGTTTTTCGTGTCATGGGTTATATTGGGTATTCTGTTGTTGGGCGAATTTGTTGTTTTTCGTACAATGCGGTTTATTGGGAATGTGTTGTTGGGCTAGTTTGTTCTGTTTTTTCTGACAATGCGGTATATTGGGTAATGTGTTGTTGGGCTAGTTTGTTCTATTTTTCGTGTCATGGGGTATATTGGGTATTGTGTTATTCGGCTAGTTTGTTCTGTTTTTCGTGTCATGAGGTATATTGGGTATTGTGTTGTTGGGCTAGTTTGTTCTGTTTTTCGTGTCATGAGGCATATTGGGTATTGTGTTGTTGGGCTAGTTTGTTCCTGTTTTTCGTACAATGAGGTATATTTGGTAATGTGTTGTTGGGCTATTTTGTTTTGTTTTTCAGTCATGAGGTATATTGGGTAATGTGTTGTTGGGCTAGTTTGTTCTATTTTTCGTACAGTGCGGTATATTGGGTAATGTGTTGTTGGACTAGTTTGTTCTGTTTTTCGTGTCATGAGGCATATTGGGTATTGTGTTGTTGGGCTAGTTTGTTCCTGTTTTTCGTACAATGAGGTATATTTGGTAATGTGTTGTTGGGCTATTTTGTTTTGTTTTTCGTGTCATGAGGTATATTGGGTAATGTGTTGTTGGGCTAGTTTGTTCTATTTTTCGTAAAGTGCGGTATATTGGGTAATGTGTTGTTGGACTAGTTTGTTCTGTTTTTCGTGTCATGGGGTATATTGGAATGTGTTGTTGGGCTAGTTTGTTCTGTTCGTGTCAGGGGTATATTGGTATTGTATTGTTGGGCTAGTTTGTTGTTATTCGTGTCATGAGGTATATTGGGTATTGTGTTGTTGGGCTAGTTTGTTCTGTTTTTCGTACAATGCGGTATATTGGTTAATGTGTTGTTGGGCTAGTTTGTTCTGTTTTTCGTACAATGCGATATATTGGGTATTGTGTTGTTGGGCTAGTTTGTTCTGTTTTTCGTACAATGCGATATATTGGGTAATGTGTTGTTGGGCTAGTTTGTTCTGTTTTTCGTACAATGCGGTATATTGCAATGTTGTTGGGCTAGTTTGTTCTGTTTTTCGTGTCATGGGGTATATTGGGTATTGTGTTGTTGGGCTAATTTGTTTTGTTTTTCGTGTCATGAGGTAAATTGGTTAATGTGTTGTTGGGCTAGTTTGTTCTGTTTTTCGTGTCATGGGGTATATTGGGAATGTGTTGTTGGGCTAGTTTGTTTTGTTTTTTGTTCTCTCAATATGACTTCAGGCGTAGTCATGACGCCTAATATGACACCTCTTGTTGATTTTGTGTGAAACGATGTCCTTATCATCAGTGTTACTCAACATTCAAGCAAGCCTTGATCCGACTTCTGGGGTACTTGTAATTTAGATCCCAGGTAGATGATAAAAATATGTAGTCCAACTGCGTACAGTGTGCCACTCAAATATTTGTCCCAAGTTGGCCTTGAACCCTGAAATTATCACAGCACGTGGCTATGGGAAGCGTGTTATTGATTTCGATATCGGTACCCCAGAGCTATTATCTTTTATTGACCATCTCCACACGGTGGGCGATGTGGTTAACATTACGCAGGCCGCCTTTACTTCCCAGCGCTTTACTGGTACCCAACTGAGACTGGGTCGACCTGAGAGCCGTTACGGTCGGGAAGAAAACATCAATAAGCAATACACATTGCGTCCGCTTATCAAATCGAACACAAAATGGTTGTGAGTTTAAACCTCACACTCTTCGTTCCACGTGGAAGACAAGAAATTGGCCATACTACCACCTGCACACTAGGGTTTAGAAATAGGAATTGACAGACACTTCATACTCGAAGAATTTCAATATTGTTCAAGTGTGGTTGGTTTTTTTTTCAATAATATACAAAAGTATAGGAAGAAAGTTAACATATGCCAGCGAGAGTTGGAAAATGACTAAAGATATAGAAAGCAAGTTGAATGCATTTGAAAATAGATGTCTGCGAAAAATAATGAACATAAAATGGAACGAATTCAGGAGAAGTGATGAGAAATGTCTGGTCAACTACTAGTGACAACTGTTATAAGGAGGAGAAGATGGAGATATGTTGGACACACTTTGAGAAGAAATGATCAACGAATATCAAAGCAGGCACTGAAGTGGGATGCAAATTGTTCAAGAAAGAGAGGACGACCTAAGGAGACCCTGAAACGAACTTTGCTGAGAGAGGCAATAATTTGGTCTCAGTTCCACAGAGGAGATTGGGCGAGTTGCCTAGGATAAAACGGTATGGAAAAATTACTTGCAGGCCTATGTAACCTATAACAGTAAGAAATGAATTGTTATTATTATTATTATATATATTATATATTTACAGATACAACTTGTTTGTACAAGATATATAAGTAACTAAAATTACATTTGACTATTTCAGGTGTGGAATGATACTGTGGCAAATTTGAGTCTACTTGCTTTGGGAACAAGTGCCCCTGAGATTCTATTGTCAGTCATAGAAATTACAGGCAATAACTTTGAGTCTGGAGATCTTGGTCCAGGCACCATTGTTGGATCTGCTGCCTTCAACCTTCTCTTTATCTCAGCTATCTGCATTGCATGTGTTCCTGATGGAGAGATCAGAAGAATATCAAGCATCAAAGTAAAATATGATTTACATTTATTTTAGTATTTTATGTCCATATTTTTGCGACATCTTATGACCAAAACATGTAAGCACCTTTGTAATTATAAAAAAAATATGACAGCATAAAAGAATAACAGATTGGACATTTTGAATAATAATTTGAATAACAAAATGATAATTTGGAAATAATGTTTGTTTTTTTATTTGTCAATTCATGTTTTTCTGACAAACCTCTTCGCCTTATATGCTTATATTATACTTCGGTAGCTTTCCCAACTATTTGTCTCTTGAGTTTCACGGATGGTGCATTGATGGTGCATTCGGAATTAGAAATGGAGAAACCAGCAAAAGACTGGATGTGAAACCAGTCATGCAATTCATAAAAGAGCAACAGATTCAATGGTTCGACACCGGACAAGAATGTCCTCGTATCGTTTACCACAGAGAGCCACACAGAAAAAGTATAATGAGTACAGAACAATAAGAAGACCAAGCAAAAAATGGAGGGACGACATCAAGAACAGTCTTAATAAAATGAATTAACAGCTTAGAAAAGGGCATTAGAACAAGCATACACAAGATCACTACACCCCCTCACCCCAACACATCTACAGGGTGTTCAACTTAAAAGCAGCCCCATTGATAAATATAAATTTGCCAGGTACGCATTGCATCTCCGTCTATTTACTATTTAAACCGGTTCTGATTAGCTTGTCCTACGTCACATTTGTTCATCGCCCCTTCCCGCACTACAATTACACACCATCACACAACCTTGACCTATACTACGTCATAACTGAACCTTCTCATTTCCATACATATATGCCAGATTAGCTCCATTCATGGGCTGCTTTTAAGTTGAACACCCTGTATAAAGAAGTAATTGGTGGAAGTAAAGAAGAAGATGCATTGATAAGAAGTCACATGTGAGATAGATCTCATATATTGCTGACATAACATGTGGATTGTTTCTCTTAAGGCACCCATTAAATTGAGGATACTTTTTTTACTCTAAGATATCATTGAAGTGGTTATTGATAAAGCTTCCATGAAAACACTGTATAATTATATGATTGTGTATAATTATATGATTGATCATTGAATTTCATCTGACGCAGAATAATACAAATAAATTGTATCCCTGGAAGGAATGTAATATATTTAGAAGAAGTTACCAGGAGATTCTTGTATAGGTATTAAATGCATATGTTTCAAAAGGGCAAATGGTAGTGAAGATTGATACTGATTCTCGTGCAAGTACATAAATGCAGTCAACTTTAGACAATTTTGTACAATTTACAATACTCAGCCTTCAGACATGTGAATAATGTGTGTAATATTGATGTCAATGCTACACAACTAAATAAAGTTTTTAATACTTAGCTTGAGGATATGTGGCTGTGTTAAATATTAATATTTTCTGCTAGGATAGCAGACACATACTTTACTTTCTGGAAGCAGTACATATGTTTATTATTTTTTTTAAGGGGTCCGCACCGGAAGTGTCACACCGGATGGACCCAGTACTGGTGAACGTGAAAACGTTTATAAACTCCGTGCGTCATCAATTCTTCGATCGAGATTGCTCGGAGTTTGCTACAGTGTAGTATTTTGTCATTTGGCGTTTAGTGAAGCCTCCCATCCTTTGACCGTCAACAAGTGGGCACTAGCACTGTAAGAACATATACTACACTTTGATCTTAGCCAACAGGCCGGGAACCGATTGCTTAACACATAGGTTCCCAAAGTGGGTGGACCGACCACTCACCCCCAGTGGGTGCCTTCTAGGGAAGGGGGAGGGAGTGATAGCGGTTCAGAAACATTTGAGCGGCGTTTAGGCGATTAGGGTCAGTGGCTCCTTAAAGAAGAAATTAGTAATGTATATTTTTAAATAAATTATTTTCGTGATTTTGCGATTGAATAATCATTTGAATTCTGCATTTTAATTCATCTTATGCCTGTCTTACACAATCCATTTTTTATCAATTTTCTATTTCATGTATATAATCATTTGAAAATTGACCATGTATGACAGAAATATATATATATATATATATATATATATCAATTTTCTATGTTAAAGAGAAAATAGAACATGATATATATATATATATATATATATATATATATATATATATATATATATATATATATATATATATATATATATATATATATATATATATATATATATATGGGAGGAGGAGCGCTGGCAAACTGTTATAATGGGGAGGGGCGTTACAAAGTTTATGTCATGCAAAGTGGGCGGTGGTCCGAAAATGTTTGGGATTCTATAGACAAGCATATATAGTATACTTTTATAGTGATAAAAGAGCGGCTGTAAGAACTTGCGGTGATACATCATATTAGTTTGACATAAGTCAAGAAGTCAGACAGTGTTGCATTATTTTGTCTTGTCTGTTTAACATTTATGCAGAAAACATTATGAGAAATGTTATAGAAGATAGTGGAAAAGAACAATACGATCCTTTTTTAATCAGAGGAATAGAAATAGCTTAACTAAGATATGCTGACAATGCTTAGTGTTACTGTCAACATTGCAAAAAAAGTATGCAGTAATGAATAATGGAAATGCACGTTAAAAGCGAAAAACAAAACCTATATCTGACTATGGCAATAAAAAAATTAATGACAACAGATAAAACAAGCAAGACAAAGAATATTTTTATGAACGGAGAGAAAGGATTAGAAAATGTAAACAGTTTTCAATATTTCGGTTCACTGCTAACAAAAGATTGAAATGTGATGAAGGTAATTAAAAGAACAACAAACATGGCATTACGCGAAATATAATAACTAAAGACCATATGGAATGCAACTGTTAGGAAAACAAAAGATCAGAATGCTAAGAGCGTGCATATTCTCTAATAATGATATAACACAGTTTGAATATGTTCTTTGATTAGTTCGTATAATCTCCACATCATTGCTAGACTGCAATAGATTCTGAATATCTTTTAGAGGATGCAAGTGTAGGTGACTAAGCCGTACTAAAATATCATAGAATATAAATTACATGAGAACAAATATATGTTGGAATTCCAGATACGTAAAGAAGAATTTTTTTTTTTAAAACACATTCACAATTGGCGTCTGTGGGTTAGCGGTAGTCAGCTCGATCACAACCCAAGAGTGCTTGGTTCAAACTCCGCGGCGGGCAAGTTTGGAAGCAAATTAGTTCCATGATTTTTACGAATGGTTAAAAATAGACCTCACCGTTCAGAAAGCAATGGCAAACGAATGTATAAGTAGTGTCTAGAAAATCAACAACTCGTTTACTGTGCTTGGTTGCTTCTTCTTCTTCTTCTTTTGTCGTCACACTGCTACCGGGTTGTTGCCCAGTGTCGTGGTTTTCTGTTTTTGTCTTGCGCTGTTCTGGTGGCTTGTGTGATTGTTATCTTTGCTCTTTCACAGGATGCTGCTACGCCATCTAACCATCTTTTCCGTGGTCTTCCTCTTGCCTTCTTTCCCGATGTTCTGTTGTAGAAGACTCTGTATACTGTGGAGTTTGGATGCATTCTTATTAAGTGGCCAAACCACTTCATTCTTTGTTTATTTATATAATTCAAGCACGGTTTTGTGCCAACTTTCTTTCTTATGCTGATGTTGGTGATTCTGTCTTTTCTTGTGTTGTTGGTAACTTTTCTCAGGCAACGCATTTCACATGTAGTTATTTTTGTGACTGCGCTTTGCTCAATGTCCATGTTTGGCTCTGGTAACACAAAGTAGGTATAAAAATGCTGTTGATCATTTGTTTCTTAGCTGCCTGTGAAATTTTTGGGTGCCTTAACAATGGGGCTAGCTGGTAGGTTACAGCATTTGCTTTTGTACTCTAGCCTCTATCTCTCTATCTAGTTTTCCGTCTTCTGTGAATATGCTTCCTAAGTATTTGAATTCTTTCACTTGGTTTATTTTAGTGCCATTGACATGGATGTCTAGATTATTATGTTTTCTTCCCATATTCATTATTTCTGTTTTAGTGTTGTTGATTTTCATGTCATGTTTCACACAATTATTGTTCAAAGTGTCAATATGATGTTGTAGATCTTGTTCATTTTGATGTATCAGGCACTGATCATCTGAAAAAAGCAGTTCATTTATTTCATCATTATCTGAATTTGACTCTTGAGTTATTTTATCCATATATGCAATAAAGAGTAGTGGTGAGAGGACACAATCTTGTCTAACACCTGATGTAATGGAGAACCAGTCGGTCATTCCTTCTGTAGTTCTTACTGTACTCTGGCTATCTTGATATAAGGCCATGATGTTACCTAATAGTTGTCCTTGGACGCCATATTCTTCAAGGATCTTCCATAGTTTGCACCTGTTTACTCTATCAAATGCCTTTTCTTGGTCTATAAATATAAGCTGTTTACTTTGATTGTATTCAATTGTTTGTTCGCAGATCTGTCTTAGTGTAAATATTGCGTCTGTGCAGCTCTTACCCTCCTAAACCCAAACTGGCTATTGCTTAACTGGGGCTCTAATATATGTCTTGCTCTTCGCTCCAATATTTTTGCAAACATTTTTCCTATTTGGCTCAAAAGAGAGATACCCTGTATGTTTCACACTCTCTTTTGTCTCCTTTGTTCTTCCATATTGGGACTATAATAGCTCTCTGCCAGTCATCTGGAACCTCTTGTGCCTCCCAGGCTATGTTAAAATTCTGGTCAGCCATGTTATTGCTGTTGTCTTACACACAAGTAACATTTCTGTTGTTATACCATCTATCCCTGCTGCCTTCCTTCTTTTGCTTTGATTTAGTGCCATTTCAACTTCGGATTCTAAGATATTCAATTGTTGGTATTTTCCATGTTTCAATTGAAATGTTTCTGTACCTTGGTTGCTACGTCCTGTAAAAGGATATGCCACGATTTTCATTCACAATTTTACAGTGTAAATTGGGCTGGATTAGTTGGATACTATGAATGAATATTAAAATTCAAAAATATGAACTATGAAAAACACTTTCATGACATGAGCAAGTTACCAACATCTAAACAGATAACAAATTAAGCTAAAGGTGAGATTTATAAAGTGTTTAATTTGATGTATTATTATTTGATGTATTATTATTTGATGTATAACGAGATGTATTATTATTATTATGCTTCTATTAAATTATAACATATTTAGTTTGGCTATAACTGGTTTAAACTGTTTCACAATCTGCAGGTATTTGGTGTTACAGCTTTCACCTGTGTCTTTGCCTACGTATGGATGGGTATAGTATTACTAGCAATCACTCCTAATGTTGTCGACATATGGGAAGCTGTTGTTACCTTCGCATTCTTTCCACTTCTTGTTATCTGTGCTTATGCTGCAGATAAGGATTTTTGTTCTAAAAATGGAAAGAAGGAAGGACAGAATTTTCTTGGAATCCCTATGAGTAAGTATAGAAATGTCTGTACTGCTATTTTGTTTATGTATATATGAATTTGTATATAAAGTGTCATTGCATATCAAGGCAAAAGAGAGGACAGAGAGCAGAGATCTTCTACATCAGCTCAAGTCACAGGATTTGCTAGTTTTTTGCATATTTTTCGTTTTTAGTCACATATTTTCATTTTAGGGCCGTTGGGGATTCATTGTTTAATTGTATAATGTCTGCCGTAAAAGAAGTACATTTCTTTCCTTCTGGTCTATCCTTAGCTTGATAAAAGCCTTTCTGTCGAAACGCCGCCCTGTATTGTTATTGTTTTTGTAATTTGTAAATCTACTGCACTGTTTTTACGTGTTTCGCCATTGATTCACCTTAGGCAACAACTGCAGCAAGAATTTCCACTTCAGAATAGGCCACAAACGTCAAAATGGATGACACGACTCAGCACAGAATTTACAACGTGATGCAAAACAAATTGTCTTCTGAGAAAAAAGGCTGATGATTGTTTGTTATATAGGGAGTAACCCATTCGCCCGTCTGAACCGATAAACCGGCTCTCCGTATTTTGAAAGTGACGCAAAACCAGTATACAGGCTAATTCAGTATACATTGCAATAATACATTGCATCTGAAGACCAAAAGAAATTACGGATGGAGAGGGTTAAAGTCTCACTAAGCCAAGGCACGCCCTTTTCAACCTAAGGATGATTCTAAATCAATCAATAAAGAAAATACGAAGTTAACTGAATATGGCGCGTATGTGTGCGTGTGTGTATGTGTTTGTGCGTGTGTGTGTGCATGACAAAAGAGAGAGTGTGAGAGTGTGCACATTGATGTGTAGGCATACATTTCAATGTCCATATATGTCTATTGTTTCCTATTCCGATTCGGAGAATTTGTGTGTTCTTTGTGTGACATTTAGTAATATGTGTCTCTAGTTGTGCGGATTCACTAATCAAAAATTATGTTTTTTTATCATACTATTTATTATACGGGAAGTCCACTGTACTAAATAAATCACCACATGTACAATTCTGGGGCGACAGCTTTGACATAGTGGCCTTTAAAATCTCTAGCCTACAGACAATCCTCTAGTTCTTACTCTAACACAGAACATAAGTTATAGGACAGTTGTCTATTTTATATGAGATGTCCCTTTCGACCATGAGCTCATACGTTATACAGAATTGTAGATTTCAAACACACTCACAAAATTTTATCATTTACAAAACTATGATAACTTCTTCACCTTTCAACTCCCAACAGAGCACAGGTCTTCAACAAACTTCTCCCAACTCTTCTCCTCTCTTGCTTTCTCTTCCAATTCTTTCCATGTTTTACCTATCCTTTTAATATCCATCTCCAGCACTCTTCTTCTGGTATTTATAGGCCTTTCCCTTACTCTTTTCATGCGGGTTCCAAAACAATGCCTATCTTGCAATGCTTTCGATCGGTTTTTTCAATGTGTGTCCTATCCATCGCCAGCGTCTCTTCCTTAGTTCTTTCTCCACTGGTATCTGCTTAGTTCTTTCTCTGAGTTCATCGTTCGAAATCTTATAATACCATCTCAGTCCCTCTATTCTACGTAAACATCGTAAGCATTCATTTACGAAGGTTTGTAGTTTGTGTTAAGATAATGAACCAAAATCATAGTACTGCAGATCAATAAGGTGCTCAATGTTTTAAAGCAGACGTTGAAAGATGTGCATGCCGATAGTTCATGTACCTCATTGGTTAAACACTCATTATTTTGCTCATCATGTGCCCGTACCTACTTGTAAACCGGTTGATATCAAATTTTAATGCAGTATATATGTTTTATCAGTTGTCATGTTCTTATCTAACAAGTAGTTGCTAAGTAACATCCTGACTATAGGTGCCTTTGATACAAGCATTTCTACGATCTCATCATCTTGATTGCCTGTATGTCCAAATCAGTAGATACAAGTAAAACCCTATATGTTGAAAATATTAATACACATCATCTACTCATACCTTGATCGATCAATTTGATATTTTTTTGTTGGTGATGGAAAGATGGGTGGGGGGAGGGCCTTACACGTTAATGCTGCAGCGGGTGGACCTAGTTACATTTGAAACGTGTAAAAACTCAGAGCGTCGTCATTTTTACGAATGAAAGTTGCTGGGAACTTCGGTTTAGTTGCCTTCAGGCTTTATAAAATATCCCACCCTTTGCTTTATAAAATATCCCACCCTTTGCTTTATAAAATATCCCACCCTTTGCTTTATAAAATATCCCACCCTTTGCTTTATAAAATATCCCACCCTTTGCTTTATAAAATATCCCACCCTTTGCTTTATAAAATATCCTACCCTTTGCTTTATAAAATATCCCACCCTTTGCTTTATAAAATATCCCACCCTTTGCTTTATAAAATATCCCACCCTTTGCTTTATAAAATATCCCACCCTTTGCTTTATAAAATATCCCACCCTTTGCTTTATAAAATATCCCACCCTTTGACCGCGATCAAGTGGTCACTACACTTTAATCTTAACAAAAGGAAGAAAAACAACAGAGTGAATTTGAGCCTTTGGAAGTATATCCTGAAAGTTAAACTTCACAAAATGTTAAACCTTATTTATAATAGTGTGTAGAGGAAACCATGGTAAGCAGCTAACGCATACATACATACATCACTGCATGCAAAATTATATGCAAATATGATTCCCAAACAAGCCAACATCATGAGAACTAGTCTAGCTATATGAACAGTTTATGCGATAACAAGAAGAAGAAGAAGGGAAACTAACATGGTTATTTCAAATAAAACTTGATGATATATTGGTTTGCTTTTCTTTTACTGTATTTTCGTAACTTTAATTAAGGATCTTTAAATATATGTATCATTGATCAAACGTCACAACAGTTTATTCATAACCCCCTCCCCCAGCGCCCCCACGCAAATGTATGTATAAATTGACAAATATAGCAACAGCTGCATTGAAAATATTACTAATATGTTTTAAAAATTGGTAAAACGTTCAACATAAAGGAAGTAAGAGAAGATAAATGATAGAACATTTCAGTGGCGGCTCGTGATAATTTTTGTTTGTGGTTCCAGACATTTTTTCCGGATAAATCATGGTTTTTAGTTGCTATATTTTAATTTATAAAATAATAAATACACGTTATACATTATCTTTAGTGGGCCCGGCCCACTGACCCTAATGTTGAGCCGCCACTGGAACATTTCATACATAAAACACTGTTTATGCAAGGAGTTATTATCTGCCTGCAATAAATAATTATGTTATGGCAGTTTAAAGGACTCTATAATTTCATTTTTTACGTGAGATGTGTGTTTTCTAAGTGTAATCTTATTATGTCAATTATCTGATGATAAAACTACAATTCAAAATTTCAAGTTTTACTATTTCAGTAAATATTTTGTTGAAGTTATGGTTTAGACGACTTTGTTTATTGAGTTGGACTTATTTCCTATCTAAATTTATAACGATACTAATTAATTGATTCATCATTGCACTGCAGAGAATAACTATCATGCGTGTTCCAATCTCTATCTTACACCGGAAAGTTTCATTGATAGTCCCTGCTGTAATTTTTAAGATGGTAAATTATTGTCGGAATTTAATTCGTCCTTTTTAAAGAATTTTACAACTCTCACAATGATTTTGCAGCCTACTTTTATCGATTTTAAAATGCCCAACCTGAACAAGGAACCTACATTTTATTGTTCCTCTACTATTGGACTATAAACTACAGTGACTCTGGTTTCTCTGCACAAACGATTAAATCTTTAAATCGTTTGGCACAGGAGAAACCTCGATCGCTTCTCGGCCTTTTGGCTAAGATCAAAGTGTAGTGTCTGTATAGCTTGATATCTGTCACGTGGCTCATTATATGGGTTCACAAAGTTATCAGCTTGTGTTACGGAACTGGTGCCCACTTGATCGAAGCCGAAGGTCGAGGGCCTTCATTAAATGCCACATGGCTATCCTTGTACAAAACTGGGAGTGCCATCGATCGAAGGATTGATGGGGCTTGATAGTTTATAAACGTTTTCACGTTCCGTTATACGGGGTTCACCTGGTTTGGCACATCTGGGACGGGCCCCATAAAAAAAAGAAAAATAATATAAACTACATTGTGTTCAAGATAAAAACAGACTCGTCAAGGGAGCCAATATGGCATATGTTTATGAAAATGAGAAGGTTTAATCACAGCCAACTCTATGAGTTTATAGTTGGCTGTGGTTCAATCATGACGTAGTATAGGTGAAGTGAGAGAGTATTTTGGTGATGGTGTGTAATTATGTTGCAGAAAGTGGCGATGAACAAATGTGACGAACGCCGAGCTAGGTTGAACCGGTTAAATAGTAAATATACAAAACGCAATTCGTACCTGGTAACTTTTGATTTTCAATGGAGCTGCTTTTATCTTGAATGGTCTGTGACATCTTGGATCTCTGGAAAAATATTCTTATAACTTCACAAGGTATAACTACACCTTACTTCTACGGCACAGAGATCGAAACCTAACTCTATTTGTACGAGGGCGCATTGAAAAGTAATGCCTCCAAGTCCATAACTTTGTTAATATACATAATTTACAAATGAAACATACATTTTCAGAAAGCTTGAGATGTCCACTACACAATAGAGTCATTATTTTCGACATAGTCACCTCCACGTTCCACACACACGCCAACGTCGAACTAGTTGTTGCATCCCGTCGACGAAAAAATCTGATCTCGTATAATATTGTTTATGACTTTTTATATTTAAGAGGTATGCTTGAAAACCCTGAAAATTAACTTCTTCTTCAGCGATCTCTGGTCATGTGAATAACTTAAATTGGTTCAAACTCATTTCATCCCATTCCTCATAAATTACATGTGGCCTGAACTTTTAATTTCCTGAAAGCTAGAACTACTAAAAGTTTATTTTAAAAAAGCATCGTGATTTGGTCCTGCAGTTTAAACTGATAACTACTTTTGCACTGCTTTATACCATCAATAGTTCCCTTAGTACAGTATCAAAGATTTTCAAACCAGCGGACATTTTTCCATTGAATACTCAAGATGGTAACTGGTTTTTCCAGACATTTTCGTTTTTTAATAAACATACTATTTTATCATGTTAGTATTTCTGTTTCTGCATGCTATGCCAATTCTACTGACATTTCTCTTAATAAGCCTCTTGACAGCATAGATTTATACTAACACTGTTTTTATGGATTGACATCTTGATTGTTACAAAGAAAATCAATTTGGTGCTGGGCTCAAGAGCTTCAAATCTAGTTTTGTTCAGCTGTATTGTTAAATTACATTGCATATTAATAACAACTGCTAGCTTGGGAATCGTGACATAAGAAAAACAATTTGAATTTGTCATATTTGTGATACATAGGTAGTATATATCATTCTTCAGGATGTTATATAGATCCGTGTGTTGCATTCTAGAACAATGGTTCTCAAGTATTTCTACATATATCCAAGTTGGTCTGCTCTCTTTACCTAAGAAGTGAGCATGTGGGTTGTTATTAAACTTGAATGTTTTACCAGATTTTAGTTAAGTGAACCTATAGTGACTATCATCCGTACTGTGAGGTAAAAAAGCAAGGCAAAATTTCTTGATGAATGTCTAAGAAAATATATTGAAAATCAGAGTGAAGGCTACTCTTAACCAATCTCCAGCAGTGTATCATATTGAATGAGGTGGGGAAGGGGTCAATGGATAGAATAGCTGACATTCTGAATGTTCTCATAGAGTGTTGGTGGATTTTCATCTAAACCAATCCACATCAACTTCTAGGCTACTTCTAGATTGCAAGAGCATGGATTGAAGATTGGAGAGGCGGTTAATAACAGCACAACAGGCGTATGAGTAGGATCATCAGCCAACATCGAACTGGTAGAGTTAGTCGCTGTACGTTGTTAGAGATATTACAAAGGAGAATAGAGTACCTATGGACGTCCGAAGTACAATGTATAATATATTCCAAATTGAAACCTCAAGTGTGCAAATTGAGACTGATGCAATTACTACTGTTGTCAAGTCAGTTTTAAAAACACAGATAAATGGAAAGGATATTATGTTAGACTAAGCCCACGTTTTGAAAGATTCAAAACTGTCTCCAACATGAGCTGGTAGCATGTATAGAGGTCTCACACTTTGTCAGACCTACATGTTTCTACTGTTCAGACAACATAACCAATCATAGTCTCCAGCATGAGAAGCTGATATATATATATAGAGTATTTACACCTTGTCAGACATGTATGCTTCTACTGTACATGTAATATGATAAATCATGGACAGGTAGGAAGATTGACACCAGAAGCACCAATGGGGGGAAACAATTAACATGAACAAAAGCAACATTTTTAAAACTCTAGCAATTGAATGTCAACATGGTTATGAAGAAACGATTTTCAGATTGCACTTCTGTATTTGCTTCACAAATATTAATGATGACCTACAGGTACAAGCTCAATGAGCACACAAGCAGCAAACTACTGGAACCATACATTGTGAAAACACTTCATCGTCTGCTGAAATTAACTCAAAGCCAATGTATTTGTCCAAAGTGTTTTAATATCAACTCATATACTCTACTGGTAACATTATTTTATTGAGAAGCTCACCGAATTTAAAGCAGTTCTTGATGAGTTAATTGTCTCTAAGAGATTGGTGAGCATCACTACAAATATCATCAAATTAACTTTACTAGTTTGCTACTACAACCCATAATTTTTCCCCTCTCAAGAAATGAAACATTGATTTCTAGTAATCAAGCATAGCTTGTGCGATTATTAATTGGTTTTCAGCTTTGCACATTATAAAATTAATCTTTAATTGATATATTTGGAGAAACTATTAGAGATTTTGTCTTTTGATTAAGGCTTCTTGAACTGTGCAAAAGTTATGTTAGTGCAGCAAATAATGTACAGACATTTAGTAAAGGATTGAAACAAATGTATTTTATTTATGATTTGGCTGGTGCCTTCTGTTAAAGAAAAAAACTAATGTAGTCATTAATTGCTACTTTTCATTTTATAACAGTAGCGGATAGCGTAATATTAACCATATCATCCATTTTGTGCCAATGGTCAATGGAAATATAAGTAAAAGTAAAGGAATTCTATTTTCATACATCGGGGTATAATGGATAATACAATGGTAGACCTGCATTTTACATTGACCATAGGCACGTGATGGGTGATCATCACGCTGGCCACATTTAGTTCCCAGTATATATAAATTATATATAAATTATTGAACGTTGTTACAGACATTTATCACAAAAGCAACCATAAAAACCCAACTATGTTTAAGAGATGTTATGAACCTATTAGCTGTATTATGACTTTAAATTAGCATTTTCTTGATCATTATGATTGTTTTATTTATTTCAATGTTATGAACAGATGCACAATTGAAACAGGCTGATTCAGGTTACTAACAGTATATTTCTGTGTTGTGTGTTTTGTGATTGGTAAATATATAGCTGTTCATGCTGCTTAAATATTATAGGCCTATAGTACCGCTTTGCTGACTTGCTATTTATTTTTGTAGACACTCCAAAAATAGTGTCAAGTTTCCCTCAACAAACCTCTCTAAATGGGTGATATTTCAGTTAACTCTTAGTATGCTACGCTTTCACACGCTGTTCATTTGTATTGCACAAAATGGCGCACTATGTGGCGCTGCATATTTTTGCCCAGTATCAATTGTGTTTACATGGAGCTTAGCAGAATTTATGGAAGAAAGGGGGGAAATAAGGATAAACACACATATAAAAATATTAAAGAGAAAGCTTACATCTTTTGTGAGTTCAGTTTGCTTGTTAGTCAAGTCAGTTATTCTCTGCTCTTATTCACAATTTTTTTTGTGGATCCAGAAGCACTTGAGTCTTCGGCTTGGTGCTATGGACATCGTAACCCTTCAGTTCAGTGCTACGAACACCATGAATCTGGGGAACCTGTGGCTTTCCTGCCAGCCCGCGAAATTGAACCCGCACTCACAGAGGGCTAGTCACCCGCAGTCCAACGCGTTACGAACACGCTGGGCAGGCGGGCTCTTATTCACAATAAGAACAGTAACATGAATAATAACAGTATTTTAATCCAGTGTATACATTATTTAAGCAGAATCAAAACATATTCTACTATTAGTTCTGATTGAAACATTAACAAGAAGTCCATGTAAGATAGAACTGTCACTTCACAGTATCCCAAATCATGCAGCACAACATCTATGATCTTGTTAATTGTTGACTTAGTATAGAGTATGATGCGGCCTGGCTTTTGGTAAATAAAATATCAAAAATGCATATATGGTTACATATATATTCCTCTTGTACTGTTACACATTACATAGGTCCTGCAAGTAATTTCTCCATACGATTCTCTCCTGGGCAACTTGCTCAAATCTCTTTCATGGAATTGAGTCTGGTATCTCTCAGCATTATATGGCATCCTCTCTTTATCGTCCTTACATGCTCATGCATGACTGATTTCTTTAGCATTTGAGTTTTCATTATGAGGTTACATTATGCTTCACAGTCGCCATTTATCACATTCTGCGTATGAAATATTGTCTTCTTCTTCTTCTTTGCATTCGTTCTTTATGACCAATTTTAATCACTTTTTGTGATATGTTTGATCTTTGCCAAGAACATGTATACATTGCACATTGGTTTGGTAGGCCCCTAAACGCATAGACTTCTACATGTTTAGGATATGTGCATCTGATTTAAGCCAAAAATATTGTCTTGTTCTTCACTTCAGTGTTAAAAAACTGCTAAATTATATAATTTATTGCATTACAATTTACCTAATTCACTAAACTATATATTGCCGTTGCTTATTCTATTTATTAAATATAACTAAAACTACAATTGGTTTGTTCAAATCTATTGTCTCCTATCAATATGAGCATAAGGTTCTATTAAGACATTAGGAAAGTGTTTTTAAATATATCTGGATGCACTAGGTCTGGATTTTATAGATAAGTGTTTTAAAAAGGTCACAATACTTATTGAAGTGTCCAGTTTGTTTTAAAGTTCTATCTCTTCAGCATTGGGAGTCTGCAACCTGAACAAAAGGTGTTCTTTGCTAGATTGCAGTTCCCTTCTTTGTTTCTTAATGTACATTCTCTTAGTGCTTAAGCAATACTTGGTTAATCTATTCGTCTTTTGACTATTCATATTTCCCTATTAATAGACACTGAGAGCCATAGTAATAGAGTGATTAGTATACTTGCCTCCTAGACTAGTGGTCTTGGTAAGATCCCCAGTTGCAGTGGGATTAGTTCAGATTGCAAACAATTCTCAAGTCAAACAAACCTCACATGTGTAACAGATGGTTGTCACTGGGAAATAAAGGCAGTTAACGTGATGTGAACCACATCACACATTATGTGCCGCTTGTCAAAAGAAATTATAGATCTACCATTGTGCGTCAGAATGTACAGCATGGTATAATAATTCATGATACAAATTGATGCAGTATATATATTGCAGAAGTTTTATTTTATGTACTAGCCACAGTGTAGTACATCAATAGCCTTCTATCTAATCTGAAGGTCATGGTTTAATTTCAAACATAACTCTTTACAACAATTTGTCCAGTGTCATTATATTAAATAATTTAAATATTAAATACTATTTTAGTTGCACAGAAACAAATGAACTACTATTCTGCAGCACTTACAAACTATTGACTATTTATATCTAACATTTCTTCTGTCACATATTATACAAACTAGCGGTTAACAAATTAATCAAAATTAACAGTTATGATTAATGAATTTAACCAGCTAAAATAAAAAAAGAAAGATGGCTAGATAAAGTGGTAGAAAGGTCATGTTAATTTGTTATGTGTCTATAATGTTTTGTATATTTATTTTGTTTAGGGGTTGATGAGGAATCATGTATCTAGGATTAATATTTTAAAATCATAAGCTATTCCTAAGAAGTTAGCTTAATATGTCTGACTTTATTATTGCTTGTGCTGTAAAATATTGCTTGTAGGTTCAGCGACATGTTCCCAATGCATTGCATGTAATGCAATCGTTTGCACCCTCATTTGATATTTTAGAAAGACATATCACCACCATACCATGACCCATAGTCTTCTGAGTCATTTATTTCTTATTGATTACATTCTGTGGTTACATGCTAGTTCAATTGATTAAACTCCTAGGTTACATGCTAGTTGAATTGATTACATTCCGTTACATGCTAGTTCAATTTATTACATTCTGAGGTTACATGCTAGTGCAGCTGTAGGTTAGGTGAAAGTCTTCTTTCTTTTTTTTTGACTTAACACTGTTACTGGGTTGTTGCCCAGTGCTATGGTTTTCTGTTTTTGTCTTGTGCTGCTCTAGTGGCTTGGGTGATAGTTATTTTTCGCTTTTTGACAGGATTCTGCTATGCCATATATCCATCTTTTTCATGGTCTTCCTCTCACCTTTCCTGATGTTCTGTTCTAGAAAACTCTGTATACAGTGCACTTTGATTGCATTCTAGGAGGAAGTCACCCCCACAATCAATATCATTCTAATATGTACTAATTGTTCCTGAATATACAATAATGAATAATATCCTTGGCTGTTGCTATTCCAGTGATGTTACTAATTTTATTGTTTTCGTTTATATTTTCTCATTTTAGTAACTATTTTTATTCAATATTGAATGTATGGACAAACAAAATTGAAAGAAACAAAATTTCAAAGAAGAAATTCCCCAAGTTATGGTCTCTTTATTTGTCCTTTGGTTAACATTGAAGTTTGACATTGATAGTACAATGTTGGTGTGGAAATTTAAATCGTGGACTATCCTTTAACAGGACTTGACCATCAACAACAGTAAACCAGTCTTTGATTTTATAGGCACCATTTATATGTTCTGTAGTTTGCCATTGCTTTCTGAACGGTGATGTCAATTTTTATTGCTCGTAAAAATCCAAAGGAAATAATTTGTTTCCAAACTTGCCCGCCGCAGAGTTTGAACCGGGAGCGCTTGGGTTGTGATTGAGCTCACTACCACTTAAGTTACAGAAGCTCAATGTTGGTGTACATAATCCATTTATTTATTTACTTGCTTAACTCTTTGTGGATCAGGGCAAAAGTCATGTTTTTACAAGCCATTTGTTTTTAGAATAATAGACACCCTTTAGTGGGGCTCCTGGTAAAAAGGCATCCAACCCAAAGCCATGTTGTGTGATGTTTGGTCCACAAGGAGTTAATGCTTCAATGCTTAAGTGAGCTGATTGGTTACATCATTAGCATGCATCTTTTGTCAATGTATCTGATCTTTATCTGTGGTAAGAATACAACCTATGTATTTAGATGTACATGTTAATATTTGTATTATGTAAGTAGGGAAGACTGCAGGTTTCTTTCTCTAAACCTTTCATCTTCTTTCTTCTTTCCTTGGTTGCCTCATAGTGTCTAGATAAGAAGAGATTTCTAGAATAGACCCTTATGTGTGCATTGTAAATTTTGTCATTTACTGCCTCTGTTATTTATGTGGTCACAAAGCTGAAAGTTTACCAGGCCATAGTGCTAACCACGCTGCTGTACGCAAGCGAGACACGGACAGTGTATAGCAGACACGCAAGAAAATTAAACCATTTCCACACAAGCTGTCTACGCAGAATACTAAAATAAACTGGCAGGACAAAATTCCAGACAGCGAAGTCCTCACAAGAGCAAAGATCCCAAGCGTCAACACCCTGTTGCAGAAGGCCCAACTGAGATGGGTCGGTCACGTTGCTCGAATGCCTGATAAACGCATCCCAAAACAGTTGATGTATGGCGAGCTTGAAGGGGCAGACGTTTAGCTGGTGGACAGAAAAACGCTTTAAAGACACTCTTAAAGTGTCTCTGAAATGCTTCGATATAGACAATACGTGCTGGGAATCCTTGCGCAAGATCGCCAAATGTGGCGCTGTAACAACAAAAGAGGAACCCGAATAGCTGAGAATCATCGTATTGTTGAGTCACAGAGAAAATGAGCAGCGCGAAAAGACAGAGCACACAACACGCACATGTCTAACCTTGATCATGTATGCCCCACCTGTGGTCGGGGATTCTGTTCTAGGATTGGACTCTACAGTCACCTCCGCACACACCAGAGAGGTGCAACAGTACACGTCTGAGATTGTTGTCATCATCGCTTGCGATGGACGGCTATTATTATTTATGTGGTGCATCTTTTACATGAACAACCTTTCGTGTTGTATCCACTGAATCTGAATAGCATTGTCTTATGAGACTCATTATTGGGTGTCTGGTTATGTGGTTGAACCAATTACTTTGTTGTTTCTTGATGACGTTCAGTATTGGTGATGTACCTGCCCATGTAGTGATAGGACCTGCAAGGAAGCAAAAATAGTACCACTGCGACCTACAAGACATGTCGTAAGAGGCGACTGAGGTAGGACCTAGGAAAACTATCCTAGTAAATAAAAAGCATCGCATAAATCAGATATGCTGGCCTATTTGTAGATGCATAACTGGCACAATGCAGAATCGTGGAGCGGACAGGCTTGCATCAACAGCATCGATTGTTGGGGAGTTGAAGATGGATAAGGGGGGTGTTATTCACGACTGTCTGTTGGATGAGGACACTAAAATCGATGTTGAATCGATCAAGCAATTTAGGCAGTTTGGAGTTACCCGTTGGACAAGTCGAACTGGATGTCTGAGAGGCAGAGTGAGAGGTGTGTTTAATCAGTGAGCCACTGGAACTATCAGTATGCATACTCTTTGATATCTGTTGGGGAGACTGAGCACCTATGGGTCTGCCCGGAGTGCAATGACGTCAGTTTAGTAACCAATAACCAATTATGCTTATGCATGTTTTATCATCTCTGTGGCTGAGTGGTTAAGCCCTTTGCCTTGTGAGTCGAAGGTCGTGGGTTCGAATCCGGATCGCGCCGTTCTGTTCACGAGTGCAGTTTTTCCCAGAGACCCTAGGATAGTTGCTGGAGCTACGGAGTTCGTGCTTTGTGCAATACTCTCGGCAGGTGGCTTGCCATTTCTGCGGAGAGGACCGAGCCATATGGGGTAAAACCCGGTGCAATGAAGTCAATCCTTCGGCTTTAAACCCTTTAAACCCTATCATATGTGCAACACTTATAAGCCTATTGATGAAAATAACAATTAGAATGTTGACCATCATGATGGTGTGAGACGCTGAGAAATTTGAATACTTGATACAACAATTTTCAAGTTAATTGTGGTGCCTTACAATAAGATTTATAACTTTCCTTGTTTTCAGAAAATAAATTATTTTAAAGTTTTTTTAATAATTAAAAAACCATTTTCATTTTAAACTCTAAATATAAAAATGAATTTTTTTTTTAAATTGCAAGCATAATATTCTATTAATATATTCATAATAGTTAATTAGTCCAATGTTTTGTACTAATATTCATAATAGTTAATTAATCCAATGTTTTGTACTAATATTCATAATAGCTAATTAGTCCAATGTTTTGTACTAATATTCATAATAGTTAATTAGTCCAATCTTTTGTACTAATGTTCATAATAGTTAATTAATCCAATGTTTTGTACTAATATTCATAATAGTTAATTAGTCCAATGTTTTGTACTAATATTCATAATAGTTAATTAGTCCAATGTTTTGTACTAATATTCATAATAGTTAATTAGTCCAATGTTTTGTACTAATATTCATAATAGTTAATTAGTCCAATGTTTTGTACTAATATTCATAATAGCTAATTAGTCCAATGTTTTGTACTAATATTCATAATAGTTAATTAGTCCAATGTTTTGTACTAATATTCATAATAGTTAATTAGTCCAATGTTTTGTACTAATATTCATAATAGTTAATTAGTCCAATGTTTTGTACTAATATTCATAATAGAGATGATGATTCTAATAACAGCAGATGTCATTAAATTAATTCTGGGAGTAACTATAATTATGAAAGATGCCATATTTTTAGTATTGAATATCTTGAAGTTAATGATGTACTAACTATTTGTCAGTTACACAATTATATTATCCATATGATTTTTAGTCATTAATATTCTAATATTACTAACATGTTTTTAGTCACAAATGGAGATGTTCCTGCTACAACTGAAGAAGACCTTTCTGGTCATGGTGAGTTATGGTGCTACTTACAAAATATTATTGTATTATTGTTACAGAAGTCTTCCATATTTCATGGACAGAGAAGAGAACAAAGAAATCTACCCAGAAAGGACTCAAATCCAAAGAAAACTGGCGGATGCTACAAAAAAGAATGAGAAAATTGAAATATTTTGGACATATAAAGAGACACAAAGGGTGGGAGAAGACCATTATGGAAGGAGACATACCGGCAAAGAGGAGAAGAGGAGAAGAGGAAGACCCTGAAGAAGATGGATTCAGGATGTAACTGATGATTTTAGCATGACGGCTGCAGAATTGAGACAGCATGCCTTTGAGAGAGAGAAGTTCCAAAGGACTGCTAGGGTAGCAAAGTTCTAAGCAGGACAATCTATGTGATAAATGAATACTTTTTATGAACATTATCAATGTCTTTGCAAAACTTTTCTTAATTGGATTTGGAAATACTGCTCTAAATCATACACAGCAGAACTTTGTGTCATATCAACAGGATTATGTTTACCAAAAGAAATGACACAGCTGTGTAGTCCTTTTATACATGTATGGCATGCTGTTTTCCCCAGTGGCTGGCTTGTGTTTAACATACATCTCTGTTGCAGTGATGTAACAAATATATTTAAATATCCCTCAGTTCTGTTGATTTGTGTTTGTTTTCTCTTTTACAATTGCTTGTGTTGGTACTTCACATTGTATTGGAAGTCTTGATATTGTTTGCTGTTTAAATTGGTGGATACCGAATTAAAATTGTTACAATTGCAGGAGAATGTAACATTTTATGCTGTATTTTACTCTAAAACTCTACAGTTTTGGTTTCATTAAATCAAATATTAAACCATCCGAGGAAAACACTTCCTTCATTTCCCTTTATTGTGAATATATATATATGTCTTTCATCTGACATTTTAATCCCTTATGTACCATTGGGCTGCAATTGATGTCTATCACAACATACACAAAGGAGGGGTTGAACTGAAAGTTTCTAAAGATATTTAAGACTAATTTTTGCACCATATCTGGACTAGATTATTAAATCAAAACAATAATTTTAAAATCTTCTTACAATAGTCACTACAACGTTTTCATATATTACATAATGTTTTTAATTTTGTAAATTGCAATTTATGATGTTATGCTGATGATAATAATAATAATAGCTGTCCATCGCAAGCGATGATGAAACAGCCTCAGAAGTGTGTTGTTGCATCTCTCAGGCGAGTGTGGGTGTAAATGAGTCCATAATGTTTCCTTTATAAGAAAACTAATAAATGAGTATCATGTTGAGAAGTCTTAAGCTATGGGTTTGCTTATCTTTTCAGATGATTTCAGAACAAAAGACTATCTATTCATTGCTCTTTGCTTGTTTGCCCTACTCATCTGCAACATTTACAAGCATTTCTATCAATTACAGTACATCATAAACATCTTCACAACATGATAATTGTCTTTCCTGGACTTTACGTTATAATTTTTGTTTTAGGTGATGCTAAATCAGAAGAGGGTGCTCAAGCCCAACTTCCTCAAAGCAAGAATAGACAACAAGAGATGTTAAAGCTTGCAAAGGTAACACATATCATCAAAAATAAAAACCTACAAAACATGTTTGTTTTGGAAATAGTTATGTGAAAATAAGTGAACCAAGTCTTTTAAAATTGTGAATCATGCATTATAATCACGTGCCTACACAAGTGTTCATCATAATATTTGTTTAGCATAATTATCTCACTATTAATTGATTCACTACTGAGTTTTTATTTTTGTTCTCTAGATGGAATTATTCGTTTAGTTCCCAAAAAATTGCACTCATAGTTTAGCAAAATAAAATATTGTTTCTAAATATGATTTAAAATATAATTTATTGTCTATCAATTTGAAGACAGATGTATATAGTTTCACAAAATATTTACTGTATTAGCAAATATAATGCAGTATTAACTATGCAAGAAACACATTAGCATGATTTTTTGTTTGAAATTGAAATAACAAAAATCAAACTTACCAAGGGTTTTTAGGAACAATAGGTTGAATAAACTAGTCCGACTTCGCTCTTTATATTGGTAATCTATTTATGAACATATACTCATGAAAACAATTGTGAATGGATTATTGTTTATAGTGATACATGGTTTATTAACTGTTTACAGACTAGCATCATGACCATTCATGAAAAATCTCTAGATATTTTGGTCACAGAGTATCCTAGAATGAATAGTAAACTCTGTTTCTCTTTCTTTTTTTTTTTTTTAAGCAAAAACCACAAGGATATGTGTTCATTAACAAAGAGCAGAATGGGTCAAGCGAAAACATCATTCCTGAAAATGAGAAGCATTATCTGCAACAAGTCCTTGTCAATCCCGATCAGAATACGAGTTATTCAGTGCTACATAGAACCAATACTGACATATGGATGCGAGTCATGGACAATGAACACACAGAGATCGAAAAATCTCTGAGGGCCACAGAAATGGGGTTTTATAGAAGAATGATGAGAGTCCCATGGACTGCTAAAAGGACTAATGTTGAGGTGCTGAATGAGAACAAGACACAGAGAAAGCTTATCATCAATATAAGGAAGAGGCAGTCATCATTTTCAGGCATGTGATGAGAAGGGAGGTTTAGAACACATTGTGACAACTGGTAAAATTGAGGGTAGACGAGACAGGGGAAGAGGGAGAGAGAAAATGTTGGATGGCCTGACTTCATGGCACAGTAGGCGTCAACATCTGAGTTGATAGCAAACACCAACGACAGAGATTTGTGGAGATCCATGATCGCCTACGCCAGCCGGCACGACACCTGATGATGATGATGATGTGTTCATTATTGATCACACTTGACTTCTACCAGTTTTCAGTTAATATAAAAGTCAAAAGGGAGCGGAAAGTAATTGAAAAGCAATGAAATATAAAACTGTCTTTAAACCGACAGTAAGTTTGCTATCATTGGAAGCCACAGAGATGTGGTTTTACAGAAGAATGCTGAAAATTCCATGGACAGCGAAGAAAACAAATGAGGAGGTTTTTAATCAGGCCTGCACACAAAGGAATCTTATCAAAATAATAATAATCCGGCAATCAAGGTTCTGCGGACATATTCTTCTAAAGTGAAGGTTTAGAAAATTTGGTGACAATAGGTAAAATTCATGGAAGGAGAGATCGTGGAAAACAAAGGGGGAAGATGTTGGATGGCCTGACATCATTGTTCATCACAAGATCAATGCCAGAACTGATTACATGCACAAAGCAGAGAGTTGTGGAGAGACATGATTGCCTACACCAGCAGGCATGGCACTTGATTGATTGAAGTTGCGCTAATGTCTTTTAAAAGACTTTATGTACAGAATCATTTAAGTAAAATTGACAATGTTAACTTTATATACTCATATTGACTAGGAACTGGGAAGAGTGGAAGGTTTACCACCAGAAGAAGCAGCAAATATATTATCTCGCCACATTTCTGAGGAAACCCCACATGGTCGTGGATGGTATCGTATCAATGCAATCAGAAACCTCACTGGAGGACGGAAGCTTATTCCACCAGTAACACCTGAATTCCAGGATGTAAGTATGAACATGTGTTAACACTGAATTGAAAATCATGATATTGTCAAATTAGTTCTTGTTCACTTTGCAGTTTTGTATACAAATTTTATTAAGAGGTAGTATTCTCATTTTTCTACCATATTTGATGAATGATATGTAGTTTTGTCAATAAATTAAAGTAGATTTATAACTAGCTAACCAGAAATGAATGAATAAATTGAGATAAATTGAGAATATAAGGGGTGATTAGAATACGGTAAGATCCATTTTGAGCTTTTCTGACAATGTAACAAACCCAGTGGTAGTGAAGGTAGAATTTAATTTCTGAGAACTCATCTGAGGAGGATGTAATCATTTAGTCAGTGATTCAACACTTGCAGAGCTCATGGACCTTCACTGCTCAAGTCAGAGGGGATCTTGGCTTGTACAAGTAATCTCAATAAGGAAATCATGACAGTAACTAAAATGATGGTCTAAGTGGAGTCATAGACTTTTATCCATGCATGTTTTCTCAGCGACTCAATGATGGGCTCAGAGACTATGGATGGAGTAGCAAGAAAAGAACAGCATAACAGGTATGTGAGTAGGCTCATCAATCAAAATTGAACTGGTATGGTCAATCGCTGGACGCTGTTGGAGATATTGCGAAGGAGATCGGAGCACCTATTGACATGTCCGGAGTGCAGTGAAGATATTCCAAACTGAAACTGAAACTCTGGATGGAGTTGTTAAAGAGGTCTAAGCTGACAAAAATCAGTTTTATTCAGGGCATGTGGGTATAAGGAGAAATGAACATGCCTTTATACTTCCAGATATGGCTGCTGTAAATAGAGGTTGAATAATGGACTAGGCTGATATTCTAAATTCACTAAAGGAGAGATGATTCAAGTAATAGTGGTGAATCTACAACCCTAACTATATTTCAAGAATACCAAGTCAAATGTGGTGTAGCTAGACAAGACCACTATACTGGTTGCCAAAGAAGAATAGTAAACCAACAAATAACAGGTGTTGTTAGTTGCCACATGCTGAGAGACATACTGGCAAGTTAATCATAGCATGTATGGACTAATTAGTTTGATGTGCAATGATGATCATCCAACGACTAAACTAAACAAAATATATTTACTCTTTCTTTTCATTTACATTTTAAGGACATAACAAATATCTTTCTTTTTAGTGCTGACTATTTTTAACAACTTGTTGAGTTTTGTTTGTCAGAAATTAATATGGTTGCTTTAGTTCATTTATAGCAAATTCAATTATTTATGTTCTGTTGAATCTGAATGAAGCAAATTAATTGAAAGTACAAATGACATCATCATCAAATAGCTTGTCCTGAGCAGAACTTTGCTACCCCAACAGTCCTCCGAATTTCTCTCTCTCATAGGCCAGATGTCCTGCCTCTGCAGCCGTCATGTTCAAACCATCAGTTACATCCTGAATCCATCTTCTCCGTGGTCTTCCTCTTCTTCTCTTTGCCGGTATGCCTCATTCCATGATGGTCTTCTCCAGTCCTTCATGTCTTTTTATATGTCCAAAATATCTCAATTTTCTCTTTCTTATTTGTAGCATCAGCCAGTTTTCTTTGATTTTGAGTTCTTTCTGGATAGATCTATTTGTTCTCTTCTCTGTCCAAGATATACGAAAGACTCTTCTGTAACACTTATATTCAAAAGCACATATATGTTTTTCACTGCTCTATTAAAAGTCCATGCTTCACACCCATACGTTGCCACTGGGAATATGCATGCTCTTAGTATTCTGATCTTTGTTTTCTTATCAGTTCTGTTTCACACTGTCTTGAGTTGTTTAATTTTCTGTAAAGCCATGTTTGTTCTTATTTTAATTTCCTTCATCCCATTTCCATCTGTTGTTAGCAGTGAACCAAGATATTCAAAACTGTTCACATTTTCTACTTTCTCTCCATTGATAAAAATATCATTTGTCACGTTCGTTTTATCTGTTGTCATTATTTTTGTTTTTGCCACATTGAGATATAGATTTTGCTTTTCGCTTTTATCTTTCACTTCTCCTAATAATTTCTCAATCCCTTTTTGTGATGTTGACAGTAATACTGTATCGTCAGCGTATCATAGTTCATGTATTTCTCTTCCTCCGATTATAAAAGGATCGTATTTTTCTTGTTCGCTATCTTCTGTAACATTCCTCATGATGTTTTCTGCATATATATTAAACAGACAAGGCAACAGAATGCAGCCTTGTCTGACTCCCTGCCCTATGTCAAACCAGTCTGATGTATCATCATATGTTCTTACACAAATGACGTGCCAGATCATAATACATATAACACATCACATTTATTCTGCAAGGTTTTTGACCATGTACAAATGCAAGATGAAGATCGGCCCCAGATACCTACTGTAACGGGTGAAGTGGAGGATCACAGTCAGGGTGGAAAGTTTGCTGTTTTTGAGTTTACAGCTGCTGCTGTAGCTGTTATGGAGAATGAAGGGAAGGTTCGCTTGGGTATAAAGAGAACTGGCTGTATGGATATCCCTGTATCTATCAGGTAGATAGAGCATCTACATTTCTTCATACTTTCAGTCAACAAATACCTCTATGTTCTTTGTAAAAGTTGCTTAATTTTTAGTAAACTTGTGATGGACATTTATCATTTAGTGTATTTCTCCGTAACCCTTTCACTTCGTTAGTTTTTTGCTACTTCCAAATACATTTATGTTGTAATATATACTAAATTAGCTAGTATGTTGGCTTTATGTTATCTTAACCCTTTCATACTTCTGAGCCGATATAATGGCTTGCAGTATTTTTTAATATGACGCAAAGCCAGGATACTGTCTAATTCAGTCATTATCATCAAGTAGCTTGTTCCTTCCAAAACTTGGTTCCCATGACAGCAGTCCTGAAAAACTCTCTGTTCTATGCAAGTTGACCTGCACTAATTACATCACAATATAAATGCGTCCAGAGGTAAAAAATTATGTAGTGAAAGGGATAAAAATATGAGCCAGTATATCGGCTCAAAAGGAAAAAGGGAGTTAATTGTTATCTCCTATCAAGACATATCAGTATGAAGCTATTGTCACCGTCACTTGAAGAGATGGCTACTATCTCTCCTGAAAAAAGTTTTGCATCTCATCGTTATTATGCTCTTACAGTTTGTTTTACAGAATCTTTGGAGCTAGCTAGATCAGTGACAGCAATTTAAATGTGTACACCAATGAGCAGACATAGACAAATTAATGATAAAAAGAAGTCAAAAAAATCGAAATAGTGTAGGTACTAGAACGTATTATGGGCAAGAGGTGGATAGTACTTTGTAAGTAAAATGAAAACATCACAGTGTGGGCAAATATAAGTATGAAAGAATGTACCACAATGGTAAGCAACAGAATATGTTGTAAATAATCTACTGCAAACCTTCGATATAGAAATCCACTTGGTAAGGTCTGAAAATATGTTAAACAAGTGAACAAACATGATATTTTTTCCCTTTTTTATTTGATTTTTCTAATTGTAGTTTTTTCATTATTTAGAGAGCTCTTGTTTTTCTTTCTAAATATATAATAAATACTTCTAGTATTGTGATAAGTAGAGGTTATTTCCATGTGCAGAATATTTAATCTGTCTCAGTTTGATCTCCTTCAACAATTCCCTCTGCAATCCTAGCTTTTTCCAGAACTTTCTCGTTTGTTTATTTCTGTGTCTATTGAAAAAATATTTAGTAATGATAGGCCCTACTGATTTTGTTTCAATACACACATATAGTGGATACATATTTGCTGCAATAAATTAGAATAAAAGCAGGCAAATTACTAGTAACATGTTTGACAGGAATTTTCTATTTAGACAAACTACAAGGATCTTAGATATAAAACATATGTCAAAAAGAGACTAGAAATTGAAAAGATTTACATTTAACAACAGGAAACATTTTTGATATTCACTGAATTAAAAAATAATTTATCAAATGTTTTTAAATATATATATAGTATGAATTGGAATTGATAGAAAACAAATCAGAAAACTAAGACTATGCATGTTTACATTGGCAGCATATGGATGTGAAGCATGGGCTTTTAACAAGGAAATGGATTAAAATATAAGTGCTTTTGAATATAAGTTTTACAGAAGAGTCAAGAAGAAAGCAAATAGATATATCTAGAAAGAACGCAAAACCAAAGAAAACTGGCTGATGCTACAAATATTAATGAGAAAACTAAAGTATTTTGGACATATAAAAAAGACACAAAGGTTTGAAGAAGACCATTACGGAAGGAGGCATCACATCACATAAGTTTTAGCACTGAGGTGAAGAACAAGACAATATTTTTGGCTGAAATCGGATGCACGTGTCCTAAACATGTAGAAGTCTATGCGTTTAGGGGTCTACCAAACCAATGCCAACGTATACACGTTCTTGGCAAAGATCAAACATATCACAAAGAGTGATTAAAATTGGTAGTAAAACGACGCAAAGAAGAAGAAGAAGCATGGCCGCTGCATATATGACACATGTCTATCAAGAAATAGTAGCTTGTGCTGTCTGAGAATTATTTTAGATACTTATTAGACATGAATATTTTTCAATTTTAATTTTGAATATTGTCTTCATCTTCTTCTGCAACGCTCTATATCAACCACCTGTTAACCACTCTTTGTGATTCGAATGTGATCCGAGCCTAAGAGCGATTGTACATTGTGCCAGTTATGTGCCTACATCCGATTTCTGTAACGTGTTTTATTTACTAAGGTAGCTTCCGTAGGCCCCTACCTCAGTCACCTCTTACGATATGCCTTGTAGGTTGTAGTATTACTATACTATACTCCCCTTGTGAGCCACCGCGACACACAGCAATTTTGACTATTGTAACCTCAGGAATTGAAATATGTCAGTTACTCATTTCCCCACAAGTTGTAATTTAAACTTTTCAGTAGATGATTAAAGCTACTCATTTCCCCACAAGTTGTAATTTAAACCTTTCAGTAGATGATTAAAGGTACTCATGTTTATGGTTTAAATAGCTCCAACAAATGGCAAGGAAAGAAACATATATTAATTAATCTATGAACAATGTATATTTTCAACAGAGTTGAGACCATCAATGGAACAGCTTTGGCTGGTGATGACTACAAGCACTATGATAAAGTAGTGGAGTTCAAGAAGAAAGAAGGCCTTCGGGAGGTGTATATTGAAATTGTGGATGATTTTGAGTGGGAACCAGATGAGTTTTTCTTTGTGAAGTTAAAGGTGGAAAATGAGCAGAACTGTGTGCTTGGTCCCATTAGCATCTGTGAAGTTACTATTATTAATGATGATGGTAAGAAAGAAGTCCTTTCTTAATATATATAAATAAAGTTCTTTATTTTCTCTAATCATGTTTTGCCTCACAGTGTCAGGATAAAATTAGATTACTAGAACTGACATTTGTGTGCCTCATCCGTCTATAACTCTATGATGATAAATACTGTTGATACTGCCTTACTTGATCTGCTGAAGAACAAGATGACAGTGTACAAACTCTATAGTATCCCTTGGAACTCATTGGAGAAATTACAGAACAAAAGAAACCTGAAGATAAAGAGCAGATTCTCATCAAACACGTTATCATCATCAAATATGGATATATTAAGAAAATCACATTAAGATAAAAGAGCAGATAATTACAATAGTTTCCACATGTAGAAAAAACCTCAAGGTTTAGTGAAAATCAGTATAAAGAAAGATGAATTGAAACGAAGAAATTAATATGTATATGGAAAGAATAGAGCAGGACAAACATCTCATTCTCTCATTCCTTTCTGTTGCCAATGAAACATAAGGCTATAACTTATCACTAACATTTGTATTAGTTTTTCAATTCAGCATTCATTAACTCTTTGTGGATCAGGGCAAAAGCCATGTTTTTACAAGTCTTTTGTTTTTAGAATAAAAACACCCTTTAGTATGGCTCCTGGTAAAAGGTGTCAACCCAGAGCCCTGTAGTGTGGCGTTTGGTCCACACAGAGTTAAATTGAAACATAGTGCTGAAATTGTTCCTAACACTATGTCAGCTTTTTCTTGCAGATTTGCGTATCAGAGTCAGTTTTATAGATTTGGGTTGTTAGCTCTAACCTAACCTTTGTTAACTTATGGGAATGTTATCTAACAGGACACAAAAGTAATCACATTTTAGAAACATAAAACCCAACTTCAAAGTACTATATCTACTGAGTTATACTGTATTTATTTTTTAATTGGGCCCTACACACAAGTGGAGCCAGTGCGATTGAACATGTAAACTCCGAGCGCCATCAATCTTTAAAATGAGAGCACATAGAGATTGTTTAAATGGGTTTTATTTTGCCATTTGGTATTGAATGAAGGCTCCTACCCTTTGGCTGTGGTCAAGTGGACACTATACTTTGATCTTAGCCAAAAAGCAGATCTGATTAGTCATAAGAAAATCGAAATAGTTGATTTATGTCCAGAAGAAGAATGACAAGATGTAGTGGTTTAATTATTGTAATGAAGTTTTCATTGTAATAGGAAACAAAGTTTAAAAGATAATGGTATTCAGTATAGCAATTATTTACAGTCTAATATTTTATATATCTTGTTTTTCTCATCTATTCCATGCGGATTTAAGAACCTGGCATTCTGGCATTTGCTAAACCCAGTTTTGTGATAAAAGAAACAGGCCTTAAGGCACTTATACCAGTTATTCGCTGGAGTGGAGCAGATGGTCACGTGACAGTCAAATGGTCAACCAAGGACATTACTGCAATTGAAGGCAAAGACTACTCTGGCAAAGAAGGCGATCTTGCATTTGATAATCAAGAGACTACCAAGAATATCCTTATACCTCTCTTTCCAAGTCAGGTAAGTCTTGCTTAACTCCCTTCTTGATCTGCTGAAAGTTAAAATGAATTTGCTTACTCTTACGAACTTAAAAGTAGGGACACATGCACAAGACATGAAGAACAGTATTGTGCTACTGAACAAAATATTTTAATCTTTCACATGCTGAATTAACAGAAGCAATGAATGTAAAATTGTAGATATTCAAAGAGAAGCAAGATTCAATATTTTCTATTTATTTCCTCTTTATTCATCACAACCATCAGGTTAGACAGTCCAGACATTTATAATAAAGTTCTCTGGTGACATCTTTCCTCTGGTGACATCTTTCCTCTGGTGACATCTTTCCTCTGTATCATGTCCCTGTTATCTCTTTTAATCAGTACAGGTCTGAGCCCAATTTTCCTGCATGACTGTGCAATGAAAGCTGTTATCGGATGACCTCATCGTTGTCTTAAGGATTTTGCCCTCTGTTATTTTTTGTAGAAGATATTTTTTTTAAATATTCTGACCAAGCCAGAAAAGTATTCCTGCATCCTTTTCATTTCTTGTTTGTGTGCCCCTCTTTGCACTATTTCTTTCTATTAATTCATGTAAGATTTACAATATATTGCTGCTCTCAGCATTAGGTTGTCATTATTGTTTTATTCCTGCCCATTCCTGGCCTATAGTTATTCTCCCTCCTACTCTTAAAATGTTTGATTTCACATTTCTTTAGTCACAATATGTATTGTTATGTCATTGTACAACATGTGGTTGATGAGCAACTATAGTATGTTTCACTTACCCATATTCAATCTTTCTTTCTTCTTTCTTTCTTCTTTCTTTCTTTTGTCCTTCTCTGCTTTTTTGCCGCTAGGCGTAGCAGGTTTAACTGATGATCGGTTTACGAGATAGTGCACGCTCGGTCGCTTGATATGGTGTGGTATTGTGGAGTTTTAAGATGTCTGTAACTCCATCAACCCATCTTTTCTTGGTCTGCCCTTTCCTCTTGATGATTCCATTTTCAGGTTGTACGCTCTTGCAACTGGTGTATTCGGGTTCATTCTGACCAAGTGGCCAAACCATTTAAGTCTCTGTTTTTCAATAAATCTAATAGCAGGTGTTGTTTCGACTGTTCTTCTAATTTCCTCATTTCTTATATGGTCTCTTCTTGTTTTATTTACTGCTTTCCTCAGGCATCTCATTTCGCATATGGTAATTTTCCTTTCTTGTTCTTTTGTCAGTGCCCATGTTTGGCTCTGGTAGCACAGTGTTGGTATAAAGATTGAATTTATAATCTGTCTTTTAGTCACTACTGGAATAGCTGGGTGTTTCAAAATTGGGGTAAGCTGGTATGTAATGTTGTTGGCTTGCTGGATTCTAGTTTCGATCTCTCTGTCCAGTCTACTATCAGATGTGAAGATACTTCCAAGGTATTTGAATTCTCTCACCTGCTTTAGCGTTTGGTCATTTATTTGTATGTTGATATCTTTATGTTCTCTGCTTATAGTCATGACTTCTGTCTTTTGAATGTTGATCTTCATGTTGTATTTGAGGCAGCTATTGTTGAGTAAGTTTATGTGTTCTTGAAGCTGTTCAATATTATTATGGAATAAACACTGGTCGTCAGCAAAGAGCAGTTAATTTTGTTGGTCTGCGTTGAGTGATGCTTCATCTATTTTGGTGATACTATCCATGTATATAATAAAGAGGAGAGGTGATAAAACTCATCCTTGCCGTACTCCTGATGTTACTGGAAACCAATTTGTGAGTCCGGCGCTTGTTAGTATGGCACTTTCACTTTCTATATATATGGCTCTAACACAGTCTAGCAGTGTTCCTTTTATTCCGTAGTTTTCGAGAACATCCCATAATATGTCTCTGTTAACCCTATCATATATAATACCCCCTCAATATAGAAGCTTTCAAAGTCAATCTGATAGATTTAATTAAATTAACTTCATTTATGTTTAGCATAGTTTATCCATATTAGACCCTGAAGTTTTGAAACATCATATATGCCATCTACTTGCACTGAAGCTAGCCAGTTTGAGCATTTCATTTTGTTTGAGCAAAAAAAAAGAACATATTTTTGCTTCAAATATCTATATCTTTTTAATGCTTTAAACCTTAAATAAAGAATAATTTGACAATAATAGAAGTCTAAGAATTAGTAAGTTTGGTTGTAGATCTCAGACAATTTTTGTAGCTGATGTTTTTTATTATAAGAGATATTCTCCACATCATCCCTATTGTTGGAGCAATATTTCATAAAACAATGCTTTCTTTTCACAGAAAGAAGAACGAGATGAAAGCTTTCAGATCGAATTAACAGAGGTGGGGGGAGGTGCAACAATAGGAAAGATCAACAAAACAATTGTCACAATTGTTAATGACGAAGGTAGAAAAATCAATCACATAAATATTCTTCATTTTTTTATTTAATATAAGATTAGCAATATAAGACATAAAGACTAACTGTTCTGGAAGATATAAAAAAGAAGTACAAAAGAGACAATGGTGATGGATTGGAATGTCTCAGGATAAGAAAAGAAATGTGGCCAAGACATGCAATGCAATGGACACCACAGAGACAGTTGGAAAAGAGAGATCTAGGGGCACATGGAGGAGAGTTTTTGAAGCAGAGCATAAAGACATGCATAGGACTAGGTCTAAGGTTATTTCTATAAAGCCACAAAATGGAACTCAATAGAAATATTTTATCTCTGCTTCAAGTGCCCTTGGGTGCAACAAGAACTGATGTCATGAGTGCAAAAATGTATTAAAATATAAAAGTGCAACCCTTTAGCAATAATGTTGTAGAGAAAATAACTTGCTGTAGTTGTACAAGGAGCATTCATATTCTTTTTATCTTTATAACATTATCTTTAACAACTTTTATTTCATACATATTATACATTATTCTTCTTGTCTACTTTCTCATAGAATTCAATGGACTTGTAAATCGAATACTTAATATGACTAAAGCAAATCTGGAGTCACTTGAGCTACAAAAAACAACCTACGTTCAACAATTTGTTGAAGCAATGAATGTCAATGGTGGAAATATAGCAAATGCATCCTTCACAGACTATCTGCTTCACTTCTGTTCATTTTTCTGGAAGGTAAGCAGACTTACAACTTATATTACATATATGAGAATAGCTTATTATATTTTGCATATAATATAAAATTTTGTAATAAATGTCTGTATACTTTATCTTTGAAACTCTTATTTTTACTTAAGATTTGTTTTTTAAATTCTTTTCTATTAACCCAACGAGACTGCAGAGCCGATATATCGGTTCAGAGTAATGTTCATGATGTAGCAAAACCGATATATCAGCTTTTAGATGTCTGTTCACGGAAACAAATGTATCTTCACAAACCATTTACTGAAGTTAAAAAAATCTTCAATAACAAAAAGTACATATATACGAGTATATAGGTACATTACTATCTCCATTTAACAAAGATTTGAAAGAGGGAAAGCAGTGTATTATTGTGTTCAAGTCAAGACTTTTTTTAAACGTTAATGATTCCGACGATGTTTACAGTGTAATCTTGAATACTGTTAGATCAAATTATAACTTCTGATAGTAATGAAGAAGATTTAATTGATGGTAATAACGACAATTGATTGTTTATGAAATGCAGTGTCAATAGTTGTATGTCTATAATAATTGCATCTAAAGAATGGGCATTCCACATTCCATTTATTGACATGTCCGCACTAAAAAGTGAATATTATAAAAACTACTGCACCTAGTTAGATGAAACGTATAGAATATGTGCGTACATCGATTATCTTCATTTAACTGCTACTTCTGGAAAGATCTATGGATATGAAGATGTAATACAAACCCGAGAGTATAAATATTTTAAATGATTTTTTGTTTTTTCAAAATAGTCATGCTACAATAATATAATTTTCTCAAACGTATATCACCTGATGTAAAATATTATTATATTAATGTATTCCACATCCAATTAGCAACAATTTAATATATAATATGTCATACTTTAGAGAAACAGTACTAGAGTCATAAAGGTTTAAACTAATTGACATTGAATGTTAAATTTGAATCCCAAAATAAATGCGTCCAGAGGTCAAAATAATACAGAGCGAAAGGGTTAATGCTAATTCTTACTTTACAATCTTGAAAGATTTAACATACCCATGAGCAGGCATGTCAGCGTTTACATTTAAACAGTTGTTAAAGTATCTATAATAGTAAGTGAAAGAAATCTTAACTTCAACAACTGTATTCAGACATTTGATGAATTCACTTGTCCATATGTGTTGAAAATACTACAGTTGCAACTTCACTGCGGATGGTCTTACTTTAGTGAAAAAAGATGACTATCTGTATTGATTCCTATTTATAGAATAACTTTGCAACCTGCAGGCAGCTGTCCAGTTTAAATTTGAACACTAACTAAATGCGCTTAACCGCTTTCAGCTCACAGACCCTGTCACTGTTGGAGCACTTAACATAGTAGTTCTGACGACACTTATGAAAATTGACTATAATGAAAAACAAAAGCTGTCTGCTAGTAGGCAAATCTTCTCACTGTTGATTAGCTATGCCAACTTTGTATAGTTTTTTTTTTTGCTTATGTGTACCTTTTTTTAAATTTATGATAACTTTAACAGATACCACCACATTTTAACTTTTGGACTAAATATTGGTCAGGTTAAGGACAGACGGCACCCCTAAACAGAAATATTGATCATTGAGGTTGCGTTTATGATTCTAAATGATCAACTTGATGTAAAAACTCGGGAAAAAAATTTCCAAAAATCCAAGCATGTATATTCTATGAAAAAAATTTAATATAGAGGGGATTTTAATGGAAAAATGCCCAAAAAGTGACCTTGCAAAATACAGGATGATTTATGTTCTATTCAGGTTAGCACTATAGAACTTTCAGATGTTATTGTAAATCGGCATATCTTGAACTGGTAGCAAAATATTTATAAAGTATAATAAAATGAGTTTTTCTGAATTTTTTAATGCAAATCCAGATTTTTGACTCAAAAATATGGGGTAGGAGATATTCTTTTGCACGAGACACAAAAACTGTTCAATGAATTCTTATTAAAGTGGTAGGGGATGATCAAATATGCATAAGAAAGAAGTATGCAAATTTATACAGCAATCCTTTGAGTAGATTTTGAAAAAACGTGTATTTAGTGACATACATTTATGGAAAATAACAATTTTGAGAAAAAGCCAAAAACTAACATATTTTCAATTATTGACCAAATTAATTTACTTTAAGATCCCCAGGAGCATACAAACTTGCCTCAGCCCATGCTTTAGATGCTAATGCTAATTGTTTTACATCTTTCTATCTTTTGTGCCTAAATTCTGTATTAGTAAGGAAGATATGTGGTTTTTATAGATGACAGCAAAATACTGAAAATAATGTTTTCCAAAGGAAAAGTTAAACTAAAACAAAAGTTTCATATCGGCACAATTTCATATTATTAACTACAATATTGGCATCATTGACAGTTATTTTTAAGCTCCTCCTCAAAGTAAATGAGATCTTAGGACACCAAGTCCATATAAGATTATGGAAAGATTCATTAGCATTGTGAGAACCACCATGAATATATTTTGTCAACGAAGTCGCAAGATAGCTTGACAAATACTTGCATTATGTTGCCAACAATAAAATTAGGCAGTGTGTTTTAATCAACTAAAACTTTATCTTTAGGGCACAAGCTACTCAGCCTATCGCAGTTCTCATGGTTATCTTTGTGATGTTTAAATATGGCTCAAATACTATTTATCCAACCAATGGGCTCCAATTTCCCAGAATTTTTCATACAAGCTCATCATAATCACGCTCCATAAGTTTAATGATGCTATTAGTTAATCTATCTGCACTACCATATTACTATACTATAAACACTTTGCTACCATTTATTGAAGCAAAGTTATGATATTTCCTATATAATTAGCTAAAAAACATATACATGCCTAGTTAAAAAATGTAATTAAAATACAAAACTACATTTCTTTTTCAAACTAAAGATAGATTCTTGTTCGAAATTGGATGTATTACCTAAAATATAAAAATACTCAAATTTCATTTTTTTAAGAAAAATCGTTAAATATAGGGGTGCGTTCTGTCCTTAAGTAGCCATGTGGTTATATACATTTTATTCCATCATTAGTGTTTGTTTTTGACATAAGTTTTTGATCATGGTTTAAGAAGATGTACTGAAAAAAACATTTTTCTTCAATAGATTATTTTTGCCTTCATCCCACCTACTCATTTCTTTGGAGGATGGCCGACATTTATTATATCCCTTGGTCTAATTGGATTTCTAACCGCCATTATTGGAGATCTTGCTAGCATTTTTGGATGCCTTATTGGATTAGAGGACTCCATTACTGCCATCACCTTGGTTGCCATGGGAACAAGTATGCCGGATACTTTTGCCAGTAAAACAGCTGCAATAATGGAAAAATCGGCTGACAGTTCTATTGGAAATGTCAATGGTAGTAACTCTGTCAATGTATTTCTTGGACTTGGTCTCCCATGGTTGATGGCATCAGTTTATCATTATCTGAAGGTAGGAATACAAATGTTTTTATTGTTTTTCCAGTATTGCATAATTAAATCATATTATATCGTATCTAGTTATATCATATTATATTAACGAGTTTGGTAACGTTTACATTAAACAAAATATGGAAACGCAACCTTGCTCATTCTTTCTAAATCACAGTAAAAACTATCATTTCTGATATGCCAGAGCAGAAGGCTTAAACCGTGGCCAACGTAACTACACGTTGGCCACGCTTAAACATAAAACATTTTTAAGGGACCCGCCCCGGACGTGACATACCAGGTGGACCCTGTACAACGGAACATGAAAACGTTTATAAACTATCAAGCCCCATCAGTCCTTCGATCGATGTCACTCCTAGTTTTGTACAAGGGTAGCCATGTGGAATTTAAGGGGGGATTCGGTAGTGTGGGGATCATTAAGCTATTTTCATTGTTTTCACATTAATGTAAAATTTGTATAACCATTTTTAAAGATTATGACTTAGAATAGTAGACAAAAATTAGTGAAAATAAATATGTCAAAGCGTTGCCATGGAAACAGTATAAAATGGAAACCAAAAACAAAATTTCAAATCCCTAAGGCTCTGAATCTAATGAATGTAAATAAATTCTGTTTTAACTCTAAGATGCCCAATTGTAATATCTAAAATATTACACATGATTTTTAGTTTAGGATATATTAAATATTTATTTGTTTATAAATTTTTGGGTAAAAATTCCTAAAAATTCGGTCACAAAAGCTGTTTTTGTGGGGTGTGTTTACCCAAAAATTCATTTAAAATGTAATATTTAATATATCCTAAAAATCATGTGTAATTTTTAGATATTACAATTGCTCACCTTAGAGTGAAAACAGAATTCATTTTATTCAGTACTTTCAGAGCCTTATGGATTTAAAATTTTGTGTTTGCGGACATTTTGATTGTTTCCATGGCAACACGTTGACATATTTTTATACTTATTTTTTCGACTCTTTAAGTCATAATATCTCAAAATTGTAATACAAATTCTACATTAATATGAAAGCAACGAAAAAGTTTCCAGACCAGAATCTCTCCTTAATGAAGGCTCCTGACCTTCAGCTTCAATCAAGTGGGCACTAGTTCCGTAACACAGGTTGATAACTTTGTGAACCCATATAATGGGCCATGTGACAGATATCAAGCGATACAGATACTACACTCTGATCTTAGCCAAAAGGCAGAGAAGCATACATCTTTAATCAGGAATGGGCAAACATTTTTGATCCAAAGACCAGATGCAGAACTAAACAGCTGGTTGTGGGGTGTACTAAAATAATCCTGAACTCTAAAATGACTCGCATTTTATCCCAACATATGACTTTGAACCGACATGAAATCTTAATTAAACATAATATTAACAAATTACCATATCAAGGAAATGCTACTTAAACTGTAATGACAGTATTTAACTCTTTCCATGCCAATAGTCGCACACTGCGAAACAGCAAATTCTGTTGAACGCCATCCACCATATACTGCACCATTTGTTTCCCTTATACAAGTCTCTCTAGTTTTAGTTCTACTATTTTACTGCTACTACTTTTTAAAACCTTGTTATTCTAATAGGTTGTCCAGTTTTCTTCAATTTAGTATATAATAAGTTTAGTATATAATATGTTTATTTATTGACGAGGAGTTATGATAATTTAATTTTTTGGTCTCCCTTGAATTAACTGTGTAATAATAATAATTCCTCTCGTAACGTTATATGTTACATAGGGCCTGCAAGTAATTTCTCCATACCGCTCTATCCTGGGCAACTCGCTCAATCTCCTCCATGGAACTGAGACCGATATTTCCTGCCTCTCTCAGCAAAGTTCGCTTCAGGGTCTCCTTAGGTCGACCTCTCTTTCTTGAACCCTTTGCATCCCACTTCAATGCCTGCTTTGATATTCGTTGATCATTTCTCCTCAAGATGTGCCCAACATATCTCCATCTTCTCTTTCTTATAACAGTTGTCACTAGTGGTTGACCAGACATGTCTCTGATTTCATCACTTCTCCTGAATTCGTTCCATTTTATATTCATTATTTTTCGCAGACATCTATTTTCAAATGCATTCAACTTGCTTTTTATATCTTTAGACATTTTCCAACTCTCGCTGGCATATGTTAGGATTGATACAACATTTGAATTGAAAATTCGTAATTTAGTTTTAATACTATATAACTTGCAGTTCCATATTTTATTTAGACTTTTAAAAGCTGATGTTGCTTTGCCAATTCGTATCATAATTTCTTTTAACATTTCCTGTGCAATCAAAATTGCTACCCAAATAGGTGAACTGCTCTGTTATTTTTATCATTTTAGATTCCAGTGTGATATCTGCATTACTTGCCATAGGTGTCTTCATTATATTTGTTTTTCATAGCTTATCTGCAGTCCAACTTTTGATGCTATAGATGACAAGTTGTCTGTTTTTCTTTGCATATCTTGGTTGTTTCTACTTAACAAGGCAATATCATCTGCAAAATCCAAATCTTCTAGTTGACTATTTTCTACCCAATCGATGCCAGTTCGCCCCTGCAACATTATCGCATCACCCAGTCAATGGCAACTCCAAACAATAGCGGAGATAGAATACAGCCTTGCTTTACTCCGGTTTCAACCATAAATCAGTCGCTGTGTCCACCATCAGTGCGAACTGCACACTGTGAACCATCATAGAGGCTCTTTATAATGTTTATTGTTTTGTCTGGTATTCCATAGCATCTCAGAATATTCCACAGAGAGATTCTGTGTAGACTATCAAAGGCTGTTTTTAAAATCGATGAAATTTAGTATGAGTGGTTGTTGCTTCTCAATATGTTCCTCCAAAATTAGTCGTAGAGTAATTATTTGGTCTAAGCAGCTTCTCCCAGGTCTAAAACCAGCTTGTTCTTCTCTCAGGGTTGTGTCCACTGCTCCTTTGATTCTATTAAGAATGATTTTGCAGAAAGTCTTAGTCATTACTGATAATAGGGTGATCCCTCTCCAGTTGTTGCAATCTTTGAGATCACCTTTTTGGGGATCTTAACAATTATTCCCTTCTTCCATTGATCTGGGACAGTTTCTTCTTCCCATACTTTATTAAATAGTTCTTGCACCTGGCTAATAGTTGTATCATCTGCCGCTTTGAGCATTTCTGCAGTAATGTTGTCATCACCCGCTGCCTTATTGTTTATCAAGGAATTGATTGCCTCCTTAACCTCAGCTACACTTATCATTTCTTCGTTAATTGGTAGGGGGCTGTTTCTTGCCTCTTCGTCAAACTTGAGTAGTACTGGTGGATCAGGTCTATTTAATATTTCTTCAAAATGTTCTGCCCATCTTTTCTTCTGCTCGGTATCTGATGTTAGAACTTTACCATCTTTGCTCTTGATTGGGCCACCCTTTGAAACAAATGTTCCAGTAAGTTGTTTTAGTGTGTTGTATAGCATTTTACTGTTTCCAGTCTCAGCTGCCTTTTCCCCTTCTTCATTGACATATGCTCTTTTATCTCTTCTAGCTGCTCTTTTCACTTCCTTGTCTTTTAGTCTATATTCCTCTTTAGCTTGGATTTCATCTGTTGCATCCTTAGTATTAAATATTGCTAGTTTCATCTTTCTTCTTTCTTGAATACACTTCCAGGTGTCATCGCTTATCCAGGGTTTTCTGTATTTCGTCTTTAATCCTGCGCTACTATTTGCTGCCCCAATAGTGTGTCCTTTATCTTAGTCCATTTGTCTTCAATTAACTGTGTACAACTAAGAAAATAACTGTGTATGGAAAGAGTTAAATAGAAATAGCAACTTATATTATAAATACTTACCTACATAGTCTGTAAAACTAGTCATGACAAAGATGAAGTGTCTACGCAGAATGTTGGGAGTAACAAGAAGAGACTGATCTAGAAATGAAGACATCAGGAAAAAAGTGGGTACAACATCAGTAGTAAACTTCATCAAGAAACAACGAATTTAATGGTTCAGCCACATAAACAGATTACCAACAGACAGTGCACCTCAAAGAGCAAATATTATTCCGATATAAAGCCGGCAATATTATTCCGACAATGGATATAAAGCAAAAGGCCGGCCACGCAAAAGTTGGACCTCAGAGATAACAGAGGCGATGAAAGACACCGTTCATGAAGTGCACACAAAAGTGTAAGTTCTAAAAATCTCTTCTTATCCTGACAATGTGAAGCAAAACAGTATTGGAGAAAAGAAAAAAGAAAAGAAAGTTTTGTTGCTATCAAAACCACAAATCAGTGTCGAGCTTGTATTTCCCTACCTAGTAATCGATAGACTTACCAACCAATAATTTCAACATGTTTCTGGTCTGTGTGGTGGTTAAACAAAGTGTTTGAATGATGTTTGTGATGCTATCCCTTATTGTCAAGACAAATAGTTTGCTATGGCTTGGTAACTATCCTTGAAAATGTATAAAATGAATCAGAAAAACAAAATTTACAAAACTCTTTCCACGCTTTTGGCTGCACACTGCGCCACAGCGGAAGTCCGTTGCACGCTATTAGCCTCACACTGCACCATAGAGTTGCTTTCCTTATAAGAAGTCTTTCTAGTTTTACTTCTACTGTTTTACTTATACTACTTTTCAACCTTGTTATCCTATTGGTTGCCCAGTTTTTTCAATTTAGTATATAATAATATATATATATATGTTATTGACGAGTAGTTGGGATGGTGTGTTTTTTTTAACTTCCCTTGAATTAACTGTTTGAAAATTGAGGAAATAACTCAGCGTGGAAAGAGTTAAGTGATCCAAGTTGCAGAAATAAGTCAAAATTTAAAAACATGTAATTGAATTGGAATGTGTTAACAAAAAATTGTAACCACTTTTAAAATGTCAAATTCATAGCACTGTCTGCTGCTTGTTTTACATAACTAAACTTATTTCTTTAAAGTTAATATATATGCAAAAAAGTATTTTAATATTTATAGTGCATGAATGACAAGTATATTGTACTCTCATGTTGTTTATTTATTAATTCACTGTAGTATATTTGTTATATTTATATAGATGTTTATCACAGAGATCATTTTTTTTAACAGGGTGACAAATTTCGGGTGAAAGCAGGATCACTTGGCTTCACTGTCATCGTATATTCTGTCATTGCCATCGTTGCTCTAGCTATACTTGTAGGACGTCGCATGATGCCCTCTATTGGAGCTGAGCTTGGAGGACCAAAAGTTTCCAAAATTATTTGTAGCATTATATTTGTGCTTCTGTGGGTTTTGTATGTTGTTGTCTCAGCTTTGCAAACTAAAGGGATAATACAAGTTCAGGTTGGTGGCTGATCAACTCTTTTAATCAACTCAACAGTAACAATTGTATTTATTCATGAAGAAATTGATCAAAGTAACATAAAAACATGTATTCATCTTCTTACTATTATTGATATCATTGTTACACAACCGAAGACTAAATTGGTTAATTTAGTTTGTTTATATTGATTAGTGTACTCGCTTCTTAGACATCTGGTCTTGGTTCAATTGTTCAATTCCACAGGGGGGATGAAACATTTTTCCAACCGTACCAGCTCTCAGGTCAACCCAGTTTCAATTAGGTACCAGGAAAAGCACTGGAAAGTTAAAGTAACCAGTATGGTTTTTACCACATCTCCCATAGTGTGCTGACGGTCAATGAAAAATACAGTCCTAACACTGTATTACCCAATATACCTCGGTATGAAAAAGGGTTCCTTTATTTTGTTTTTTAAATGATTATATTTTCTTTCAGGTCTGCAAGTGACAAATGTGCAATTTGTTTATGCATCTCTGTGTATTTTCAACTTTCATTGATCAAAATGAATAGCAAAATATGCAGGCATGATTTTAGTTTTATTGCAAAACTTAAATGACTGCTTCTCTTGTTTAATTGTATATAGATCCTCCAGTTTTGTGGCTGACATAACCCTATGCATTACAGTCAAAACCAATATGTACTAGAGATAATAAAAAGCCTTTATGTGTTTGAAATCAGTCTGTTTATAATTTATCTGATGAAAGTGTTAGAACTATATTCATTGTAATGAAATTAAATCCCAGTGTGAAACATGTGCAATGACGCAGAGAAGATAAAATATGCATGAAGAAAACACACTGCACTGCTTGTTTTGCAAAACCAAATGATAAATTTATTGGAATGATTAAAAGAAAAGAAAAAGACTATTTATGGAGCACAAATAACCTTTGGTTTGATGCTATATATTCTCTTTAATCGTCATAAGGACCTTAGTCTAAAACAGGGATAACTAAACAGGTTGATGTTGGAACAAGGGGTCAATGAACTATTACTGAATATATCAAGGCAATAAGAAAGGTAATGGACACTTATTGTACTTTTAAAGTTTGTTTTTATAAAGGTCAATGACTGCTCACTGGGAAGTCAGGGTTTCACAAAGTTTGGAGACCATTGTTCTAAAAATTGTTCACTCACATCTGCACCATACAGGAAAAATGACATAATGTCTAAAAATAGGAAAATACAAACATGATCATGTTTACTTAATATTTCGTCACATATACATCAAATTTACAGTAAATATTCATAATACAAATGTTTTTCTATCCAGAAGCTGTGTGTCTAACATGTATCAGACAGTGGTTTACATGTTAGCCTGCCTCAAAATTAAACCTGATTGCAACTAAATTTTTTGCTATATTCTTTTTAAAAGTTTGTTTTTTTGTCCAACATTTGATTGGAAGAATAAAAGGTCATGAGAGAGACAAGAATATAACCTACCAACATTCTGAGAGAGTCTCAATAATGTATTAGTTAATACACTTGTTTTGTAGATTGGTTATTGGTTACTGAACTGACATCACAGCACCCCAGGCAGACACATAGGTGCTCGAGCTCCCCCCAACAGATATCGAAGGGTGTGCATACTTTTTGTAGATTTCCTTGCTTGATCTGCTGGAGAACCAAACAACAGTACAAGAACTCTGTATCACCTGCTGGAGCTCATTGAAAATATTACAACTTTTATTTTAGATATGGAGTCCTTGGATAAATTCCCCAGATGGAGTAAGATGTTTACCTGATGTTACAGCTCTCAGGACAATCTAACTACAAATTGATACTAGATAAACATTGGGAAGTAAAGGCCACATATGCTATGTTTACTATAATACCCATCTTGGGCAATTTGTCAAAGAAAAATACAGACTTCACATCATATTCCAATTTAGTGACATGAAAGTGGGTTCATTTGTTGTTTTACTTAAACATTCTGCAGTGTTTGTCACTTAGTTTTATATTATTTATGCAAATGATAAATTTCACGTCAGTTTCACTGTAGTTCTATGTCATATACATCAGTTTGAGTTTTCTTTGTATATTTTATCTTGCAATGTGTGGGCCGGCTGCAACTTTTGAGAAAATATCATTGTTTAAATTACAGTTAAAAATCTCCTTTCCAGCTTTCTTACAATTACAGCAATTCCTTGTTGCAATGAATTATATGTACAGGGTGTTCAAGATAAAAGTAGCCTATCAATGGAGTTAACCTGGCATGTATTTATGCAAATGAGAAGGTTCAGTTATGACGTAGCATAGGTCAAGGTTGTGTGATGGTGTGTAATTGTAGTGCGGGAAGTGGTGATGAACAAATTTGACGTAGGATGAGCTAGTCAGAACCGGTTTGAATAGCAAATAGACACAAGGCAATACATACCTGTCAACTTTTGATTTCTCAATAGGGCTACTTTTATCTTGAACATTAGCATCATTCTATCTAGATGGGAACAAGGAGTTTTTTTGCAAGAACCCCAGAGGAATCCCGAGATCATTCCATCTAGTAACTTACTCAGTATTATGTTTTTCTTCAATAATTCATACATAATTTTGATTTCTAAAACAAGAAATATTTGTTAATAGATAATAATCCACTTTTGCAATCTCACATGAAAAATGTAAGCAGTATTATGCATATTTTTTTTTTATTTTGCATTTTTGAAGTATATAAATTAAAAACCCTAACACAAACTTTAAATGGGTTAAAAGGGTCTAAAGACAAGGGATTGATTTTATTGAACCAAATTTCCTGATATGATTCTGTCCCTTTCTGCAGAAATGGCACTCCACCTGCCAAAAGTGTTTCACAAAACATGAGCTCTGTAGCTCTAACAATCCTAAGAAACTGTGGAAAAAAATACCCATGTAAACTTAACGTCTTGATACAGATTTGAACCTACAACCATCAAATGCAAGGCAATGTCTTAACCACTTTACCACATAGACCTCCAAGTTAAGTGGTTTAATGTCACCTATGAAAATGTTTTAAACACACAGAATTTAATGTTGTTATTGTTTTATAAATTCAGATTAAGATGTTTGTTTTTCATAAATTTTTACTGATGCATACATTTTATGAGTATTGTCTATGTATGAATACAAAGATCAGAATAATAAAAGCCTGCATATTCCCAGGTGTAACATATGGGTGTGAAATGTGGACATTCAACAAGGCAGTGGAAAACATGTATGTGCTTTTGAATATAAGTGTTACAGAAGAATCATGCATATATCATGGACAGAGAAAAGAACAAATCGATCTATCCAGAAAGAACACAAAATCAAAGAAAACTGACTGCCACAAATAAAAATGAGAAAATTGAAGTATTTTGGACATATTTTCTTTTTTTTTCCGATCCAGAAGCACTTGAGCTGAAAGCTCTTCGCTCGGTGTCATGGACATCGTAACCCTTCAGCTCGGTGCCATGAACACCGTAAATCTGGGGAACCTGTAGCTTTTCTGCCAGTCCGCGGAGTTGAACCCGCACTTACAGAGGACTAGTCACCCGTAGTCCAACGTGCTATGAATACGCTGGCATTTTGGACATATAAAGAAACATGAAGTGTTGGAGAAGACCACAATGGAACGAGGCACCATGGTAACAAGGAGAAAATAAAGGTTACGGAGAAGATGGATTCAGGATGTAACTGAAAAGTTGAGCATGACAGATGCAGAGGCAGGACATCTGGTCTACGAGAAGATCGAGAGAAACTCCGAAGAACTGTTAGGGTAGCTCTGAACAAGCTATGCGATGAATGAATACTTTTTTTAATGATCATTATTAATGTCTTTGAAAAACTTTTCTTAACTCTAATATCTTTATATCTTACAAATTGCTAATGCTTCCATTTTGAAATTTAGAAATCAGTTGCATTTTGCTTTATTCATTAACAAATGCAATGAATGAGAGATTTTGTACATTTTGTATATTATTTGTTAAATGTATTAAAATTATTTTGTTTATGGTTCCATCAATTTATTTAACCTGCCTGAAGCCTTTGCTTTTTCCCCATTGAAATAGTGAAGTTGTCATTTTTTCAACTTTGAGATATTATAATTCATTTCCAAATAAACAAAGGAGTTCAGTAAATTGGTATGTACAAGGAAACTAACATAAAAATAACAGGTAGTAACAAAACCATAACTCAGTCATTAGTTTTCATATCATGAAATAAAACATTGTTTATATGAGTCATAACTTCATTAGTTTGTGATTGTCAAATATGTTGTTGCAATCAATATACACAACTTGTTTTGGTGTGTTATGTTTGTTTACCAAAAATACAACATAAGCTCTTTTTGTGTTAGTTTATCCATTATTATTTATGCATATGTAAGAGAATTCTTTTTTTTTCGATCAAAAAGCACTTGAGCTTTCAGACCCTCGGCTTGGTGTCATGGACATCGTAACCCTTTGGTTCGGTGCCATGAACACCATAAATCTGGAGAACTGTGTCTTTTCTGCCAGACCACGGAAATGAACCCGCAATCACAGAGGGCTTGTCACTCGTAGTCCAACGCGCTACGAACACGCTGGGCAGATGGGCATGTAAGAGAATAAGTACCTTTATTTTATATTTTTTAATTGAAAAGCAAAAATAGTTTACTAAAGGCACGTTAACTGACTTCATTATCATTATACCATATAATGTTTTTTGGGTTGTAATTTTTAATTTATTTTATTGTAAAATAATGTTTATATTGTGCATTTTCTTAAAAGAAATTATTATGGCCTAATAGCCTTAATTTTTTTAAATTACTGTAATTGCTTTCTTGGCATATGAACCAGAAACTATAGACTAAACTAATAATTATACATTTTTTAAAAATAATGTTTTTTTTTTCTATTCTCTATTTTTAAGTCATTTGAAATCAGTATTTAAACAAATGCTAAATATATTTTAAGTAACTGTATTTTTGAATAATTTTATAATTATGTATTCAAAAATGTATGCAAATTACATCTTTTTATTTTCCATTCATATAAATTTCTATGAACTCTTCTATTTGCACACCTAATATAGCACACTGTTAATTAAGAGTTTAAGAATAGTAATTATTTAGTGTAACTTATTTTTTCTGTATTTAGTTCATTTTCATTGTTCATGTTAGATGGTTATGTTTATCACAATGTCTGCAGTCCTTATTAAACCCAGTTGGCAGACTTCTAAAGTTCTAGCTTACATTCTACTAGCTTGTAGCTGGTTCATATTCATAATTCTTTATCATCATGTGTCTCTTGATTTATCCCTGTTTTTACATCATTCCCGACACACCCTGTCTTCAGCAGATTGGTTTGTTTTCTGTCTTGGCTGTTTGAGATACTATTTAATTTTCCATAGTTGATTGTAAGCAGAAGATTAGTATCTTTACATAAGTTTCTTTCTCTATGACTAGAACTTTAAGCAATTCTTACTTGTTTGATGTTTCCATCATTAAAGGTATGGTCAACTTCATTGGAAACAATAGTGACACCTGTTGTCTCACACCATCCTTCAGGGGATCACTGCTTATTGATCCACTACTGATTATTTGTCCAGAATGAAAATGTTTCTAAGATCATTACTGACCATATCTGAAGTTTATGACTCTATCCATCATGTTTAAAAAAACATTGTTGGGTTGGTGACCCCTACTCCTTCGCCCAGGATGTAGCTAATCTGAAATATAAATGAAAATCATTTTTCTAAATAGAACAGTTGTGGAGACAATTATTTCTTACTACACACACATTCAGTTTAGCTAAAACCAAATTCTATTTTAGCATAATTAGCTAAAACCAAATTCTATTTTAGCATAATCTGTTAAAAGAAGTATGTATATTGTTGTTGGGAAAAGAAAACGTGGAAGACCAAAGACCACTCTTCGAAGAACCATCCAACAAGAAAGTAAACTATTGGGATGTAAAACCATACAAGATCTCCAACTGCTAGCAAAGAACCGTATCACATGGAGATCTAAAACCTCTGCCCTATGTGCCGCCTTTGGCATGAAAGGAACAAACTAACTAACTAACTATATTGTTGTGACTTGAATGTTAATTCTTGACTATTTCTTGGCTGTTTGTGTGTCCAAATTAATTTTTTCCATTTGCCTAACCATTTGCATACCGTTTCTGTTTTAAATTGAACATCACATTAGCCATCTTTAGAACAAACAAGTACAAATAACTCTCAAACATAGTCTTCAATGTTACCAGTGGGACTAGAACTACACTTGTGTTTAATTTACATATTAAAGATCTTAACACCCTGGCATGTATTAAGGCGTACCCATCTATTGCTAAAGAAGATTCTGTTCTTTCATCCTTTTAAACATTAGTGGGGAAAAACAAATTAATTGAAACATACTCCACACTCTGCCCTTTAAACATCCGGTTCTGCTTGCACAACGATCAGTTCCAAACTTCTTTAATTGCTGGATAGATTTAATATCCTTCTTAGTGTCTTCATCCAACAGGAGCTGTCAGAGGCACAAAAGATGTCCCCTATATATCTTCAACTCCCCGATTTTGCAAGTTTGGTATACAGTAGCTACAGAGCAAGCTAGGATTCTTCCCATGTTTATGCAGCAGTCGTCAATATCTATGGAATCTTTGAAATAATTATTGACTTTGTGTCGGACGGCAGACTTTGCCATCACATCACATATATTTCTTTTGGACTCTCTGCCTTGACTTCCTAGCAGTGTCTTTTACCTGCCCGAGTGGTTACCGGGGCCCGAATTTGGGGTATAAAGAATAGAACCACTGTTTCCTGCCACGCATGTCGTAAGAGGCGACTAAGGAGGTTTGGATGAAATCGGATGCACGTGTCCTAAACATGTAGAAGTCTATGTGTTAGGGGCCTACCAAACCAATGTGCAACGTATACATGTTTTTGGCAAAGATCAAATATATCACAAAGAGTGATTAAAATTGATTGTAAAGAACAAACACAAAGAAGAAGATTCCCCCAGAGTGGTTGCAGGGAAGGAGTCCTAGCAGTCTTCTGTCTGGCATTCTTCCACAATATACATAATGGATTCTTATGGCCACTATAACATGTTGTGTACCAAATACAAGATTCTACCTTCTGTGTTGCGAAGTTTTTGACCTTATTAAGAAGAACCACGATGGTGAAATGATCACTTTCCAGAGCTCAAGGACATTCAATGAAGCAAAAACCGAGTTGGTAATAGAGATTAATGTCAAATAGATGATGCCATCTGTGTCCTCATGTCTGATCACAAATCAATGTGGAATCCATCATTCAAAACAGACAGGTCAGAGCTTAGTAGAGTCTGGCTCAAAACAATGCCCAGTATATTTTCATTAGCATTGCCCCACTCTTACGATCAAGCCTTGAAATCACCTGCCATGAGATACTAGAATAATAAATTGCATAACATTGTTAAGGAAACAAAACTAAGCTCACATCTGCTCAACGGTATTGAACATTTTAAAATGTTACAAATAAACTAACAGCTACTACATAAATGTGATCATTTCCTCAGCATGTTACAGCCATTAAGTATTTTACTTGAACTTAAGTGTGTTTGAAAATACCAATACAGTGAATATAATGTCAATTTGTGTTGCAATTTTTAACATTTTGTTGCATTAAATACTTTTTCATATTATATAAAGCTTCCATTGTTGTTTGTTTACATTACAAAGAAGATTATAGAAATTGCAACGTAAAATCCAGACCTTCAAAAATAAGTGTTACAGACGGGTACTACATATTAGTTATATAGAACATAAGATGAACATTTATGTAAGAGACCAAATAAACATCCTTGCAGGTCGACAAGTGCCACTCTTGACAATCGTGAAAAGGTGTAAGCTTGTGTGGTTTGGGCATGTGATGAGATATGGCTCACTCTCCAAGATTATCCTACAGGGAACAGTTGAGGGTGGAAGAAGGAAAGGAGGGCAGAGGAAATCCTGGTTTTACAACATCAAGAGCTGGTCAGGACAGAGTTTCTCCACACTCGCTCAAGGAGTTGAAAACAGAGACTCATGGTGTGCTTTTTTTACTGATGTCTCCACAGTGACACTTCTACGACCCTAACGGGTTATGAGTTTTATTATTATTATTATTATTATTATTATAGGAATACTTAATGAAACCTCACTTAATGATAATGATCACACAAGTATCTTATTCAGCTCACTAAAACAGTTTAATCAAATTGAACAAATTAGTTATCAATGTTTTACTAACTGTTAAAAAAATTTCTATTGTCGTACATTTCAAGCAATGATGGCAACAGCTTTACTTATGTATTAAAACAAGTCTAAGAGTGTATTCGAACGTGACTATATACATCTATTTCTTCTAGAATGGATGCTCTTATGACATCTGGAAATCCACTTTGTAACTCATAAAGCATACCATTAGCACAGCTACCTATAATTTAAGTAGTTGTGGTTGAGAAACTGAGCACAGTACTTAGGACTAAAGACATATAAACTTTCACACATACGTCCAGGATTATATTAATTATCTCTCTCCAATACATGCTACTCAACTCTGAAACCTGGCCAAATTCCAACCCAAAAGATCATAACCAAAGCTACCTAGTCCAGATTACATTCTCAAATGCAAGATTAGCTTAGAATGAAAAGAAATAGTCAAGATCAGGAACAAGATATTGAAAATATCTCATCGTTTTTCTGAAAGTTTAGTTTTTCAAGTCAATCTCATTGTTTATTGGTTACTGAAATGATGTGACAGCACTCCTGGCAGACCCATAGGTGCTCAGTCTCTCCCAACAGATGTCAAAGGGTATTCATACTGATGGATCCTGTGGCTTGCTGATTAAACATACTTCTCTCTTCCTCAAGCATCCAGTTCTACTTGTATAACAAGTTATTCCAAACTCTCTAAATCCCTCGATTGATTCAATGTCAATTTTAGTGTTGTCATCTAACAGTAGGTCGCCAAGAGACAGAAGAACATCCCCTTTGTCTATCCTCAACTCCCCAATGATCGATGCTTTCGATGCAAGCATGTCTGCTCTCTTGTTGCCACGAACATCTGCATGATCAGGACAGTAGATACATGCAAGTCTCTGGAGGTTGGAAACCTCTACAAACAACATCCACTCATACCGTATCCTGCCATTCTGGATCTTCTGAAGCCTTAACTGAGAGTCAGAAACAACAATGGCCCCTGTAAGTGGAGTCCCAGAGAGTCAATCTAAAAATAAAAGCACTACATGCAGAAATACTTCTTGTACAAATTCACAGTAAAGGTAGATTCCCTCTTCCAGATGGTGATGGGTAGGCATGCTGATAGTTTCAGTACCATGCTGACACTCACCCATCCTCACAGGGGTTTCAGCAAATTATAACTGAAGCAAACCATGTAATTTTGAAAGACTGGTCTAACAACAAACAAAACTCGGCAGCCCGCACCTGTGGAGCACCTAAGCAGTCCCCAGAGCACATCCTGCAAGACTGCCCTAGTTTGAGTAGTGAGAGATGGGAGATCTGGCCAACAGAAACAACCATACAAGACAAACTATGGGGAACCGGCGAAGACCTCACAAGCGCACCGCCCTGTTTATGACACATACCGGAGTAGTCCATAGAGATCATACTCATTACTCTGCAAATTAGTAATTTATGTCGAAAACCTGCACAAGTAGCCAATATCGTTAATTTGCAATGTATTTGTTTCGTTTTGTACATTTCCAATACTTGTAATAAACTTATAGACTATGTTTCATTAGTTTCAAGTATATAATGAGTTTTATCATCATCGCCCGAGTGGTTACCGGGGCCCACATTTGGGGTGTAAAGAATAGAACCACTGTTACCTGCCACGCATATCGTAAGAGGCGACGAAGGAGGTTTGGCTGAAATCGGATGCACATGTCCTAAACGTGTAGAAGTCTATGCGTTTTGAGCTTACCAAACCAATGCGCAACGTATACACGTTATTGGCAAGGATCAAACATATCACAAAAAGTGATTAAAATTGGTCGTAAAGAACGAACGCAAAGAACGATGTTATTTTATAATACTATACTATATTATAAAAGCTAATAGTATTAATATATCATATAGTAATATTAAGGTCATATACATCAACGTTTAGACCACTCTGCTATATTATTATAGTACTAGTATTTTCAGTAATGTACTAATAATAATATATTCAATAATTTATATATTGTGACAATAATTTGCATTATAAAACTCAAGTTAGAAGACAGAATTGATGCATTTGAGATGTGGATATATAGAAGAATAGGCAGGGTTTCATGGACAGAAAACAGACAAATAAACAAGTTTTAGGAAAACTAGGCATGAAGAAACAACTATTAAGAGAAATAACATTCAGACAAGTAAAGTATTTTGGCACATAAAAAGACATGCCACCATGATAAAATCTTTACTAGAGGGGAAAGTTAACGTGCAAAGAGCAAGAGGAAGACCGAGAGATAAGTGGGAGAGAAATTTAAATAAATGGACTGGATATAGTCTGGCAGAGTGCAACACCAAGGCGAAATACAGAGGATGCTGAAGATTCATAGCAGCCAACATTCAATGCGGAGACGGCAACTGATGATGATGATCTTCTTCTTTGCGTTCGTTCTTTACGACCAATTTTAATCACTTTTTGTGATATGTTTGATCCTTGCCAATAACGTGTATACGTTGCGCATTGGTTTGGTAAGCCCAAAACGCATAGACTTCTACACGTTTAGGACATGTGCATCCGATTTCAGCCAAACCTCCTTCGTCGCCTCTTACGATATGCGTGGCAGGTAACAGTGGTTCTATTCTTTACACCCCAAATGTGGGCCCCGGTAACCACTCGGGCGATGATGATAAAACTCATTATATACTTGAAACTAATGAAACATAGTCTATAAGTTTATTACAAGTATTGGAAATGTACAAAACGAAACAAATACATTGCAAATTAACGATATTGGCTACTTGTGCAGGTTTTCGACATAAATTACTAATTTGCAGAGTAATGAGTATGATCTCTATGGACTACTCCGGTATGTGTCATAAACAGGGCGGTGCGCTTGTGAGGTCTTCGCCGGTTCCCCATAGTTTGTCTTGTATGGTTGTTTCTGTTGGCCAGATCTCCCATCTCTCACTACTCAAACTAGGGCAGTCTTGCAGGATGTGCTCTGGGGACTGCTTAGGTGCTCCACAGGTGCGGGCTGCCGAGTCCCTGAGACCCTTTCTGTGGAGGTGTACTCTGAGACTGCAGTGTCCCGTTCTAAGTCTGAAGACTAGCAGCGGCGAAACATGTAAAAACAAAATACTGTAGTTTTACAAAGTACACAAACATTAACAATACACAGCAAGCAACAGTTCGACCAAAAGGCCTTTATCAAGCAAAGGATACACCAGAATAGTGAATAAATTCACTTCTAAAACGGCAGACAATTAGACAATATATACAATTAGACAATAACTCTCTAACGGCCCTAGTAACCAACACCAGTCAGACAAGAGGAGAAAATCCGTTCAAATATAACTGCTTCCATATATCTTGGAAGTGTTATCAGCAACGATGTAGGAACTAGATCTGACATTACAAGCCGAGCAAGTAAAGCACGAAGTCCATTCTTGACCCTTCAGGTGGTCTGAAAATCAGCACAACACAGCAACAGCATTAGAGTCAAGAACAAAATATACCGCAGCTGTGTGCTACCAACTTTTTATACGGATCAGAATGTTGGAGAATGACAAAACAAGAGATATGTCCAAACTCTCCACCTTCCATATAACTTATCTTCGAAAGATATTGCGCATGTTCTTTGCCAAATAATATCTCTAACCAAAAGCTGGGTAACCACTATACACAGGTAAACGCCCTGCTTCTAGGAACATGTACCATGTCAGACCCTGTGCGCATATGCCGATGTCATCCATGTTGCTTTTAACATCTACACAGCTTCTTCTCTTCTTTTTCAAACGTTTTATATCGACCACCTGTTAACTATGCGATGTAATCTGTATGTGATCTGAGCCTAAGAGCGATTGTACGTTGTGCCAGTTATGCGCCTACAAGTAGACCAGCACATCCGATTTCTGCGACGCTTTTTATTTACTAGGCTAGCATCCTTAAATGCCCCTACCACAATCACCTCTTACAACATGGCATGTAGGTCGCAGTGGTACTATTCTTTGCTTCCTGTGCGGGCTCCGGCACCACACGGGCGATCATCTACACAGCAAATGAACCAGAAATTTACGTTTGCAGGTGACATCTTAATATTAATATTCTGGATCGGATAGACAAGACAAGAAATGGCCCAAGACACCAAAGAGCATCGTATACCATCTCGCGTTGGTGTAAGGAGTCTCGCTGTCCTGTTAATTCTGACAAGACGTGTATGTAATGTTGCTCTTTGTGTAAGTTCATTGTCAAATCTTACTTACTGGTCAGGCCATTGAGCGTCGTATAAAGCTGTCACATCTAGGAATAACCTTTGATCGCGATCTGTTTCTCTTTGAATCTTGCAAAATCTGGTTTGAAATGTATAACATTCTCCAATTCTGTCTCTCTCCAGTTACTTTCTGTTTTCAATGGAGCTCCTGGTTAGAGCTTACCAGTAACATTTATATTCGTTTTTAAGTTCAGCATTTCTAATGAATAATATTGTTGCAACGTATAACTAACATTAATATTCATTTTTGTATTCAGCTTTCACATTGAAAAAGTGCTGTAATTGTTCAAATACAATACACTCAAATTCGTGGGGCATAAAAGCGCAAAATATCGCAGGTTAAACCTGGCTGTGGTTAAACGGTGTAGCCTACAACAAACCATACTTTCTCCCTGGCTCCAATCAAAAAGAGCTGTTTATATTACTTGACGTTAGCTGAAGTCTATTAGCTGTCTATCGCAAGCGATAATTACAACTGCCTCATACACGTGTTGCTGCACCTCTCTGGTGTGTGTGAATGTGACTGTAGAGTCCAACACTGGAACGCAATTCCCTACCACAGGTGGGACATACATGATCCGAGTTGGACATGTTGGTATTGCGTGGTTTGTCTTTTATAGGGCAGCTCGTTTTCTATGCGCCTCAGCAGTACAATGAACTTATGATGAATGCGAGCTCTTATTCTGGCGTTGCAATACAATATTTCTAAGATGGACTCCAGGGGGTAAACGAAAACGTGGAAGACCCAAGACAAACTGGAGGAGAACTATAGAGCAAGAACTGAAAGAAATGAATCATAGCTGGAACACAATACAGAGGAAGGTCAAGATTAGAGAAGAATGGTGTGCGTTTGTTGCTGCCCTAAAAACCAAGGGCGTAACAGGCTAAAGAGGGAATACAATATTTAGCGATCTTGCTAATAAATCCTTATAGTATCTATATCGAAGCATTTAGAGAAACGTTATAAATGTTTTTGAAGTTTTTTCCTATCACTAACCGATCATTGCTCTCATTTAGCTCGTCATACATCAGTTGTTGTGGGACGCGTTTATCAGGCATCAATGAAACGCGACTGGCCCATCTCACCTGGACCTTTTGCAATCGAGTGTGGATACTTACAACAATCTTGGCTCGAATGAGGACGTCAGTACTTGGAGCGTTGTCCTGCCATTTTATTTTGAGCAGTCTGCGGAGACAACTTGTGCAGAGGTGGTTTCGTTTTCTTGTGTGTCTGCTATATCGCGGCCTTCGTAAATAAGTCGGTCGTGGCTATATACTTCCCATATCGCACTGGTGTACGCTAGGATAGTGAGCCATATAACTCGGTAAATATTCAGCCTTGTAGCGTCGCTAGCCCCTTTCGCTCTCAAACGCAGTCTTCCAATCGCAACACTGACTTTGGATATTCTATTATTGACCTCAGAGCTGATGTTTGTCGTTTTGCATATGATGCTGTCAAGATATGCAAGGTTGTCTGTTGACAGAAGACGCTGGTGTTTAATACTGATGGCCGAGTTATGGCAGTCCTAAGTCTGCGTTAACAAGCTGTAGATGTACTCATATGTTATCCACAAGTCGGTTACATGACGGTAGCAAAGTCACAAACTAACGGTTAAGTAACGAGTATTTGTAGCAAAAGTAACGATATTAAACTGGTTCGAAAGTACGTCCCTGGTATAGTATCACTAACAAATTTTGCTTAATTGGCTTCAATTTTAGAAAGATAGTTCTAACCATATTATGCAGGGCCTAAAAAAGGATAAGGTCAGTACAATGATGATAACTTGGTTTTCATTTTTCAAGCGATAAAAATGATTTTTGCACCGGTCCTGTCTCAAAACTGGGGTCATTTCCGCTAACAACAAGTCGCAGATAAATGTCAACAAACATTTCCTCAGAAAAACGTGCTAAAGATAACGTTATACATGTATAGACTGTCCTTTGGGGAGAAGAAATTGTTTGCTGTGTATATCCAATGCCTACCTTTTAAATCAATGTATTCATATTTTGTGCTCAGTAATAAGTACACTAATTTTTGAATGTAATGCTACTCAGAACTTATCTATTAATTATTACTTACTTATTGACTTATAGTATACTAACAGTAACACTTAGCACACTTAAGAAGAAGTAAGTACACACCGTCAAACAGTAAAATTCGTTTCATATAGTGAAATAAAAACATTTAACATTTGGCTATGTATATTTATAACAAGTGGATTAGTGTGACATATTTCATTTTTAAATGCAAAAACATATTAACAAAAACATAAAATATGAAACATATTTTCACTCACCATTTGTCACATTTAAAAAAAAAATTGTAGATTAAATGTATCCATATTTGCAAATATAAGAGACGGATAGAAATACAAAGATTAGAATAGAGCATGCATGTTTCCAGTGGCAATTTATGTGTGGGAAGCATGGACATTTAACAAAGTAGGGGGACAACATATATGTACTTTTGAATATAAGTGTTGTTACATAAGAGTCCTCTGTACATCATAGACAGAGAAGAGAACAAATAGATCTATACAGAAATAACTCAAAATCAAAGAAAACTGACTAATGCTACAAATAAGAAAATTGAAGTATTTTGGACATATAAAAAGACACAAAGAGTTGGAGAAGACCATTATGGAAGGAGGCATTCCGGCAAAGAGGAGAAGAGGAAGACCATCGACAAGATTGATTCAGGATGTGATAGATGATTTGAGCATGGCATCAACAGAGATGGAACATCTGCAATTTTAGAGAGACAAATTCTGTAGGATTGTTAGGGTGACAAAGTTCTGCTCAGGTCAAGCTATTGGATGATGATGCAATATCACATTATTCATTATATACATTTTACGGAAAAATATTCAGTTTGAACTGTGACCAACAAAAATTAAATTATATATACCTAGACAGACCTGGAGAAAAAAGCTGGAGACTGTTGTGAAAAGGATAGGTAAAACATGGAAAGAATTGGAACGGATAACAGAAGAGAGAAAGAAATGGAAGAAGTTTGTTGAAGACCTGTGCTCAGTTGGGAGTTGAAAGGTAAAGAAGAAGAAGATATTTAACAAACAAACATCAGCCATTAAAATATATATACTCTATAAGCATATTAATCTATATGCTAAACAAATTTTAACCATTCTTTATCTTTTTATTTTGACCTAATAAACCTGACGTTGACAGAATCTTGAATCCAAATCTGCACTACATAGTTGTCTTCTTCTTCAATGATTCAGCGGCACTTGAGCTCTTGCACTTCGGCCCATAGTTGTCAAGCTGACATATTTCATTTACAGACTGACACTCAACAAAATGGTTTTCTGATGGAAACATCCCATGTTTGACCCCTTAATGTACATTTTTTCTATTAGAGAGAAAATAAAAACCGATGACTTACAAATGCGTGGCGACAGCTTTTGGCAAGTGGTCTTAATTTTACATCTGTATACAATGTCACAGCATACTCTTAGAAATGGGAGCAGAGCACTATAATGACAGTTAGTGACTCACAGATTATGAAGCTACCTTGCAAGGACAAACTATAAAAGTAGTTTGTAATAAAGGTTAAGGACTAACCTTACAAAAAGTTGATGATATTCCTCTAAAATGTGTTATCATTTCACTGCTATGCATGTTTCAATTGTTTCATAAGTTCTAAACAATATATAAATATATTTTTGTTTCGCTGCTCTTCTTGACCATTTTGATCATTCTTATTATGATATAAAAGTAGTCTTTGCCAAGAACAGTTAGAACGTTGCGCCCCCATTAGGTCCCTATTAGTGTAGGATGAGCGCATCCTAAACCAAAGTTTTCGGCCTCAGAATATATAAATATAATAATAAATATTTTGTAAATGTAATACAAAAAATAATTAATTAAACATTACTAATAACTATCAAGGCTTCACAACTACTAAGGATGTAAGCCTTAAGAGAAGCTAGTATTTCTCTATCTACTGAAGTGCTGAGCATATTAAGGGTATGAGAAACAAGAGAAATATGTCATTAGTGGTGCTGGCAGAGAAATTGATTGAATAATGAGTGGCAATAGTTGTAACTAAACACAAAGAAGGGAATTAGGTTAAGATAATTTAAAATATGTATATTTACCTGGTGAGGATCTGTATCTTAAGCAGTAGTGAGATCGATCACAAACCGAATCGTACCTGGTTCAAACTCTGCAGTGGGCAAGTTTGGAAGCAAATTCGTTTCCGTGGGATTTTTACAGAAGGTAAAAATAGACGTCACCGTTCAGAAAGCAATGACAAATAACTGAACGTATAAGTGGTGCTTCGAAATCAACGACTTGTTTACTGTGGTTGATGGCTATGTCCTGTAAAGGATATACTACGATTTTCATTTTCATAATTACCTGATAGTCATCATTACCCTTGAATAGTAGTGTAATGATGCAGCAGTAAAGCAGATTTGATCATTAGCAGTAAAGCAGATTTGATCATTAGCAGTAAAGCAGATCTTATTTTTAGCAGTAAAACAGATTTGATTATTAGCAGTAAAGCAGATTTGATTATTAGCAGTAAAGCAGATTTGATTATTAGCAGTAAAGCAGATTTGATCATTCATGAACTATTATCTGATACTATTGTACATAGTTATTCAACTGTGTTGTGTGGTGCGAAACCAGGTTGTAGATGCTCAAGTAGGGTAGGATTGTTGCTGTGCACAGTGGAGTTTTTTTTTACAACCACCTACGGCATGAGGATGTAGATTTAGGCAGCTCTGCAAAAATGTTCTGAGATGGTGCTAAAGAGGGCTGTCATTGTGTCAGACCATGCAAGGTTTAAAATGGTTGACCTCAGTCTGAGCTCTAGTAATCTCCACAGTCTCTCCATAATAATAATTTTCATGATGATAACACTGCCGTCAACGGCGATGCAATCCTGAGACAAATAAAATGTAACATCAAGCAAGACATGAATAAGCATGCGAATACAGATGAGACACATGTATAACAAGTGAACTATAGGGACTATCAGCATACGCATCTTTCGCCATCTGCTGAAAGGGACTGAACCCCCTATAGATCTACTGGGAATGCAGTGACATCATTTTTGTTAGTTAACTCAACATTTTTAAAACTTACTGAAAAATATATATTTACACTAATGATAGCTTGATAAGTGCATTTTTTAATCAAAAACACTGTTTGTTGGTAAACCATTGGCCGTTTAAAGAATATAAGAATGTCTGTGGGACCTATCATTCTGATAATACATGAATGGATCAGCACAGAATGCAATAAAGAATGGAGGAGCAGGAGTGTATATAGAATACCCATAAAACATTTGTGATGTAATCAGTTTTCTTCCTTTTTTCTCTTAGCCCTTTTGAAACATTATGTAATAAACCATGTTAAACCAAAAATCCACTAAATTTTCATAGCATTTCACACCTACCCTTGTACTGCCTCACACTTCCCTGGGGAGGCTAATCCTGCCAGGTTGAGAACCACTGGTCTAGCTACACCAACCAGATAAACTGTGAGGGTGACATTACTTTAATAATTCAATGACATTGATTGGGATAGTTGCTGGTACTTAATTCTGTGGTATTGGGTAGACAAATCATGTAGGTGCTGGCATTATGTGATGTTGCTTGTCGGATGTGAGGAAATCTCATACTATGCATAGTTGATAGCTACACTACTACCATAGCTCATGGACAGCTTCCTCTTTGATCCTACCAGACTGGAATGATGTGGCCTGTTTCTAGGAACACCACAAAGAGCAGAAGTAGAGTGTAAATCAGCATCGATAGCTACCTCACACTAGATTCCATCATCTTATTCACAGCATCTTCAGCCCCAATGATGTCAGTCTCAATATTTCCTTTTCTGTTTACCAGCATTCAGATCCATAGAAATGTACTGAAAATGCTTAGCTCTCTTTATTCTTAATTTTGTTTTTATATTTTACTGATTAAGTCTCCGAATATTGTTTGATTAGCAATAGGAATTATGATTTAAAAAATATCTCTGCCAGCTCCCCTATGGGGTAGTAAGACTGCAGTAAAACTTGGTAAATAGTGAAACACGGACAAACAAAGTACTATAGTTTTACAAAATACATAAACAGTGACGATAAACAGCAACGTTTTGACCAACAAGGCCTTTATCAAGCAAACGAACAAACAGGAGTGACAAATTAAAATGAAAATCTTACCTACACGTCAACGAATAGTTGCAGCAATATGGCACGAATATCGAAAGGCCTTGTTGGTCAAACGTTGCTGTTTATCGTCACTGTTTATGTATTTTGTAAAACTATAGTACTTTGTTTGTACGTGTTTCACTATTTACCAAGTTTTACTGCAGTCTTCTCCCTATTTCGATATTCGTCGCCATATTGCTGCAACTATTCGTTGAGCGTAGTAGGTAAGATTTGTTTCATTTTAATTTGTCACTCCTGTTTGTTCGCTTGCTTGATAAAGGCCTTGTTGGTCGAAACGTTGCTGTTTATCGTCACTGTTTATGTATTTTGTAAAACTATAGTACTTTGTTTGTACGTGTTTCACTATGGGGTAGTACTATGCTTTCCAGGTATGTGAATTATTTACTGTTTCCACCTCGTAGTTCACTTTTTCACTTATGTAGATTTCGCATGCAAGTAAAAAAATTTCCTTTAGAGCTTAGTTCTCATTTACTGAGATTATGCTGAAGAATTCTATAGGGGCAGAGGAATTAAGGCTGCTTGCCCAAGGCTGTTGCCATGCAGGTCATCAGTTTTTTTTCATCTTTTCAACAGAAAACCTTTTGACCTTACCATGGGGTCGAACACAGGATGTTTCCGTCTGAAAACTCTGCCGCATTTAACCATTCGTTCACACACTCTGTGCGTGCACAGAGTGAATATTGCAATAAAAGAGCTGAATAGTAATATACATTCAGGAAGTATTTCACTGAAAATAGAATTGATGTAATAGTAGGTCATATTTAAAGCACTTGTATTACAAAATAAATCTGTGTAGTGTTTACTACCCACTTGTAGTTATCTGTTGAGATAAACTTATGTCTAGTATTCGGAGTTGTGCTAATTAAAAATAATATATCTTTGTGATAGAGTGATGTAATGATAATTTGTGTTTATTGATGTAGTATAGAGGCCTGGCTAGTTTAGTGAAAATTTCAAGTCATGTTAGTTATATTATTGCCTGTTTGCACCCCTGTGTTGCCGAGGCCCCCAAGGGAAGCAAAGAATAGTAACACTGTGACCTACAAGGCATATCGTAAGAGGCAGCTGAGGCCTAGGGAAACTACTGTAGTAAATAAATAGTGTTGCAGAAATCGAATGTGCTGGCCTACTTGTCGGTGCATAACTGGCACAATGTACAATCGCTCTTAGACTCAGATCACATACAAATCACAAAGAGTGGTTTAACAAGTGGTTGGTCTGAGGTATTAGAAGAAGAAGAAGGACCTGTTTATATTTTTAAAATAAGTTTAAAATAATAGCAAAAAAATTTCCAGTTGAAACCTCAAAAGGAAAAACAAGAGTATTTACCTTACTCTCAAAGAGGAAAAACTTGAAACAACTTTCATAACAACAAATGTGAGGAAAAAAAAAATACAAAGGTACTAACAAAAATAGCCCTGGAAGCTGTCAATAGGTACATGCCCAAAGGCAGAAGGCACAAGTACAAACCCTTCTGAAACAGAAACCTCCACAAGATTCATGACCAAGAATCTGCTTCATGATCAAAAAAGGAAACCAATCCATCTGTACTCAACATTCCTGAACACAGGAAACAACAAACTGTATTCAGAAGAGGAACTAAACTGCATTAGATCCAGCTGGAAAGAAATATGTACTGCTTTTGGTTACTAATTACTGAACCAACATCATAGCACTTTGAGCAGATACATAAATGCTCAAGTTCCCCAACAGATGTTAAAGAGTATGCATACTGATGATTCCTTTAGCTCGCTAGTTAAACACACTCCTCACTCTGTCCCTCAGGCATCCAGTTCTTCTTGTACAACATGCAATTATCCAAACTTCTTAAATCGCTAGATAGATTTAACATCAATTTTAGTAGCCTCATCTAATACACGGTAGACAAAATAACTGTAAAACATCCCCCTATCCATCTTCAGTTTATACTGTTGATACAAGCCTGTCTTTATCAGCTGATATATTATCAAACATTACATCACAACTGCTATGTTTCACCTTTAGTACATATATTTTATAATTTTAGTGGGTTTTTAAAGTTTTTTAGAATTTATGGCATAATATGTTTAGTTTCTTTGAGATGTGTTCTATATTACTGCTCTATCTTTGCAGCAACTACACATACACAGATTATATTCACACACTATTACAGAGTGCCTATTCAAACTATATAAGCAAACATCAAATATTTTATAACATAGATTCTAGAAAGTGATCACCCTTGTACCAGTAATATGATTTTAACAAATATAGTTCAGTCATATGGTGAACATAGTTATAGTGTAGGACTTGCCAGTGTTGGTGATATGGACATTAGAAATGGCACTGCCATTAAGCAAACCAATTCCTGCAGTGTTAAATAATCAATATTCTGTGTAATTTCTTTGAAATACAATGCAATCAAATGAAGACCTCTGGCCTGGACAATTGATTCACCAGGCAGCCATCTACAATAATTTGGAGCTCCTCCAATGCTTATTACAGGTAAGGTTTTAATTAGATCATATTATTTATCCTTTCTATGAACTACCATGCAATCAAATGAGAACTTCTGACCTTTGAAACTGATTCATAGGCAGCCATCTTAAATAATGTGAAGCTCTTCCAATGTTTATTGCAATTAAGATTTCAGAGAACAAATTTTACAAATGTTTTGTCTAAAGGTGAAAGATTGACTTTTTTGCGCTGGGTTTTACTCTATATGGCTCTGTCCCTCTCCATAGAAAAGGCACCCCACCTGCTGAGGGTGTTGCACGAAGTCTGTAGCTCTGGCAATAATCTTTGGGGTCTCTGGAAAGAACAGAACGGAGCGGTCCAGATTCGAACTCATAACCTTCAGAACTCAAGGCAATGGCTTAACAGCTACAGAGACCGTCGTATAATAGAGAAAATATAATGTTTTTGATATAGAGATAAAGGGAGAATGCTGAACACTGAAGAAGCGTTGCATGCTTTGACATATGCTTGAAAAGAAAATTATTGTTTCTTATGTATACACTCTCATGTGTCAAAATAAATCTGTTCAAAGATATCAGTGGTCAGCCCGGGCATTTGCAAGAAAGACTAGTATTCAGATACATGAAACTAGCAGGTGTTTTTATTATATATATTAACGTATATATATATATATATATTGGCAGTCTCTATGGCGAAGTGATTAAGATGTTTGCCTATCATTCTGAATGTTATGGGTTTGAATCTGGATTGAGTCATATGTGCAATTTTTTTCCGGAGATCACTAAAATTGTTGCTGAAGCTATGGAGTTTGTGATTTGTGCAACACTATGTATTTCTATGAGATCTATAGAAGAAAAGACAGGAATAACAGTCGGTGGACAAAATATGAACAATCTAAGATACACTGATGACACAATTCTCATGGCTACAAATGAACAAGATCTACAAGACTTGATAGGTATACTAGTGAGAGAAAGTGAAAAGAAAGGATTAAGCATGAATATAAAGAAAACAGAGGTTATGGTTGTCTCCAAGAAACAGGAAACACCAACATGTAATATCAAAATAAATAACACTGAAACAAGTCCATCGATTCAAGTATCTGGGAACATTCCTAACATCAGATGGAAGATGTACAACAGAGATTGGGAGTAGAATAGCTCAAATGAAAGCAGCTTTTGTGAAAATGAAGAACACACTATGCGTGAACTCACTACCAATGACATTGTGAAAACGAGTACTCCAGTGCTATATTGAACCAATACTTATGTATGGCAGCGAATCATGGACAATGAACAAACAATCAATACGATCATTGGAATCCACAGAGATGTGGTTTTACAGAAGAATGCTGAAAATTCCATGGACAGCAAAGAAAACAAATGTAGAGGTTTTAAATCAGGCACACAAAGAAACCTTATCAAAAGAATAAGAATCTGACAATCAAGGTTCTTCGGGCATATAATGCGAAGAGAAGGTTTAGAACATTTGGTGACTACAGGTAAAATTCAGGAAAGGAGAGATCGTGGAAGACAGAGGGAGAAGATGTTGGATGGCCTGACATCATGGTTCGACAAAATATCGATGTCAGAACTGATTACATGCACTGATTACTGATTACAAAGAGAGTTGTGGAGAGACATGACCGCCTACACACGGCACTTGATTGATTGATGTATTTCTGCTGACAGGGATGAAGCAATATGGGAAAACTCAGAGCAATGTAGTCAGTCCTTTGCCTTTAGACCCTTCCTTCCTTTCGTTCGCTTGATATATTGTCTATATAATCAACACTGTCTCTTGTATAAACTTCACTCTTTTGTAGCTCACACAGAGGTCCATGTAGTTTTAGGTTGAGTGTTGTTTCATGAGGCCAGTGAGTTTGCCTCAGTATATCATATTCGAGGCAGCCTTGAAGTATATGCTCTGCAGTACGATGTGTCTGTCCATATGTACAGATAGCTGAATTGCCAATCTTGCATTTTGTATACATGTAGCTGCGATTGTGTCCTGTTCTAAGTCGCAGAATGACAACTTGTTCCAATCTGCTCATATTATAGTAATCGTCTTGTGTTGGTATTTGTGACTTTCTGATTGATTTAATCATCCTTTTCTTTTGGTGGTAGGTAACTGGCACATCCGGTTGCTGCCTTTAGACCCTTTTTTTAGGTAAACATATTCTACAGCTTAATATTTGATCTGATATATTTATAACATGTCCTTCCGTATTGAGAAAACTAGAACAGATTCCTATTCTTTCAGGGTGAGGAGAAAGCCAACATAAATGAACCAGATGTTTGTGGCAGGACTGCTCTCTATACAGCTGTTTCTAATGGATCCATAGAATGCTTGCAGTTACTTCTGGACAATGGGGTGAGTGTTTAAAATGGATGTTATTTTCTCTCTTTTTCCATCCACAATTTTCTCTCATTCCCGCTTCTATTTTTCCTCAGTAATAGGGTATATTTTTCCAGTGGCTACTTATGGTTGTGAATCATGGACCATTACACAAACAACAAGAACGAAAATCCAGTCCTTCAAAACTATAGAAAGATCCTACAAATACCATGGACAGAAAAGAGGAAGAACACTGATGTCCTGAAAGAACTGAATGTTACAGACAATTGGCTGATAAGCAATATATTATTTTTTTAAAATTAGATACTTTGGTCACATCAAATGTCACGATGGCCTGGAGAAAACAATATTAGAGGGCAGGGTCCCAGGACGCAGAGGCAGACCAAGAAGAAGATGGATACAAGATATTAAAGAAACCATGAATATGACCATCAACGAAGTGGGTGAACTGTCTAGAGACAGAGTGAATTTTAGATGCGCTGCAAAGAGAGCAACATCCTGTAAAGGATACGCACCTTGATGATGAATATGATATCTGAAAGCCGCATTAACATAGTTGTATGGATCACTCAAGGTATGAAAACAGGGTTCCTTTATTTTTTACTTGTAATATCTACATTATAATATAGGGTGTACGAAAATTAAGTAATTTTGACCATTTTGTACATTAACTTGGTGTTCTGATCCTCTAGCAAGTATGAGTTTGTACTTTTGTTCTCTATACCAGGCAGTGGAGTTTGCACTTTTGTTATCTATACCAGGCAGTGAAGTTTGTACTTTTGTTCTCTATACCAGGCAGTGAAGTTTGTACTTTTGTTCTCTATACCAGACAATGAAGTTTGTACTTTTGTTCTCTATACCAGGCAGTGAAGTTTGTACTTTTGTTCTCTATACCAAGCAGTGAAGTTTGTACTTTTGTTCTCTATACCAGGCAATGAAGTTTGTACTTTTGTTCTCTATACCAGGCAGTGAAGTTTGTACTTTTGTTCTCTATAACAGGCAATGAAGTTTGTACTTTTGTTCTCTATACCAGGCAATGAAGTTTGTACTTTTGTTCTCTATACCAGACAATGAAGTTTGTACTTTTGTTCTCTATACCAGGCAATGAAGTTTGTACTTTTGTTCTCTATACCAGGCAGTGAAGTTTGTACTTTTGTTCTCTATACCAGGCAGTGAAGTTTGTACTTTTGTTCTCTATACCAGGCAGTGAAGTTTGTACTTTTGTTCTCTATACCAGGCAGTGAAGTTTGTACTTTTGTTCTCTATACCAGGCAGTGAAGTTTGTACTTTTGTTCTCTATACCAGGCAGTGAAGTTTGTACTTTTGTTCTCTATACCAGGCAATGAAGTTTGTACTTTTGTTTTCTATACCAGGCAGTGAAGTTTGTACTTTTGTTCTCTATACCAGGCAGTGAAGTTTGTACTTTTGTTCTCTATACCAGGCAATGAAGTTTGTACTTTTGTTCTCTATACCAGGCAGTGAAGTTTGTACTTTTGTTCTCTATACCAGGCAGTGAAGTTTGTACTTTTGTTCTCTATACCAGGCAGTGAAGTTTGTACTTTTGTTCTCTATACCAGGCAGTGAAGTTTGTACTTTTGTTCTCTATACCAGGCAGTGAAGTTTGTACTTTTGTTCTCTATACCAGGCAGTGAAGTTTGTACTTTTGTTCTCTATACCAGGCAGTGAAGTTTGTACTTTTGTTCTCTATACCAGGCAGTGAAGTTTGTACTTTTGTTCTCTATACCAGGCAGTGAAGTTTGTACTTTTGTTCTCTATACCAGGCAGTGAAGTTTGTACTTTTGTTCTCTATACCAGGCAGTGAAGTTTGTACTTTTGTTCTCTATACCAGGCAGTGAAGTTTGTACTTTTGTTCTCTATACCAGACAATGAAGTTTGTACTTTTGTCTTCTATACCAGGCAGTGAAGTTTGTACTTTTGTTCTCTATACCAGGCAGTGAAGTTTGTACTTTTGTTCTCTATACCAGGCAGTGAAGTTTGGTACCAGGCAGTGAATTTTGTACTTTTGTTCTCTATACCAGGCAGTGAAGTTTGTACTTTTGTTCTGTATATCAGGCAGTGAAGTTTGTACTTTTGTTCTCTATAACAGGCAGTGAAGATTGTACTTTTGTTCTCTATACCAGGAACTAAAGTTTGTACTTTTGTTCTCTATACCAGACAATGAAGTTTGTACTTTTGTTCTCTATACCAGGCAATGAAGTTTGTACTTTTGTTCTCTATACCAGGCAGTGAAGTTTGTACTTTTGTTCTCTATACCAGGCAATGAAGTTTGTACTTTTGTTCTCTATACCAGACAATGAAGTTTGTACTTTTGTTCTCTATACCAGGCAGTGAAGTTTGTACTTTTGTTCTCTATACCAGGCAGTGAAGTTTGTACTTTTGTTCTCTATACCAGGCAATGAAGTTTGTACTTTTGTTCTCTATACCAGGCAGTGAAGTTTGTACTTTTGTTCTCTATACCAGGCAATGAAGTTTGTACTTTTGTTCTCTATACCAGGCAATGAAGTTTGTACTTTTGTTCTCTATACCAGGCAGTGAAGTTTGTACTTTTGTTCTCTATACCAGGCAGTGAAGTTTGTACTTTTGTTCTCTATACCAGGCAATGAAGTTTGTACTTTTGTTCTCTATACCAGGCAGTGAAGTTTGTACTTTTGTTCTCTATACCAGGCAGTGAAGTTTGTACTTTTGTTCTCTATACCAGGCAGTGAAGTTTGTACTTTTGTTCTCTATACCAGGCAGTGAAGTTTGTACTTTTGTTCTCTATACCAGACAATGAAGTTTGTACTTTTGTCTTCTATACCAGGTAGTGAAGTTTGGTACCAGGCAGTGAAGTTTGTACTTTTGTTCTCTATACCAGGCAGTGAATTTTGTACTTTTGTTCTCTATACCAGGCAGTGAAGTTTGTACTTTTGTTCTGTATATCAGGCAGTGAAGTTTGTACTTTTGTTCTCTATAACAGGCAGTGAAGATTGTACTTTTGTTCTCTATACCAGGAACTAAAGTTTGTACTTTTGTTCTCTATACCAGGCAGTGAAGTTTGTACTTTTGTTCTCTATACCAGGCAGTGAAGTTTGTACTTTTGTTCTCTATACCAGGCAGTGAAGTTTGTACTTTTGTTCTCTATACCAGGCAGTGAAGTTTGTACTTTTGTTCTCTATACCAGGCAATGAAGTTTGTACTTTTGTTCTCTATACCAGGCAGTGAAGTTTGGTACCAGGCAGTGAAGTTTGTACTTTTGTTATCTATACCAGGCAGTGAATTTTGTACTTTTGTTCTCTATACCAGGCAGTGAAGTTTGTACTTTTGTTATCTATACCAGGCAGTGAAGTTTGTACTTTTGTTCTCTATACCAGGCAATGAAGTTTGTACTTTTGTTCTCTATACCAGGCAGTGAAGTTTGTACTTTTGTTCTCTATACCAGACAATGAAGTTTGTACTTTTGTTATCTATACCAAGCAGTGAAGTTTGTACTTTTGTTCTCTATACCAAGCAGTGAAGTTTGTACTTTTGTTATCTATACCAGGCAGTGAAGTTTGTACTTTTGATCTCTATACCAGGCAGTGATGTTTGTACTTTTGATTCCAGATTAGGTCTACAATGTGTGTTATGTGCCAGGCTCTGCTTCCAGCAGATGTTTGCATTGGCTAATATTTCTCTTATGAAGGGTAAAAAGTGAAAACTAGTAGCTTGCTGATGATCTGTATAACACATAAGCCCACCCCATCTCCCATTTCTGTAAACAGGGAAACTTTGACCACAAGTTCCAAGGTTAACAGGGCTCTAGCTCGCATAGGGAAATGGACTCTAGGTTCCGTTTTTTGTGTGTGTCCTACTTAGGTAGAAACTGTTAGCACGTAGAAACCACATGTGCTAGCCTACGGGTCTGTAGGCGCCTAACTGGTGCAACAAACTCAACTCAAAGAAGCAAATCACGTACAGACAATAAAGAGTGGTTTAACAAGGTGATGATGTAGAACAAACATTGAAGAAGAAACTTCAGATTTGTGGAACACCTTGTGACTCTTACTGATGGGTTACGTTTCCAGAGGTTTCTTTCAGCGATGTGTTATTTATTGCAGTGTGGTGTTTCTTGGCGTGTTGGAAGAGCCAAATGCAAAGGAAAACAAAAGTATCAATTTTTGTTGTACTACTTTCGACCAATCTGACTGAATAAGTAAAGTAAAATAAAGGAACTCTTTTAGACTGTGAGGTATATTGGGTAATACGGTGTTAAGTCTTCATTGAAAGTTTTCACACGATGGATTGTGATCAATATCACACCCACCGCCTTTACTTCCCAGTGCATTTCCTGGTACCCAATTGAGGCTGGGTCGACCTGAGAGCCGTACTTACGTTTGGAAAAATATTCCATGCCCACTGTAGAATTGAACCGGACCACTAGTCTATGAAGCAAGTTCACTAATAACTACACTACTGGGCTCTCATATATATATATATATATATATATATATATATATATATATATATATATATATATATATATATATATATATATATATATATATATATATATATATATATATATATATATATATATATATATATATATATATATATATATATACACATATATATAATTTGTCTGTGCGTGCATGCGTGTCAAAGTTTATTCATGTGATCGTGCATTTCCGTGTTATTTTCAAGTAACTCTGTCGAAACAGTTTTTCCAAAATGGACACAACTTAAAACTCATTCATCATCAAGGTTCGTATCCATTACAGGATGTTGCTCTATTTGCAGTGCATCTGAAATTCACTCTGTCTCAAGCCAGTTCACCCACTTCGTCGATGGTCATTTTCATGGTTTCTTTAATGTCTTGTAGCCATCTTCTTCTTGGTCTGCCTCTGGGACCCTGCCCTCCAAAATTGTTATCTCTTAAAAATAAAACTCATTATTTTCTCAAAATATACAAAGAAATGGAGAAATTTCGTTAATTAAATCAAACTTTACTGGTCTCAAACCAGACACCTCCATGTACGAGTATGTTCAAAATGATATAAATGACAACTCAACATATACAACAGTTCAACGTTTTTTGTATATTGAGGCGCATGTTAGTGATGATTGTGGTGACCCGGACGCAATATGACAATTGAAATACTACTAATAGTATTAATAATAATTCTTCTCGAACCGTCATACGTTACATAGGGTCTGCAAGCAATTTTTCCATACCGCTCTATCCTGGGCAACTCGCTCAATCTCCTCCACGGAACTGAGACCGATATTTCTTGCCTCTCTCAGCAAAGTTCGTTTCAGGGTCTCCCTAGTTCGTCCTCTCTTTCTTGAACCTTTTCCATCCCACTTCAATGTCTGCTTTAATATTCGCTGATCATTTCTCCTCAAGGTGTATCCAACATATCTCCATCTTCTCTTTCCTATAACAGTTGTCACTAGTGGTTGACCAGACATTTCTCTGATTTCATCACTTCTCCTGAATTTGTTCCACTAATAGCAATAGTGATATTAATATAGCTAAGATAACGATGCTTTCTCTAGTGAAAAAAACAAAATGTATGGTTTTATAGTCTGTCCATTAATTCGTGAGCACGTTTGAAATTGATTTTCTCGAAAACTACCTGTTGGATCTCAGTGATTTTTGCATGCAGCCTTAGAATATCCATGACGCTAAAATAAAGCTAACCAGTAGTCCATAGATGCTACGGATTTTGCACATCGGCGAATTCCTTTGATCTTTTATGACAATTGCAAATACGGGGCTCAAATTTTAGATTTTACAGTAATCCCTAGAATTTGTCCATGTCAATTCTATTCAAAGGTGTATCTCCATATTAACTTGATAGGTCAAGTAATTAAGTGTGTTGCCCTTTATGTGCAATCGTGAACTTGGATACAATATGCAACAGTTAGTCCTCCCCTTCGGTCACCATTAGACCCCAGGGTGTCTTAACTTCACCACAAATTGTATGATGGTAGACGCATTTGGATATGGAAATGTATACGTTGCTATTTCTCAGTCTGTAATCAAAATATGATTTGTATCATCCCGAATCTGACGATTCCATGAGGTTGATAATTGTTACTGGCTGGAAAAATTGTAATCCATCTCGGTGCCAGTACTCGTCTTCCTCTCGGAGCACATGTTCAACACACTTCTTCCAGAACTGCATGTCTATCATTGAGAGGGACTCACGTGTCAGAACTTCAACATCACACATTTTAAACGTCCTGTTCTGTTCGGCAACTTGCCTTTTACTTTAGCCCAGACAAGCTCTATCGGATTGAGGTGAGCATGATATGGAGGTAGTCGCAAAGACGTGTGGCCGTATTCCGCAATGATTTTGTCAATATGAAACACCTTTGTCTTATTTGTCATCCTCACCAGGTGCAACAACTCGGGTTTCAAATATGTATCATCGAAGCTGACATTTTCCTTAGCAAGCCAAGTCCTAATTTGATCTTTTGTATTTGATGCAGTTGGTACTTTGTCTTCCGTTGATATTGCGTTGTGATAGGATGCATTATCCATTACCAAGCATGATGGTCTGTTTAGAATTGGAAGTAGATCTTTCTCCATCCAGTGCCTGAAAATATGTCCATTCATTTCTGTGTGGTAGTCCCTACCGTCGGTACTTTTGATTGGAAAATAATTCCAGCGTCATGGACAAGACCTTCTTCACTGCTTCCTGCATGTGTTAGTATAATACGCTTGCCTTTGCTGCTTGGTATTTTTCTTTTCTGTTCACCGTCTACTGATTGCCATTCTTTAGCATTGGTGTGGTGAGCATTGACCCAGGATTCGTCCAAATATACAATATCATAGCCTTGCCTCCGCCGCTCACGGATCTGCCTCAGGTATTTACTTCGGGCAGCAATTAAATGTGGCTTTTCACAAATAATATTCCTGCCGCCTATAGTTTTTCTGAAGGTGAAGCCGGCGGCTCTTACAATTTTCCATAGAGTACTTTTAGAAATGTCTATGCTGCAATCTGATTGCAGTTTTAATTTCAGTTTCCTGAGAGTAACAAGTTGATTTGTCGCAAACATTTTCAAGAGCTCCGTCTTATGACATCTATGTCAAAGTCGGCAATTGTTCTTTTCCTTCCTTGTTTGACATTAGTGCACTTTGTGTCCTGTTTAATCCATCGGGAAAAGGATTCTCTATTCAGACCAAGCGCCAGTTGCGTTCGTTTCTCAGGGTTATGAATATCGCAATATAGATGACCTCTCTTAGATTCCCTACGGAAGTGTTGGTATAGTAAAACTGTAACCTTCTGCATTGTTATAAATGTGCATTTCATTATGAATGTGATATCAATGTCAGTTTTGATAAGCCAACAAATATGATACAATAGCTTCATACAAATAGCGAGATACACCTATGACTATACAACGGTATCCAAATTATAACGTCATATGCTTTCCGCTTTCAAAGTCGACTGGGTTAGGTGCACGGAATTCGTGAAACTCACGATATTTCATTGTTACCATAATGTATTTTTAGAACAACGCGTCTGTGTACCGTAAATCTGTTACTATTGTGTACAATCCGGTGAGGTTGATTTTAATATAACCTGAAGAAGAAATATTTCAAACTACATCAAATTTTCTTGGACAAAAATATTTCTCTAGCGTCATGGATATTCTAAGGCTGCTTGCAAAAATCACTGAGATCCAACAGGTAGTTTTCGAGAAAATCAATTTCAAACGTGCTCACGAATTAATGGACAGACTATACCTGGGCAGTATAATGGTTACAAAATACAACAGCTTTGCAAAAGCGAGAAAATCGTGTTCATGGGAGTACTACGTAAAAACTGAAAAATAGTTTTCTAAAATAAATCTGATCAGTGCTAACGCCAGCGAAATACAATAGGGCGCCACTAATGTATGACACCGTGTTAAACAGCGTTGACATACAGTGTTACGAGATCGGCCTGCCTATCGGATATCGTCTAGCCCTTTCTTGCATGAATTTTTGGGATCAATATTGTCTTGTCCACCACATTGACAACACAGTGGAAGTACAAGCTAGTTTACCGCTTCAGCAATAGACACACGCAGTGGCGGCTCGTAATTAAGGGCCAATGGGGCCAGGCCCCACCAAAAATAAGGTGTACCGTGTATTTATTGTTTTATACATTAAAATATATCCCAACCGAAACCATGATTTTTCCGAAAATTTATGTCTGGCCCCACCAACAAAAATGATCACGAGCCGCCACTGGACACACCCCGTCCACAGCTAGTCATTAGCAGTAGACTATGCATCATAGGTCACGAAACACGCATAGCTACGAAACGAACGAATAGTAATTGTCCACTGCAAAGGACACTGCGTGAAAGGGTTAGAATGATGTCTGGGTTATCTATCCTGGACTCTAACCTGTCACATTATCTTAACCTATCACATTATCGTAACCTATCACCTTATCTTAACCTATCACATTATCTTTACCTGAAACATTATCTTGACCTATCACATTACCTTAACCTATCACATTATCTTGACCTATCACATTACCTTAACCTATCACATTATCTTAACCTATCACATTATCTTTACCTATCACATTATCTTTACCTATCACATTACCTTAACCTATCACATTACCTTAACCTATCACATTATCTTTACCTATCACATTATCTTGATCTATCACATTATCTTAACCTACCACATTATCTTTACCTATCACATTATCTTAACCTATCACATTATCTTTACCTATCACATTATCTTGACCTATCACATTATCTTTACCTATCACATTATCTTAACCTATCACATTACCTTAACCTATCACATTATCTTGATCTATCACATTATCTTAACCTACCACATTATCTTTACCTGAAACATTATCTTAACCTATCACATTATCTTAACCTATCACATTATCTTGATCTATCACATTATCTTAACCTACCACATTATCTTAACCTACCACATTATCTTAACCTATCACATTATCTTAACCTATCACATTATCTTTACCTGAAACATTATCTTAACCTATCACATTATCTTGATCTATCACATTATCTTAACCTATCACATTACCTTAACCTATCACATTATCTTTACCTATCACATTATCTTAACCTATCACACTATCTTAACCTATCACATTATCTTAACCTATCACATTATCTTAACTTATCACATTATCTTAACCTATCACATTATCTTAACCTATCACATTATCTTAACCTATCACATTATCTTAACCTATCACATTATCTTAACCTATCACATTATCTTAACCTATCACATTATCGTAACCTATCACATTATCTTTACCTATCACATTATCTTAACATATCACATTATCTTAACCTATCACATTATCTTGATCTATCACATTATCTTAACCTATCACATTATATTTACCTCACATTATCTTTACCTACCACATTATCTTAACCTATCACATTATCGTAACCTATCACATTATCTTTACCTATCACATTATCTTAACCTATCACATTATCTTAACCTATCACATCATCTTAACCTATCACATTATCTTAACCTATCACATTATCTTAACCTATCACATTATCTTAACCTGAAACATTATCTTAACTTATCACATTATCTTAACCTATCACATTATCTTGACCTATCACATTATCTTAACCTATCACATTATCTTTACCTATCACATTATCTTAACCTATCACATTATCTTAACCTATCACATTATCTTGATCTATCACATTATCTTAACCTATCACATTATCTTTACCTATCACATTATCTTTACCTACCACATTATCTTAACCTATCACATTATCGTAACCTATCACATTATCTTTACCTATCACATTATCTTAACCTATCACATTATCTTAACCTATCACATTATCTTAACCTATCACATTATCTTAACCTATCACATTATCTTAACCTATCACATTATCTTAACCTGAAACATTATCTTAACTTATCACATTATCTTAACCTATCACATTATCTTGACCTATCACATTATCTTAACCTATCACATTATCTTTACCTATCACATTATCTTAACCTATCACATTATCTTAACCTATCACATTATCTTGATCTATCACATTATCTTAACCTATCACATTATCTTAACCTATCACATTATCTTAACCTATCACATTATCTTAACCTATCACATTATCTTGATCTATCACATTATCTTAACCTATCACATTATCTTGATCTATCACATTATCTTAACCTACCACATTATCTTAACCTATCACATTATCGTAACCTATCACATTATCTTAACCTATCACATTATCTTGATCTATCACATTATCTTAACCTATCACATTATCTTAACCTATCACATTATCTTTACCTGAAACATTATCTTAACCTATCACATTATCTTAACCTATCACATTATCTTGATCTATCACATTATCTTTACCTGAAACATTATGGTAACCTATCACATTACCTTAACCTATCACATTATCTTTACCTGAAACATTATCTTGACCTATCACATTATCTTAACCTATCACATTATCTTAACCTATCACATTATCTTTACCTGAAACATTATCTTGATCTATCACATTATCTTTACCTGAAACATTATCTTGATCTATCACATTATCTTTACCTGAAACATTATCTTAACCTATCACATTATCTTAACCTATCACATTATCTTGATCTATCACATTATCTTAACCTATCACATTATCTTAACCTATCACATTATCTTAACCTATCACATTATCGTAACCTATCACATTATCTTTACCTGAAACATTATCTTAACCTATCACATTATCTTAACCTATCACATTATCTTTACCTGAAACATTATCTTAACCTATCACATTATCTTAACCTATCACATTATCTTAACCTATCACATTATCTTGATCTATCACATTATCTTTACCTGAAACATTATCGTAACCTATCACATTATCTTAACCTATCACATTACCTTAACCTATCACATTATCTTTACCTGAAACATTATCTTGACCTATCACATTATCTTAACCTATCACATTATCTTAACCTACCACATTATCTTGATCTATCACATTATCTTGATCTATCACATTATCTTAACCTATCACATTATCTTGATCTATCACATTATCTCTTATATTTCGAGAATGTCTTATTCTACTGATAACCGCATCTTTCAACGTTACTATCTCTTATCTGATCTCTAAACTAATCTATCTTACTCAGTGGCGGCTCGTATTCGTTTTTGTTGGTGGGGCCAGACACACATTTTCGGTAAAATCATGGCTTTGGGTTAAGTTATATTTTATCTTATTAAATAATAAATGCAGTTTGCACATTATTTTTTTGGGGAGGGGGGCCCGGCCCTCTGGCCCTTAATGACGAGCCGCCACTGATCTTACTCTTATTTTGTTTCTGGCTCCATTAGATCGGTCTCTCTATCGTCATGTTCTTGCTCTTGCTATTCATCTTTGCCCGTCTTCTTCTCTTTTCTCTCCTTATTTACGACTTTCTCTAGCTGTTCTAAATATGTTTGGTTCTTTCTATCTCAAAATCGTTTAGTAACTCAATATATATTCGTGGTTTCAACCATCATGCATACATACTCACTGTTGGTCATCATCTCCCTTCTAATATTTGATATGGAGTGTGGTGGGTTGATCATACCCTCTATATCCCAAAGACATTATATATATATATACCGGGCCCCACCAAAATAATGTGTACCGTGTATTTATTATTCTATAAATTAAAATATAACCTAACCTAAAACCATAATTTTTCCGAAAATTTGTGTCTGGTCCCACCAACAAAAATGAGCACGAGCCGCCACTGTATATATATATATATATATATATATATATCAATCACCAATTTACCATTTATCTCCCCGGGCAGATATGTTTAAATGCGGGGGTGTCTACTAAATCTATGACGTCACGTTTCAGCGATCACAATACAAGCGTACCTGGTTAAAACGTCAGGAAGTTTGGAAACAACTTCGTTTCCGTGGATTTTTACGAACGTTAAAAATAGACCTCACCGTTCATAAGGCAATTGCAATCTACTTAACGTATAAGTGGTGCCTAGAAAAATCGACGACTCGTTTACTGTGGTTGATGGCTAAGTCCTGTAAAAGATATGCCACGATTTTCATTTCATCTATATGTATGCCATGACTATGCCAGCAACAAACGTCATTAAAGACATCTCGCATATCGACTGTCAATTTGTTCTGTCATCCTATGTGTAGGGCCCCCCTCCCTCTCTCCTGTTAGTATATAGATTATAGTACTTATCAGTGGCGGCTCAGGATCACTTTTGTTGGTGGGGCCAGACAGATATTTTCGGAAAAATCATGGTTTCGGTTAGGATATATTTTAATGTATAAAATAATAAATACACGTTACACCTTATTTTTGGTGGGGCCTGGCCCTTAATGACGAGCCGCCACTGCGTGTGTCTATTGCTGAAGCGGTAAACTAGCTTGTACTTCTACTGTGTTGTCAATGTGGTGGACAACATTTTTGGTGGGGCCCGACCCCACTGGTCCTTAATGACGAGCCGCCCCTGGTACTTATCTATAGTATATATAATTACTTATCTGATGACTGGTTACAGTTTCATAGAGCCTGCTGTGTGCAGGAAGAATGTGTTACACGTATCTGTTATGTACATTGGAATGTTACACCTCTAGTCTCCTCGGTGTCACATGTCCGTACTGTCAGTCAATACACTAGTTCTAGAAATACTAGGTATTGTAAACACGTGGATGTATGAGTAATGTCATTTACTTCATTTAAATTTTACTCTGTTTAGGAACTGTGCAATTGTCAGTCATTTTGAGGAATATGTGTGCGACAGTTATTTTAAAATAGTGCATAGCACATTACCACGATCTATTTGTCCTGCGTTTCTCATCTCGATAGTTATTTATTAATTTGGGTTTTTTTATGTCAGGGATTAAAGCATCTTTAAGCCGAGGCACGACTTTTCAACCCAAGGACGAGCATTTTATTAGTTATATCAGAGCGAATATGCCAACAAACATGAAAGATACGAATTAACTCCTTACGGAGAATCCAAATTATATTTTATTTATTATTCATTAGCCAGAGAAATTGACAGTTATCACGGGAAAGAGCAATCGTGTGGTTAGAATTAGTTGTAAAAGATGGGTTTGTTTCGGAAAATAAAGGATCGGATTAGTCTTTGTGTTCGAAGAAAGAAAAGTAAGTAGGTCACGGTTAAAAATGTTCTTTTACTAGTAATTTGTAAGTGATTGAATTATTGTGTACAGAATGGATGATATAGTCGCACAAGAAGACAATACTGTAATTTGTGGCCCATTCTCTTGGTCACTATCAACCATGTCTGTCTAGTGTGTAGCTGGCAGTTCATTGCGTGTGAATATATATATATATATATACCACTACTACTCATTGCGTGTGAATAATATATATACCACTACTAATACTACCCCGACTACTTCTACTACTACTAATACTACTACTCCGACAACTACTACTGTTACTACTTCTTCTACTACTAATACTACTACTCCGACTACCACTGCTACTACTCCGACTTCTACTACTACTACTGCTATTACTACTACTACTACTTCTTCTACTACTACTACTACTACTACTACTACTACTACTACTAAGACTTCTACTACTACTCCGACTACTACTACTACTACTACTACTACCACTACTGCTACTCTGACGACTGCTACTACTACTACTCCGACTACTACTACTACTACTACTACTACTACTATTACTTCTACTACTACTACTCCGACTACTACTACTACTAATAGTAACGAATACCGTAACAAGTAAATATTGATCACATATAAGCAGGTCTCGGCGGGAAACACCAAACAGCAGAGAAGTAGAACTGACAAGTCTATTTTTCATTTTAATTTATGATGCAATGGAATCATATCTGCTATGCATTCATCTAACTGAACCTGTTGAACAAAGTCAAGCAGAAAGAGAAGAATATAAGAGCAAATGAATGCACATTAAAATAACAAAATATGACCGTCTCAGCATATTAGAATTTATGCAATGGATAAGCAGCACTTATACAGGGTGTTGAAGATAAAAGTATCCTCTTCAAGGGAGCCAATCTGGCATATGTTTATGAAATTGAGAATGTTTAATTATGACGTAGTGAGTCGTAGTGAGAATTAGGTCGAGTGAGCTAGTCTTTTTCTGATGGTGTGTATTTACGGTGCGGGAAGGGGCAATGAACAAATGTGACGAAAGAACGAGCTAGTCAGAACCGGTTTAACTAGTAAATAGACAAAACGCAATGCGTACCTGACAACTTTTGATTTGTCAATGGGGCTGCTTTTATCTAGAACACCCTGTAGTTTCTCCTCCGTGATTATAGACTAGTCCATCTCTTAGCCACACATATAGGCTCCCCCCTTAATGATAGAATAGTCCATCTCTTAGCCACACATATAGTCTCTCCCCTTAATGATAGACTAGTCCATCTATTAGCCACACATATAGTCTCCCCTTAATGATAGACTAGTCCATCCCTTAGCCACACATATAGGCTCCCCTTAATGATAGACTAGTCCATCTATTAGCCACACATATAGTCTCCCCTTAATGATAGACTAGTCCATCTCTTAGCCACACATATAGCCTCTCCCCTTAATGATAGACTAGTCCATCTCTTAGCCACACATATAGTCTCTCCCCTTAATGATAGACTAGTCCATCCCTTAGCCACACATATAGGCTCCCCTTAATGATAGACTAGTCCATCTATTAGCCACACATATAGTCTCACCCCTTAATGATAGACTAGTCCATCTCTTAGCCACACATATAGTCTCTCCCCTTAATGATAGACTAGTCCATCCCTTAGCCACACATATAGTCTCTCCCCTTAATGATAGACTAGTCCATCCCTTAGCCACACATATAGTCTCACCCCTTAATGATAGACTAGTCCATCTCTTAGCCACACACATAGTCTCTCCCCTTAATGATAGACTAGTCCATCTCTTAGCCACACATGTAGTCTCACCCCTTAATGCTAGACTAGTCCATCTCTTAGCCACACATAGTCTCTCCCCTTAATAATAGACTAGTCCATCTCTTAGCCACACAGTCTCTCCCCTTAATAATAGACTTGTCTATCTCTTAGCCACACATATAGTCTCTCCCCTTAATGATAGACTAGTCCATCTCTTAGCCACACATATAGTCTCTCCCCTTAATGATAGACTAGTCCATCTCTTAGCCACACAGTCTCTCCCCTTAATGATAGACTTGTCTATCTCTTAGCCACACAGTCTCTCCCCTTAATAATAGACTTGTCTATCTATTAGCCACACATATAGTCTCACCCCTTAATGATAGACTAGTCCATCTCTTAGCCACACATATACCCTCTCCCTTAATGATAGACTAGTCCATCTCTTAGCCACACATATAGTCTCTCCCCTTAATGATAGACTAGTCCATCTCTTAGCCACACATATAGTCTCTCCCCTTAATGATAGACTAGTCCATCTCTTGTTATCTTCTAATATTATCCATTTTGCCCAAATCCATGCAATCTTTCCTTTCAGTGTTACGTTCATAAAATATTTATCATGTTTTTCTTTTTTATATTTCAGTAGTTCTTTTCTCATTTTCAATATTTTCAATACTTTTATATTAGTTTTGTTTTTGTGTCCATAATATGCTCCCTCATTCTTCAGCATTTATTGATTAATTGATTGATTGGTAGGACTTTCATCATTTCACGTTGTTGAATAACCATGTGTGCTCCAATTTTTGTCAACACAGGAAGATCTCAACGTCAGTGCTCGAACTCGTAGCATCGGCTAGGGTCTGATGTAATTTTGAAGATCCTAAACATTTTTGTAAGAATTTAAAAGCAAATTTTCGTAACGATTTTGTTCCGGGCAGTTGCTTGCAACTTGCTATTATCGATTGAAGTGTACTTTTACGTACTCAACTTTAACACATGACTTACTTTTTATCTTCCGTCTCCGATAGGACTATAAACTCTACCTCACCTACATTGATATCAGGGATCTCTAGAAAAATATCCCCATCGTTCCATGCGGGGAAAGAACTGAGTACATTTGCAGCTAGAAGAGATTACCTTTCCTCCACGCCACAGAAACCTCGCCTTATCAACCGGTTTTGTATCATTTCACATCTAAACTCTTTACTTTAATACCACCCATTTCACATCTAAACTCTTTACTTTAATGCCACCCATTTCACATCTAAACTCTTTACTTTAATGCCACCCATTTCCCATCTAACCTCAAATGATTTAATGCCGCCCCTTTCCCACAGTAATAGTCAACCAAGTTTTAAAAAGGTGTATTGTAAAAAGCTACTTCAAATAAAAATGGGAATATGTGTAAAACTAAACTGCTAAATAATTATTTTTTGTTAAAATACGCTTGTTAGAATAACACTAGTGACAACTGTTATAAGAAAGAGAAGATGGAGATATGTTGGACACAACTTGAGAAGAAATAATCAAAGAATATCAAAGCAGGCATTGAAGTGGGGTGCAAATGGTTCAAGAAAGAGAGGACGACCTAAGGAAACCCTGAAACGAACTTTGCCGAGAAAGGCAATGAATATCGGTCTCAGTTCCATGGAGGAGATCGAGCTAGTTGCACAGCATAGAATGGTATGGAGAAATTGCTTGCAGTAACGCATAACGGTACGAGAGGAATTATTATTATAATTATTAAATGTTAGAATAAATAAGATGATAATAATGAGTTTTAATAACCCCAGGGGAAGCGTTTAGAATAAATTAGAAACAAGTTGGCAATACATAGTACATACTTTTTTTAGTTTAGTTTAGTCGTCGGATCATCATCACTGCACGTCGAACCAATTTGTCCATAAGTGCTCCGATCTCCCCTCAGTATTTCCCTCAGCGTGTGGCGACTAACGTCACCGGTTATTTGTTGGTTTACTATTCTTCTGTGGCTACCAGCAGTTCTTGTCTAGCTACACCACACTTGACTTGGAGTTTTTGCAGTCTGGTTAGTGTTGTAGATTCATTACTATTACATGAATCATGTACACGTCCTCTCTCCCTTAGGATATTTATAATATCAGCTTGGTCCATTGTTCGCCCGCTTTGTACAGCAGCCATACCTGCAAGCCTATCCGCACGTGCATTTCCCTTACACCTGCATGCCCTGGTACAAAAATAAAACTGATCTTTGTCAGCTTAGATCTACCCAGCGACTCCATCCAATGTCTTCTAGCCCATCCTGTTTCAATATTCCTGAGCACACTCATTAGGGAATGCTAACCCGAAACAAATGCTTGCAGAAAACGGATGCACCAGGCCGTAAGGCGCATAACATGGTGCAACGACCCTCACAATGAGGAATGGGATAACGGATTCTACGGCCGCCAATCTGGCTCAGAGATTTACCCACGCAGTAAGAATGTCAGACCCACCATCACGAGGGTGACCAAAACTTACTGCTGGAAGAGGTTGGCACAAACGGGGAAGCAGAAGTCATATGAATTATATCCTACAGAACGCCCCCAGTATGCAGACTTGAGAAGAAAGAGGTGGCTCACTTACACTAGCGTCCAAGACAAACTGTATGGCGTGGCTGATAATCTGAGGCAGACGGCTGCCTTCATTAGAGAATCCGAAATCCCAATCTAGTGAGAACGCAGAAGAAGAAGAAGAGCACACTCATTGAGTCACTGAGAAAACATGCATGGATATTTGCATGAAAACATGCATGGAACAAGTCTGTGATTCCAGCGAAATACATAGTACATCATGGGCATGCTCAGTAGTAGACGACTAAGATGGTTGGGGCATGTGAGAAGAATGGAAACTTGTCGCATACCAAAACAAATGTTGTTCTGTGAACTTTCGGAGGAAGAGGCACCAGGGCAGACCACTGCTCAGATATAAAGTTGTCTGCAAAGCCTCAATGAAAAACCTTTCTATAGGTCCCAGCACATGGGAAATACTAGCTGATGACAGAGTTGTGTGGAAAGCCAAATTACGAAAGGACGCAGATTCTTTTGAGAAGAGACTTATGTATGAGCTGAACGACAAGAGAGAAAAGCGAAAACTCAGAAGTTGTCACAGTAAAACACTTGCCAATTGACCGTCTGTAAAGACGAAAAAAGGCCACCATATACGAGCTATACATAGTACATACTACAATTTCCAAAACATCAATTTTCAGGACTAGTACCAGAACATCAAAGCTTACATGATTCCATGCTACTTCACATCATAATATACTGTTTCGTTGTAAATAGTCCACTTCAAGGCTAGTCACAGATTATAAGGACACAACATAGATAAAATATCAACACGCTCTGATAGAATCAAAAAAGTACTTCAATTTTAAGTTGGATTTGTTTGTTTGTTTGTTAAGTGGTTGGTTACGCCTCTGTGTGGCAGTGCCACACTTTTCAACCTAAGTCGAATGCTTTTTTGGTTATATTACAGTGAATTGGCTTGTTTTCCTGGTCTGGACATGTGACCAGAGACTAGTCCTAAAAAAGGACTGTTTCTTGAGTATTGTGTTCTGGTATGTGTCCATACGTGTATGTGTCCTAAGATACGACATCTTAGGTTGGAAGGGTATGTTTCGACATAAATAGTCTTGAATCCTCCACCAAACAAACAGTCATAATCTCAGTTTTGTTTTCGTAATTGCGTATTCATTATCCATGTTTGTGGTCATTCTCTCTCTCTCGCAACCCGCAATGGTCATTCAGAAATGTTATCAGTTATATGAGAACTATCATCATAGCACTCGGACATGTCCATAGGTGCTCCGATCTCCGCCTCAGCAAATTCAGCAGTATCCAGCTGCCCAACTCACCAATTAATCAATATTTTTGCATATTTGGTATGTCGTTCTTTTAGGGCTGTACCAATATCGACACCCATCTCTCTCAATCTGGTCAGGGGCTGTGATTCACAACCCTGAAACTCCTTTGTTCGGATAGACTCAATGCGTTGTTTTTTGTGGTTTTTTCAGATCAAGAAGCACTTGAGTCTTCCGCTCGGTGCCATGGATCGTAACCCATCGGTTCGGTGCCACGAACACCGTGAATCTGGAGAACTTGTGGTTTTTCTGCCAGTCCGCGGAATTGAACTCGCACTCACAGGGAGCTTGTCACCCGCAGTCCAACGCGCTACGAACACGCTGGGCAGGCGGGCTTCTCAATGCGTTAAAGAATGCAATTTCGGTCCATTATAACTCCCTCTCATATGGTAGCCGTACTAGCCAATCTATCCGCTGGTTCACTAGCCCTGACTCCTACGTGCCCAGGGACAAAATTGAAGGTGATTGATGTGATCCCTGACTGTACCATTACCTCCACACAGTTTCGTTCCACCATTCTTTGATCAAGATGCAGAAATGTTATATATATATATATATATATATATGTAACACTGTATGTCTGCGTAGATGTCTGCGAAAAATAATGAATATAAAATGGAATGAATTCAGAAGTGATGAAATCAGAGATATGTCTGGTCAACCACTTAGTGACAACTGTTATAAGAAAGAGAATATAAAGATATGTTGGGCACACCTTGAGGAGAAATGATAAACGAATATCAAAGCAGGCATTGAAGTGGGATGCAAAGGGTTCAAGAAAGAGAGGTCGACCTAAGGAGACCCTGAAACGAACTTTGCTAAGAGAGGCAGGAAATATCGGTCTCAGTTCCATGGAGGAGATTGAGCGAGTTGCCTAGGATAGAGCGGTATGGAGAAGTTACTTGCAGGCCCTATGTAACGTATAACGGTACGAGAGGAATGATTATATTATAACACTGTATCGATCGGATTATTTTTCCAGTAATTCTTGATCTCAATATGTAGTTAAGATATAGTTCCTAGGAGCGCCCGAGTGGTTACCGGGGCCCAAATTAGGGATGTAAAGAATAGAACTACTGTTACCTGCAACGCATGTCGTAAGAGGCGACTAAGGAGGTTCGGCTGAAATCGGATGCACATGTCCTAAACGTGTAGAAGTCTATGCGTTTAGGGGCCTACCAAACCAATGTGCAACGTATACATGTTCTTGGCAAAGATCAAACATATCACAAAGAGTGATTAAAATTGATCGTAAAGAACGAACGCGAAGAAGAAGTTCCTAGAACTCTCGAAGACAGACGACAAAACGTTGTTTCCGTGATCAATTTGAGGACCTAGAAGTACATTTAACAATGTAAAATTGATAAGAATCGGCTGAAAAGCCGCTGCCTGTGCAAAAATTGTTAATATATCAATTAATGTTGTAATTCCTAGAAATTTTCAGTCTCCAAAATTGCATCAGATCCTTTGCTGGTGTTACGTAGTTCGTGCACTGCCGCTGAGATCCTCTTATATAAGATAGAGATAGGATTACTCATGGTTATTCATGGACGTACAATAATGATAGTGATATCACTCAATCAACATGTAAAACTTGTTTTGGTTGTTATGTAAGGGATTCAAGCTTCTTTAAGCAGAGGCATGCTACTTTCAACCTAAGGAAGAGCCTTTGTTTGGTTATATCAGAACATGTATCCAAACTCTACTGTATACATAGTCTTCTACAACAGAACACCAGGAAAGAATGCGAGAGGAAGACCACGAAAAATATGGTTAGATGGCATAGCAAAATCCAAGCCACCAGAACAGCGCAAGTCAAAAACAGAAAACCACAATAATGGGCAACAACCCGGTAACAGTGTGACGACAAAAGAAGCACAAGAAGAAGGCCAACAAATATGAAAAAAGAATGGTAACTAAATCGAGAAGATCAGGCTGGAAAACCGCTGCCTGAACAAAATTCATAGAAAAGATAAAAAAAATAAAACATTCCTACAAAAATATCTTCACTATCTACAATATTAAATCGGGGACCCTCGCCGGTGCTACGGAGTTCGTGAACTGCTTCTGAGATCTTCCTGTGTAAGAAAAGAGATCAGAGCGATTCTCCTTGAGTAGAATTCAGACGTAACAAGTGGTCACTCTCTATTTTTATTTATATGATCATGTACATCACATCAATCTTGTCAAAACTAACCACGACACAACATTAACCCTGGCCTGCCATGATAGATATCTAAATATAGCCAGATATCTTTCCCGATAGACACTTAATCAATGGGTTATCATCACGAGGTTCCCCATTGTGTAAGTCTAAACAGAGTCATCGATTTTATTGATTGCACTTCGCTTTAATTAGTTTCAAACATAGTGACTTACTCGACCAGGATGGGTAGTTTAGCGACTATCGTGTCTACTTTATTTGACTGTATTTTGTCGTCATGTGTGTGTTCTTGTTACAATTGGAATATTCTAGAAATCAGTTGAATGACACCGCAACATTACATAAGGTACAAATATTAATATGAATGTTGTTACAGTTTATTGAAGGGTTGTTAAACTGTGAGTTATAGCTTCTGCTCTACAATTGCTCTATACTGCTACAGAGCTACTGCTCTGTGAGTTATAGCTACCGCGTGTTGATCTGATACGTTGTAAGATCTAAGGGGGTCCTCTGTGACGTATTTGTTAGGTTGCTCGTCTCTCGTGCGGAAGGTACCAGGTTCGCTCCCTCGTGGAGCCATCTGGATATTTTTCCAGAGATCCCTAATCTCAGTGTAAGTGAGATCGAGTTCCTAGTTCTATCGGAGACTGACGATAAAACGGAGATCCCGTGTTCAATTTGAGCACGTAAAAGAACCCTTGGCAGTTCAAAATCAGGCAGCCGCTGCCCGGGCAAAATTCATTACAAAAGATTAAAAAATAAGATTCCCACAAAAATATCTTCACCATCTACAAAATTACATCGGGGAACCTCGCCGGTGCTACGGGGTTTGTGCATTGCCGCTGAGATCTTCCTGAGTAAGAAAAGATATCTGAGCACACATGGTTACTCACCGAAGTGCAATGATGATTGTCCTATCTGATGGCCCCATCAGATCTGATACTTTGTAAGAATTGTATCAACTTGTGATGTTGACAATAGATCTGAGACAATGTAAGAATTGTATCAACTTGTGATGTTGACAATAGATCTGAGACATTGTAAGAATTGTATCAACTTGTGATGTTGACAATAGATCTGAGACATTGTAAGAATTGTATCAACTTGTGATGTTGACAATAGATCTGAGACAATGTAAGAATTGTATCAACTTGTGATGTTGACAATAGATCTGAGACAATGTAAGAATTGTATCAACTTGTGATGTTGACAATAGATCTGAGACAATGTAAGAATTGTATCAACTTGTGATGTTGACAATAGATCTGAGACAACGTAAGAATTGTATCAACTTGTGATGTTGACAATAGATCTGAGACAATGTAAGAATTGTATCAACTTGTGATGTTGACAATAGATCTGAGACAATGTAAGAATTGTATCAACTTGTGATGTTGACAATAGATCTGAGACAATGTAAGAATTGTATCAACTTGTGATGTTAACAATAGATCTGAGACAATGTAAGAATTGTATCAACTTGTGATGTTAACAATAGATCTGAGACAATGTAAGAATTGTATCAACTTGTGATGTTGACAATAGATCTGAGACAATGTAAGAATTGTATCAACTTGTGATGTTAACAATAGATCTGAGACAATGTAAGAATTGTATCAACTTGTGATGTTAACAATAGATCTGAGACAATGTAAGAATTGTATCAACTTGTGATGTTGACAATAGATCTGAGACAATGTAAGAATTGTATCAACTTGTGATGTTGACAATAGATCTGAGACAACGTAAGAATTGTATCAACTTGTGATGTCGACAATAGATCTGAAACAACGTAAGAATTGTATCAACTTGTGATGTTAACAATAGATCTGAGACAATGTAAGAATTGTATCAACTTGTGATGTTAACAATAGATCTGAGACATTGTAAAACTGTCAATTGAAGCTGTTTTTCCTCTTCGTTCGCCCACTGAATTCATGCGTAGTTATGACGCCTATTATGCCACTTCATTATTGATTTTAGCATGAAGGCTTGTTTTGTTTATCACCATTGTCCCTTGTCGTTTATGTGAGACTTACTCCGACTTCAGAGCCCTTAACGCTGTTGAAATTTGATCCGATGCTTGTACAAATGGTATATCCTTGCTATATTGATAATAATATATATTTTGCACTATGAAACAATACAACTACACCTGATAGTTGGTCTTATGCGCCATGAAAACGTAAGTCATATGTTTAATCTGTTGCGGTGCAACATTTCAATAAATATCGTTTCTATGAATTTGCCTTTATTGAATACCATTATTAATTGTGGGGTTTTTTCCTCGCCCGTGTGGTGTCGTGGCCCACAAGGGAAGCAACGAATAGTACCACTGCGACCTGCAGGGCATGTCGTTGGAGGCGACTGATGTAGGACACAGGAAGCTACCTAGTAAATAAAAAGCATCGCAGAAATCGGACATGCTGGTCTAGTTATAGGCGCATAACTAACACAGCGTACAATCGCTTTTATGCTCAGATCACATACAAATCAAACAGAGTGGTTAGCAAGTCGTCGATATGGAGCGTAAGAAGAATAATAATTACGCTTTAGTTACATCTGACTTATTTAATTATCTGTGCTACATCTATGTGAACTTTCCGACTATGTGCTTTTCTAAGGATTATTTATTTATTCCGCTTCATATATTACTAGCGGCCCCTACTGGAAGAATATGTTCCAACTACAAAGCAGAACTCTTATCCCTTCTGATGGCAGCACAGCACATGAATAAGCTGCAAGCAGCTGCAGGCAAGATGGTATTTTTTTATAGACTCACTGTCAACTATACAAGCCCTGGAGGCTAAATCCACTGACAGCACAGTAAAAAACGTAAAAAGAGAACTTGCTCAGCTTTCAGAAAAGGCAGAAATTCACTTGCAGTGGATTCCATCTCACTGTGGCATTGCAGGCAATGAGAGTGCTGATGTCTTAGCTAAGGAGGGCAGTGCCAAAGAGCAAATTTACCAACCCTTGTCTTTTCAAGAGGTCAAAACCCTCATACAGAGAAAATCTGCAGTAGACTGGAAGACAAACACTGGATATGATTATAGAACAGACCAGGTCATTATATTTCGACTACGCACCGGACACTGCAGACTCAACAAACACTTATACAGACTAGGAATAAGTCAAACAGCTCTCTGCCAGTGTCAGCAGGCAGAACAGACACCAGAGCATATCCTGCAAGACTGTCCTCTTCTGTGTGAGCTGAGAAGCAACATGTGGCCACACCCAGTCGACCTGAAAACTAAGCTTTGGGGAAACCTGACAGACCTCAAGCTGTCTGCCCAGTTTGTGGTCAACAGTAAATTAAGCGCATGACCAGAGATCGCTGAAGAAGAAGAAGATATATTACTTTCCCTTGTTTGTTTTTACTTCTCTGTTGCTTCTGTTATATGTTGCTCACAGACAAAGATATATGTCATTTCAGTGGCGGCTCGTAGTCATTTTTCTTGGTAGGACAAGACACAAATTTTCGAAAAAATCATGGTTTTGGAGTATTTACTATTATTTGTCTATTCGGGAATCCCCCTCCCTTCGATTATGGGGCAAACCCCACTGGCTCTTAATGACGAGTCGCATCTGTGTCATTTCATCTCACAATGTTGCTGTGTTTTGATTAAAGTTATATATTTATGTATATATTTATATAAGTATATGTATTTAAGCACTGCGAAGTAAAAGACGGCCGGTGTAATGTTGATCATTTCAACCCATCGTGTACCGACTCTCTCTTTAGCCTGTTACGCGCTTGGCGTTTAGGGCAGCAACAAACGTACACCACTCTTCCCTGTTCATGGCCTTCCTCTGTATTGTGTTCCAGCTATGATTCATTTCCTTCAGCGCTTGCTCTATCGTTCTCCTCCAGGTCGTCTTGGGTCTTCCACGCTTTCGCCTACCCTCTGGAGTCCATCTCAGTGCAGTTTTCGTGTCGGAGCCAGTCTCCATGCGCATCACATGTCCAATCCATCTCCAGCGTCGTCTTCGGATGATAGTGCCCATATTCTCTTGTTGGCATCATGCAAGCAATTCTTGATTCGAGATAGTAGTCGGCCAGTACACGCGTAAGATTTTTCGCAGACAAGTACCGACGGTCAATGAAAAATACCTGCCTATTACCGTATTGCCCTATGTACCTCGAGGTATCAAAACGGGTTCTGTACTTTTACTTAGTTTATATATGTATATATTTATCAGTGGGGCAAAAAAATGAGAACATCGCGTAAAAGTAATATAATTACATCAAAATTGTTTTAACTGTATCCATAATAGCTTAACTTGTTTACTCTTTTACTTACTTACCTATTTAGCTATATGATGTTTTTATTTCGACAATTTCCAGGCACAATCTTTGATTTTTAATATACCAAATGTTTACATCTGCAGGTTTAAATTTGTTACCAAGAATGAGAAAAATAACTGCAGAAGACCGTATTCTGATTAAACGAGTGGCGTCGATGCTTAGAAAAATTGAACATGATTTCTGATTAACTAAATACTTGGCAAACAAAATTACATGAAACAATTAATTGAATTAAATAACGTTTCTAAATAGAGCGTATGTTACGTGATGTTCTCATTTTTTTTTTGCCCACTCTATGTATCTATTTTTTATACACACGATAGCAAACCCATGCTCCGTAAACTCGAAACTGAACCAGCATAATTTTTTATTATTAAAATAAACCTGAATTTGTTATTCCATTTATTACTATTGTTAACGCCCATGTTTTGCCAGGGTCTTTAATGGGAGAAATAATAGCAGCACTGCGACCTACAAAGCATGTCGTAAGAGGCGACTGAGGTAGGGGCCTAGATAAGCTACCTTAGTAAATAAGCGTCGCAGAAATCGGATGTACTGGCCTACTTGTATATGCATAACAGGCAGAACGTACAGTCGCTCTTAGTCTCAGATCACATACAAATCACAAAGAGTGGTTTAACAAATAGTCGACAGGGAGCGTTTGAATAAGAAGGCTAGTTAGTTTATTATCATTAACCTTAACTCTTAGTATACGGACACTGAAACTACGTTCTTGTGCTCTAGTTTTTAGAGTAAACAATCTAATGGAACATCAGAGTACTATTTCATATAAGAAAATGTGGAGAGATGAATGTTCTATTTTATAAAGTTATCTCATACATTCTGCAATTAATTATACACAAATAGTATCACATGACTATCACATCACATGAGATGGAAGAAAATGTGGAGAGATGAATGTTCTATTTTATAAAGTTATCTCATACATTCTGCAACGAATTATACACAAATAGCATCACATGACTGTGCAAATATCTCCGTCGACAATCACCCTTTAAAACAAGTAAAAGACTTCACATACCTAGGAGCATTTTTTCAGCAAACGGAAGAATAACTAATGAAATTCAACACAGATTCAACAAAGCAAATCAAATGATAGGACAAATGACGCCAATTTTAAAACGCAAACACGTCACCATGAACAGAAAAAGAGCATTGTTCAACACAATCTTTCTCCCCACATTATGCTACCAGTGACAAACCTGGACACTGACAACAAATGATAGAAGACATCTGGTCTCGACAGAGATGAAATGTATACACAGAATGCTGGGTGTAACAAGAAGAGACCGGTTGAGAAATGAAGACATCAGGAAAAAAGTGGGTACAACATCAGAGCTAAACTTCATCAAGAAACAACAAATTAAATGGTTCGGCCACATTAGCAGATTACCATCAGACAGTGCACCTCAAAGAGCAATGCTGCTCCGATACAATGGGTACAAAGCAAAAGGCCGGCCACTCAAAAGATGGACCTCAGAGATAACAGAGGCGACGAAAGACACTATTAACGAAGCGCACACAAAGGCCCGTTTTAGAAATCTCTTCTTGACCTGACGCTATGAGGCAAAACAAGATTGGAGAAAAAAAAGAAAAGACTGTGCAAATAATTCTGTTGTAATAAAACATTATGGTTAATCAGGAAAATGTTACTGTCAGAACGGTTTGTGAATTGATTTGTCGTATTCTACGAGTTAATATACCAACTATATTTTTTATGTTACATTGCATTGTTCGCCACTTACAACGTCACCACCCACTTCAATACACTGTTCATGAATTGACTTGTTTTAAGACACTGATAATGTGATTAGTGTGTAGATAAGAAGGAACGATAAAACTAGTTTCGTAACTTGGTCATCTTTTCTTTGTAAAGTTGAAGTGAGATATTGTTGAGTGTTATTCATTGCTTCTGTATTGTATATATCTCTGTCGCTCTAGCTAAGAGAAAGCTCATAAATACATTATATATATATATATATATATATATATATATATATCATCTCGTACCGTTATATGTTACACAGGGCCTGGAAGTCAATTCTCCGTATCGTCCTGTCCTGGGCAACTCGCTCATTCTCTTCCATGGAATTTGAGTCCGATATTCCTTACCTATCTCAACAAAATTCGTTTCAGGGTTTCCTTACGGCGTCCTCTCTATCTTGAACCCTTTGTTTCCTACTTCAATGCGTGCTTTAGTATTTAAAACAAATCATTTCTTCTTACGGTATGCACAATATATCTCCATCTTCTGATTCTTATGACAGTTGTTACTAGTAGTTGACCAGACATTTCTCTGATTTCATCACTTCTGAATTCGTCCTATTTTACATTCGTAATGTTTCACCGACATCTATTTTCAAATGCATTCAACTTACTTTCTATATTTTTAGTCATTTTCTAATACATAATAAATACGTATTACTTTCCTGTATTTGCCGGATAGTGGAATTATTATGCTGAAGAACAAAAGATGTTTGTTCATTCTGGTGCCACACTTTCTGTATTTTGGGATTATTAAAACATGACCCCAAGAAAAAAAATAAAATTATGAGCAAATGTGTACACGAACCCCCGTCCTGAAGACCGGTGACCTAACTGGTGAGTCAACAACCACTTATCGAGATAATACACTCAACTTATTGGTGAGTCAACAACCACTTATCGAGATAATACACTCAACTTATTGGTGAGTCAACAACCACTTATCGAGATAATACACTCAACTTATTGGTGAGTCAACATCCACTTATCGAGATAATACACTCAACTTATTGGTGAGTCAACAACCACTTATCGAGATAATACACTCAACTTATTTTGTATGAAAATACACAAAGCAATTACGACATCAGTCACAGTCAGGCTCTAGATATGGCTGTTGGCTGTGCATCAAGTCTCCGTTTATTAAAATACACTTAGTGCTAAAATAAAACCCTTTTGCTGAAATCGGATGCACATGTCCTAATCGTATAGAAGTCTATGCGTTTAGGGGCCTACCAAACCAATGTGCAACGTATACACGTTCTTGGTAAAGATCAAACATATCACAAAGAGTGATTCAAATTGATCATACAGAACGAACGCAACGAAGTAGAAGAAATAAAAACCGTAGCCTTTTTAGACATTAGGCTATGAAGTCACTTAACTTTACATTTCTTTTCCATAGTTTTCAGGAGGGAGGAGGACTAATTCCTGTTCTCACGTGTGGACCGTCGAGTTTGGGATTGAGCCCACAACCACGCCCGTGTTGTCGGGGCTCACAAGGGGAGCAAAGAATAGTAACACTGCAATCTACAAGGCATGTCGTAAGAGGTAACTGAGGTAGGGGCCTAGTCAAGCTACCCTAGTAAATAAAAAGCGTCGCAGAAATCGGATGTGCTGGCCTACTTGTAGATGCATATCTGGCACAAAATACAATCGCTCTTAGACTCAGATCACACACAGGTAACAAAGAATGGTTGGACAAGCTATTTGATGATGATGATGACAGCGCACAGAACAAGAATGACTCCATATATATATATAGTAAACACAACTAAATAGAATGTCATTGTGATTACCTAGTGAAGCCATCTGAATATTTTTCCAGCGATTCCTGATCTCGGTGTAGGTTGAGATCGAGTTCATAATCATATCGGAGATGGACGTAGGTACAACGTAGGTACCATATTCAATTTGAGCGCGTAAAAAACCCTTCTTTTCTCTTTTGTCCTTCTCTGCTTTTTTGCCGCTAGGCGTAGCAGGTTTAACTGATGATCGGTTTCCGAGATAATGCACGCTCGGTCGCTTGATATGGTGTGGTATTGTGGAGTTTTAAGATGTCTGTAACTCCATCAACCCATCTTTTCTTGGTCTGCCCTTTCCTCTTGATGATTCCATTTTCAGGTTGTACGCTCTTGCAACTGGTGTATTCGGGTTTATTCTGACCAAGTGGCCAAACCATTTGAGCCTCTGTTTTTCAATAAATCTAATAGCAGATGTTGTTCCAACTGTTCTTCTAATTTCCTCATTCAAAAAACCCTTAGCTGTTCAAAATCGAGAAGAGCAGGCTGGAAAGCCGCCGCCCAGGCAAAATTCATTAGAAGAGATTAAAAATAAAATTCCTACAAAACTAACTTCACCATCTACAAAATTACATCGGGACCCTCGCTGGTGCTACGGAGTTTGTGCACTGCAGCTGATATTTTCCTGTGTAAGAAAGAGATCGGAGAACGCATGGGTACTCACCGAAGTGCAATGATGATTGTCCCACCAATCAATCAATTCTTATGATTGAATACAGTCGCTAATAGAGCAGGGGATAACCAGAGCATGACACGAGAGGAAAACAAGTGGAAGACTAGTGGCAGTGTTAAATAAAACTTCAGCTCGTTAAACCAACCATGAAGCCCCACCCCACCCTGTCCCAATCTCCTACACTAGACACTCCACTGCAACTCCAGATTTAGACCTCAACAGATGTTGAAGCCAACGCAACGCGGGGGGATTATAATATTTAACTGTTTGTCATTTTACAAACTGGCTTATGTAGATTCATAACTTGGATATTGATATAGTCACGTGTAGATTCATCACGTGAATATTGCTTTAGTCATGCGCGTTAAATGTGCAGCTTTTCTCGCGATCGTTAGCTCGCTCGCAACACTGACGTCACCGATTGTATGTGTATATATATATATATATATATATATATATATATATATATATATATGATTTGTTTGTTTGTTCCTTTCGTGCCAAAGGCTGCACATAGGGCAGAGGTTTTAGAACTCCATGTGATGCGACACCTTGCTAGCAGTTGGAGATCTTGAATGATTTTACATCCCAATAGTTTACTTTCCTGTAGGGTAGTTCTTCGTAGCGTGGTCTTAGGTCTTCCACGTTTTCTTTTCCCATCTGGTGACCACATATGTACTTATTGATTTAGTCTCTTTTCGTGTGATCTAAGAACACGACCTAAATATTTCCACCTTCGTTTCCTTATAATCAGTGGCGGCTCGTGATAATTTTTGCTGGTAGGGCAAGACATTTTGTTCCGGATAAATCATGGTTTTAGATTGCTATATTTTAATTTAATAAATACACGATATACATTATTTTTGGTGGCCACTGGCCCTTATAGACGAGCCGCCACTGCTAATAATATTGAAATGCCTCAACACCCACTGAAAATAAGGTCACAGCATCACAAAGTGATCAATGTACAGCACTGCTGTCTAAGATTGTGATATATTGAGGCACATCTGACTAATGGTAGTGGAGGAGTGGGCGCCATATGACAATTGCAATAATAATATTAATAATAAAGTAATATTAATAGTCTTCATCATCAAATAGCTTGTCTAGAGCAGAACTTTACCACCCCACCAGTCCTTCAGAATTTCTCTCTATCGTAGACCTTTGCAGCCGTCATGTTCAAACCATCAGTTACATCCAGAATCCATCTTCTTCGTGGTCTTCCTCTTTGCCGGTATGCCTCATTCCATGATGGTCTTCTCCAGGTTTTCGTGTCTTTTTATATGTCCAAAATATCTCAATTTTCTCTTTCATATTTGTAGCATCAGCCAGTTTTCTTTGATTTTGAGTTCTTTCTGGATATATCTATTTGTTCTCTTCTCTGTCCATGATATATAGAGAACTCTTCTGTAACACTTATATTCAAAAGAATATATATGTTTTTCCACTGGCCTTGTTAAATGTCCATGCTACACACCCATACTGGGAATATGCATGTACTTATTATTCAGATATTTTGCTTGCATTTTCATATGTATATATCTATAGACATTCAAATAGAGTCATTGTAAAATGTAAGAGGAGCTCTGTGACGTAAAGGTTAGGTTCTCTTCTCTCATTCCAAAGGTACCAGATTCGCTCCTCGTGGAGCCTTATGTATATTTTCCAGAGACCCCTGAGCTCATTGTAAGTGAGATCAAGTTCCTAGCCATATCGGAGATGGACGATAAAACATAGGTCCCGTGTTCAATTTGAGCACGTAAAAGAAGCCTTGACAGTTCAAAATCGAGAAGAACATCCTGGAAAGCCGCTGCTCTGGCAAAATTCATAAGAAAATACTAAAAATAAAATTCTTGCAGAAAATATCTTCATCATCTTCAAAATTACATCGGGACCCTCGCCGGTGCTACGGGGTTCTTGCGCTGCAGCTGAGGTCTTCCTATGTAAGAAAGAGATCAGAGCACACATGGTTACTCACCGAAGTGCAAAGATGATGGTCCTATTAATCATTCAATTGTAAAATGTATACAATTTATTTTATTATTGTGCTTTCAATGTCTCTAATTTTTCATGTGTCTTTCTTTCATAGCTAACATAAACATACCTGCAGGACCCAGGTGTCACAACATGGTAAGATATTTATGAATTTTTCAACTGCTCAGTATACCGCATATATTAGACATTTTATTCACCTGTAATATATATAGCATCTATAACACAGTGTTATATTAGAATACATTCATGTGTTGTATTTTGGTGTTTAGATAATCAATTTGTCATTGAGAGGATCTCTGTAACTCAGTGGATAGCAATTATACAGGGTGTTCAACTTAAAAGCAGCCTGTGAATGGAGCTAATCTGTCATATATGTATGGAAATGGGAAGGTTCAGTTATGACGTAGTATAGGTCAAGGTTGTGTGATGGTGTGTAATTGTAGTGCGGGAAGGGCGATGAACAAATGTGACGTAGGACAAGCTAGTCAGAACCGGTTTAAATAGTAAATAGACGAGATGCAATGCGTACCTGGCAAATTTCTATTTATCACTGGGGCTGCTTTTAAGTTGAACACCCTGTATATACCCCAGTTCTTCAATGCTATCATCATCATCAAATAGCTTGTCCTAAGCAGAACTTTGCCACCTTAACAGTCCTTCTGAATTTCTATCTCTCATAGGTCGGATGTCATGCTGAAAACATCAGTTACATCCTGAATCCATATTCTCTGTTGTCTTTCTCCTCTTCTCTTTGCCGGGATGCCTCCTTCCTTGATGATCTCCAGCCCTTCATGTCTCTTGAATGTCCAAAATACCTCAATTTTCTCATTCTTATTTGTTGCATTATCCAGTTTTCTTTGATTTTGAGTTCTTTCTGGATAGATCTATTTGTTCTCTGACCATGATATACGGAGGGCTTTTCTGTAACACTTATATTCAATGCTATAATAAATAAAATTTCCTGTGAAATTTTCAGACCTTAGGGTATGAGGAGTCTGTCACTTCGTATTTCTAGGCCCTAGTGTGCTGAAAATATCAGAGTCCTTTCCTTTCCTCAATTGTGGAACATCGAGTATGGGATTGGATCCACAACCATCTGAGTCGACAGTCGAGCAACAAGGCATTATGCTAATCCGTCCCAACTTCTATGCTATGTATAACATAAATACAATATGACAGTGGGTCAAAGGGCAAAAGCTCAAATTCTGAATCACTGATGAAGAAACCAAACATCAGTGCCACCAGTTGTCCCACCCTATCCTGCTGGAAAAGTATCACCGTTTGGTCTACTACTTATTCTTCCAATATATAGCTGGCTTAGGTCACGGACAGTCCATGTTTGATTGTCATCCATTTATCTATCGCCATGGACACAGCTGGTTGAAGTCAGTCACCCTTCTTCCAGAAGAGATTTTTTTTAAACTACAGAATCTGTCAATAACAGTTTCAACTAATTGATTACATTTGGTTTGCCCTTAAATGCAGACTAACTGTAATCATTACACTCTCCAGATTTATATTTTATATCACTAACTGTAGGAAGACCAAAGAGAAGATGGATTAGGGATGTTACTGATGGGTTGAACATGACGGCTGTAGAGGCAGGATATCTGGCCTATGAAAGAGAGAAATTCTGCAGGACTGTTGGGGTGGCAAAGTTTTGCTCAAAAGGATAAGTTATTTGATGATGATGATGAACTGTAATGAGAAAGGAAGGTTTAGAATACATAATGACAACCAGTAAAATCAATGATAGATGAGATAGAGGACTACAGAGAGAGAAAATTTTAACATCCTAGCTTCATGGAATGGAAGATTGTCAATATCTGAACTGATAGTCAGAACTCCGGACAGACATTTAGGGAGATCCCTGATTATCTATACCAGCTGATAGGACACATGATGGTGAGATTATTAATTAAAATCAATTTCAATAAAGAATATGGACATAGCACAGATGTCAGAGTGTTACATTAAGCCGTTCAATCCATAATTATTTTTACACTCAGACGCATTTAATTTGCAATGTGATTGATTGATTGATTGATAGGACCATCATCATTGCACTTCAGTGAGTAACCATGTGTGCTCCAATTTCTTTCTTACACAGGAAGATCTCAGCTGCAGTGTACGAATTCCGTTGCACCGGCGAGGGTCCCCGATGTAATTTTGAAGATTGTGAAGATATTTATGAAGGAATTTTATTTTGAATTTTTTCTAGTGAATTTTGTCTTGGCAGCGGCTTTCCAGCCTGCTCTTCTCCATTTTGAACTGCCAAGGGTTCTTTCACATGCTCAAATTGAGCACGGGGCCTACGTTTTATCATCCGTCGCTGATATGGCTAGGAACTCAATCTCACCTACAATGCGATCAGAGATCTCTTGAAAAATAGAAAAATAACCTGGTACCTTTGGCACTAGAGATGAGCACCTAACCTTTGTGCCACAGAATTTGCAATGTATACTGATTATGCAGGTGGAAAATTATGGCTTTCGTCTTTTTAAAAAATACAATATATTGGCTCAGAAGGGTGCAAGGGTTAAATTACCAAATATTTAGACTTATGTTCAATCACACTAGAAAGGGTATTTGTGATATTGATTTGTGATTCATATTACTGTGAAGATGTGATACCTTCACTGTTCATCCTACTGTATTGGTTTTCAGTATTTCATTATTTAAATCAGGGTGAAGGTGTGTATCGTCTCTCCTCTCTGATAAAGAGTAAAAGACGACAGAAAATACAAATCTGAAGCCTGTGTGGTTACTGGGGTCAGAACGCAAAGTACAGACTAGAACCACTATTACCTAAATAAGGAGACATTGGATGGAGTCGCTGGGGAGGTCTAAGCTGACAAAGATCACTTTTATTTTTGTGCCAGGGCATGCAGGTGTAAGGGGAATGAACGTGCGGATAGGCTTGCAGGTATGGCTGCTGTACAAAGCGATGGACCAGGCTGATATTATAAATTCCTTAAGGGAGAGAGGTTGTGTACATGATTCACGTAATAGCGGTGAATCTACAACACTAACCAGACTGCAAGAACTCAAAGTTAAGTGTGGTGTAGCTCGACAAGAACGCTATGCTGGCAGACAAAGAAGAATTGTAAACCAACAAAGAACCGGTGTCGTTAGTCGCCACACGCTGATGGACATACTGAGGAGAGATCGGAGCACTTATGGACTAATTTGTTCGACGTGCAGTGATGGTGATCCGACGACTAAACTAAACTACCTAAAATATGCTATATATGGCGAAAGTGGAGTTTGGTGTGGAGCTAGTTCCCCCACCCTGTAAAAACACTCAGCTATAAAAACCACAACGATGCGTATGAGAGCTTGCAAGGCCATGGTTGAGGACCTATATCTCCAGAGGCAAAGGGTAAGGAAGAAGAAGAAGGTGTATGTATATAAATCTATCATTCACTTTTTACAGCTTCACTTCGTATATGTAATCATTACAAATGAACTATTTCTTTCTGTCACAGACACCTCTACATGCCTCAGTTGTGGACAGTAGACATGATACTCTAGCCCTTCTCTTAGCTCATGGAGCTGATTTAACACAAAGAGATGAGTCTGGCAAGACCCCTCTAGCTCTGGCTCATGATATGAAGAACAAGAGTGCAGTCACCATTATTGAGAGGGAACAAGGTAATCTATGTGTTAGGACAGCGGTTCCCAAACTTTTCATTACCGTAGACCCCCTTTTAAATATATTTTGCTGCAGTGGACTCACAAAAATTTCTATATGTGAAAATGTACAGCAATTAATTATCTTTGTGTTACAATAGTAAACATTTTTCTCCGACTTTGGGAATCTGCAAATGATCTTTCATTTTGTCCTGTCAGATATTTAGACTCCGGTCTGGTCCGGGTCCTTTGATTCCACAACCAAACTAGTTTACCACTGTTTTTAATGAAAATCGTTTTTAATACATCTGTTTTTAATCTGTTTTTAATACATATTTTTAAAAATTGTTTTTCTGTTTGAAATGCCAAAGATCATAATATTTCTTGAAACGCTTGAGGACCACCGGAGCTTTACGGACCCCAGTTTGGGGAACACTGTGTTAGGTTGTTAACAGAGCCAGTTATGGCCTCACATTTTATCTATCAGATCTGACATCATGCTACAATATGACTGAGTAGATGTGATACTAATAAGTGAGGTTTTCTGTTTGTAGAGTTTTACCAGTAACATTTGTTAACAAATTTGCATCCAATTTAATGAAAAGCATGCACCCTCGGTGGTTGGAAAGAATCTAGAATGGTACTAACTAGACCTGTGGATAGAGAACCAACATGTACAGCTGATGTGAAAACTGACACACATCTTGAAGGTGCAGTGACTCAGAGTGTGATGATCCTCTTTGCCTTGAACATTTGGACCAGTGATTCTCACACTTGTTGAAATCATGGCACTCTTGAAGTTCTATGAAAAATCGTAGGCGCACTATCAACAAAAAATTCATAAATATCATGCAAAAAGCAAAGAAATACAGAAGTAATTGGAAAATGCTCTGTGCTTTTATTCATAATATAATTTCTGCCGATGGGAAGCATGAGCCTGATGTGTCTTGACGATTCTTTGCCCTGGTGCCCGCTGGCACTGCGTTGCCGACCCATGATCTGGGATTGTCTAGAGCGCACCTAGGAATGTCACTGCGCACACCCTTTGAGAACCATTGATTTGGACTCATGACTAGAGTATAACAGAACTCTGTATAACCAGCAGGCTGTTTGGTGACAGGAAATGAGCACAGTGAACCCTACTTTGACTAATGTTTTATTAGGCAGCATGTAAAACATCCTCATCCTCTAGAGCTATGGCAGTTCAATTCCTGCTTCTGTTTCGGGTGGATAAGAAATCGACAAACAACCCAGTTCTTCTGTACTGCATAAAATACAAATACATAGCATTGGACCAAAGGAAGAGCCCATGTACCGCTGGATCAGTGAAGAAGAAGAAGAAGAAACAGAGCCATTATCACTTCATTTTTGGTAAACTCATAAGTCTTAGTCCTTTTCAGTCGCTCGAGTGGTTACCGGGCCCAAATTGGGGTGTAAAGAATAAAACCACTGTTATCTGCCACGCATGTCGTAAGAGGTGACTAAGGAGGTTTGGCTGAAATCAGATGCACATGTCCTAAACATGTAGAGTCTATGCGTTTAGGGGCCTACCAAACCAATGTGCAACGTATATGTGTTCTTGGCAAAGATCAAACATATCACAAAGAGTGATTAAACTTGGTCGTAAAGAACGAACGCAAAGAAGAAGAAGAAGAAAAGAGCTACGATTTACATTTTTAACCTAAAACATAATTTTAACTTGTTCGAAAGTAACAATTGCATCCCTATGTTCCATTGGGAACTAGAACATTTAGCAGTAGTAGTAGCCACTATGAACACTTATGTTGCAGTCATCTGTACCAAACTTTGAGACAAGCTTTTTGAAAATGCTAATGGTGTCTGGTTCACCACTGCATTTTTTGAGCATATTCAACTTGATGTCTGATAGTGAGAGAAGAAGAAGGTTAATTGATTGATTATCATACATACACCAACGAAACGGAACATGGCCTTATGAGCAAAGCTTATAGAGCAAGCTATAGGAAACTCTCGAGGAACTCCAACTGACATGCAGCTTCATAGAGGCGACCCATCTCATAGCTTAGACGAGCATATGAAACCGAACGCAAAGAAGACGAAGATTGATTGATTGATTGATAGGACCATCGTCATTGCACTTTGGTGAGTAACCATGTGTGCTCTGATATCTTTCTTACAGAGGAAGATCTCAGCGGCAGTGCACAACGTAGCACCGCAAGGTTCCCCAATGTAATTTAAAAGATGATGAAAATATTTTGTATGAATTTTAGTTTTTTTAAATGAATTTTGCCAGGGCAGCAACTTTCCAGCCTGTTCTTCACGATTTTGAACTGCCAAGGGTCCTTTAACTCGCTCAACTTGAATACAGGGCCTACATTTTATTGTGCGCCTCTGATAGGACTAGGAACTTGATTTCACCTACACTGAGCTCAAGGATCTCTGGAAAAATATCCAGATGGCGTCACGAGGGAGCGAACCGAGCACCTTAGGAATGAGAAGCGAACACCTCTGCGCAGGAGGGGCCTCTATTGCAGAACATTTCATCATAACCAAGTTGTCATATTTGTTTCCATGTAAAACTGTTTGCTACAGATTTTTGTATATTTACCTAGAATCATACCAATATTACCAAGAAATATTCAACACAATCTTTCTCCCCACATTATGTTACCAGTGCGAAACCTGGACGCTGACAACAAACGATAGAAGAAAACTAGTCACAACAGAGATGAAGTGTCTACGCAGAATGCTGGATGTAACAAGAAGAGACCGGTTGAGAAATGAAGACATCAGGAAAAAAATGGGTACAACATCAGTACTAGACTTCATCAAGAAACAACAAATCAAATGGTTCGGCCACGTAAGCAGATTACCATCAGACAGTGCACCCTAAAAAGCAATGCTGCTCCTATACAATGGGTACAAAGCAAAAGGCCGGACACGCAAAAGATGGACCTCAGAGATAACAGAAGCGACGAAAGAGACCATCTACGAAGCGCATACTAGGGCCTGTTTTAGAAATCTCTTCCTGACCTGACGCTGTGAGGCATACAGGATTCGAGAAAGAAGAAGAAGAAGACCAAGAATCATAGAAGTTTTTGGTAACAAGGTATTTCATATTTTTTCCTAACACACAAAAATAATTTGTATGTTTCAGAGAAAACAAAGATCTTTCTAGACAACCTGTCTAAAGGTAATTATACACAAAGTATAATAATCATCATTATCATCAATTTGAACAAACCACAGATTTGAAATATCTTCTTTAGTTGAAACTTTGAGCATTATATTATTTTAATTTCCTCAATTACTGCTCTCACATTTTGTGTAGATTTTACATTTTGTGTAGATTTTACATTTTGTGTAGATTTTACATTTTGTGTAGATTTTACATTTTGTGTAGATTTTACATTTTGTGTAGATTTTACATTTTGTGTAGATTTTACATTTTGTGTAGATTTTACATTTTGTGTAGATTTTACATTTTGTGTAGATTTTATATTTTGTGTAGATTTTACATTTTGTGTAGATTTTACATTTTGTGTAGATTTTACATTTTGTGTAGATTTTACATTTTGTGTAGATTTTACATTTTGTGTAGATTCCATGTTAGAGTCTGTAGGTTACAGAATGTGCACTGCCATTGTGATAAATGTGTGAAATACACCCCTTTAATTTTGACATTTGAACTTAGTTTAGATCTAAGTATTTATGTCTTTCCATGGATTTATGTTTAGTATATATCCATGTCAAACACTTGCCAGTTGACCGTCTGTAAAGACGAAAAAGGCCATATATATTCATGTGCATTTGGTATATCCATGTGCATTTGGTATATCCATATGCATTTGGTATATATCCATGTGCATTTGGTATATCCATGTGCATTTGGTATATCCGTGTGCATTTGGTATATATCCATGTGAGCGTCTGTAGCTTAAGCGGTAATAAGCTTGATCACAACCTAAGCGTATCTGGTTCATACCCCCACTGCGAGCAGTTTTGAAGTAAATTTGCTCCATACAGCAACTCAGATTTCACATTTGAGCTGAATATCCTGATCTTTATGAAATAAAGCATGTAGTATAATGTTAAGATTGCTTTTGCCACAAGATAATGCAAATACATTGATATCTTCTCACATAGAACTTTGTGAGGCTTGTGCTGAAGGAAAACTTGATATTGTGAAGAAAGTTCTCATTAAGAGTGGATCATACAGGAAGCATGTCGTCAACATGGCCACTAGGGGGCTCTCACCTCTTGGCATGTGAGTACCAAGGAGTAAACTTGCTCATTGACAATTTCAGAACATTGTACATCTACTATTTTTCTTTAATATATTATTATATAGTCAATGTCTAGGCACACAGTGTGCCCCTTAGGTGTACTGTCTCTTTCAGTAGCTGAAAATGTAAGAGTACATACACAGTAGCTCCAGCAATGATTCCATAGAAATCTACGGTATCAGGAAACAAACTTCCATGAGTCAGCTCTGACAATCTCTCATATGACTAATCAGATCTGGTACTATGTGGCAGTATACCTCAATCAATCGTGGTACTATAAAGTAGAGTTTTAAGTTGGTAAAACCTGATCAGTAGTCCTTCTGTATAAATTTGACAAAGCTTCTTGTTTTTAGTTCTGGTGGTTCATTTGCACAATCCATTTCCTGCTGTAGTCTTCAACTCTGATTTCCAACTTTTCACATTTCAGCTTTCAATATTAAATATTACAGTCGAGCACACTTATGCCTAATTTGCTTGACATCTTTCCATATTTGCAGATGATATTGTATAAATGTATTCTAAAGAGATAAAAGCTATAATCCATGGCAATGATGCATGTGACTAGCAAGATCAACTTGCATGGAGAACAAATCTTTCACAATGTATAAAACATAGACAGCCAATAGCAGAATGTGTGTGTTAAACATAGACAGCCTACGACATGATGTATATGAAGCATACACAGTCACAAGACTACATATGAAGCACATACAGTAAATAGCACACTGCATTGGAACACATACAGTCAGTAGCAAGCTATGCATGAAGCACAGACAGCCAATAAAAGACTATATATGAAATACAGACAGTCAATAGCAGACTACATATGAAATACAGACAGTCAATAGCAGACTACATATAAAATACAGACAGTCAATAGCAGACTACATATGAAATACAGACAGCCAATAACTGTTTTTCTATGCATATGTGATGTGGTTTTCTGGTTTTCATTCAATGTCTCATTTAACCCACAGAGTCTCAAGATGTGGTCATTCTGATATACTGAGTTTTTTGCTGGCAGAAGGAGCCTCATGTACCAGCCAGAAAGATACAGGACTTACTCTCCTGCATTTAGCATGTGAGGCTGGGAATATCAAAGTTATGGAGCTTCTGTTGAAGGTAAGCAAGTATCAGTTGTTATCAACCTTATAATCATGGTAACATATCATGAATTATTCAGGACTGTTTTGTCTGATTATTTTGTATACAATTTTTAAAAATACAATTTAAAAAATAAAAAGTATCTTTACTCAAATCATCTTGTCGTTTATATAATTGTTGATTTTTATCTAAAGACTAAGTTGATTTTTGTTATCTATGTTGACATTGATTATTTATAAAGATAATACACTTTTGAAAATAAGTAGAAAGTTTCACTATGCTTTCTATATTATTTATCATAATATTCATTTTATATTAAAGATTTCTCAAGTTTAAAATTTTTAAACAATTTACAGTCCAGAACACAATTAAACTGCACAGTTGCCAGGAAAAAATATTTGTGATTGTGAACACACAAATATATATATATATGTATGTATGTATATGGCCTTTTTCATCTTTACAAGCAGTGAATTGGCAAATGTTTTACTATGACAGTTTCCGAGTTTGCGCTTGTCACTCTTGCCTTTAATCTCATCCCTAAGTATCTTTTCAAAAGATTCTGCACCTTTGTTAATGTTGTTTTTCACATAACTGTCCAATTTTTGGTGCTGATAGAAAAAGATATGTTTATATATATATATATATATATATATATATATATATATATATATATATATATATATATACATATGCATACATTTAGTTTTCAGTTTACTTATAAAAGGTTGTGACTTGTAGAATGATGCAATTCAAAGTATAATTTTTGGACAAAGAAATGTATTATTTTCTCTGCAGTTTTGCTTGTTACACGTGTGGTCAACACCCTACCCGCCTTCCCCCTGACATTAGATGCACTTACATTGCTACTGCTATCCCTAGAGCAGATTGGGCATAACTTCATGCACTGAATACATCGAAAGACAAAAAATGCAGTAGTTTGAACATTTAATGAGAATGGATACAACCAATCACCAATAACAGCATACAATAAAAAGATCAGGTACTAGAGCCAAAGAAAGACCAAGAAAAATATGGATAGACAATATCAAAACCACACTACATAAACACAGATATAACACATCAAGGGCGACTCATCTGGCCTTGGAATACAAATTAAAGTTCCCACCCGTATGCTTAACTACAAGATGGACAACCAATTTCATCATCCACCTGGAGAAAGACAATAGACAATCCCTAGAACTAAACTTGCTGAAAATTGAATCATCACTGTCAAAATCATTGCATTCCTCATCATTATCATTATGTATCATATATTCAATATATTATAACTATTCTCTAACTGTAACAGCTGAAACATACTTTGGTCTTCATGGTGATGGTTGACTCATATCAACAGAAAATTCACTAAAATCAAAGCAAACAAATCCTTTAATAAAATTGTAGAATTATATGTTTTCTTTGTAATATTTGTTTTTTAAAATGAAATGGAAATCCTGGCATATCCTTTATAGGACGTCACCATTAACCATAGTAAATGAGTCATTATTTTTCTAGGCACCACTTATACTTTCAGTAGTTTGCCATTGCTTTCTGAACGGTGGGGTCTGTTTTTACCATTTGTAAATATTCAAGGGACCTAATATGCTTCCAAACCTGCCAACCGCAGAGTTTGAACCAGGTACTCTTGGGTTGTGATTGAGCTCACTACCGCTTAAGCTACAAACTCTCACATTTTAAAATGAAGGGACATATATATATATATATATATATATATATATATATATATATATATATATATATATATATATTTTTCCCAGATGTAGTTTTTGTACATTTTTAAATATCTTGTGCGTAAAACACTTCATGTTTTTGGGTAACATTTGATGTGGTGGTTTACTAGCTTTTCTATATTTTACAAAGCTCTTTGAGCAGGGAGTACATAGTCATTACATGAAAGTATTCGATTAGTTTGTATATTCAGATTTTATTGCAGTAAAAAAAAGAAAGAAATTGACACAGTCTACAATTATAGTTTGCTAAAATGTTTCATATTTAAGAATTTTTGCAAACTGATGTTAAATAATGTGCCAACTCTTTCTTGTTTGTTTGTTTGTTTAGTAGGGATTAAAGCCTCTTTAAGCCGAGGCACGCCTTTCAACCTAAGGCGAACCTTTTATTGGTTATATCAGAGCGTGTAGGCCAACAAACATGAAAAATAAGAATTATCTCCTTTCGGAGACCAGTATTAGTTGAATGCTATAAATACATTGTTTCTATGTTTGCAGAATTTCCCAGATTTGAACTACGTGAGATCAGTAGAGCACCAACTTCCTCTGCACTCAGCTGTTGTGTTTAACAGAGTGGAGGCTGTGAAACTTCTTCTTGAATTTCCGTATCCAACAAGTAATTTAGTGGCATTTGCAGATCCAACAACATCCGTGACATACCAAGCAAATTTAGAATTCAATGCTCAAGATGCTGTAGGAGATACAGCACTTCATATTGCATGCAGAAATGGTCATGTAGAAATTGTTAAACTTCTAGTCAACCATGTGATTAAAGTAGAAGTTGAGAAGGAGCAGCTTTCGAAATCTACTTCTATAAGATCATTAAATCATGAAAATCTAGACTCAGATGATGATGATGATATTGGAAATAGCCATTCCAGACCTACCTCTCCAACACAAACATTATGGAGAAACAAGAAATACATTCAGTCCATATATCCTGTAGATGTCAACATTCTTAACAGTAATGGTTTGTCTTCATATCATTTGGCTATTCGACATCGGCATTCAGATGTTCTGAAAATCCTTTTGGAGTCACGCGGTATTCCTCCTGATAAAATGAAAATTCAGGATTTTGAAGATTCTGTTTTGATGTTTGCTTATGAGCATGGAAATGGGACAATCCTAGAGCTACTTCTTGCACATGGTCTCAAGGATGTAGACAACAGAGTCCTGTCTGCAGCATTTTTCTGTAGGGTGAGTGTTTCATGCTAAGAGCTATGTTTGTCTGTTAAGCATTCAGTTAAATTGTAAAGTGCACTAACATTTATTCTTTCATTTGATGTAAATTTAATCTTCTGTAACATTGTGTGTTTGCATATGACAGTTAGGAAGTCGTCTAATCAGGGATGGAAACGGTGATGGCATTGATTGACCATAACGATGCATTTAACAGATTTTCTTTGTTTACTTGTTCATGTCACCCCTTATGACTACTCTGAATGACACAAAATTCTTTCTTTTTTTTCTCCAATCCTGTTTTGCCTCACAGCATCAGTATAAGAAGAGATTTCTAGAACAAGACTTGGTCTATAAATATAAGTTGTTTACTTTTAATTGAATACAATCAAAATAAATAACTTATATTTATAGACCAAGAAAAGGCATTTGATAGAGTAAATAGGTGCAAACTATGGAAGATCCTTGAAGAATATGGCGTCCAGGGGCAACTATTGGGTAATATCATGGCCTTATATCAAGGAGACCTTGTGTGCCTTTATAAATAGTGTCTTTTGTCGCCTCTGTTGTCTCTGAGGTCCATCTTTACATAGCGCCTTTTGCTTTGTATCCATTGTATCGTATCGGAGCAACATCTCTCTTTGATGTACACTGTCTGTTGGTAATCTGCTTATGTGGCGAACCATTTAATTTGTTGTTTCTTGATGAAGTTTAGTACTGATGTACCTACTTTTTTACTGATGTACCTACTTTTTTTTACTGATGTCTTCATTTCTCAATCGGTCTCTTCTTGTTACACCCAGCATTCTGCGTAGACACTTCATCTCTCACGTGACTAGTTTTTTCTATCATTTGATGTCAGCATCCAGGTTTGACACTGATAGCATAATGTAGAGAGAAAGATTGTGTTGAGCAATGCTCTTTTTGTGTTCATGTTGACCTGTTTACATTTTAAAATTGGCACCATTTGTCTTATCATTTGATTTGATTTGTTGCATCTGTGTTGGATTTCATTAGTTATTCTTCCGTTTGCTGAAAAAATGCTCCCTAGATATGTAAAGTCTTTGACTTGTTTTAATGGGCGATTGTCAAAGGAGATATTGGTAGCGTTTTGCTCTCTAGCGAATGTCATTACTTCGGTTTTGTTGATGTTTATTCTCATATTGTATTCATTACATGTTAACTGGAGTCCGTTAATGTGTTGTTGTAGCTGTTCTTCTGTTGTTGATATGATTGCCTGATCGTCTGCAAAAAGAAATTAGTTTAAGAGTTCCCCAAGGTTGTTTCCTTTGCTGGTGTTAGCTGTTTTACAGATTTGATCGATATATGTGATGAACAACAGTGGAGATAGTACGCATCCTTGTTTTACTCCTGCCCTACGTGAAACTTTTCTGATAGTCCTGCGTTTGTTCGAATCGTACACTTGCTGTTTATATAAAGGCTTTTGCATAGATTGATTAGGTGGTCATTAACCCCATAGTTTGTTAATACTTTCCACAACTATATATGGCATATAGATGTCATCACATTTTAGTTACATTTTCAAATTGTCTGCTCTTTAGGATCAAGATGTAAAGTGGCTACTGTTGACATATAAATCTGGCAGAGATGTCGGACGAAACATCAACAAGACAGAAACGAAAAGGCTGGCATATCAGTTCCTGCACCTGAAAGATGAGAAGTTGGACAGGCTAGCATCTATTGATCCTGAATACAAATTCAGTTTGCCTACAACATCTGTGGCTATTGTTTGGGATGGTCTGGGTATGCTTGACAGATTGGAAACATCATGTCTTATAAAAGCCTGCTTTCTGCACAACCCATCACTTAATCCAGCATTGGATAAATCTATTGTACTCTGTGCTATAACAAAAGTAGACATCTCAAAGAACAGTTTTGAGAAGTTTCCAGTAATTTTGTTTGAACTTCCTTCTTTAATTTTGCTGAAGGCTTCAAGGAATCAGATTGCAGAAATTCCAGAAGACTGCAACGTTTCTTGTTTTTCTCTTGAGGAACTTCATCTAAATGAAAACAAAATCAACATGCTGCCAAAATTTATTTTTCATCTTCCTCTATTGAAGTATCTGGATGTCTCAGTAAATAGTCTCACAGAAATGCCATCTGACATGTGGGAATCACCCTCATTGGTTACGTTGAATCTCTCTAGCAATAAATTATCATGGCTGCCACACATGTCTCGAGATCAGTTGTCAATGAAACAGATGCAGAGCAGACCCAGTTGTGTTTCATTTGGATCGTATAAACAAGCTACTAGTCTTTCTTTGTCTAGTTCGGTCAGTAGCTTTGATGACACCATTGCTGCGGACATTAATCAAGACATGGCAGACTTCAATGTTGTATCCTCCGAAGGTAATTTATTTGATGTATCATTTAAATGCAGCATATTTTGTATGTGACACAAGATAATCATAATTATTAGTAGTCATTTGGGAATATAATAATATGACTTATTTATTTCTCTCAGCTCCCCTTGGAGCATAAGGCCTCAATAGTTATTAGCTGTTGCCCGAGTGGTTACCGGGGCCCAAATTTGGGGTGTAAAGAATAGAACCACTGTTACCTGCCATGCATGTCGTAAGAGACGACTAAGGAGGTTTGGCTGAAATCGGATGCACATGTCCTAAACGTGTAGAAGTCTATGTGTTTAGAGCCTACCAAACCAATGTGCAACGTATACACATTCTTGGCAAAGATCAAACATATCACAAAGAGTGATTAAAATTGATCGTATAGAACAAACACAAAGAATAAGAAGAATAGTTATTTGCCACTTTTTCTGGTCTATGGCTGTTCTCTTTGCTGCTTCCAAGGATAGTCAAACATCTATTAGTTCCTCAAGAAGACTGTCTCCAGGTCTGTTTAGGATGTCCCCTTTTTCATTTTTCTTGCGGGTTCCACTGAAGTGCTTGTCTAGTGACACTCAGGGTACTCTAGTGACACTCAGTGAGTCACCTGACCCATCGCTGTTTTCTCCTTTTAACCTGGGCCATCATGGGTACCTGTCCTGTTCTTATTCACAGGTCTGTGTTTACAACTCTGTCATACCAGCTCAGTTGAAAATATGCGGAAGACATCTATTAACAGAGGTCTTAATCTTATTTGTATTTGACTTGTTGACCCGTAACTTTTTAAAGCATCATAGCAACACAGATTTCATGTTTGAGCTGAATATCCTCAGCTTTAATCTAGTGATAAGAATACAAAATGAAAGTCAAATTGAGCACAAGGAAGAAACGGAAGCCATTGTGCCAGCAGAGTATAGTTGATGGGAATGGACAGTGAGGAAGGCCACACTCTAAAGACAGCAAACATTCTTGAGCCATCACCCATCCAAAAAATGCCACCTTACCAAATGGAAAATGGTGAGCCAAATCTCATGAAGTGCTTAGAAGAGCAGCTATGAAACCACCACCACAAATATGGGAAAAAGTGAATCATATGAGCTCCAATGTTGCCTTATTAAAGGTATGTGCTGCATAGTTCATCCTCATCTACCCTGAGCAGAAAGTTAGCCATGAGGAACACATTTAATATTCTGCAAGTCAACATCTCTGATCTTAGACACACAAAAACTGGAAATGAGTAAACAGCTACAGGACTTGAATATCCACATTGTACTAATACAGAAAACACTCTTAAACATAAGGAATTTCCATTATTAGGATATATGATGTATATATATACGTACAGTATGAAAACAATTGACTAAAACTGAAAAAAAGGTCTAAGGCTGAAAGATAACTTCATTGCATCAGGTTTTAGCCGATATGGCTTGACAACTCTCCATAAAAATGGCACGCCACCTGCTGAGAGTACTGCACAAAGAACGGACTCTGTAGCTCCGACAACAATCCTAGGGTCTCTCAAAAAGCACTCGCTAGCAGAATAGTGCTGTCGGTTCGAACACACAACCTTCTGAATGCAAGTCAAAGACTTAGCCATAGAGACACTAAAACTGAAGCATCACAATTGCTAAAGAAGAATTATATCCAATGAGATGCTCAAAAGATGGGAAACAATGACAGTTATACTGACAAAAGAAGTGTAGCAAGACAGACTAGTTTACTACGAGGCGTGTTCAAATAAAAACGGGACTTGTGGATTTATTGTTATCGAAACATTGTTTTGATTTGTCTGGAGAAAAAAAAGACAGACACATTGAGGATATGTGTTCAACTAAAGCTTGAACAAGAAGAATTATTAGTGCTGAACAATTAAATAATATATATAAATATATATTCCTCTCACACTGTTATACGTTACATAGGGCTTGCAAGTAATTTCTCCATACCGCTCTGTCTTTGGCAACTCACTCTATCTCTTCCATGGATTGGAGTCAGGTATTTCTTGCCTTTCTCAACAAAGTTCTTTTCAGTGCTCCCAATGTCAGTTAAATAATAGCTATGCAGTAAATATTGTTGTCAAAGAAAACACACTAATATCTGAATTGTTATATTTTATGTTTGTATCTCATGTTTTGTTTCTAGACTTGACCAATAATCCAGTGGTAAGGGTCAATAAATGGCAGACAGGAGTTATGGTGGTGGACAGTGACCCATGGAAAGGAAGTGGTCATCAACCATCAGGTCTCAAACAACTATGGTTAAATCGGAATAGATTTACCCAGGTTCCTCCATGCTTTGCATGTTGTGCTCCAAATTTAGAGGTGAGGGTTTCTGCTATACATGTTAATTATGCCTGTGTGATATCATTTAGTTATTTATTGTTGTAGCTTAAGTGGTAGTGAGCTTGGTCACAACCCCAACGTATTTGGTTCAAACTCCGCAGTCAGTAGTTTAGAAGCAAATTTGTTCGACATGGACTTTTATGAACAGTAAAAATAGATCACACCGTTCAGAAAGCAATGACAAATTACTGAACGTATAAGTGGTGCTTAGAAAATTGATGACTAGTTTGCTGCGGTTGATGATGAAGTTCTGTAAAGGATATGTCACAATTGTCATTTTTTCTAATAATATTGATGATCAGTTTAATTGACAAATTGCTTTATAAGAATTCTGTATTTCAAAGAATATTTACTTTTTTCCTAGTCTTGTAATCTAAGATACTTTCATGTTTCCATTATTTCTGTTATTCTCAATTTTCCCAATTACAAATAACTTTTTTTCAGACCTCATTTCCAAGTTTGAACTAGTCTAGGGAACAAATTTGCTTCAAAATTGCGCACCGCTGGGTTTGAACCAGATACTCTTGGGTTGTGATAGAACTCACCACCGCTAAGCCACAGATGCTCACAGTTCATTCTATACCACATTATAATCATCTTAACTCTTAATATACACATTACTAAAATCATGTGTTTTCACACTGTTGTTTTAGAATCACATTTTAAGAGGACAGTTTCCGAACAAAATTTATCGTGACATGGTGTTCTTCACCAGAGCAATACTTATTTTATCAGAAGGTGCAAAATTGAATGATTATTTTTTAAAATCATATTTAAAATACAGTATTGTACAAAAGTAATGCACACAACTAGCATCAATCTGCATTAGACTGGAAGACTAACACTGGATATGATTTTGGAAAAGACTTCCTCAAAGACCTCAACAGAACAGACCAAGTCGTTATACAGGGTGTTCAAGATAAAAGCGGCCCCATTGACAAAACGAAAGTTGCCAGTTACCTATTACGCTGTATATATTTACTATTTAAACTGGTTCTGACTAGTTCGTCCTAAGTCACATTTGTTCATCGCCCCTTCCGCACTACAATTACACACCGTCACACAACCTTGACCTATACTACATCATAAGTGAACCTTCTCATTTTCATAAATATATGCCAGATTAGCTCCATTGATAGGCCGCTTTTATCTTGAACGCCCTGTATTTCACATACATACCAGACACAGTAGACTCAGCAGACACTTACATAGACTAGGAATAAGTAAAACAGCTCTCTGCCAGTGTCAGCAGGCGGAACAGACACCGAAGCATGTCCTGCAAGACTGTCCTCTCCTGAATGACCTGAGAAGCAACATGTGGTCACACCCAGTCGACCTGAAAACTAAACATGGGGTAAACCTAAAAAGGTTTAAAAGCCAAAGGATTGACTTCATTGCACGGGTTTTACCCCATACGGCTCGGTCCTCTCCGCAGAAATGGCACGCCACCTGCCGAGAGTATTGCACAAAGCACGAACTCCGTAGCTCCAGCAACAATCCTAGGGGGCTCTGGAAAAAACTGCACTCGTGAACAGAATGGCGCGGTTTGGACTCGAACCCACGACCTTCGACTCACAAGGCAAAGGGCTTAATCACTTAGCCACGAAGCTGACTTACCAGTTTGTGGTCCACAGTTGATTATGCACATGACCAGAGATCACCAAAAGAGGAGGAGAAGAAGACTATGAGAGTTAATGAAGTGGTTCACCCGCCTGCCCAGCGTGTTCGTAGCTCGTTGGACGACAGGTGGCAAGCTCCCTGTAAGTGTGGGTTCAATTCCGCGGGCTGGCAGAAAAGCCACAGGTTCTCAGATTTATGGTGTTCGTGGCACTGAACCGGAGGGTTGCGATGTCCATAGCACTGAGCCGAAGAGCTGAATGCTCAAGTGCTTCTGGATCAGTATAAAAAAAAATGAAGTGGTTCCCTTTATTACCCATATTAACTCTTTCCACGCTTTAAGCCGCACACTGCGCAACGGCGGAAGTCCGTTGCACGCTATTAGCCGTTCACTGCGCCATAGAGTTGCTTCCCTTATAAGAAGTCTTTCTAGTTTTACTTCTACTGTTTTACTTATACTACATTTCAACCTTGTTATTCTATTAGGTTGTCCAGTTTTCTTCAATTTAGTATATAATAATATATATATGTTTATTTATTGACAAGTAGTTGGGATCACTTATTTTAAATTTGGTTTTACCTCCCTTGAATTAACTGCTTAAAAATTGAGGAAATAACTGCACGGGGAAAGAGTTAACTCACAGTGTTTAATTCTAAATGTTTATTCTTGTTTCTACAGGTACTTGTCCTATCAGAGAATCCACTGAGTTCAATAGGAATGATACCAGACTTTCCATCAAGTCTGGTTGAACTTGACTTGTCTAGAACAGGACTCACTACCATGGACCCCTGGAAAGCTCCAATTGATTCATTTTATGAGTTTGTGTGCTTTGGTCCCATTGGCCAGTAAGTATTTTTCTTAATGTAATCTTCACTTTTATCGGACTGAATTTGACTGAAAATAGCTGTGAATGCCTTCCCCAACATGGCTGCTAATTTCATGATCAACTCAGAGGCTGCTGATGATGGTGGAGCCTAGGTAGGAAAAGGTGTTGACTACTTCGAGCATATGGCTTCCAATGTTAATAGATATAGGGAAAGACTGCAGTAAAACTATGTAAAATGGTGAAACACGTAATAACAAAGTACTGTAGTTTTACAAAATACAAAAACGATGACAAAACACAGCAATGTTTCGACCAAAAGGCCTATATCAAACAAACGATACAATGGGAGTGACGAATTTCACAGCACACTACATTTAGACTATGACAGACACGTTCCAGCAGTCCTAAAATGAAAATCTATGACTAAAAACGAATAACGAAATAAATTTAAAAAAAACTAGAAGTGGGAAAAAAAAAGATAAACAATAAAAAATCTAATATATATATAACTTATATACATTGAACACATACACATATAGAATATGAAGCATGACTTTTCTGTAGTATCCTGCTCAGGCATTTATTAATGAATGTCTGCAACTTTTTAGTGTTCCCCTTAATTTGTTTTGAGGTATTGTGGTAGAAAACATTACCAAGTATTTTATCATTTCAAGAAAACATTCTGACAAACTTTAATATTTTAAGTAAGACATTGTGGTAGATAGAATCTAATCAAGTATTATATTCTTATCCTCAAGTGTACAAAGTTTCTGTTGAGTATTATTCTATTATAATGAGTAAGACATTGTGGAAGAGAGAATCCAACCAAGTATTATAATCTTATCCTCAAGTGTACAAAGTTTCTTTTGAGTATAATTCTATTATAATGAGTAAGACATTGTGGAAGAGAGAATCCAACCAAGTATTATAATCTTATCCTCAAGTGTACAAAGTTTCTGTTGAGTATTATTCTATTATAATGAGTATACAATAGTATTATCTTGTAAAATCTTTCCTTCTCAGTTTGCCACCCGTTAAGTACTCTTCTGCCTCAATAAGTAGCAACAGTCCCAATCTTCATCATCGTCTCAGAAATGGAGGAGGAAGCACTAACAGTCACAGTTCACCTTCACCTTTGTCACGGGAGTCAATGTTTGTACCATGTCCACACCGAAACAGCATTACTCTGGCAAAATTGGAGAAGTTGAACTTGTCTTACAATAACCTGAGTGCACTAGTTGTCACCAAAGATCCAGCTAAGCTGGGACGAGAGTCAGACACACACAGTGTAAGTTTAATTTAGATTTAATATTATAGTTCTTCATCAATAGATGCTTGCATGGGATACTCCCATCTGCAATGGTATGATAGGACCACATACAGGGAACTGTGGGATAGAGCAGGACAATGGCAGGTGGAACAAGAGATAGGGGATAGAAGGTGGCGATGGATGGACACACTGAGATCACCCGACAGCATCACGAGACAGAACCCCATGGTAATAAAGATAAGGAAATAACCATGAACACTTGGTGGCTGGAGTTGGAGATGGAATGCAAGAAAATGGTGAGAGAGTGGAGAGATCTGAAAAAGATGGCCTTGGATAGTTAGTTAGTTTGTTCCTTTCGTGCCAAAGGTGGCACATAGGGCAGAGGTTTTAGATCTCCATGTGATGCAGTTCGTTGCTAGCAGTTGGAGATCTTGTATGGTTTACATCCCAATAGTTTACTTTCTTGTTGGATGGTTCTTCGAAGAGTGGTCTTTGGTCTTCCCCGTTTTCTTTTCCCTACTGGTGACCACATAAGGCCTTGGATAGGAGGGCTTGAAACACCTTGGTTGTGGATATATGCCTTCCTAGGGGTGAAGAAGACGAATATTATAGTTCACTGAATGTGCATTGCACTTTGACGTTTCTCACCTTTGATTCTGTTATTGAATTTTTTAGTTTAATATCAGATTGTTAGTTACATGTATGTTCATATATTCAGGTTTTCATTGTGAAATATGTACTGATAAAAATATAAATAATGTGATAAACCTAAGAGACACACAGTGCAATTGTTGCCAGTTTTACTTGTCAATCCCAGACAATGAATTCCTGTATTAAAGTACAATGAAAACTTCATAAATGTTAGAAAAATCACCATTACAAACAAATATGTTCATACACTTCATGTCATTGGTTACAAGGTTGTAGGTTCTAATCTAGGCCAAGTCACTTGTACAATTTTTCTGGAGGTCCTTAGGATTAGTAGCGGTGGGGGGGGTCCTCTGTGGCAAAGTGGTTAAGATGTTTGCCTGTCGTTCTGAAGATTTTGGGTTTGAATCTGGACCACGTCATATGTGCAATTTTTTCTATAGATTCTTAGGATTGTTGCTGAAGCTATGGTGTTTATTCAACACTCTCAACAGGTAGCGCGTCATTTCTTTTGAAAGGGGTGGAACCATATTGGGAAACCCGGTGCACTGAAGTCAATCCTTTGCCTTTAGACCCTTTTTAGGAAGGTCTGTATGGCAAAGTGGTTCAGATATTCTCAGGGTGTTCTGAAGGTTATTGGTTAATGAACCAATGTCATAACACTCCGGGCAGATGCAAAGGGGGCTCACTCTTCCCAAGCAAACATGGAAAAGTATGAAAATCAACTGTTCCAATAGCTTGCTAGTTAACCATTTAGCTGCTAAGGACGTATATATACGTTTTCCCATTCACTTCCAAAGATGCATTAACACGTCTGTTATTATCTCTCCTCTGTGTTCTAAAGGCATGTTAACACGTCATACATTTCTACTGTCACTGCTATAGGCGTACATTCACGTTTGTGACCTAGAAACAAAGAGTAGCTATTTTTAGCTCAGCCTTCGGAAAGTGTGTAGCAGCGAAAGGGTTAAACACACTACTCATTCTACCCTTCAGGAATCTCGCTGTGCTTGTACAGTGTGTAATTCCAAACTTCTTATTTAACTTAATAGATTCTGTATCTATTTTGTGTCTTCATCTACCAGGCGATTGTGAGAAACCACATAGCATCCCTCCATCCATCGTTAACTCCTTCACGATCAATACAAGCCATATTCTGCATGAACTAGTGTTTGTTTTCATTAGCACTGGTTCCATTGTTCTCTAATCATGTTTTTATTTAATTGTAGACTATTTCAATTCAGTTCAGGTTTCCACTATATAGCTTTTTAGAAATATACATAATGTCTTCTTTCTAAGAACATGCTGTCTGTATTGTCTTGTTTGTTTTTAATTGTGAAACATTATTCTTTGATGAGGTTAAGGGCAAAGGTTATGGTTAGAACTTCTTCCTAAATGAAATGTTTATAATTAATATTCCACATATATGTGAACTTTATCATTCATCAAACATACTGTCTTTTATTGCAGAGCTAAACCATGGAATCGCACAATCACAATTACTGTTTGGTTATATTTATATTCAAATGTGCATAGTGAAACTGCTTAGTTGATGAACTGTGTGTGTGTATATTTATATTCAAATGTGCATAGTGAAACTGCTTAGTTGATGAACTGTGTGTGTGTATATTTATATTCAAATGTGCATAGTGAAACTGCTTAGTTGATGAACTGTGTGTGTGTATATTTATATTCAAATGTGCATAGTGAAACTGCTTAGTTGATGAACTGTGTGTGTGTATATTTATATTCAAATGTGCATAGTGAAACTGCTTAGTTGATGAACTGTGTGTGTGTATATTTATATTCAAATGTGCATAGTGAAACTGCTTAGTTGATGAACTGTGTGTGTGTATATTTATATTCAAATGTGCATAGTGAAACTGCTTAGTTGATGAACTGTGTGTGTGTATATTTATATTCAAATGTGCATAGTGAAACTGCTTAGTTGATGAACTGTGTGTGTGTATATTTATATTCAAATGTGCATAGTGAAACTGCTTAGTTGATGAACTGTGTGTGTGTATATTTATATTCAAATGTGCATAGTGAAACTGCTTAGTTGATGAACTGTGTGTGTGTGTGTATATTTATATTCAAATGTGCATAGTGAAACTGCTTAGTTGATGAACTGTTTGGTTATATTTATATTCAAATGTGCATAGTGAAACTGCTTAGTTGATGAACTGTGTGTGTGTGTGTATATTTATATTCAAATGTGCATAGTGAAACTGCTTAGTTGATGAACTGTGTGTGTGTATATTTATATTCAAATGTGCATAGTGAAACTGCTTAGTTGATGAACTGTTTGGTTATATTTATATTCAAATGTGCATAGTGAAACTGCTTAGTTGATGAACTGTGTGTGTGTATATTTATATTCAAATGTGCATAGTGAAACTGCTTAGTTGATGAACTGTGTGTGTGTGTGTATATTTATATTCAAATGTGCATAGTGAAACTGCTTAGTTGATGAACTGTTTGGTTATATTTATATTCAAATGTGCATAGTGAAACTGCTTAGTTGATGAACTGTGTGTGTGTTTTATATTTATATTCAAATGTGCATAGTGAAACTGCTTAGTTGATGAACTGTGTGTGTGTATATTTATATTCAAATGTGCATAGTGAAACTGCTTAGTTGATGAACTGTGTGTGTGTATATTTATATTCAAATGTGCATAGTGAAACTGCTTAGTTGATGAACTGTGTGTGTGTATATTTATATTCAAATGTGCATAGTGAAACTGCTTAGTTGATGAACTGTGTGTGTGTGTGTATATTTATATTCAAATGTGCATAGTGAAACTGCTTAGTTGATGAACTGTATGTGTGTGTATATTTATATTCAAATTTGCACAGTGAAATTACATAGTTAAAGAGCTGTGTGTATGTATATATTTACATTCATATATACACAGTCAAAGACAGTTAAAGAGCTGTGTGTGTATTTACATTCATATTTGCACAATGGAATCACATAGTTGAAACACTGTTTGTGTTTATTTCTCATCAGATTTGCAGTTTGGAATCAGAGGAGATTCAAAGTCGATTGCTGTTCCCTAATATATCAGAGCTCATTTTAAATTGGAATCAGTTGCCATCATTACCTTCTGACATTGGAGAGCTGAGTAGTTTAAAGATACTCTCCCTTAAAGGAAACATCAAACTTCGAGAGGTATGCTATTTACATATTTATTTAGTTAGTTAACTAACGACTTTGCTAAACTCAATGCAGACCCATAGGTTCTCAGTATCTTTCAGTAAATGATGAAAAGTATACATGCTGATAGTTCTTGTAGCATTTTGTTACCAATCAATCAATTAAGTGCCATGCCTGCCGGCGTAGGCGATCATGTCTCTCCACAACTCTCTCTCTGCTTGGTGCATGTAATCAGTTCTGACGTTGATCTTGTGTCGAACCATGATGTCAGGCCATGGAACATCTTCTCCCTCTGTCTTCCACGATATCTCCTTCCTGAATTTTACATGTTGTCACCAAATGTTCTAAACATTCTCTTTGCATTATATGCCAGAAGAACCTTGATTGTCTGATTCTTATTCTTTTGTTATACACACCTAGTTTATCCTCGCAAGTTCCTTTTCAAAAACGTGCCATACTTGATGATAAATTCCTCTAGTATTGTAGGTAGCTGAATCATCATCATAATAGGAAAGACAATCTTAGACATGCCGTAGTGTGTAACTCTATCCCATACAAATGTTGAACTGCAGGTGGATTCAAAGCCAGCATGTCAGATCTCTCATTACAGTAAACCCTTGCATATTCAGGACAGTACATACAAATTAAATTCTGGAGGTTGATATAACTGTAGTTGTTATCTACCGTAGTTATAACCAACCATTTGGAACTTTAAGAAGCATTTCTTTCTGTCATTTTGTTCACTTGAAATATTGTCTATATCTGCAATCCTGTCTATTGTATAATTTTTTTATTGACCCTTACCCGTTAGTGCAGCAGCCAGTGAACCCAGGTACGTTTGAAACGTGTAAAAACTCTAAGCTTTGTCATTTTTTTTAATGTGAGCTACTCTGAATTTAGTGTATGTAATTAGTTGCCTTTTGGCTATATGACGGCTCTCACCCTTTGACCATGATCAAGTGGGCACTACACTTTGATATAAGCCAAAAGGCCCTCTTATATAAACTTCACATCTTAATATTTCACACATAGATCTGTAGTTTTCTTTCCATTTTGTGTGTACTGAGCCAGTCAGTTTGTCTTGGTATAATTTATTTTAACTGATCAAACGTTACTGTAGTTACACTTTAATAATGCTAAATATTTATGATGGGTGTGCATTCTTTTGATCAGAATTTATTTTAAACAATTTTTAAATTGTTTTGTTCACAATTTCAGTTGCCTCCTAAGCTTGGCCTTTTGAAGAGTTTGTGGAAGTTAGATCTGGAGTTGTGTCCTTTAGATGGAGCAATGCAAGATATCTTGTTAAATTCACGGTTCCCAGTGAAAGATATTCTTGGTTTCCTTCAGTCTGTGCTAGAGGAGTGAGTATAAAAATATATTGAGATTGTTGGTTATTCATTATTGAGCAGATATCATAGCATACTGGGCAGACCCATAGGTGTTTAGTCTACCCCAGCGGATATAAAAGATTATGAAGGATGATGGTTCCTATGACTTGCTGCATGTCATGTATTATCCGTAAGGTGAAGGTTGGTTCGGTGTGCAGACAATGGACTGAAGCACTACAAACGTCAACAATTTGCAGAACTAAATTCATCTTCATTCCGGGACACATGTATATGGATGGCAATGAGAGAACAGACAGGCTGGCTGACTCTACCACCATATTGAGGGGCGCAGCCAATGGACAGAGCCGATATTTAGAATGCCCTCATAGTGTACGGCGCAAAAAGGATTTTCATCTAAACCAATCCATGTTACCTGCTAGATTGCAAGAGCTTGGATTGAAGATTGGAGTGGCCAGAAAAGAACAGCACAACAGGTATATGGGTAGGCTCAACCAACATTGAATTGGTATGGTTAGTCACTGAATACCGTTGCAGATATTGCAGTAGAGATCGGAGCACCTATGGACATGTCCGAAGTGCAATGAAGATATTTCAAACTGAAACACAATGTTCTGCCCCTCAAGTGCTCAGTTCTTTTCATGCAGTACTTGATTACCACTTCCTTAAAAATGGGTTCCATGTTAGCCACACCAATCCTCAACATCTTGGCTATGAATATTTTTAATGCAAGCTGCTCTCTCAACAAAACAGATGTTGCTGCTCGAGGTGAGCAGCTACAATAGCTTCAAGTGCTACGAGACTTTGAAATAATCATAGCTTTAAGTTCTACGAAACCTTGCAAGATTAAGTCCATTCCTTGAATTATTTACAAGCCCTTTCTCCCACAGGGCCTGGTTTATTGACTGTCCATTTTCTACATTAGTTTTATTCACAAGCATATCGACATGTTTACTTCCCTTTATTCCTGTAGACTAAAAAGTTAATTGCATATCCTTTAAAGGACTTTGTGAATCAACACCAGCTTTTCAAAGCGGTTTGTGATTTTTCGCCATTGCTTTCTGAACGGGTGGTGCTATCATCCTTTTGTAAAAATCCCGCAAAACAATTTGCAACCAAACTGTCCAGAGCGTGATTCGAACTCAGAACGTCGGGGTTAATAGACCGAGTCACTATCCCCTTAGGCCACAGATACTACCCTTCCTGCAGACTAGGCCATGAAAATTAACTGCTTTTTGTCAGCCTAAACCTCTTTAGAGACTCCAACCCTTGTCTTCAAGCCCAGCCTATTATTAGAACTCATTTTGTTTAGTATTTTACATTATATCAAATACATGTTGAGATTACTGGACCTTTTTTTTCCCTGTTTTTGTTTCAACTTTGTCATCTGTCTAATACAAGTTAAGGTAATTTTACTGTATATTAGTTTTTCTGTCTATACTTTTAACTAATCAGATGCCCGAGTGGTTACCGGGCCCAAATGTGGGGTGTAAAGAATAGAACCACTGTTACCTGCCACACATGTCGTAAGAGGTGACTAGGAGGATGGGCTGAAATCGGATGCACGTGTCCTAAATGTGCAGAAGTCTATGCGTTTAGGGGCCTACCAAACCAATGAGCAACGTATACACGTTCTTGGCAAAGATCAAACATATCACAAAGAGTGATTGAAATTGGTTGTAAAGAATGAACGCAAAGAAGAAGAAGAATTAATCAGATAGTGTACAACTTATTTATGGAAATTTAAAATGTGGATAGTTATCTGCTGCTTAGACAGCCATATTGTTTTATTTAGGTGGCAGACAATAACAGATGGACAAAGTATTGTAGAACTGTTTGTCTGTTAAGTGGTGGATAAAGCCTCTATGTGGCAGAGGCATACCTTTTCAACCTAAGACAGGTGTATTTTTTGGTTATTTAAAGTATTGCAGAATTGAAGAGCCAGAAAGTTATGTAGGCTCATTGCAGTCAGACTTTGGTGTAAAGATGTCACTTAGTCCATCAATCAGTGTTCTGTTTAGTGTAAAGCAGAGTAACCAAATATTTTGGTCCTTTTCAAAACTGTTCAAAGCTTGTGATATATACCTGTTTTTCTTTAATTGATTAGTTCTAAGTTAAGAACTGTTGGTTTGATGTTGTTTTCTTCTGTTATTAGTTCCACAGAATATAATCGTATGAATCTGATGCTTGTTGGCTTCCACAAAATTGGCAAGACATCTTTGTTACAAAGACTTTGTGAGAAAGGGAAATTGCCTAGAAAAGCTACAGTAAGTTGATGCTATCATTTTCTTCTCTTTAAATAAATTGTTTTATGTGAAGGTTCCCTTTGTTTCATTGCAGTTTTGTTGTTTTTTTTTTTTTTAAATAAGACCATTAACTTGTACTTAATTCTTTGTAGACTTGGTGCAATATACTGTGAGGCTTGATCATAGCCAAAAAAATGCCACTAAGTTTGGCTTTCTAGTTAATGAAATTGTAGAGCAAATTTTACTCGTATCATACAATATACTCCATACACTAAGCGTTGTTTTCATTATATTTTTGTTCTCCTAGTTATTTCTTTATTGTCTATCTTCCAATCTAGATTGGTGTGAGATCTAGAGATGCTTTCTCTTTGACAGCTTTATATCTTTGCAAATTCTTGTTGCTAATGTGCGAACTTGTATTGAAGTTACAATGATGTTATTATTTTGTGAACTAGGCATATTTATGATGGTTGCAGCGAAGGTCGTAGACACTACAATAAACTCTTGTGGTGTGTTAAATTATTTCATTGTGAAAACATTAGCAAAAATGTATAAAATTTGACATGTAAACAGTAAACATGAGACTTGAAAAGAAATAATTTGTAATAATCCACCACCTAGCTGACGGGGAAAAGAGGGAAACTGCCCCCAAATTATAATTTGTGTATATTAAAAACTGATAGAGAGAAAATGGGTAAGGATTGTGAAGATGGATGAATGAGAACAATATCTGATAATCCTGTCATTCAAGTAAGTTATGACAGTCCCTTGTGCCATTAAAATTGCAACAATTTAACTGTATTATTGAGCAAACAATTATATATTTATATGTGTGAATGTGTGTGTATATATAATTATTTGAAGTAGTAACAGCAGTAATAGTCACCATTGGCCCTCATCGCACCCAAAGACACATAAGACAGAGACCAACAAATGTCAGCTCAATTCTATCTTGTGTCTTTCTCTCTATCTCATACTTAGTCTTATGCATGGCAGTAATAGTAGTCTACTACAATTAAACTATGTTTATGTTTGTAGCATTGGAGGGACCGTGTGAATAAACAAGAAGTTAAGAAACAGACCACCCTGTTGTCCACTGTGGGTATAGACATCAATGAATTAGTTCTGGAGAAGCGCAGCAAAGGGTCTGTCATTCTCCGAACTTGGGACTTTGGTGGACAGGTACGGCCTACTTATTTAGATAGTATGTTATGCAAAGACTGTAGAGAGATGAAGAAAGTTGCAGAGACTGTCACTTTTGTCTTGTCTTGTTAATGAGCCAGTATCAGTGGCGCTTGTGAGAGATTAAGGTTTGTTTGTAAGTGTAAAGTAACAAGTGAATCTTATATATTTTTTGTATATGTATAGTAACAATCAATACGATCATTGGAAGCCACAGAGATGTGGTTTTACAGAAGAATGTTGAGAATTCCATGGACATCAAAGAAAACAAATGTGGAGGTTTTAAATCAGGTCTGCACACAAAGAAACCTTATCAAAAGAATAAGAATCCGACAATCAAGGTTCTTCGGGTATATAATGCGAAGAGAAGGTTTAGAACATTTGGTGACTACAGGTAAAATTAAGGGAAGGAGAGATCGTGGAAGACAGAGGGAGAAGATGTTGGATGGCCTGACATCATGGTTCGACAAAATATTGACGTCAGAACTGATTACATGCACCAAGCAAAGACAGTTGTGGAGAGACATGATCGCCTACGCCGGCAGGCATGGCACTTGATTGATAGTAAAAGGTAGATCTTGCAAGATTGAGGTACTTTATAGATAAATAATAAGAAATCAGTCTGTTATGTTTGAGGCCTATCAAGGTATAGTAGCTGCTTATTTAAACTGAACTATTTTTCGTTCATCTAGAGAGAGTACTATGCTACACACCAGTACTTTCTGTCTCCAAGATCTTTGTATTTGGTGGTTTGGAGTATCATAGAGGGTGAGAGAGGAGTGGACAGCTTGTTACAGTGGCTTATCAATATACAGGTAAGTGAGTGGGATATATTTATAATTGTCCTGGAGAATTAGTCACATTATTTTTCTCAGGTCTGCAATGTCATCTTATCTGCCAGTTCCCAATGACAGCATTTAGAGATTTCTTTCTTGAATGGTAAATAAAATAAACAGGTAGACACTGCTGGAACCCACATCAGAAGATAAGATTAATAATGTCAAAGATCATATGACAAGTGACAGTTATAGTATCTCTGACATACTTCGATATAGACACCACATGCTGGAAATCCCTTGCATAAGATCACGAAATGTGGCACAGTAACAACATAAGAGGAAGCCGCATAGCTGAGAATCATTGTGCCCTCGAGGCACTGAGAAAATGAGCTGTGCGAAAAGACACAACACGCACATGTCTAACCTTGATCATGTATGCCCTACCTGTGGTAGGGGATTGTGTTCTAGGATTGGACTCTACAGTCACCTCCGCGCACACTAGATAGGTGCAGCAGCACACATCTGAGACTGTTGTCATCATCGCTTGTAATGGACAACTATTATTATTTATTATATATAGTTCTATGTGTCACAAAAATTTAGCATTTTAGATTTTATTATAGAAGCAAGAGTGTTTATCCCTTGCGTATAATTAATTTGTTTTGTATGCAGTAGTTAATATATTGTCTGTTCTTTGATTTAGTTTTTGAAGTTCAGACACTTATGCATGATTGATTTAGTAAGAGACAAATAAGAGACAAAACTAGAAATGGAGAAATCAGAAGAAGACTGGATGTTAAACCAGTCCTGCAATTCATAAAAGAACACCAGATTAAATGGTTTGGACACCTGACAAGAATTCCTTGGTTTGGACTACCACAGAGAGTCACACTCATAAAGTATAATGAGTACAGAGCAAACAGAAGAAGTTGAATGCACAACTTGGAGTGACAGCATCCAGTACAACCTTAAGAAAATTAATAACTTACAAAATGCCTTAGAACAAGCACACACAAGATCACTATATTTCTTAAAACCCATTCCCCCCGCCCCTCTTCCTCCTCAACACTTTTATAAAGAAGTAAATGGTGGAAGAGAAGAAGATTTTGTCAATATTTCCAACTTATGTACCAAAGTTTTTTTTTTTAAATTATTGTCCAGGCTCGTGCACCAGGATCTTCAGTAATTATTGTAGGCACTCACTTGGATATCCTACATGACAAGGCAACAAAACGGAATTACCCAGATGATTTTGAAGAGTCTATGAAGTTGCTGATCCAGAAAATGTTTTTATCAAATCCTGAGCCAGATAAGAGTGGCTTGCCTAACATTCTAACTGCTGTCAATGTTAGCTGTAAGACTGGAAAGAACATTGAACAGCTGGTAGATGTTATATATGAAAATCTTTTTGAACTCAAGCATCCAAGTAAGTGTTTACTATTATATTTCATTATATTATTTTCTGACTGTATCCACAGTTTTCTAGAATGTTCTAGCCAGATTCATTGTAACATTGACTATATAGTATCTGCCTTTCTTTCTTTTCTCTAATCTTGTTTTGCCTCAAACAGCGTCAGGATAAGAAGAGATTTCTAGGAACCCACTTTAGTGTGTGCTTCATAAACAGTGCTTTTCATCGCCTCTGTTATCTCTGAAATCCACCTTTTGCATGGACGGCCTTTTGCTTTGTATTGAGTGTATCTGAGTAACATTGTTTTTACAGGCAACATTTGGTTTGCTGCCATTAGCTCCACAGGGTTCAACAAAAAAATTTTACAAGTAGTATTAATATTGGTAGTTTGCTGAGTTAGTAAAAGGAATAAAGTTAGTGTGGAAGAGAACTGATCTTCGTACCTTCAAATTATTATTGTTATATTCCTCTTGTACTGTTGTACATTACTTATTACCTGCAAGTAATTTCTCCATACCACTTTATCCTGGGCTACTCACCTAATTGCTTTTACAGGCGTAATGTCTGTTGATAATCTGCTTATGTGGCCGAACCATTTAATTTGTTGTTTCTTGATGAAGTTCAATACGGATGATGTACCCACTTTTTTCCTGTCTTCATTTATAAACCAGTCTCTTCTTGATAATTCCAGCATTCTTCTTAGACACTTCATCTCTGTTGTAACTATAGCAGCTGCAGGGGCGAGAAAAGAAGAACCCATTTTCATACCATAAGGTATCTCTCTCTCTCGCCTGTGATGCCTGTTTTGCTTAGGGTAGCAACAGATGCACATCATTCTTCTCTATTCTTAGCTGCCCTCTGTATTGTGTTCCAGCTGTGATTAATCTCTTTATGTTTCTGTTGTACTGTTCTCCTCCAGGTCATTTTGGGTCTTCCACATTTTTGTTTACCCTCTGGTGTCCATCTTAGTGCAGTTTTCATAACAACAGAGTTAGTCTCCATGCATATCACATGTCCTATCCATCTCCAGCTTCTCTTTTGAATGATGCTGCTCATATTCTCTTGCTGACATTGTGTAAACAGATCCTACATCAGATCTTTCACAGACAAGTTGTATGGAAGTACTTCTGATTAATACCTAAATAATATGTGTGTTCTTATTAGACAGTGATTTCTGTATGTCTGCCATTAACATCATCCATTGATTTCAACACAACCCAAATCAAACTTTATTTTCAAATAGGATCCAAGGCACAGTACCTTGTCAAACAGAAAATCCCACGCAAATACCTACTACTACAAGAAATTGTCAGGGAACTTGCTATAGAGAGAATTAAGGATTTTAAAGAACCGGTGCTCAACAGATCTAAATATACGTAAGTTTGACAGATTTCTAGTTCACTTTTGTTCAAGTAGAACAGAAGATGAAAACAATAAGGGTAGTGGTATCTGAGTCTTGTATCTCTTTCTGCTTCAGTAGTTTTATGATTAATTTGTCAGTGCCTACTATATTGTAACATGAAATTTGATTAAAATAGCGACTACATTACAAGGTTTATTTGTCAGTAAAAGTTATATATGAGAATATCCAAATAAAAATAAAGCAGATTTTTATTTTGTTTACTCAAAATATTGTTTATATCTGCAATGCTGTCTCTTGTATAAAATTTACTGTCTTCTGTAGATCACTCAAAGATCAGCGTAGTTTTCTTTCCAGTGTTGTTTCATTATTTTCGCACATTATTTACGTTATATTTTTAATGTATGTATAGTTTTTAAATTAATATTGTGCTTATGTTATTGTTAACCAGGTGAAGCATTGTTAAACATTACATTCAAAATGTGCAACTCAGAATTAATATTAAACAGGTAAATGAACAAAGTGGGCATCTGTAGCGTAAGCGGTAGTGAGCTAGATCACAACCCAAACGTATCTGGTTCAAACTCTGCGGCAGGGAGTTTGGAAGCTAATTTGTTCCCATGGAAAAGAATGGTAAAATAGACCTCACCTTTCAGAAAGCAATGGCAAACTACTGAATATATAAGTTGTGCCTAGAAAATCTAGGACTCATTTACTGTGGTTGATTTACTAAGTCTTGTAAAGGATATGCCACGATTTTCATTTCAATTGAACAGAAGTCACTCGTATGTTGTATATGTTTTGAATCAATTACCTTTCGTAATTAAGTTGACACTGTTTCAGGTTGTGTGTGCTAAACAAAATGATGGAGCATGGAGCTACATTTAGGGATGTGGAAGAATTAGAACAGGCTACTAGGTTTCTGCATGAGAATGGTTGGTAAATATTGTTGAAATCATGTTACAAAAATGAGGAATAAATAATTATTAACTCTTAGTGGGCCAAGACAAAAGCCATGTTTTTACAAGACATTTGTTTTTAGAATAAAAAACGCCCTTTAGTATGGCGCTTGGTCCTCTCTCTTTAGCCTGTTACGCCCTTGGCGTTTAGGGCAGCAACAAACGCACACCATTCTTCCCTGTTCATGGCCTTCCTCTGTATTGTGTTCCAGCTATGATTCATTTCCTTCAATTCTTGCTCTATCATTCTCCTCCAGGTCGTCTTGGGTCTTCCACGCTTCGCCTACCCTCTGGAGTCCATCTCAGTGCAGTTTTTGTGTCGGCGCCAGTCTCCATGCGCATCACATGTCCAATCCATCTCCAGCGCTGTCTTCGGATGATAGTGCCCATATTCTCTTGTTGGCATCGTGCAAGCAATTCTTGGTTCGTGCTTGATCCATAGAGAGTTAATTGATGCTCACTCTTGACTAATGAGAATACAACATTACATATATAGATATATATAGACTACAAATTAATTTGTACATATACCCAGGCATAGTGAAAGCATAAACAAAAGTAATTTCATCACAGAATGTTTCTCCAATATAGTTGTTAATATGTTAAGCTATATGAATATTTATATCAATGAGGCTAGAGTGACTGTAGAATGAACAATGAAGAAATTAACACTATATTTCTTAGTGTTTCCAGGTTTTTAACAATATTTTATTTTTTTAATTCTTACATTTTAATGATGTACACCTGGACAACTTTTCTGGTATCTGTTTATTGCTCTACCATATACAAGACTTTTCACTGGTTTTGTTATGTGTCTGTAGGTGTGCTGTTTTACTATGATGACCTTCCACTGCGGGATCTATTTTTCCTGGATCCTCAGTGGCTGTGTGACCAGCTGGCAAAAGTTATTACTGTCAAAGAGATTAACAACTTTGCCCAGAGAGGTCAGTCAATTTTGTCTCTTAGACTTGACATGTTGATTTAGATCTTATTTTGATTTAATGATCTAAAAACAAAAATGAGAAAACGTAAATGAAGATGTTAATTACTACAGTCAACCTGATAGATAGAAGGTATCAATGATGGACAAGATGAATCTTTGATTATTGAACTAACGACTGAAAGAAAAACACTGGATATGATTATGGAAAAGACTTCCTCAAAAACCTAAGCAGAACAGACCAGGTCATTATATTTTGACTACGCACCGGATACTGCAGACTCAACAAACACTTATATAGACTAGGAATAAGTCAAACAGCTCTATGCCAGTGCCAGCAGGCAGAATAGACACCGGAGCATATCCTGCAAGACTGTCCTCTCCTGGGTGAGCTGAGAAGCAACATGTGGCCACACCCAGTCAACTTAAAAACTAAGCTTTGGGGAAACCTGACAGACCTGAAGCTGACCGCCCAGTTTGTGGTGCACAGTAAATTAAGCGCATGACAAGAGATTGCTGAAGAAGGAAACCTGACAGACCTGAAGCTGACCGCCCAGTTTGTGGTCTACAGTAAATTAAGTGCATGAACAGAGATCGCTGAAGAAGGAAACCTGACAGACCTGAAGCTGACCGCCCAGTTTGTGGTGCACAGTAAATTAAGCACATGACCAGAGATCGCTGAAGAAGGAAACCTGACAGACCTGAAGCTGACCGCCCAGTTTGTGGTGCTCTCTTCTCTCTTCACCCTTCGCCCCTAGGGAAGCATAGGTCCGCAACCAAGGCCTTCCAAGCCCGCCTATCCAAGGCCATCTTTCCAGATCTCGCCACTCTCTCCCTGTTTTTGTGCGTTCCATCTCTAACTCCCGTCCCCAGGTGTTTCTGGGTCTTCCCTTACTTCTATTGCCCTGGGGTTCCATCGGAGAGCCTGTCTCGCGATGCTGTCAGGGGTTTCCTCAGTGTGTGTCCTATCCATCGCCACCTTCTGCTCATTATCTCCTGTTCCACCTGCCGTTGTCCTGCCCTATCCCACAGTTCTCTGTTTGTGGTCTTGTCATACCATCTCAAATGGAGTATCCTGCGTAGGCATCAATTGATGAATGTCTGCAGCTTTTTGGTGTTCACCTTAGTCGTTCTCCATGTCTCCGCTCCATACAGAAGGACAGACTTGACATTTGAATTAAATATCATTATCTTAGTTTTATTCCTGATCATTCTTGAACTCCATATGTTCTTCAGAATGGCAAATGCTGATCTTGCCTTTTGTATTCTAACCCTATGTCTTCATCTGTGCCACCTTGAATGTTGACGACACTTCCCAGATATGTAAATGTGTCAACCTCTTTTAGTGGTGATCCTCTCAGTAAGATTGGGTCTCTGGAACCAGCATTTAATCTCATGATCTTTGTTTTCTCCCCGTGAATAGTCAGGCCTAGTTGTTGTGAGACTGTTTCTAGTTTTGTTGTTTTCTCTTGCATCTGCTGATGGTTGTGAGAGAGGAGTGCTAGATCATCTAGTTTGTGGTGCACAATAAATTAAGCACATGACCAGAGATCGCTGAAGAAGGAAACCTGACAGACCTGAAGCTGACCGCCCAGTTTGTGGTCCACAGTAAATTAAGTGCATGAGCAGAGATCGCTGAAGAAGGAAACCTGACAGACCTGAAGCTGACCGCCCAGTTTGTGGTCCACAGTAAATTAAGTGCATAACCAGAGATCGCTGAAGAAGGAAACCTGACAGACCTGAAGCTGACCGCCCAGTTTGTGGTGCACAGTAAATTAAGTGCATGACCAGAGATCGCTGAAAAAGAACTAATATCAGTACACTCTAGGCAGTCGTGTAAGTGTTCTTCTTCAAATGCTCAATAACAACCACCTGTTAAACCACTCTTTGTGATTTGTATGTGGTCTGAGCCTAAGAATGATTGTATGTTGTGCCAGTTATGAACCTACAAGTAGGCCAGCCCATTCGATTTCTGCAATGATTTTATTTACTAGGTAGCTTCCTAGGCTCCTACGTTAGTCGCCTCTTGTGACATGCTTTGTAGGACGCAGTGTTACTATTCTTTGCTCCCCTTCAGAGCCCTGGCAACACATGGGCGACATAAGTGTTCAATCTCTTTAATTAGATTCTGAACACTATACATGCTGATGGTTCATGTATAAACTGGTTAAACACACTTGTCATTTGACTGCATAGGGATGTAAGCCGCATGGTCAGATCAGAAGGAAACTGCCCATAATAAAATTTGGGGAGAACAACATTTGGTTTGTAGCCATTAGCTCCACATAGTTCAACAAAAAGTTTTAGCAGTAGTATTAATATTGGTAGTTTGCCGAGTTAAAAAAGGAATAAAGTTAGTGTGGAAGAGAACTGATCTCTGTACCTTCAAATTATTATTATTATTATTATATTCCTCTTGTACCATTGTACATCACTTATCGCCTGCAAATAATTTCTCCATACCACTCTATCCTGGACTACTCGCTAAATCTTTTCTATGGAATTGTGATCGATATTTCTCACCTCTCTCAGTAAAGTATGTTTCAGAGTTTCTTCTGACTGCTTGTTCTTCTCCTTGCATTCGTGCTATGAATACAGTCGTAGTCATGGTGCTTACTGTGGTGCTTCTGATGAATATTTGTGTGAAGGCTTGCTTTCATTTTTATCAGTGCCCCCTGCCATACAGACATGCTTTCTCTGACTTCAGAGGTACTTGTAGTTTCAGGGTTTCAAATGCAAAGGATTTAGTAGTATGAGATTTCTAACACTTGTAATTCCTTCTTAATTATATTATGTGAGGTTACACATACGTTTTGTACATGGGTGCAAACTGATTTGTTCCTCTATGTTGTATATATAAATATAACTTTAGTTTTTCATTTGCTAAATATGAACTTGGAACTATCAGTGGTATTTGTATCTATATTATGATATGAATAATGAAATTTTAAAATAAATAAAAATGGCTATGAACCTTTGCAGATTATAGGTTGTGAAATACCTGTTGCTTCACATGTCTAAACCCATGTCTGTTATGTTATGCAATCAACATCATGGCACATTAGACATTCCCACGCATGCTCTGTCCACTGCAGCAGCCATCATAAAGTCCACTCGGTTCACTGTACCCTTGAGAAATTGATTAGTATATCTTCTCTCTCTACCACGAAGACGACAATGTCTGGTATGTCCAAACTTAACTCCTAATTCTCGCACTTGTTCCAATGCTGCATGTATGCAGGAGGTAGGGGCAGTTCCTTTTCTTTTTTATAAAACGTCATAACCAAAAAGTAAATTTTCTATGCTTTATGCTATTCCATCTAACAATATAGATATTAAAAAAACATAAAGTTCAGCCACATATATTACTGTGAAGCAGTTTAGTCTACATTTTGTCTAATCTTGAATTATGCTGTGTTTATTTTAAAGGTGTGATGCGAATGAAAAATTTAGAATTTTTGTTCAAGTCTGACGTGTTTGAGGGAGAGAACAATGAAGTTTACATCACAAATCTGTTGAATAAGTTTGAAGTTGCCCTGCAGTTTGATGAGGAACATCTGTTGTTACCATCGCTATTGCCAACAGAGACAGAGCTGTTGGAAATGGCTCGCAAGAAAAGTGATGTTCGGGTAGGAAGTCTTCGTTGATTAATAATAATAATAATAATTCCTCTCATACTGTTATACGTTACATAGGGCCTGCAAGCAATTTCTCCATACCACTCTATCCTGGGCAACTCGCTCAATCACCTCCATTGACCTGAAACCGATATTTCTTGTCTCTCAGCAAAGTTCGTTTCAGGGTCTCCTTAGGTTATCCTCTCTTTCTTGAACTATTTTCATCCCACTTCAATGCCTGCTTTGATATTCTTTGATCATTTTTCTTCTCAAATTGTGTCCAACATATCTCCATCTTCTCCTTTGTATAACAGTTGTTAGTTGTTACATCAAGGAACAGCCTGTGTGTAATTCTCAGCTTTGTCTAGTAAGAGAGAGGAAGGTTGGAGTAACGCCTCCAAACTGTAAGTGTGAACAGATTTTCAAGAAAACACACTGTTGTTCATATATCAAACCTTTCTTTTCATGTGACTGATATTTCTATTTTTAAAAATGATAGTAGTAGATGAGTTATGTATTAGTGACATCATAGAAGTTGCTAGGGTAATTATAAAAACAATTCCTTGTTGTTTAACTGATTGGCTACTGAATTGAAAAAAACAAGTTGTGGCTGAATTGAATTTATGTCCTATTATCACATTACAGGTGTATGTACAAATTCAGCTGAAGTTTCCTTAATTATTAATCGATTTTTATGATTGATATACCATTGTGTAGGTAAATGAATTTTCTTTAAAATAGATCTAAAAGAAATACACAGCGGCTCATGGGAGTCAATCAGTTAATATCCCATATTTTTGTATCCATCTGTGTTATGTTATATCCAATCCTTCGAAACTAAATGCTACAGAAAGATCCTGCGAATACCATGGACAGAAAAAAGAAAGAACACTGATATCCTGAAAGAACTGAATGTTAAAGAGAATTGGCTGATAAACAACATACTATACAGAAAAATGTGATACTTTTGTCACTTTAAGAGTCACGATAGCCTGGAGAGAACAACATTAGAGGGCAGGGTGCCAGGACGCAGAGGCAGACCAAGAAGAAGATGGCTACAAGATATTTAAGAAACCATGAATATGACTATCGCGAAGTGGGTGAACTGGCTAGAGACAGAGTGAATTTCAGATGCGCTGCAAAGAGAGCAACGTCCTATAAAGGATATGCACCTTGATGATGATGTTATGTTATAAATATATATTGAGTTTAAATTTTTGTTTTCAATATAACTAAACTACTTCTGAAGCTGTTGTGGTATGAATTATAAATTAAGTTAATCTTCTCTTGCTAAAATAAAGTGGGAAATTTTACTGAAATTAAATTCATACAGTACTAAATGCAGCAGGGTGCACAAAGATTGCCTATTGAAATAACCCAACTGTCGCACACTGCATTGTTTCGTGTAAAATTAGTGCTAAATTTACATCAACGCATTCTGATCCAATTTCTGGTTTTTATCTACAGCCAAAGTTATCTATTTCTTGATCATGGTCCGATCTGGAGTTTAGTCAAATTTGTTCATTGGATGCAATTTATATATTTTTCAAGCTGGAAAATGTGAACAAAAATTAGTTTCGCCCCATGGTGTTTTTTATCCGGTATTGAATATGTTAAGTACAATGTATCATAAATGTATATAAGCTTTATATATGTAATATATTTATGTCTAATGAGTAGACATTAAATTTTAAGTATATACATATTAAATTTTAATAATATTGTGTATATGTCATATTTGTTGATAATTGTGTACACAATCTTTTGTTAGCTTATTAAACTCACAACACATTAAAACCTATTTTATACAGTTCATGAGGAACGTCTGGTCGAATGGATTAGAGCACTGGCTCCAATTTGGGAGACCGGGGTCCAATAAGAAAGGCAATAGTAAGCCAATAAGTAAGGCAATAGTAAGCCAATAAGTAAGGCAAAGAGTTTTTTTCTGTCAGGGGCATAAAGAAAAATTAGAACCTAAACAGTTTCACTGTGATTACACTAGCCATGCAATCATTAAATTCCGTATGCTCATTTTCACCTCTGTCCTACGCCGACCTAAAAGGCGGTAACACAGGCAATAAAGACAGTTTGTGTGTGTTTTTTTAGTTATACAATTCATATTAGTTTTAGTTTGTTTACAGTGCCTTTTTGAACAATATATAGAAAAAATATAACATGTTTTCTTATTTCAGATTCCACTGAGGAAGCCAAATGAACCTAGTGTTGGTCTTAGTGCTAGTTCTGAGTTTAATGTTGAGTCCCTCCGTTTCTTGCGTTCAAACAGTCGTCCTGATAGTCTCCCAAGTGTTCTGCATGTGGGTACTTCAGTGTTTTATACAGGCTCTCAGGTACTGTTCTACATGTTGTCAATTGTATTATTTTATTGTCTAATTTAAAATTATGCAAACACATGATTGCGTATTCATTATCTAAATTGACTTATAAATGTAAAGTACATTAAATTGTTATAGTGTTTATCTACAGTCCAAACGGATTAAAGGCGATGGATTGATTCATTGCACCGGTTTCCTATGTGGCTTTCTGTCCTTTCGGCAGAAATGGCATGCTGTCTGTTGAAAGTGTTGCACAAACTCTTTGGCTTCAAAAAACATTCTAGGGATCTCATGAAAAAATGTGCACATGTTACTCGGTCCGGATTTAAACCTGGACAAATACAGAATGACAGGCAAACATCTTAACCACTTGGTCTTAATAGAGATCTTATCCAAGTATCTTATCCCATGACTCGCTCCTAATGGTGGTGTCTGTGTCAAAGTGGTTACAAAGTCTGCATTCTGAAGATCATAGGTTCAAATTTGGACTGTGCTTTCTGGTTCACAATGAATTTTTTCTGGAGGTGTCTTGGTAGGAATTATCGATTTTGTGCTATGTGTAATACTCTTGTAATGTGGTGCGCAGTTTCTGCAGAGAGTGACCGAGTCATGCGGAGTAACCTGGTACAGAGAAAACAAGTCATCAGAACACAACTTTTTAATATTAAAAATTTTGAAAGACAAATTACTCTCAAATTCATTTTATGCAACACTATTCAAAAGCACACAACTACATACATATACGTTAGACACATATTGCAATAAAAATTAACAGAAATAATTTCTTATTTCTAATTAAACACACTCCCAACATGTCTCCTGCAGTAGAAATAAAAATTATATTAATTTGCCTATTTAAGTATTAAACTAAACTGAATGTGGACTACTTTTAGATTTTATAGCTAAATAAATCTTTTATAGATCAAAATCAATGTTTCTTGTCACAGCTCTAAGACTATTACTACCTACACTGCAAGCATTTCATAGAGTTCAAGAGTTAATAACTACTGTTTATTACTCTTTGAGGTAGATTCACTATTCTTAATTTTCTCTTCAACTATGTACTTCTTTACAGAGTTGTTGGTGGGGAAATGTAGTGATCTTGCATGTGCTTGTTCTAAGGCTCTTTGTGAGCTGTTATTCATTTTCTTAAGGCTGTTCATGATGCTGTCGCTCTTCCTCTTGCCCTGTACTTGTTATACTTTTTCAGTGTGGCTCTCTGTTTACTATTTAATATTGTAATTTTTACCTTACAAATATTATATCCAGGACATATATATTTAGTTGTAGGCAGCATAAGAGTTCCTTTGAATTTGGTTCAATGGGGTTTATTTATGTCTTAAGACATATACACGTATATGTTGGTGTCATGTTATTCTGTGTTTTATTTTAATTGTTCATTTCACTTAATATAATTCTTATTGACAGGATCTGAGAGAATCTGCACCCTTGAACTCTGTCAAGGATACAAGCAAGTTACTTCTCCTGACCATCAAATCAACCAGTAATCCCATCTTCTCATGTTGTCGTCTCTACTTCATGACATACTTCCCAAGCGGATTTTGGCCTCGTCTTATTACAAGAGTATTGGCTGATGACTCCCTGTATCCTATAGTAAAAGATGTGTTTCCATTGCCTATTGATCTATTGAAGCGGAGTCCAGAGGTAAGCTTGCACCATTTTAAAATGATATATACTAAGTACTTATACCTCGGTGAGCCGCAGTAGCATAGTTGTTAGTGAACGTGCTTCTTAGACTAGTGGTCAGGGTTCAATTCCACAAGTGGGCATGGAATTTTTCCAATCGAACGGCTCTCAGGTCAACCCAACCTCAATTGGATACCAGGAAAAGTACTGGAAAGTAAAGGCGGCCAATGTAATGTTGACCACATCACCCATCGGGTGCCGTCGGTCAATAAAAAGTACACACCTAACACCGTATAACCCTTGATAGCCATCCATTGCAAGCGATGATGACAACAGCCTCAGACATGTGCTGCTGCACCTCTCTTGGGAATTACCCTATATTACCCTACATACTGCATGATATAACAAAGGTTTCCTTATTTACTTTTTTTAACTACTTATACCTCAAATTTTGTTTCCATTTCCATATAGTGTACTATGTTGTTTGAAAATGTATCTATAAGGGACAGAAGAACAATTGAAGCAGTATGCATACAAATATTCTCATGTTGCATGTAAAAGATTTGATGATTATAATTGAATTAGTTACATCTACTCTTAGATCAAGTCTCTCTATGACCGAGATCCTGAGTGGAGATGCTGGCAGACAGGCTTTGAGCTTTTTTACCTAGGCTTTGAGGTGCTCAAGATTAGAGAAGTATTCTTCTCCACCTCATCCTACTTTTGTGATTACAGGTTAGTTTACTTGTGTAACCTTGGTTACTTCAAACCTTCATGTGAACTCTGTCAGGCTCTACCACAACAGACTAGGGATACCATATCTAAATCTCAAGATAGAAAATTATTGTGTCTGCAGTTTTGGAGCAGTTAAAATGCCATCAGAATATTCTAGGTTTTAACCTCTGGACGGAATTATTTTTATGTTCCAAAATATCTCACATAGTTTAGCTAAACTTTTTTCAAAACTCTGTATCGACCACTTGTTAACCACTCTGTGTGATTTGTATGTGATCTGAGCCTAAGAGTGATTGTACATTGTGCTAGTTATGCACCTACAGGTAGGCCAGTACATCTGATTTCTGCGATGCTTTTATTTACTAGGTAGCTTCCTAGATCCTACACATCTGATTTCTGTGATGCTTTTTATATACTAGGGTAGCTTCCCTTGGTCCTACATCAGTCACCTCTTATGACATGCCTTGTTGGTCGCAGTGGTACTATTCTTTGCTTCCCTTGCGGACCTCTTCACCACACGGGTGGTTTAGCTAAACTAAAATATTATATTTAAACATGATTGAAAGTATGATTTATTATATGTCAAATTAAAAACATGTGGCCTAGGGGTTAGTGACTCGGTCTATTAACCCGACGTTCTGAGTTCAAATCACGCTGGGACAGTTTGCTTGCAAATTGTTTCCGTTGATTTTAACAAAAGGACGATGGTGCCACCGTTCAGAAAGCAATGGCAAACTACTGAACGTATAAGTGGTGCCTAGAAAATCAACGACTTGTTTACTGTGGTTGATGGCTACGTCCTTTGGGATATGCCACGATTTTCATTTTCATATGTACTTTAACAAAGTAATTGTTTCATTAGCAAATATTAAGCAGTGTTCTTCTTCTGCTGTCAACTTCTGCTATGCAACTACTCCGGTATGTGTCATAAACAGGGTGATGCACTTGAGGCCTTCTCTGGTCCCCCCATAATTTGTTTTGTAGTGTTGTTTCTATTGGATTAAGCAGTGTTAACTATGAAGGAAAATATAAGCTTACATTACAAATAAAAGCTGAAATTGAGCATACAAAAATCCAACTTACACAGAATTTTAATGAACAAGAGATTAGATAAACCAGTCCAGTTGCTCTCTATATTTAGGTTATCTGTTTATGAATGCATAAACATTAAGAAAATTATCAAATGGATACATAGTTTTATTAACTGTTCACTTACTAGCAACATGACCATAATTGAAGAAATTTCAATTAGAAATTGTGATATCCAAGATTGAGCAAACTAGACTTCCATGTCGTCATAACACCTAATCATAAGTCCAAGCAGAGATATTGAAAAATGTTTCCTTGAATAAATGACTGAAGTATACAAACATTCTGTATTAATTTTGTGATATTCTTTACTTATCCCTCTAGTCAGTGTCGCATCCGGTGTAGCATAGATAGTGAGTGGTCCTTTCTGGATGTACTCAACAGCAAGATATTAGAAATAACATTTCCCACAGATTCTCTCAAGTTTTATGTGACAAATAAGGATGGACCACAGTTGCAGGTGAGTACTGGGAATTTGGATGTGTTCTTGCAGCGGGTCTTTCATCATCTGTCCATTTGTTAATTTGTTTGTAGCTATATGTGGAGAGTGGGACACAATTGAGAAGACCAGACCGACCGGTAGCATTGCAAGCCAAGCATTGTTTTGGAACAAGCAGGGAAAGAGGAGTAAGAGAAGGCCTAGAAATACATGGAGAAGAGAGCTGGAAACTAATATTAAAAGAATTGCACGACTTGGAAAGAATTGGAAGTGATGGCAAGAGAGAGAAAGGGCTGAAAGAAGTTTGTTGAAGACCTATGCTCCGTTGGGAGTTTAAAGGTGAAGAAGAAGAATGGTACCACTGCTTCAGCTGTCTCCTCAATGAATGAGGTTTGTGCAAAAGCAATGATATGTTCCCGCAGTGGTGGTTCCTGTATTAATTTGTTTTACAATGGTGCATGCCACCCACACAACCATCTTTATTCACTTTTTACTGCAATCTTAGTAAGGCACAATTGTCATATTCTGGACTCTGGGTTCTACAATGGTAAGAAGCTCAGGTTTCCTTCATGAAGGTAAAGAACTTTTGGTTCTTCAATAGTAATGGACTGTTTTCTACAGTGATGAGAGACTTGGTAGTCTACATTGCCAAGAGACTTGATATTTTACAATGGTAATGCACAATGGGTGTACACTAGTAAAGGGTTCTGTATTCTATAATGGTAAGAGACTCAGTGTTTTGCAACAGTAAGGAGCCATGGATCTGCAAATGGTATGGTGTACTGTATACTGCAATGGTAAGAGACTTTGTGTTCTACAATAGCAAAATGTTCAGCACTCTTCAATGGTATGAGGCTCCGCGTTTTACAGTGTTAATGAACTCAGTATTATGCAATACGGTTCAGAGCTATAAATGATAACTGGCTCAGGGTTCTACAGTAATAAGTTGCATATGATTCTGCAATGAGAAACTACCATGATCCACTTTTGTTGCATATTTTTAAGTCTTTATATATTATTATTGTTATGTAATGTTTTCTTATGTGATTAATTAAATTTATCTGGATATTTGTTGCTTTTATGATTATGATAAACTTAAGCTATTATTAATTCATTTGCAAATTTATAACAGTGGTCATATGCAGTTTATTTTAATTTTATCTTATACATTATTTGCATTTATGGTTGCTTCTTTACTTTTTGTATTTCTGCATAATAATCAACCCAACATATGCAGAATCTGGATACATCCAAATCCACACCATACAGTTACCAAGCTAGCCTACTTAATTTAGGTGTTGAACTTGCTCACTTTGTAGCTACTTTGGAAAGACACATTCTGAAAATAGTTTGGGTCACTCCCGTAATTTATATATAAAGTAAATCATCATTTCTGATCTCAATTGTGATAACAAAACTCATTGAGTAATATTGATAACTGCTAAGGGTGTAAGCCTTAGGGTTATAAATCTAATTACTGCTAAATTGTAAACATTGCATTTCTCAGAACCTTGACCTTTCTAAGCCTTCAAGTACAGTCTACAGAGAGGAAGTAGCTACAACAAAACTATTGGTCAAAATTGTTGAACATGTGGATAATCTGTTGCAGGTGTGTTCATTTGTTTTTATAAGAGTTACTTTTTTTATTAAGACATTGCAACTCCAATTGAATCATTTTGAACATTAGTCTTCTTCTTCTTCTGCATTCACACGCTATAAATTCAGGCGTAGCCAGGCACCTGGTGTGGCGCTTCTGACTGATTTTTGCATGAAAGCTTGCTTGTCATTTTATTGGTTTTCAGCACCATACAGGCGAGCCTTCTTCGACTTCAGAGGGGAACGTTAGTCTGACATCTTGATCTCCCTGGTCTGCCTATTTTCTTTCTATTGCTTGCTATGAATTCAGGCATAATTATTGTGCCTAATTTGGCTACTTTATTTAATTTTTATGTGATGGCTTGTTTTCCTTATCACAAATGTCCCTCACCATTCAGAAAAGTCTTACTCCGATATTAGAGCTACTTGTCGTCCGTGTGGTGTCGGAGCCTGCAAAGGAAGCAAAGAATAGTACCACTACAACCTACAATGCATGTCGTAAGAGGCGACTGATGTAAGCCCTAGGGATGCTACCTTGGTAAATAAAAAGCAGCACAGAAACCGGATGTGCTGGCCTACTTGTAGATTGGCACAACGTACAATCGCTCTTAGGCTCAGATCACATACAAATCACACAGAGTGGTTGACAAGTGGTCAATATGGAGCATTCGAAGAAGAAGAGGTACTTGTAATCAGGGTTTCCTGTAACCCAAAAGCGTACCATGTGCACACTAAGAATTTTTTGCCCAAGCTGGCCTCGAACCCCGGAATTTTCACAGCACATGATCCCGAGCACAGTGTGTTGTCAACTTCACGATCGGCAACCCCCATTATATCTGTTGAATAAAGGTTGTTCTCTGATGTTAGGGAGTCTCTGTAGCATAGAGGTTAGGTGCTCACCTCTAGTGCCATAGGTAACTGGTTCGCTCCCTCATGGAGCCATCAGGATATTTTTCCAGAGATCCCTGATCTTATTGTAGGTAAGATCGAGTTCCTAGTCCTATCAGAGACAGACGATAAAACGTAGGTCGTGTGTTAACCCTTTAGCTGCTAAGGACGTATATATACGTTTTTCCCATTCATTTCTAAAGACGCATTAACACTTCTGTTATTATCTCTCCTCTGTGGGCTAAAGATGTGTTAACACGTTATACATTGCTACTGTCACTGCTAAAGGCGTACATTTACGTTTGGGACCTAGAAACAAAGAGTAGCTATTTTTAGCTCAGCCTTCAGAAAGTATGAAGCAGCGAAAGGGTTAAATTTGAGTACATAAAAGAACCTTTGGTTGTTCAAAATTGAGAAGAGCAGGCTGGAAAGCCACTGCCAAGGTTAAACTGATTAGAAAAAAAGATTAAAACTATAATTTCTACAAAATATCTTCACCATCTTCAAAATGACATCGGGGACCCTCACCGGTGCTACAGAGTTCATGCACTGCAAATCAGATCTTTCTGTGTAAGAAAGAGATCAGAGCACACATGGCTACTCACTGAAGTGCAATGATGATGGTCCTATCTATCAATCAGTCAATCAGTTCTCTGATGTTCCTTTCTAACCATCAATCAATGTTACTTTTATTAGACATTGCAGTTCAAGTAGAATCATTTTGAACATGGTGGTTATCTGATGTTACTTTCTACTTCTTTTTGTCTTCACTCCGTTACCGGATTGTTGCCCAGTGTCATGGTAATTTTTTTTTTTTTTTTTTTTTTTTTTTTTTTTTACACAGAATTCTGTTATGACATCTATCAATCTTTTTCATGGTCTTTCTCCCGCCCTTTCCTAATGTTATGTTGTAGAAGACTCTGTATACAGTGGAGTTTGGTTGCATTCTTATTAAAGGACAGAACCACTTTATTCTTTGTTTCTCAATGTAATTCAAACAAGATTCTGTACCAACTTTTTTTCTTATGCTGATGTTGGTGAATCTATTTTTTCTGATGTTGTTGTTGGTAACTTTTCGTAGGCATTGCATTTCACATGTAGTATTTTTTCGACTGTACTTTGCTCATTGTCCGTGTTTGACTTTGGTAATGCAATCCGGTAACATGGAGCTTCTGTTTCCGAACAGAGGAGTTTCAGGGCTGTGAATACCACTTGCTGACCCGATTAAAAGAGATGGGTGTCAATATTGGCGCAGCCGAAAGAACGACATACTAAATATGCAAAGAGATTGATTAATCAACATCGAACTGGCGTGTTGGGTCGCTGGATGCTGCTGGATCTGCTGAGGCGGAGATCGGAGCACCTATAGACATGTCCGGAGTGCTATGATGATAGTCCTCATATAACTGATAACTGATAACATGGAGCTATGGTGTTCATGCTTTGTACAATTATCTTAGAAGGTGGCACGCCACTTCTGTGAAGGACCGAGCTATATGGGGTAAAAATTTGGTGTAATGAAGCATGTCCTTCAGCTTAAAGACATTTAAACACAGAGTAGGCATAAAAATACTTACTACTCTTGACCTAAATTATATCTTACAATAAAAAAAAAAGGAACCCTTTCATACCTCGTGGTATATAGGTCAATACAGTGTTAGGCCTGTATTTTTCATTGACCGTCGGCACACGATGGGTGATGTGGACAGCATCACGCCGGCCGCCTTTACTTTCTCAGAGCATGTCTGGTACCCAGTTGAGGCTGGGTCGACCTGAGAGCCGTCGTGGTCGGGAAAAATTCCACGCACATTGCGGGGGCTGAACCCAGACCACCAGCCTTGCGAAGGGAGTTCACTAACAACTACGCTACAGCGGCTCTCATATCTTACAATACTTTCTTCAATTATTTGATGTAATTAACTATGGATTTTATGTCATGTTCATACTCCAGGACTGGTACCCCGATCTTGGAGAACTTCGCTTCAACCAAAATTGTGATGGAAGATATTTAGTGACAAGAGTCATACCATGTCCCCAGTGTTTATACATGGAGGTGAATCGTCAGAAAGTCTCAACAAACAACTGGTACTTTATAAGCCCTGATGTTCCTGAAGTATCTACACCTGTTGCTGTTCCAGAAACAACACTGGATTCTCAAAGTCCAAATGCTAATGGCAGCTTCGATTATGCAAAAGATGATGAAGAGACAAAACCCACAGGAAGACTAAAGTAACTTTATGTTATTTTTTGTTCATTTTTAACACATTTCTGTTCATATGACACTATTGTATTCATCTCATACTGCTATTTGTTACATTTTTTAACACATTTCTGTTGATATGACACTATTGTATTCATCTCATACCGCTATTTGTGACATTTTTTAACACATTTCTGTTCATATGACACTTATTGTATTCATCTCATACCGCTATTTGTTACAAAGGACCTGCAAGCAAATTCTCCCTAATGCTCTATCCTGAGTAATTCATTTAACATCTTCTATTGAATTGAGTCCAATATTTCTCTTCTCTCTAAGTAAAGTTTTTTTAAGGGTTTCCCTATGCGTACTTTCTTTTTTGAACACTTTGCCTCACACTTAAATGCTTGCTTTGTGATTCTTTGATTATTTGTAAAAGTAAAAAGTAAAGAACCTATTTTCATACCATATGGTATATTCAAGAATATGTTGTTAAACGTAAATTTATTTTTACCAATGGCACTTAACGGGCGATGTTGTCAACATTATACTGGTTGCTTTTATTTCCTAGTGTTTCTCTAGTGCCCAGTTGAGACTGGTCAAACTGATATTTGATCAGAAAGTATCAAACTAGAACTGGGGGAATTTGAAGAAAGTTAACAATGACAATCTTTTATTATTTCAGATCTTTTACAGAAGGTCAAGCACTTATTTATAACCAAGGTACCCCAGACACTGAAGCAGTTATCTTCTCTTGGCTGGTTGAACGATGCATGCTGGATGTGCTGCAAGGAGTGGATGCAATGTGTCCACGGCATGGCTCAGTTTCTCCACTCTATCTTCTAGACAGGGAGGGTATAACACATCAACTGTTTATAGCACCAGATGTTGTGAGTACCATAATTCACAGAATGAATTCTCTCCTGTAATATTTTAAATTGTTAAGTACCTCCACATTAGTCATTTCTTCTTCTTCTTTTCGATCGTTCTTCACAGCCAATTTTATCATTCTTTTTGTGATATATAATTGGTCCTTTGACAAGAACGGAGTGATCTACATTGGGTCGATTGTGCGCCCATGGTGACTAGGCCCGCTCATCCGGTTTCAGCAAGCTTTTAATTTACTAGGTGAGCATTCCTAGGTACGATCCTTTTGTCGGCCTGGATCTTTGCCTTTTCGATCAGCTTTGCCATTAATCATTTTAACAGTCCAGAAAAATGAGAATCCAATGGACTGCTAAAATGATGAATGTGGAGGTGTTGAATGAGGTCAAGACACAATGAGAAAGGGAGATTTAGAACACAAAACAACTGGTGACATCTAGGGGAGATAATACAGAGAGGGACAATTTTGGATAGCCTGACTTTGTGGTATGGAAGAGGGTTAACATCTGAGATGATAGCAAACATCAGAGACAGAGATTTGTGGAGATCAATGATTGCCTACTCCAGCCAGCACTGCACCTGATGATTAAGTATCTTATATTTCCTCACAAAGTGTTAACATTTATAGAGACCATAACTCAAACTCACAGAATGAATTGTAATCTGCTAGATTAGAAACTGTTATGTTTATGCTTCTTGTCCTTTTGACTATGTTCAAAGTGTAGTATCCACTTGATCGTGGGCAATGTGTGGGAGCATTCATAAAACGCCAAATGTCACAATAAACATCACTTATGCAAACTCCAAGCAGCTCTCATTCGAACGAATGACGCGCTCAGAGTTCAGATATTCAACCATACTGGGTCCACTTGTTGTGGCACTTGGTAGGGCCCAGTTCAAAATTTAAAAAACAGTGAACTATTAAGTATCATATCTGTCCACATATTCCTGACATAGTGTATCCATTCTGTTGACTTTCATCAAAATCATAATTCGTGCACTGCCGCTGAGATTCCCCTGTGTAAGAAAGAGATCGAAGCACACATGATTGTTCACCAAATTGCAATGATAATCCTCATATCAATCAATCCATGAATGTATTGATGTAAACTGTAGCCTTCTGTACTTTCTTGTATAAATATCTTTATATCTATTACAAACAGAAAATATCTGACAGATTTTATTCTGCTTTGATTCATTTATTGATGGATTAGAGTACTGCTCCCATGCAGGAGACCCATGTTAAATCCACGATATGGCCAAGAAATATTTTCTTTTGAGGGCATAACAGAAAAATTATAACCTGAACAGCTTCGCCCGACTGCACTAGCCATGCAGCCATTAAATTCCTCTGTCTCTCATCCCACGTGTCCTTGCCGCCCTACAGGAAGTAACTCTCTTGCAAATAGTGCCCCGACTCAAGTATGCAGAAGTATGGACAGAGCCGATATCATCAATGCGGTACGCTCTCAATTGTGTGACACGGGCGGGTCTCAGACGCTGGAACGAGTTCGAGAATTAGGCGTTAAGTTTGGACATGCCAAACAGTGTCGTCTTCGTGGTAGAGAGAGAAGATATAGTAATCAACTTCTCATGGGTACTGTGAGCAAATGGACTTTGGGATGGCTGCTGCAACGGAGGACAGAGCACGAATGGGAATGCCCAATGTGCCATGACGTCGATCGCATAACATAACATAACAGGCAGTAACAACAGTTGTTTGTTGTTTTTATCCATTTATTGAAAACCATCATTTGATCTCACACAGCAGCCTCTAAGAAAATCTTTCATTATTGTTAACTCTTCAGATATTTCAAGACTGTTCCAAAGATTTGCTATTGCCATCCAGCCATCTTGATATTGGTCCCTGTTTAGGAAAAGGAAACTTTGGGGAGGTGTATGAAGGATGGACCCACAAAAAGGTAACTACATTTCTAGGAAATATGTATTTAATACTCTGTATTACCAACATCATAGCTACATATGTATTCAACACTCTATGTTACCAACATCATAACTACATATCTATTCAACGCTCTGTGTAACCAACATCATACATACATATGTATTCAGCGCTCTGTGTTACCAACAGCATACCACAAATGTAGTCAACACTCTATGTTGTCAACATCATAATTACATATGTATTGTGCATTCTATGTTGTCAACATCATAACTACGTATGTATTCAACAATCTATGTTACCAAAATTATAACCATAAATGTATTCAACTCTCTGTGTTGCCTGCAAGATTTTTGGACATTTGTTTTTGGAAAATGTGTAGCATCGACTCCAAGAAACACAGTATATAATTGTAAGAAACACTTGCATAGTGTACAAGCAAATATTCTGTGTTTGTTAACATGCTTTGTTAACAAATACTATAGGGGCAGAATATCATTTATCAAATAGTGGATATCTTTATATTCTTCTACACACACTATCAGCTTTAACCCTTTGAATCCTGGCCATCTGTACCTTAAAAACCCATTACCCTGAGCTCCTAAGCAAAAAAGTACATATCAGAGCGATATTAAAAGCAAGGTAATTTAGCACAACTAAGTACTCTATAATCTGTTATTAACTTACCCCATCATCTCTGATGTTCCTGCTTATTATATATTTGCCCAAACTGTATTAAATTCTCATATTAATAAGACCAAATTGTATTAAATTCTCATATTAATAAGACCAAACTGTATTAAATTCTCATATTAATAAGACCAAACTGTATCAAATTCTCATATTAATAAGACCAAACTGTATTAAATTCTCATATTAATAAGCCCAAACTGTATTAAATTCTCATATTAATAAGACCAAACTGTATTAAATTCTCATATTAATAAGACCAAACTGTATTAAATTCTCATATTAATAAGACCAAACTGTATTAAATTCTCATATTGATAAGACCAAACTGTATTAAATTCTCATATTAATAAGACCAAACTGTATTAAATTCTCATATTAATAAGACCAAACTGTATTAAATTCTCATATTAATAAGACCAAACTGTATTAAATTTGCTTAATACTTATGTATACCACACCCCTTATACTTCCAGGTACTGTAGCTTCTTTTCCAGATTGAACATATATGACATGAACATTAATCTATTCAGCAATTATTCTAAATGATCATCTAACTTACTTTTGATATCCTTATCAGAATAATCACAGTCCAAGTCTAATTCATCTTCTTAATCATTTAAAACAAGTTCAACAGCTTGCTCTGTTGTTATTCTTTTTGAGAGGCAGTTTTCTTAATTTTCAGCACAACTTTTCATCACGAATAAACTTTGCAAATCATGTGAATTATCAACAAAGTATCAGTAACATTTCCGCCATCTTGCTAAATCAACTAGTAAACACATGGGTTGTGTTTGACATCACATTTGTACTCAATTTATCTTTGGTTTGCGACAGATAACGAGAAAGTCTAGTCAGACCAATTTTTGGGGGATGTTGGGATGGGAGATGTTTAGATTCCAGAACTATATATCAGGATCTCAGGTTCTAAGGGTTGATGTTCAGAGAAAACAGAAGTCTGCAAGGGACTATATTAAAATCAGAGTTTGATAAATCAAACAGTGTGTATCTTTATATTCCTCTACTTCCAGCTTGAAGATATTGAAAGAAAACAGAGGTTAACATGAGTCTGTTAGCATTTCCAAATACGTAACACAGAATGTTACTAGTAGCACCATATAAGTCCCATACAGGGGATATAAAACCTAAGAGTTTCAGGATTGAAAACCTTGCGATCTCATGGACTCAACACACTACATTCCTATACTTCTTAGTACTTTCTCTTCTCATTAAACTCACTCCGCCTGTGTGGCGCCTGGACCCGCAAGGGAAGCAAAGAATAGTACCACTGCAACCTGCACTGCATGTCATAAGAGGCGACTGATGTAGGCCCTAGAGAAGCTACCTAGTATATAAAAGAAGCGCTGAAATCGGATGTGCCTGCCTACTTGTAGGTGCATAACTGGCACAGCATACAATCGCTCTTAGGATCAGATCACATACAAATCACACAGAGTGGTTGACAAGTGGTCGATATGGAGTGTTCGAGGAAGAAGAAGAAATTCTCAAACAAACTTCTAGCTTCTCATTCGAAAGAATGACAATGTGCTGAGTTTGCATGTTCAATCATACTAGGCCCACTCGTCGTGGCGCTTAAGAGTAGGACCTAATAGAAAAAAATAAATAAAAATTATGTTCAATTTTTTTTTTAGGACAATTGCCCTTCAGAACATGTTGCAGTAAAAATCTTGTTTAAGTATGTCCATGCCAAGATGGAAATCAAGATGGTAAGGTTTTATATATTGTTGTAATGCAAGTTTCTGTTTAGTTCAAGAGTCTAAAGACGAAGGATTAACTTTATTTCACCAGGTTTGACCCATATGACTGAGTCACTCTCCACATAAATGACAAATCACACGCCACCTGCTGAGAGTATTGCACAAAGTATGAACTTTATAGCTCTGGCACCAATCATAGGGTTCTCTAAAAAATAAAGTATTTTAGAAACAAGAGGGTTTAAGGCTCAATCCCACACTCGACATTTCGCACACGAGGAAAGGAATTGGTCCTCTTAACTCCTCCACACTGAATGAATGAACACTAGGGCCTAGAAATGCATGCAAAGTGGCAGGCACTTCATACCCTAAGGTTTGAAAAGGCTGCAGGAAATTGTATTTTTTTACTACTGAACATGAAAACACATCTGTACAGATTATGAATAACCTATACTGGTTGACATATTTGCTGTAGGAGTCAGATTAAAGCAGAGACCCTTGTTGTGTGGTTGAGAAATTTAGAACAGGGTTTTGTTTATGTAAAATAAAAAATTGTACTTCCAGAAATAGGTCATTGTAGTGTTTGTAAATTCTGATTTGGTCTCTGTGATGTAGAAGGTAGGTGCTTGCTTTGTCTCCAAAGGTAACCGGTTAGCTCCCTTGTAGAGCCATCCGGTAATTTTTCCAGAAATCCCTGATCTCAGTGTATGTGAGATCAAGTTCCTAGTCCTATCGGAGGCGGAATATAATACATAGATTCTGTGTTCAAGTTGGACATGTAAAAGAACCCTTGGCAGTTCAAAATGGAGAAGAACAGGCTGGAAAGCTGCTGACTGGGCAAAATTCATTAGAAAAATATAAAAATAAAATTACTACAGAATAATTTTACCATCTTCTAAATTACATCGGGACCCTCACCGGCGCTATGGAGTTAGTGCACTGCCACTGAGATCTCCCTGAGTAAGAAAGAGATTGAAGCACACATGGTTACTCACTGAAGTGCAATGATGATGGTTGAATCAATCAATCAATCAGTCAATCAATGATTGTACAGAGATGGTTTTATTTCTCGCTTTTTAAAATAATTCTGGTATGACTATAAGCAACAGATAATCTAACTAATTATCTTGTTGATTTCTTGTGCTTCAGGGATTCCAGAATTTCATGGAGCAAGCGTGCAGAGCTTACCTTACAGCTAGACAGGAAGTGTCTATACTTCGACAGCTGGAGCATCCACATATTGTTCCACTTATAGGTCTCTGTCTACAGCCCCTATGTCTAATACTTATGCTAGCACCAAACGGGTCTCTGGATGCCAAGTTGAGTGAGTTGCATACTCGTGGAGAACACTTACCCTTGTTTGTCATCAGACAGGCCATTATTCAGGTAGTGGTTGTTAGGATTCAGATTATATGTTTCCATAGATACTGTTTGTACAATTTTCATATATAGATTAGATAAAGTACTTAGTCCATTTCAAAGGTTGACTATTTTGTATCTTCAATCTACCATAAAAATATATAATCCATCAGATGAAGCCTTGTTGTTTGATTGGGGACAATCAAAGGCTAGCGGAGCAAACCGTAAACAAACCTGAACGGGCGGCAAACCAAGGTGTTCATTAAAACGACCGATTTGCTGGGAAGATGGCGTTCATAAGCCCGGGAGGGCAGGCCGCCTAAGGGTCGCTGCCCTGAAAGAAATAGCAGCCCACTGCCTTGTGGGTCTGGCTGGGGACAGTCAAAGGCTAGAGGAAGAAGCGAATCCGCACACAATAGCTGGCTGAAATCGAACACCCCACCGAAGGATAAGCAACTGTGCTCAAATAGATGCTGAAGGTTGGTGCACGTACATTACGTTCTGATGTTTGGCTGTTTATATATCACAAAGAGAATGATTAAAACAGGCCTAGAACGATCGAAGAAGAAGATGAAGCCATGTTGCTTCATCGTACTGTTCTTTTGGGCCTGCTAGTCAGTTTATGAAATTACTTTATGAATCTGTGAGAATAAATGGAAAATATAAGAGAAAACTGCAGTAAAACTATGTAGTGATGGTGAAGCACGTAAAACAAAGTACTGTAGTTTTACAAAATACAAAAACAATAAGAATACACAGCAACATTTCGACCAAAAGGCCTTTATCAAGCAAAGGATAGAACAGAAGTGAAGAAATTCACTTCTTACATGGCACACTACATATAGAATCCAAGCTTTCACACTACATACACATCTACAGTTTTTGTATTTTGTAAAACTACAGTACTTTGTTTTTACATGCTTTGTGCCATTGAGCATAAATTATTTTTAATGAGACCACTGTTGACTTGCTAAACCTGTTACACTGTGATATCAGAATCATCTAGATGGTAAAACTAGTAACTGCAGATATGAAGTCTCTAATAGAGTGTTGGAAGTATCAAGAAAATACTGATTTAGGAATGAAGGCATCAGGAAAAAGTGTGGGTACAACATCCGTACTGAACTTCATTAAGAAACACAACTTTAATGGTTCAGCCACATAAGCAGATTACCAACAAACTTCACTATTGCCTCAACAGGTAATACTATTCAAATACAAAGAATACAAGGCGCAAGGTCACCCACGCAAAAGATGGATCACAGAAATAACAGGGACAGTAAAAGATACCATGTATGAAGCACAAACAAAAGGCTGTTACAAAAATCTCTTCTTCTTATCTTGATGCTGCAAGATAAATCATGAGTAAAGCATGATTTAGCAACAGCCATATGCATTTATTCGGTGCAGGTTGCTTTTTGTGGCAGTACGGCTGTTTCATTTAGGAATTAGTTCACACTGGAGATAGTTGTTAGCATTTCATGTGATTTTCATTGGCACAGGAACGGAGCAATTATGGGGTGACCCGTTGCAGTGAAGTTGGAACAATATAGATGAACTCTGAACTAGGAAAGCAAGAAAAGAAGCAGAAGCTCCACCTCACATGAATAAACTGTGTAAGAATCTTATACACATCATATTTCTTGCTGGTGTAACAACATTTGATGTACATAAGTCACCTCAAGAAACACATAGAAGCAGGTGTTATAAATTGTGTGTCCATGTTTCAGGTATCAGAAGCTCTGTCTTACCTGCATGCGCACAACATCATATACCGAGATCTCAAGTCAGAAAATGTGCTTGTCTGGGAACTGCCTACTTCAGGTATACACATTGCTCACAACCTTGACTCAGGTATACACATTACTCACAACCTTGACTCAGGTATACACATTACTCACAACCTTGACTCAGGTATACACATTACTCACAACCTTGACTCATGTATACACATTACTCACAACCTTGACTCAGGTATACACATTGCTCACAACCTTGACTCAGGTATACACATTACTCACAACCTTGACTCAGGTATACACATTACTCACAACCTTGACTCAGGTATACACATTACTCACAACCTTGACTCAGGTATACACATTGCTCACAACCTTGACTCAGGTATACACATTACTCACAACTTTGACTAAGGTATACACATTGCTCACAACCTTGACTCAGGTATACACATTACTCACAACCTTGACTCAGGTATACACATTACTCACAACCTTGACTCAGGTATACACATTGCTCACAACTTTGACTCAGGTATACACATTACTCACAAATTTGACTCAGGTATACACATTACTCACAACCTTGACTCAGGTATACACATTACTCACAACTTTGACTCAGGTATACACATTACTCACAACCTTGACTCAGGTATACACATTGCTCACAACCTTGACTAATCCATTTTACCTAATGTATTTTTCAAAACACATTTGGTTGACCTCACGATAAGATGCTAAAGGGAAAATTCTTTGTCTTGTAGGACTGACTCCCTGTGTCTGTCTTTTGTTATTATCTTTATCTGCCTTATGGAGCTAGCTATTGCTATGTTATATTACTATCTGTGTCTTTCTTGTGGGACTACCTTTAACTATCGTTTGTTACAATTTTTATCCTTCTTGTGGGACTAACTTTATCTGTTTTGTTGGACTGTATAGAAAGCTTGCATTTTACCTTTGTTTCTGTCTTCTATAACAGTGTATGCTGATCCTAGGAGCAGTGTTCAGATCAAGTTGGCAGATTATGGTATCAGTCGGGAAGTATTGCCAACGGGAGCTCGAGGGTTTGGTGGAACTCCTCCCTTTATTGCACCGGAGATAATCCAGCATGCAGGAAAAGGTACATACACAGCAAAGGTAAGACTGACTTATTGCTGTTTGTTGATAAGCTATTGATGTGTTTATTGTTAACTTGAACACTGGCCATTTCATTATTGATTACAATTATGTTGTGTTGAATAAGCATATCATTTCATAAACTGTATTGTGTGCTGTGTTGACCTCAAGATTATTTTTGTTTATATTGTGTGCTGTATTTTTTTCGCTGTATATGCTGGTGGGATATTGCTCTTGTAGCATTTGGAGTGACCTGGCTCTTTGCTCTGTCTCTGTTTTTTTTGTTGAGACAAAAATTAAGGCATCAAAATGATTTTTTTTTTAAAGTTGTAGATTTAAACTTTTCACTGCATTGTTTATATTTTAAAAGGAACTGATTTATATCTCCATTTTCTGGATGCAGTTTTGTACTTGTGTATACAGTTATTGTTTTAAATACTTCAATTTTTTTGTAACAATCTTTTAGCCAACATACTGGCTCTTGGGCATTTTATGAACAACACTGAGTCTTACAGTCGGCTCAGAGAAGCCACACAGGTTAGGAACCAGTAAAAGTGGAAAGCGCTTATTTAAATTTAGAACTAATTTTACAATGAAACAGATCATGGCAAAGTCCAGAACTCACAGTCAAATGGGACAGACAAATCAGCGTGGCCTGCAGTATTTGCTAATTCTTGTGCTAATATTCAATTTTTACTAGTTTATTACATTCTTGCCTGTAAATTCTATACCTTCCCCTCACTTTATATGCTGTTTCAGTTTGGAATATCTTCATTGCACTCCGGACATGTCAATAGGTACTTGATCTCCTTTGCAATATTTCCAACAGCGTTCAAGGACTAACTGTACCAGTTCAATTTTGATTGATACTCATATACTTGTTGTGCTGTTCTTTTCTGGCCACTCCAATCTTCAATCCCAGCTCTTGCAACATAGTAATGGAAGTGGATTGGTTAAAATAAAAATATTTTTGCGGCTACACTCTAGAAGGTCATTCAAAATAATGATATGCTGTTTATATTTGTAAAGTATTCAAAAATAGTTATATCTTAGATCTACTTAATTAACTTGGTCTTATAATGATCCCTTAGCGTTACACATTTATTGTCAAACTTTCCCTGATGAAAATTCGGAAACAGAATTCCACTTTTAAGCTTTCTTTTTTCAGGTAGATGTCTTCTCATTTGGTATGTTCATGTTTGAAATCTTGACCTGCCGACTGCCATTTGCTAGTGTCAATCATCCAGGCAACCTTATCTGTCAAGGAGAAAGGCCTAGCTTATCTGTACAGGTAATTAAATAAATAAACAGCCTACAAATGAACAATACCATAGCTCAAGTAGTAGCATGTCCCTTGCGGAACGTGGTTTTCATCACAGCTCACATTAAAAACTCTCTCTCTCTCTCTCTCTCTCTCTAGCAGGTTCTCCCACCTTCTTCAGCATCATATTCAAGGTTTCTTTGATGTCCTGCTTCCACCTTCGTCTCGATCATCCCCTGCCTTGTACTCCAGATACCATGCCTTCCATTAACGTTCTCTCCAAACCACTATGATGTTTAATGTTGCCAAAATATTTAATCTTCCAGGACATGATGTTATTCATGAACCAATGCTCCTCAATATGCAGGTCTTGTAGGATGTCTTTGTTTTTTTGTCATAGCTACTTTACATACCATAGCTACTCATGTATAATCTTGTCCTCAAGATTGTGATCATAAATTAACTTTTATTACATTTTCAGTTAATTTATATGTTCAAGCATAGTGTTAAGTAATTAATCTATCATTAGTTTGTTTCATTAATTCGTTTTTTTTTTTGGTGAAAAATATAATTAAAATGATCTACAACCAGCATTACTAATAATAATAATAGCTGTCCATCACAAGTGATGATGGCAACAGCCTCAGACATGTACTGCTGCACCTCTCTGTTGTGTGCAGAGGTGACTGTAGAGTTCAATCCTAGAACACAATCCCCTACCACAAGTGGGGCATACATGATCAAGGTTAGACATGTGGGTGTTGTGTGTTCTGTATTTTCGTGCAGCTCGTTTTCTCCAGCATTACTACATTTGCTGTTAGTGCAACAATGTTCAGTCTATTTCAAAGGATTTTTTACTGAGGAGGCCAGTCACAATAAATGCTCTCCATAGCTTTTATGATGGTTTTTAATTTCCCAACATGCCAATAGGCATGCTGGTATGGCTTGTAAAAGCGGACCAGCAATGGACCAGGCTGATATTATAAATTCCCTAAGGGAGATAGGATGTGTACATGATTAAAGTAATAGTGGTGAATCTACAACACTAGCCAGACTGCAAGAATTCCAAGTTAAATGTGGTCTAGCTAGAGAAGAACACTATGCTGGTAGACCAAAAAGAATAGTAAACCAACAAAGACCGGTTTCATCAGTCACCACACGCTGAGAGACATACTGAGGAGTAGATCGGAGCACTTTTGGACTAATTGGTTTGATGCACAGTGATGATGATCCAACGGCTAAACTAAACTATTAATTTCTTTCATTAATTTATTGAGTCAGCTTCCATTTTCTGCTGGGATGAAGATCATTAGTCTTGTTAGATTATCTTGCTTGCTCCAAGTCCATGTAACAGATTCATGAAGACCTAACTTGCTGTGTTTAAGCTGCAGCTGATAAGAGCAATGCAGCTGGTATAATCTTTTTTAGATCAGATTGTATCATCTGTTTGTATTTTCTTCTTTAAATCTGTCAATGGTGAATGCATGGAGGCAGGTTGGTTTGTTTACTGAAATTTCTTTCCTCATTTGCTAAAACTTCTAAAGAGTCATTTTTGCTTAGTGTTTCCATTATTGGACACATGAGGTGTATTTCATTGAAGCACCAGTGTCACCTCTTGCACCATCCTGCTGGAAAAGCATCATCATTTGGTCCGCAACTGCTTATTCATCCATTAAATAAAATTAGATCACATCTTTTTTATCTGAATATTATTAACCCTTTTGTTCTTCTGAGCTGATATACTGGCTCGCTGTATTTTTTAAGGTGATGCAAAGCTAATATACCGGCTAATTCAGTATACATTGCAATATAAGTGCTGCCCAGAGGTAAAAATAAACGCAGAGTGAAAAGGTTAAACTATCTGCAACCTGTTAATATTTGTGGTTGGTTTTGGTTACCCTTTCTGCCATTATTAAAAAACTGAATACCCAGCCTTTTTTAAACATCACCAGTCCTTATCCCACCCAAGAGCACATAAGACAGAGAACACAAATTTCCAATCAGTTCGAGCTTGTGCCTTTTTCTATACCTCAAACCTAGTCTTACGCATGGCTTAAAGATTTCTCCTTCAAAATTTGCCGCCATGTACTCCTATGCCTCCCTTTATTCCACTGTCCCTGCGATGTCCTGTACATTGCTTTTCTTGGCCATACTTTCTATTTCTTACCCATCATCCAAGTTTTTGAACATAGCTTCAATTAAATCAACTCTTCCTATTTAGTCATCATTATTTAGGTATCCAATTTCTAGTACTGTAAGTTCCCTAATCCACTCAGCTTAAAATTGATAACCAGACTTTCTGAGTTGGCATAAAGTTCTAAATTGTTTCAAGACTTATGTTGTAAATGTTCTGATGCTACGCTCTTAGATTAGCGGAAATATACTGAAGACCTATAGGGGATTTTTAAGTGCAGATTTGTCAATTCAGACCAGTTTTCCCAAATGTATTCACAAATGAAACTGTGTTAAAAAAATGATCTTTACAGGAGGCTGAAAGGTGTTCAACCTACATGTTGGATTTGATGTCCCTATGCTGGTCTCAAGACCCAGAAGACAGGCCCACTATGAATGGTATTCTTGAAATATCAAAATGTCCCCAATTTTGTCACCTTCAAGATGTGGTTACGCTTGGCCCCAATTGCTCCATATTTTGTGGCTGTACAGTGTCACAGACAGGTATTGTTTTATATTGGTAGATCAGTAGTGATCAATAGAAGGATATTGTCAATTTATTCCTATTTCATTCATCAGTAATCAATAGATCATTATTAAATTTCAGTTTGTTTGATTTCATGTTTCTTATTTCAACCCGGGAGGGAAGGTTGTCTAAAGGTAGCAACCCTAAAAGAAAATAGCAACCTGCTGCATTGCAGGTCAGCTGGGGACAGTCCAAGGCTGACGGTGAGTGAACCCAGTAAACGCTGGCTAAAACCAGAAACATTGCCAAAGGATAAGCACCAGGGCTTCAAATGGTGCTGAAGATGTGACAAAAATCACACCCATGCTAAGGCTGCATGAATCAGATTTCCACATGAATCAGATTTATGGGGAAATCTGGTACATCATTCTAAGGACGATCGTGAAGAAGTAGAAAAAGATATTGGTAGAGCAGTAGTAACCAATAGATGGATATTGACAATTTATTCCTATTTCATTCATCAGTAACCAGTAGATCATTATTAAATTTCAGTTTGTTTCATTTCATGTGTCGGTAGTTAGTAGATGAATATCTTCTTCTTCTTCTGCATTCTCACTAGATTGGGATTTCGGATTCTCTAATAAAGGCTACGATCTGCCTCAGATTATCAGCAACACCATACAGTTTGTCTTGGGCGCGGGTGTACGTGGCCACCTCTTTCTTCTCAAGTCTGCATACTGGGGGCAGTTTTGTAGGATATAATTCCTATGATTTCTGCTTCCCGTTTGTGCCAACCTCTTCCCACAGTAAGTTATAGCCACCCTTGTGATGGTAGGTCTGACATTCTTACTGCGTGGCTAAATCTCAGAGGCAGATTGGCAACCGTAGAATCTTTTATACCATTCCTCATTGTGAGGGGTCGTTGCACCATGTTATGCGCCTTATGGCATGGTGCATCCGTTTTCTGCAAGCATTTGTTTCGGGTTAGCATTCCTAGCGGACATGTGCATCCGATTTCAGCCAAACCTCCTTAGTCACCTCTTACAACATGCGTGGCAGGTAACAAGTGGTTCTATTCTTTACACCCCAAATTTGGGCCCCGGTAACCACTCAGGCGGTAGATGAATATTAAATGACAGTTTGTTTATTTCATATGGCAGTACTCAGTAGGTGGATTGTAAAGCAACAATAAACTTTCAAGTAATCTTTTGTAGAATACCTCTATGACTTTTCTGTAGTGCTAATTTCAGTCTCTACAGTTCTCCACCATATTGTCTTTGGTCTACTTTTCCTTAGTCTTCCCTTTAGAGTCCTTATCATAATCTCATGTTAAGCAAAGACAGTCCACATGGAATGCTTGATTCATAAAATAAACAATTTTCAATTTGTATGCATACGATGAGAAATAAACTTTGAGAAGTGACATGCTCATAGGGACAAAAGACATAATCATCATCAAGATGCGTATCCTTTATAGGATTTTGCTCTCTTTGCAGCACATCTGAAATTCACTGTCTCTAACCAGTTCACCCACTTCGTCGATGGTCATATTCATGATTTCTATAATATCTTGTAGCCATCTTCTTCTTGGTCTGCCTCTGCGTCCTGGGACCCTGCCCGCTAATATTGTTCTTTCCAGGCCATCATGACGCTTAATGTGACCAAAGTATCTAATTTTCTGTATAGTATGTTATAAGACATAATATTTGGAGAAAAAAAAGAAAGAAGGGACATGAAATCATTTATCAAGATTGTCATCATGGATCAGAAAAAATAGAAAACTAAACTAATAAATCACTATAGAAAAAAAGTTATAGTTTCATAATTTCTTGATCCAGCAGTCTTGACATTTTAAGATGAAGTTATTTTGAGGGTTTTTAAAACTCTGTTCATTTACTTTTTTGTCTTGCCTTGCTTTCTGTGCAGTTCTTTTTCTTTGAGTTGATTATACTTCTGTCTTCATGCTATGTAGGCTAAGGCCTTTATTATAAGTTTTTGTTGCTATAATATCAATCATATTGAAACAATGACAACTGTTTTTTATTAAATTGATATGTTTAAATGTAAACAAGAATTAATTACATTCAGGTTTGGGAGCCAGCTCATATCCCTTCCAGTCAGACCAACCCTTCATTGTCAACAACAGCAGCCAGCTTCATCAGTTGTCCAGTCTGTGGCTTAGTGCAAGTTCTGAAGAAAAAAACAGCATAGAAATCTTCAGTTTTAACTCTGCCAAAAGAGTTGAAAGCAGCAAGGTTTGAATTGTTGCCCTTTGTTCTATTATCTATCTTTCAATTATGCTAATGAAGTATAGTTTACATAAACATTAAGAATAATAGTTACATTAAAGAAACAACAGTTGCACATATAAGTCATATATCAGTGCTAGACATATAGGAACCCGCAGGGAAAGAGGAGTAGAGGAAGGCCTAGACAGACCTGAAGAAGAGAGCTGGAGGCTGATATTAAAAGGATAGATAAAACATGGAAAGAATTGGAAGAGATGGCAAGAGAGAGAAAGAGCTAGAAGAAGTTTGTTGAAGATCTATGCTCCGTTGGGAGTTGAAAGGTGAAGAGACATATAGTTTATAGATAAAAGAATATTTTAAAAAACCATAGTTACAAGTGTATGTTAGTTATTTAAACAATGCCATCTGGTATTAGTGCAAGAAGTTTTGCTGTCAGATGAGAAGCCGTAGACAAGTTCATGTGTGCACCATCCTCCAATACAGCAACTATCTCAATTGTCCAATGCTTATTGTACCCAAGTGATGTTTATTAGCATGTGTTTTCTCTCTAACTTGCAGATGTGTATGTGTTTGTCCATATTTAACTCACATTTCAATCAATCAGTTAAAGGCTTCTGTTTCTTTTTCCCACATGTGTAGAACATAAAGCATCTATGTTATCTACCTTGTCCCTTCTTCTCCCACTTGCAATGGATTCTCTTCCAGCTTATTTATCTGCCCTTTCATCTGAATCAGTAATAAGAAGAGTATTGTAAGCAAGCTCAATTTCATTTTCGTTTACAAAAGTAACATGTTCATTTTCTCATGATAAGGCTCTACTGACATTCAGACAGGTTAATGGTGCAATTCTAGATTGCCTCATTTGAAAGTTTCTTATGTGTTGTTTAGTGTTTCTTATGTGTTGTTTAGTCTTTCTTATGTGTTGTTTAGTCTTTCTTATGTGTTGTTTAGTATTTCTTATGTGTTTCTTATGTGTTGTTTAGTGTTTCTTATGTGTTGTTTAGTATTTCTTATGTGTTGTTTAGTCTTTCTTATGTGTTTCTTATGTGTTGTTTAGTGTTTCTTATGTGTTGTTTAGTATTTCTTATGTGTTGTTTAGTATTTCTTATGTGTTGTTTAGTGTTTCTTATGTGTTGTTTAGTATTTCTTATGTGTTGTTTAGTATTTCTTATGTGTTGTTTAGTGTTTCTTATGTGTTGTTTAGTATTTCTTATGTGTTGTTTAGTATTTCTTATGTGTTGTTTAGTGTTTCTTATATGTTGTTTAGTCTTTCTTATGTGTTGTTTAGTATTTCTTATGTGTTGTTTAGTATTTCTTATGTGTTGTTTAGTGTTTCTTATGTGTTGTTTAGTGTTTCTTATGTGTTGTTTAGTATTTCTTATGTGTTGTTTAGTATTTCTTATGTGTTGTTTAGTCTTTCTTATGTGTTGTTTAGTGTTTCTTATGTGTTGTTTAGTATTTCTTATGTGTTGTTTAGTATTTCTTATGTGTTGTTTAGTATTTCTTATGTGTTGTTTAGTGTTTCTTATGTGTTGTTTAGTATTTCTTATGTGTTGTTTAGTATTTCTTATGTGTTGTTTAGTGTTTCTTATATGTTGTTTAGTCTTTCTTATGTGTTGTTTAGTATTTCTTATGTGTTGTTTAGTATTTCTTATGTGTTGTTTAGTGTTTCTTATGTGTTGTTTAGTGTTTCTTATGTGTTGTTTAGTATTTCTTATGTGTTGTTTAGTATTTCTTATGTGTTGTTTAGTCTTTCTTATGTGTTGTTTAGTATTTCTTATGTGTTGTTTAGTGTTTCTTATGTGTTGTTTAGTGTTTCTTATGTGTTGTTTAGTATTTCTTATGTGTTGTTTAGTCTTTCTTATGTGTTGTTTAGTATTTCTTATGTGTTGTTTAGTATTTCTTATGTGTTGTTTAGTATTTCTTATGTGTTGTTTAGTATTTCTTATGTGTTGTTTAGTATTTCTTATGTGTTGTTTAGTATTTCTTATGTGTTGTTTAGTATTTCTTATGTGTTGTTTAGTCTTTCTTATGTGTTGTTTAGTGTTTCTTATGTGTTGTTTAGTGTTTCTTATGTGTTGTTTAGTATTTCTTATGTGTTGTTTAGTATTTCTTATGTGTTGTTTAGTCTTTCTTATGTGTTGTTTAGTCTTTCTTATGTGTTGTTTAGTATTTCTTATGTGTTGTTTAGTATTTCTTATGTGTTGTTTAGTATTTCTTATGTGTTGTTTAGTCTTTCTTATGTATTGTTTAGTCTTTCTTATGTGTTGTTTAGTATTTCTTATGTGTTGTTTAGTATTTCTTATGTGTTGTTTAGTCTTTCTTATGTGTTGTTTAGTATTTCTTATGTATTGTTTAGTATTTCTTATGTGTTGTTTAGTGTTTCTTATGTGTTGTTTAGTGTTTCTTATGTGTTGTTTAGTCTTTCTTATGTATTGTTTAGTCTTTCTTATGTGTTGTTTAGTATTTCTTATGTGTTGTTTAATCTTTCTTATGTGTTGTTTAGTGTTTCTTATGTGTTGTTTAGTCTTTCTTATGTGTTGTTTAGTATTTCTTATGTGTTGTTTAGTATTTCTTATGTGTTGTTTAGTCTTTCTTATGTGTTGTTTAGTCTTTCTTATGTGTTGTTTAGTATTTCTTATGTGTTGTTTAGTGTTTATGTTTCCTTAGAATTATTACCACGACAGAAGAACACTTACAGAAGTGCATCAGCAAACTAAATAACAAATGTAAAGATTACAACGTGAAAATTAACAATGATAAGACCAAGGTTATTGCAAAAACAAGAGAAGGAAACAAAGCAAATATCTTCAGCACATACAATCAGCTGAGACAAGTGAAAGTCTTCATGTATTTGGGAAGCTTGATATCAGCAGATGGAAGAATCAATACTATACAGCAAAGATGCAACAAAGCATTAATTAAAAAATCAACCGACACTGATACTCAATTGCAAACAGTTATCTATACTCACAAAGCAAACATTACACAAATACGATTGTCTTGCCAACTTTGTGCTACCAGGGCCAAAATATTACACTTATAGGAAATGAAAATAATAAAACTAAAGTAACAGAGATGAAATTCCTGCGGAAAATAGTCTGGGTAACAAGGAGAGATCAGATAAAACACCTGACTTTTAGAGACTTAAAACTTAGTAGGAACAACACCAGTGCTAGAGCATATTAACTCTTAGTAGACCAGGGCAAACGCTATTTTTTACAAGCCATTCTGTTTTAGAATAAAAAATGCACCTGTTAAAAAGACGTTCAACTCGAAGCCACGAAGTGTGGTGTTTGGTCCACAAGGAGTTAAGAAACAAGAAACCACATGGTTCAACCGTTTAACATGATTACCATCCAACAGTACACCACAACGAGCACTACTATTCAGATATATAATGGTTTAAAGGTCAAAGGTCGCCCACACACAGCATGGGGCACAGAAATATCAGAGGCTGTAGGAAACGCCATATGCAAACTTAAGGGCATTTGCCAGAACTCTTCCCATACTCTTGAATGGTACCACCCTATGGTGCCGGTGCCCGCAAGGGAAGCAAAGAATAGTACCACTGCAACCTACAAGAGTCGACTGATGTTGGACCTAGGGAAGCTACCCTATTAAATAAAAAGTATCGCAGAAATTGGATGTGCTGGCCTACCTGTAGGTGCATAACTGGCACAATGTACAATCGCTCTTAGGCTCAGATCACATACAAATTACACAGAGTGGTTAACAAGTGGTCGATATGGAGCGTTCAAAGAAGAAGAAGAGGAGTGGTACAAAAGAAATATTGGTTTTTTAAGAAAGAGGAAGTTTCTTGAGAGTTGAACATACCTGTCTAGTATTTATTTGGCTATTTGTAATTGTTTTATTTTCTTGCTGTTTAGTGTATTTCTTTATGTATGTTATTACCAACCATTTGTTACCAGCAGCCAAATCTCTTTGATTCTCGAAGTCAAGGCTCTCGAAGTCAAGGCTCTCGAAGTCAAGGTTCTCGAACTCAGTATCTGATCCTTATCATTGCAGAGCTTGTGCCTTATGGGTCCTCCTATTGTTGCAATGTGTGTCTATGGCGATACTGTCTGGTGTGTGAACAATGAAGGTCTCATTCAAATGTTTCAGTAAGTTTATTCAACTCTTTACATTATCAGCATCATGTGTTTTTAAATAAAGCTGACAAGGAATTATCTTTCTCCGTTTCACATCTATCTTAAACTTTCAAGTATTTCTCATTTAATTTTCATATATTTTTCTTTGAACTTTTATGTATTTCACATTGAACTTTTATGTATTTCTCATTGAACTTTGATGTATTTCTCATTGAACTTTTATGTATTTCTCATTGAACTTTCATATATTTTTTATTGTGCCTTCATATATTTCTCATTGAACTTTCATATATTTTTTATTGATCTTTCTCATTTTCATCTTTTAGTTGTGAAAGTACAAGTCTGATACACATGCTGCAGATTCCTATCCCCCAGAAGACACATATTCTAGCTCTCCACCCAGATCCTAGTCAACATCGTGTCCTGATTGTATCAGCTGATGGCACCATCTATTCTGCTGACCAACCACTCCATGATCTTGTTAGGAAAGATAATTCTTTAGTAGTTTACAAGGGAGATAAATGCTTTTCCTCTGTGATGGTGAACACAAAGCAAAGGTGAGTAGGAAATAATATATTCATCTTCTGCATTTGGCTCTGAGGTGTCTCCAATGACTGAGAATGATCCTAATCCGGAACTACCTCATATAGTCAGAAAGAGCGCATATTGTAGACATACTCTTTGGCGAAGATCATAATGCCCAAATATACAGCGAAAATGATCATAAAAGAGCAGTGAATGCAGGAAAGGTGACAGTTTCTGCGACTAACCCTAGAAGGGTCAAGAATGCTCCTAAACCAGAGTGACCTCACCCAGTCAGCGCAGAGTAGCTAATGCTCTTTGACGTAGATCCAAGCCCAAATTTACGGCACTAAAAGATCATTAAAGAGTGTTTATCTTACGATGCGTACGGAATGACCTCACCAAAGGCAGGAAATCCAATAGAGAAGTCTCACTTCATTAATTAGTCTCACAACATCTGGTTGTGGATAAGGATATTGTTACGGATAATCTTGTCTTCATGCTTTTTGATTGTTTGATTTGTCAATTTTTAGTTTATGATTTTGTTTCAACCATATGAATTTTAAATCTTGCAGATGTGAGCTTTGGCTGGGTCAGAGTAAAGGTGGTATCTCTGTGTGGAATACAGAGACAGAATCTGTGGAATATTGTCTTAGTCATGGATCTAAAATTGCAAAATCATCTTCATGTGCATTTCTGGTCACCCTGAGCAGTAGTACATCAGATTGTAAATATGTATGGTCATATAACTATCCAGGTCAGATGATATTATAGTTGTTGTCTAACTAGATCATTCTCTTGTGTGTGTTTTTATATGTTATTGTGAAATCAGCAGGATATTATTTTGTTGATCTGCTTGGCTGCAGTTCACTGCATCTTTCACATTTCTTTTTCCTTATTTCTTTCATACTTTTGACTTCACTTCACAGTTTTTTTTTTTTTCCGATCCAGAAGCACTTGAGCTGAAAGCTCTTCGGCTCAGTGTCATGGACATCGTAACCCTTCGGATCGGTGCCACGAACACCATAAATCTGGGGAACCTGTAGGTTTTCCTGTGGGTTTTCTGCCAGTCCGGGAGTTGAACCCGACTTACAGAGGACTAGTCACCCGTAGTCCAACGCGCTACGAACACGCTGGGCACGCGGTCACTTCATAGTTAAACCATCTTTATGCTTTTAAATTTCTTCTCTTCGTTAATTTTCTTCTTTTTTCATTTTTTTAAAAATTATTCTTCTTCGTCAAACACTTCATATCTACCACTTTTTAACAACTCTGTGTGATTTATATGTGATCTGAGCCTATGAGTAATTGTAAGTTTTGCCAGTTATGCGCCTACAAGTAGGCCAGCACATCCATTTCTGCGATGCTTTTTATTTACTAGGTTATCTTCTCTAGGTCCTACATCAGTCGCCTCTTACGACATGCATTGTAGGTTGCAGTGGTACTATTCGTAGCTTCCTTTAGAGCCTCGCACCACAGTGCCACTTACATGATTTCTTTTCCTTTTTTTTCCTGACTGCTTTCATTACTTACCCGAATAGCTGAGAATCATCGTATTGTTGAGTCACAGAGAAAACGAGCAGCGCGCAAAGACAGAGCACACAACACGCACATGTCTAACCTTGATCATGTATGCTCCACCTGTGGTCGGGATTCTGTTCTAGGATTGGACTCTACAGTCACCTCCGCACACACCAGAGAGGTGCAACAGTACACGTCTGAGATTGTTGTCATCATCGCTTGCGATGGACGGCTATTATTTCCGCTTAACTAAATAGGTTGATGAATTGACGAAATAAATAATTTCTGAGAATACCATTATAAGAAGAAGACTGTTTCTTGAAATACTATGAAATAAGACAGTAGAAAATATTCTGTCAGATTGCTGACAAATTTTATGTTTTCCATTAAGAGAACCTTAAGGATAAGAGAAAGTTAATGGTTTGTTTATTCTAGAAATGATATATTTTTTTTAAAGAAATTGTTATCCTTTGACAGTTGCACTGACTTTTTAAGTTTGGAAAATTTAAAAGCCAACATAGTTACTGTGTAAAAGCTATGCTACTTACATATTTAGTTAACTGAAAGGGACTTGAAACTTAGGGGCTGCTTTGTGTGCAGTAACGTTGTTTCTAACCAATTTTTTAGTAACAAGAAATGTTCATTGTGTTCTTATAGGTTCTGTGATCTGTATGTGGGATACCAGCAAGCGATGCATTGCAGAAAAATTAGACTGTTCTCATATTGTCTCAACTGTGGACTCACCAGTGATGGCCAGCTTAGAACACTTTGAGTGTAAGTCCTCAACAGTGGTGGTGGTGTATTTTAACAAGTCACTTAACTGATAAGCTACTGAATAGAAAAATGTGATGTGGCTGAATTAAATTTTGGTCCTATTTTCCCATTGCAGGTGTATGTACAAATTCAGCTGCAGTTTTCTTAATTATTAACATATTTTTATGGGTAATATTCCATTTGTAGCGTCTATGGCTCCATGAGAAAGTGACTGGTCTATTAATTCGACGTTCTGAGTTTGAATCGCGCTGCGGACAGTTTGGCAGCAAATTGTTTCTCATGGAGTTTTTACAAAAAAGGACAATGACAAAGCCCATTAAGAAAGCAATGGCAAACTACTGAATGTAATAATGCCTAGAAAAATCACAAACAGTTAAACAGCTGGGGTTGATTCGCAAAGTCCAGTAAAGGATATGCAATTAACTTTTTAAAACCATTTGTAGGTAAATTAATTTTCTTCAAAATTGATGCATCTGTAAAACTGACATAGAAACTATTTGATTCTTACCTTTAATTTCATTGTGTAACTTTGCTGAGATAGGCAAGAAATATCATACTCTTCTTCTTCTTTACATGCTCCATATCGACCACTTGTTAAACCACTCTTTGTGATTTCTATGTGATCTGAGCATAAGAGCGATTGTATGTTGTGCCAGTTATGCGCCAGCACATCAGATTTCTGCAACACTTTTATTTATCTAGCTTCCTAGACCCCTACCTCAGTCATCTCTTACAACATGCCTTGTTGGTCGCAGTGTTACTATTCTTTGCTCCCCTTGCAGACCTTTGCAACACATGGGTGAATATCATACTTAATTTCTGGAAGAGATTGAGAGAGTTGACCAGGACAGAGCAGTATGGAGAAATTACTTACAGGCACTATGTAACGTATAAAAGTACAAGAGGAATAAATACTTATATATTTATCGTATTGTAGATCATGTATCTGCATCTCATAATAAAATATTCAATATATTTGTGGTTTAAATATTCAGGTGGACAAGTAAGTGCTCTGTCAGCAATTGACCGGTACTTGTATATTGGCACAACACGAGGCAACGTACTAGTTACTGAAGCAGTTACTCTCATTCCCTTCTGTGTGTTTCAATGTCATGCAGCTGAAGAGTTCTACATTAAAGGCATATTTCCTCTCATGTCCGTGTTTGAGGACTTTGGAACAAAATCTGAGGAGGATGATGCTAAACTGGAGGATGAGAATGACACGTTCCAAGTTCGAGTACCAGCAATTGTGACAGTAGGAAAAGGTTACACTAACATTCTAAAGGTTTGTCATTTTAGATTATTTTGATTTTTTTTTTAAAATAATATTCTGAAGAAGGGTTTTAAAATTTTTTTGGATGCAAGACTCCTTTGACCTCAAAATAAATTTGAAAGGGTCACATATGTAAAACTTGACATTTTTGTTCAAAACTGTCTTTATTGCTTGTGTTACCGCTTTTTGGTGCAGTCACGTGAAACTGTTCAGGTTAGGATATTTTTCTTTATGCCACCAACAGAAAAAAACTTCTTGGCCTTATTGGGGATCGAACCCGGGTCACCCAAATAGGAGACTACGCTCTAATCCATTCGGCCAGACTCTCCTCAACGATTTTTATATTGCAATTTAATTTTAGAAATTTGTGGGGTTTTTTTTTATACTTCTTACATTGGTCTGCCCAAAAAGGATTTAATATTGACTTTCTCATTGTCTATATTTTTTATCAGTCGTAGTACATGGTTATTTTTGTTAATATGTTATGTTATTCATCTTGTTGTATTTACAGTCTATTCTATAAAATTACAAAATTAATTTAAAAAGTAATATCATTACATAAAAAAAGAAGACATAACGACATTAGAAGGAAATAAAATGAACTAAATATTGACTTTTGTGTGGCACCTATCCTATAGAATATCCTTTTTGTCTTCTTGGTTTTTTTTTTTTTTTTTATAAACGTTATTAATTTTTGTCTGCAAAGTGTTAGATCTCTTTATTATGTTTAGAACATTTATCTTGATTGTATTTGATCTATATTGTTTACAAATAATTATGTGCATTTAAAAATGGTATTTATACAATTTTGACTGCTGGTTATTTCTTATTTATTGTATACCTTATTTTTTTATTGAATATTTTATAACAGACTTTTCATCCAAATATGGACCTGGGACCAAACAAAAACATGCTTCGAACAGACCAACAATTACAAGCTGATCCACATGCTCGTCACACATTTTTGCTTTCCTGGAATGCAGAAGATTGGGAGTTCTACTGATGTCTGATATAAGAGTAGAAACACTCCAAGTAGAATACTCATAATCATTCAACTTTGTCCTGTATATTCATTTCTACAGCTAGTAAATAAGTGTTGAATTTGTGGTGACATTTTCATATGCACGACAATACAAATAAAATAGCTTCATATGGTAGCTATTGCCTTAAAATATAATAGTTTCTTATAACAGATGCATTAAAGATAAAAGTATTTTTACATAATAGTTGCATTACTGTCTTTATTTGAGAATCAGTTAGTAGTATCCTGTTGGTAGTAGTACTATTATATTTATACGGCAATGAAAATGTAGATTCATATGGTAGCTGTCATTGCCTTATAATACAATAGTTTCTTATAGCAGCGTTTCCCAAATTGGATAATCACTGGGGGTCGTCAAGCGCTTGAAGAAATATTATGATCTTTGACATTTCAAACAGAAATAGAAATTTGTAAAACATGTATAAAAACAGTGGTAAACTAGTTCCTCTGCGAATTCAAAGGACCCGCACCAGACCAGAGTCTAAATGTCTGACACGACACAATGAAAGATCATTTGTAGTTTTCCGCAGTCTGAGAAATTGGAGCAAGCTTGACGGTTGGTGTGGTGTAATAATAACTTCATTGCTAGAAGATTCATATATATGAAACTTTTGGGATCTGCGGCAACAAAATGTATTTTAAATGGGTTTGCGGTAATGCAAAGTTTGGGAACCGCTGTCTTATAGCATATGCATTATAATTTTAACAAACCGGGATGTAAGTAATTTTACATAATAGTTGCATTACTACCTTTTATTTGAGAATCAGTTAGTAGTATCTTGTTGGTAGTAGTATTATTATAATTACAAGACAATAAAGATGTAGATTCACATGACAGCTGTAGTTTACCTGTGTAGAAGACATTTTACAAATTTTCTTTTATAGTTGCACTGTTCTCTTGACGGGACTGGTTATTGTTATTGGTTATTGGTTACTGAACCATCATCAAAACACCCTGGGAAGAACCACACGATCTCATTCTGTTGGGGTGGCACAGTTCTGCTCAGGACAAGCTATTTGATGATGATGATTATACAAAGACATAAGCACTAATAGTATCAAATTTATCGTGTGTATAATGTTTATAATATAAAGCACTCTGGTATGGGAAGTGTCTTGTAAAAGAATTGGTACTGCCTGAACAATTTGCTAGATGGCTTGTTGTAATTGTAGGAGTTAAATCGCTGAACAGATTCAATATCAATTTTAGTGTTTTCATCCAACAGAAGATTGCTGAGAAACAGAAAGACGTTCAATATTTCCAAACAACAATTTTTGCAAATATATTTTTTGAGGGTACTGTATTGTTATGTTTGTTAGACAATGTTTGAGTTTGTAGTTTCATATGGGAACTAAACGATGGCCAGTAATACAGAATTTGAGTACACATAGGACATCAACTTCTACAAGGGTCTTTCATAATCATCAATCATCTTTGTTTTGTTCATTTGCTATCCAGGACAGACCCAAACTTGCTAAGAGGCTATACAGTTGTGTGTCATTATTTTCCTCTTTTTTTCCCTGTATTTAACTTGCTTTTATGGTGTCTGTCGTAGTAGGATGTGAGATCAAATGTTTTTTCAGAAACCTTGAATATGTCATCAGAAATGTAGGATATGTCTGTATCTTGACATTCTAATGTTGGACATTTCTTCTTTCTGTCTTCTTTCTTTAATCCTGTTTTGTCTCACAGCCCAAAATATGAAGGAATTTATAGAACATACTTTTTTGTGCGCTTCATAAATAGTGTCCTTCACTGCCTGTTATTTCTGCACTCAAATCAGTAATTTAATGTTGGCTTCATTTTTTAATCAGTAAATTGTCAAAAGTTGTGTCACTATATGAATCATTATTTATTTGTTTGTCCGCTTTAAATTCAGACGTAGTCATGACACTTTAATACAAAAACAGCGCAAGCTGAAGTAAAGTAAGGGACAAAATATGGCATCACTGACTGATTTTTGTGTGTGAAGACTTGCTTTCCTTATCACTAGTGTCCCTCACCATTCAGGCAAGCCTTACTCCGACTTCAGAGATACTCGTAATTTAGATCCCCAAGTAAAGGATCAGGGTTTCCTGTAGTCCAACTGCGTATCATATGCACATCGACAATTTTTGGCACAACTCTAAGTTTTGACTAAAAAAGCCTTTATCAAGCAAAGGATACATCAGTAGCGATGAAATTCATACTTCTTGTACGGCAGACATAACATATTCAATTGACAGTAAATCGCTAAACTATTTTGTAAAACTAGTTCTTTACTTTTACATGTCTCCTTTCTTTTCAACAATTATTATAGATATGTAATTAATTATCCTGTTATATATATTTTTGTTTGCCCTGTTTTTGATTTACAACTGTCTGGTTAAAATGTATGTCAAATTACTTTTTTTTCTTTCACTGTTGGCATAGAGTTTTACTACAGGCTCATTCAGAGTTTTTGTCATTGAAATTTGTTGTATATTTGATCTCTGTGAGAAATAAATAGTTGCAAGTTAAAGTTATTAGAACCATCATCAACTACATTCAGGACAAATATATCAACTACATTCAGAACAAATATATCAACTACATTCAGAACAAATATATCAACTACATTCAGAACAAATATATCAACTACATTCAGAACAAATACATCAACTACATTCAGAACAAATATATGAACTACATTCAGAACAAATATATCAACTACATTCAGAACAAATATATCAACTACATTCAGAACAAATATATCAACTACATTCAGAACAAATATATCAACTACATTCAGAACAAATATATCAACTACATTCAGAACAAATACATCAACTACATTCAGAACAAATATATCAACTACATTCAGTGTCAATACATCAACTACATTCAGAACAAATATATCAACTACATTCAGAACAAATACATCAACTACATTCAGAACAAATACATCAACTACATTCAGAACAAATATATCAACTACATTCAGTGTCAATACATCAACTACATTCAGAACAAATATATCAACTACATTCAGTGTCAATACATCAACTACATTCAGTGTCAACACATCAACTACATTCAGGACAAATATATCAACTACATTCAGAACACATACATCAACTACATTCAGAACAAATACATCAGCTACATTCAGAACAAATATATCAGCTACATTCAGAACAAATATATCAACTACATTCAGTGTCAATACATCAACTACATTCAGAACAAATACATCAAAGTTCAATCATGTACATAAATTGTTACTGTAAGTGTAGACTGCAGAGCACATTCTCCACAGCTCCGACTGTGATTCAGAATTTCTTTTACTAACCCATTGAGTCAGGTACTCTTTTACAGCTGAGTTGACCGATACACAAAGCAGTTGGGTTGAGAAACTACTACATGTATTATAATCTCATTGACTTGTTGTCCGATATTATTTGTTTTTATAAAGGTACTGCAGAAAGATTTGACCTTGTGGTGACCATGCAGCAGCATCAATGGCTCATTCTGTGGAGTATTTGTGCAATATTTATGCCATCCATAAATTCTGTTTGTGTAGTACCTATTTCCATACTGCCTTTTCTTAATGTAACTTTGATGTTGTTGTGTATGTGGTCAATAATGTTAAATACTGCATTAGTTTTCCAATCCAGCAGTCATCTTAGCATTTGCCCTGATAGGTACTTGTGGCACAAGTCACTGAGTGCAGGGAAACGACTGCATTAAAACTATGCACCAAATGTTGAAATATCTTGTTTTGATATTTTGTCTTTGTTGTCTTTGTCATGTCACTGGCCTATCCTTACATTTGTTTATTTTATCATTTGGACTCTACCTGCAGTGACGCAATGAATGGGCCCAGTACGGTTGAATGAGTAATCTCAGTGTCTCATCCTTTTGAATGAGAGCTGTTCTGAGCTTGTATAAGTGTATTTGAGTATGCCATTTAGCATTTTATGATGAGTCCCACAATCTGACCGCATTTATCGATCCCTTGATGATATTTAACCTTTATGTACATGTTAGTGTTTTTTGTTATTCTCAACAGACACAACAATATTTAACCTTTATGTACATGTTAGTATTTTTTGTTATTCTCAACAGACACAACAATGTTTATGTGACCAGGTGTTTGTTTCTTTCAAGAAATGAAAAACAATAAATATATGGACATGTAAAGTTGCTAACTTGCCCTCAGGAAAGTCAGATTCATCCAAAGAAAATATTTTTGTGTCCACAATTGTTATCACGTACTAGTTAGTCATCATCATCATGTTTTGTTTATTGTCTCATAAAAAGTTGACCAGCTGCCGGTGTGAACTTCTCTACATATTCCAATTCACAAAATCACATGACTAATCTCACTATCATCTGCCATAGTGCAATTATGTTAATACACCTGAAGAAGTTTCTTACAATGAATATTTGTCCATTTAAATATTGTTTTAAATATTGAATGTTTTTTTGGTAACCATTGTAGATGTTTCCTTATTGAATGTTTTTTTTTGTAACCGTTGTAGATGTTTCCTTATGATAGCTATGTATTGATTGATGATTTTCTGCCATGTAAGATACATACATAATGGAACAAAGAATTGTTCAGGAGAATAAGGAAAAAGACAAAAACTGGTGCTCTAATTAATATAGATACCTCTTTCACCAAGAAGAAGATGGCTACAAGATATTAAAGAAACCCTATGAATATGACCATCGGTGAAGTGGGTGAACTGGCTAGAGACAGTGAATTTCAGATGCGCTGAAAAGTGAGCAATGTCCTATAAAGGACACACACCTTGATGATCATCTCTTTCACTATTTTAAGTATCTCTAATTAATATAGATATCTCTGCACTTATTTCAAGTAATTATTTAATTAATACAGATATTTCTTTCACTATTTATTCTAAGTATTTCTCTAATTAATATAAGATATTTCTTTCACTATTTATTCTAAGTATTTCTCTAATTAATATAAGATATTTCTTTCACTATTTATTCTAAGTATTTCTTTAATTAATACAGATATTTCGTTCACTATTTATTCTAAGTATTTCTCTAATTAAAATAAGATATCTCTGCACTTATTTCAAGTATTTCTCTAATTCATATAGATATTTCTTTCATTATTTATTCTAAGTATTTCTCGAATTATTCTAAGTATTTCTCTAATTAATATAGATATTTCTTTCACTAGTTTAAATACTGCTATAGTTAATGTATGTATCTTTTGCATTATTGTAGATTTATCTTTGAGTAGTATTTTTATTTCATTATTATATATTTCTTCAATAAATATAGATATTTCTCTCATCATTGTACATGTTACTATTATGTATTCTTATATTATGAAGCATGTTTAAAACTACCAGTGTTGTAAGCATCGATATATATGTATATATGTGTGTGTAGCAAAATACATTAAGCTATGTTCAAGATCTGTTTGATATAAAAAAACATATATTTTAATTATTTCACTGAAGTGTGGCACAAACAATATATGTTTGCGCAAAATTATTTTGCTAAAATGTGATAAAAATTATAACTTGTGATTGTTAATATTTGTACAATATTGAATACATTATCCATATATAATATTATTCTTTATTTTGTCCTTCTCTGCTTTTTTATATTAGGTGTCGCAGGTTTAACTGATAATTAGTTTCCTAGATATTGCACGCTCGGTCATTTGATATGCTGTGGTATTGTAGAGTTTTAAGATGTCTGTAACTCTATTAATCCATCTTTTTTTTCTTGGTCTGCTTCTTCCTCTTGATGATTCTATTTTCACTTTGTTCGCTCTTTCAACTATTGTATTCAGATTCATTCTCACCACATGGCCAAACCATTTGAATATCCGTTTTTCAATGAATCTTCTTCTTCTTCTTTGCTTTGTCCTTTATGACCAATTTTAATCACTCTTTGTGATATGTTTGATCTTTGCCAAGAATGTGTATACTTTGCACATTGGTTTAGTAGGCCCCTAAATGCATAGACCTACACGCTTAGGACACATGTATCCGATTTCAGCCAAACCTCCTTAGTCGCCTTACGACATGCGTGGCAGGTAACAGTGGTTCTATTCTTTACACCCCAAATTTGGGCCCCGTAACCACTCGGGCATCAATGAATCTAACAACAGGTGTTGTTCTGACTGTTTTTCTAATTTCCTCAGTTCTTATATGGTTTCCTCAAGCATCTCATCTCACAGGTTGTAATTTTCCTTTCTTGTTCTTTTGTCAGTGCCCATAATGTTGTTGATAAATTGTTAATAAAAATGGGTGGCATTATAGAATAGTTTGTCCTAAGCAGAATTTTGCAACTCTAACAGTTAAACATTTCTCTCTCTCATAGGATAATGTCTTTCCTCTGCCATATTTAAATCATCTTTCAGAACATGAATCCATCTTTACTGTGGGTTTCCTCTTCTTCTCTTTGCCAGGATACCTTCCTCCATAGTTGTCTTCTTGTCTTTTATATCTCCAAATAGTTTTAATTTTTCTTTCATATTTGTAGCATCAGCCAGTTTTCTGTAATATTGAGTTCTTTCTGAATATATCTGTTCATGTACATTATTATCTGTGACTAGAACAGATTTCACTGCAATGCGGACAGACCTATAGTTATTTGTTCTTGTTCAGCAAATGACAATATGCATGTTGATTGTTTCTATATTTCAATGGTTTTATGCAGACCATACAGGTTCTATTTGTACGATGCTTAATCAGTGCAATCATAGTACAACTATGTCAAAAAGGTATGTTTAAAAAAAAAAAAAAAAAGAAAGGAAAGGAACCCTTTCATACCTCGTGGTATATAGGTCAATACAGTGTTAGGCCTGTATTTTTCATTGACCGTCGGCACACGATGGGTGATGTGGTCAGCATCACGCCGGCCGCCTTTACTTTCCCAGAGCATGTCTGGTACCCAGTTGAGGCTGGATCGACCTGAGAGCCGCCGCGGTCGGGAAAAATTCCATGCACACTGCGGGAGCTGAACCCAGACCACCAGCCTTGAGAAGCGAGTTCACTAACAACTATGCTACCGCGGCTCTATAAATGTATGAGCATTATTATATTCCTGTCGTACTATATATGTTACATAGGAACTGCAAGTAATTTCTCCTTCATACCGCTCTATCCTAGGCAACTCACTCAATCTTTATGTCACTATGTATTATTATTTTTATACTTTGTAAAACTACAGTACTTTGTTTTTTACGTGTTTCACCATATCTACATAATTTTACTGCAGTCTTCCCTTATATCAATCTCTTCTATGCAGTTTTAGTCCAAATTTCTCACCTCTCTCAGTAAAGCTCATTTCAGGGTTTCTCTAGGGTCTCCTTTCTTTCTTGAACCCTTTGCCCTCAACTTCAATGCCTGCTTTGTTATTCTTCTATCATTTCTTTTCAGAGTATGCCCAACATTTCTCCATCTTCTCTTTCTTATAACAGTTGTTACTAGTGGTTGACCAGCCATTTCTATGATTTCATCACTTCTGATATCAGATTGTGTTGACCAACAAACATAAAATATCAAAATTAACACCTTCGCAAATAATCCAAGTATCTTGGTAATTCTTGTCTCTGTAAAAATCTTCAATCTTTGTGCAATCTCTTTTTATTAAGCCTGGCTGTGATTATTGATTGAACAAGAGACATTCTTTGTGCAGTCTGCATTAGCATTATTTTTATGTTTTAAATGTTATGTTATGCGATCGACGTCACGGCACATTGGGCATTCCCATGCATGCTCTGTCCTCCGCTGCAGCAGCCATCCTAAAGTCCATTTGCTCACCGTACCCATGAGAAGTTGATCACCATATTATGTTTTAAATTTTAATTACATTATTTTCATTTTGAAATAGATTATGTTGTATTTGTATTTTAGTATTGCATACAGAGTTGACATATCACAGTGGCAGTGAACTTACTTGTTAATGCCCAATGTTTAATCCTTTCGCTCTGTCATTATTTTCTTTACTTACAGATGCACTTATATTACAGTAGATACTGTGAAGATCCAGTACACAGGTTTTGCACCATCTTAAAAATACCGTAAAAATATCGGCTCAGAAGAGCAAAAGGGTTCATGTTTATTTCCCAGTACGGTCAATTCCCTGGTTTACCCTACTGAAAATGATTATCAAGACTGTATGAGTCGGATAGAAATTCAGAATCATCATTAAACTACTATGTAAGTAGCCTGTATGATTTAAGGGTTTTAAAGCCGAAGGATTGACTTAATTGCACTGGGTTTTACCCCATATGGCTCAGTCCCTCTCTGCAGAAATGGTGCATCGTCATCTGCCGAGAGTATTGCACAAAGCATGAACTCCGTAGCTCCAGCAACAATCCTAGGGGTCTCTAGTCGGTATATAAGTATGTAGTACTATGTAAGTACTCTGTCATGCCACTGATAATTTCAGCTCGCTGAACAAAGCTGTGCACTTATAGGCACCATCATAAGCTAAAGACATCAATTCTAACTAGTTACCAGTTTCTTTTGTTAGTTATGTATAACATCTGATCGTTTCATGTTTTGTTGTCACAAAATTGAACTTTATCCCTTTGATGAGTTTCAGATATTTCTGAGATCCTTACCAAGATTGTACTATATTCTATTTGTATTAAAATAGTTTTAAAATCTGTATCGAAATCTCCAGGAGGCATGTGTTCATTGTGTTACACTTTGTAATAGAAACCCATCATTCTCATTAAGATATCATATATATATATTCCTCTAATACCATTATACATTCCATAAGGCCTGCAATTAATTCCTCCATACCTCTCTATCCTGGGCAACTCGCGCAATCTCTCCCATGGAAATGAGTCCGATATTTCTTGCCACTCTCAGCAAAGTTTGTCTCATGGTTTCGACATATTTCTTAAAAAGGGTCTAAAGGCAAAGGATTGGCTTCATTGCACCAGGTAATCTCATATGGTTCCTTCCCTGTCTGCAGAAATGGTATGCCACCTGCAAAGAGTGTTGCACAAAGTACAAACTGTAGCCTCAGCAACAATTCTAGGGATATCATTAAAAAATTGCATGTTACTTGGTCCAGTTTCGAACCCAATACCTTCAGAACGACAGGGCAAACATCTTAACCATTTTGCCAGTGGCGGCTCATGATCATTTTTGTTGGTGGGGCCAGATAGAAAGTTTTGGAAAATCATGGTTTCGGTTAGGATATATTTTAATGTATCAAATAATAAATACACGTTACATCTTATTTTTGGTAGGAGCCCGGCCCCACTGGCTCTTAATGACGAGCCGCCACAGCATTTCGCCATAGATACCCCAGACATTTTTCTATAATGTATTAGTTTAGTTTTCTAGTTACTTTGACTTCCTATTTCCACTTTCTGCAGCAAAGCATCATAAGGGTTCTGAGTTAATGATCTTCTTTAATCAGTTTTAAGTTATACAAGGACTATCATCATAGCACTCTGAAATAGTATGGACAGAGCCAATATCATCAGTGTGATGTGCTCTCAATTATGTGACATGGGCAAGTCTCAGACACTGGAACGAGTTCGAGAATTTGGCGTTAAGTTTGGACATGCCAGACAGTGTCGTCTTCTGGTAGAAAGAGAAGATATAGTAATCAACTTCTCATGGGTATGGTGAGAAAATGGACTTTGGAATGCCTACTGTAGCGGAGGACAGAGCACGAAGGGGAATGCTGAATATGCCATGACGTTAATCGCATAACATAACTCTGAACATGTCCATATGTGATCCGATCCGCGCCGACTACTTGTAGGCACATAACTGACACAACGTACAGTCGCTTTTAGGCTCGGATCACATAAAATCACAAAGATTGGTTAACAAGTGGTCGATATGGAGCATTCGAAGAAGATCTTACACAAACTTAATAAAATTGCATGAAGTAAAACACGTTTCTTTTTGTTTTGAAGGACATTCATGTTTTAATGGAAATGTGTGCTATTTCTAGCATACAAGATCAAGAAATAACTTGTTATTGTGACTTAACAACCAGTTACAGAATAAAACTGTTGATTTACAGAACACCGGGTTAATGCTAAATGTACAGTCAAATGTACATTAATTATTCAATAAAAAATCAATTGTTAATAAACGATCATGTTCATTAAACTGATCAACATCAGTAGTGCAGTGATAATCCCTTAATATGAAATTGGAGAAAATTTACACATCAACATAAAATGGAGTGCTTGATGCTGTATCAGATGATAGTCAATGATGCAAAAGTGCTACAGTTGTGGAAATAAATCATGGGCATCGAATAGGAAAACAATTCAAAGATATCATTGAAGAAGATACCGGATAGCTTAACTGATTGGCTCTAAGCCGCTGAGAGCGTCGCTATTTATTTGTTTTAGAACGATTTTAAAGATGAATTGATTTACCAAAAATGGTATATTACTTATAAAAATCGGTTAATAATTAATAAAACTGCAGCTGAATTTGTACATACACCAATGATGGGAAAATAGGAACTAAATTTAATTCAGCTACAACCTGTTTTTCAATTCAGTAACTAATCAGTTAATTTAATAACACAAAACGGGTCAACAAGATATTTGATTGATAGGACCATCATCATTGCACTGGACCATCATCATTGCACTTCTGTGAGTAACCGTGTGTACTCTAATCTCTTTTGTACACATGAAGATCTCAGCAGCAGTGCACGAACTCCTTAGCACCGCGAGGACGTCGACAAGAGAAATGGTTAACAATGACATGAGCAGGAAGCTATGGAGGTCCATGGTCACCTATGCCAGCTGACCGATCTATTTCTTACATAGGAAGATCTCAGCAACAGTGCACAAACTCTGTAGCACCGGCGAGGTTACCCGTCAACAGGAGAAATGGTGACTAATGCTATGAGCTGGAAGCTATCGAGATCCATGGTCACCTATGTCAGCTAACATGGCAATATAGAGAGCGTGAGAGTCAAAATATAAAACAAATGTTATGTTTAAACTGCTTGGCACACACTGTTCATTCAATGTAAACATTAAAGAAATTTCATTCCTGTTATTCTTTACAAAATGTTACTGTAAATGCTTTTCTGGCAAGATGAAAGACAAGAGCAAAAACACAAAAGTTACTATGGTACATCAATGTATAGCAAACCAGAGATAAAAGCGTACAGAAAATAAACCTGTAAAATTGTAAAATATAAAATTAGCACAAAGTTTCAAATGTGCAAATAAAATTTAATGAACTAGACACAGTTTAGTTTGTTTTTCTAGAAAGTGCTTCAGTTTGTGCAGTATTTTAACACAACAGATTAACAATTAGATAGAAGTTCACAATAGTTTAACAACCAAGGAAATACATACAGTATGATCAGAACTAGCTTGAGACTTGATATGGGTTGAATTCAGATGTGACCAGGGTTGGGTTGAGATTTGACTAGAGCTTGATATGATTTTATTGCGACAGGACTAATTTGACCAGGACAGGATTGTGCTTTGTCTAGAGCTGGATTGAGAACTGACCAGGGCTGAATTGTGAATTGTCCAGAGCTGCATTGAGAACCGACCAGGACTGGATAGTGAATTGTCCAGAGCTGCACTGAGAACTGACCAGGTCTGAATTGTGAATTGTCCAGAACTGTATTGAGAACTGACCAAGGCTGAATAGTGAATTGCGCAGAGCTGCATTGAGAACTGACCAGGTCTGAATTGTGAATTGCGAAAGCTGGATTGTGAATTGCCCAGAACTGAATTGTGATGAAATGAGAGCTTGATTGATGTAACCTATTAAAAATGTTGTTAATAAATGAACATGGATCAGTTTTGACCATGGCAAGAGAGACATAATGTTTAGAAGATCAATTATATCTGACCTTCAACAAGAAGATGGCATTAAGTCAAAAATGCACACACACACACAAATTCCTTTAAAATTTACTGACAGGTTTTCAAAGAAAAAATATTTCAACTGACAAATACAAGTATGAAATACCAAATGTGATCATCATTAGAAGCACTACAAATTTGTTAATGTTACACAGGAACTTAACTATTCTTCCTCTTTCTTTTGTCGTCACACTGTTACTGGGTTGTTGCCCAGTGCCGTAGTTTTCTGATTTTGTCTTCCGTACTCTAGTGACTTGGGTGATAGTTATTTTTAAACAATTAATTAATAATTTCTTCCTCTTCTTTGCGTTCGTTCTTTACGACCAATTTTAATCACTCTTTGTATACGTTGCATATTGGTTTGGTAGTCTCTTAAACTCATAGACTACTACACGTTTTTAGTACACGTGCATCCGATTTCAGCCAAACCTCCTTAGTCACCTCTTATGACATACATGGCAGGTAACAGTGGTTCTATTCTTTACACCCCAAATTTGGGCCGGTAACCACTCGGGCGAATTAATTAATTTAAAGAAAATAAAAAGGAATGATAATGTTACTACCAAAGCTTCTGGCATCGAGACAAGAAAAAAAGGTTTATAATCTCGGTCCCCATATAACAAACACTGACAGTTACCATCTACCTGGTTGTAAGATAACCATATGATACACGATATCAACAAAACCATCCAGTTTTCCATTTGATTGACAACTATCATTCATGATCATAAGCAGCCCAGATTAAGTGCCAGCTGGCCGTAACAGAATATAACTGTAGTCTATTCTTTAATAGATCTCATCAGCGTTCATCTTCTTCTTTGCGTTCGTTTCTTACGACCAATTTTAATCACTCTTTGTGATATGTTTGATCTTTGCCAAGAACGTGTATACGTTGCACATTGGTTTGGTAGGCGCCTAAACACATAGACTTGTACATGTTTAGGACACGTGCATCCGATTTCAGCCAATTCAGCGTTGCATAATATGTAACACCTCTGAAGTTGGAGAAAGACTTGCCTAAATGGTGAGGGGGACACTGATGATAATGAAAGCACGCCTTCACGCAAAAATGAGTCAGATGTGCCATATTAGGCGTCTTGACTACGTCTAAATTCATAGCGAGCAAATGAATAAATTATAATAATTTGTAACCATTTTGATGCTAGTTCAGAATTTTAAATGTTCAGCAACCAACATTACTCAAATATCATAAAATTAATGAATAAAAATGCCTTCACCATATGCATAAACAATAACAAAATCTAAATATAACATTACCAATGGTAGCTTATGATATATTTTATTCTTTGGTTGAGTAATGTAAGTATTTTTTGTGACCAAAATTAAAATTACTGATTAAATTTCAAATCAATTTAAGGAAGTAAAATTACTGATTAAATTTCAAATTTTAATGACATTTGTGGCCTGACTGATTTCCATACCCTAGAGATTCTAAATTTAGTTCTCAGATCGTCGAAAAGTCAAGGTATACAGAAAGTTTCAGTTTACATGAAGCTCATAAGTGCATAAAGTTGTTTGGCATAAGTTAGTGGCAGCAAGCTGAATTTGAGCATCAGTAGACGGTTTTTCAATACCTGGGACAGCCCAGATATTGTGTGTTGTCGGGGCTGCAAGGGTAGCAAATGATAGTAACACTGCGACCTACAAGGCATGTCATAAGAGGCGACTGAAGTAGGGGCCTAGGAAGCTACCCTAGTAAATAAAAAGCGTAGCAGAAATCTGATGTGCTGGCCTTCTTGTAGACGCATAACTGGCACAACGTGCAATCGCTCAGATCACATATCACAAAGTGTGGTTTAACAAGTGATCAATATGAAGTGTGCAAAGAAGAAAGAAGAATACCTGGGACAGTTATAAATCCATGGTGCAGTGACTCAATTTAAAATAGATACCAGAATAGCTTTCTAACTTGGTGAGAAACATCAAATGAGTTACTATGTAAGTGTTTTGTGAATAAAACACCATCTAGCTGAAAAAATGGTGAGCATTTAACGTGGGTGGTGGGAGCACTGAATGAATCCAAGATGATCTACTCAGTTCAATGAATGCTACTGTCTCAAATCAGACATACTTTGATTGTGGTAAGGATCAACACTTCAGTTGACCCAGCAGTAAGCACATACTTAACATGAGGAGTTCAGGAAAGAAATGAAGCATTGCAGTAGCTGCTATGGAGGACAAGGTGTGCTATTATTTCTTCTTTTAGCAAAACTCTGTTGAAAGGAACTTAACATTGTTCAATATGACCTAAATGCAGTGATGCAAGCCAGTTCAAGTGACTGCTTTTTTATTTTATCTAGTACAACCACTCATAAACCATTCGTATGGATTTTAATATATTTTTATATTATTCCATCGTTTGGATATTTAATATATTTTTATATTATTCCATCGTTTGGATTTTAATATATTATTATATTATTCCATAGTTTGGATTTTAATATATTATTATATTATTCCATAGTTTGGATTTTAATATATTTTTATATTATTCCATTGTTTGGATTTTAATATATTATTATATTATTCCATAGTTTGGATTTTAATATATTATTATATTATTCCATAGTTTGGATTTTAATATATTATTATATTATTCCATCGTTTGGATTTTAATATATTTTTATATTATTCCATAGTTTGGATTTTAATATATTATTATATTATTCCATAGTTTGGATTTTAATATATTTTTATATTATTCCATAGTTTGGATTTTAATATATTATTATATTATTCCATAGTTTGGATTTTAATATATTTTTATATTATTCCATAGTTTGGATTTTAATATATTTTTATATTATTCCATAGTTTGGATTTTAATATATTTTTATATTATTCCATAGTTTGGATTTTTCTCCTCCATGAGGCCATTACCTTGTAGTGGTGGGGGCTTGCGTACTCAGGGACCTGGAGAGCTATGCCGCAGGGTTACCCAAGCCGGGAAGGTCGAAGGAGAGAGGGCAGACTAAATGTGATCTCCTGGTCCTCCAGGTTGGGGTTGTGCGATGGGCTAACTACCCATCCATTTAAAAAAACAGTAGTTACAGAAACCAAAAACAAATTGTTCAAAACTAACTCGAGTCTCGGAAGGACTAGGGCTCCATGCAGGAGACAGATGACGCGCAGCAGCCAAACCCGCAAGGAAGCTGATGTGCTGACGACCCTTTTCGGCCGCAGACAACAAAGATAGAAGCACCCAGGTTGATTACACAGAAGAAGTCCACCCTTGTAGGGATGTGGAATGTAAGGACACTACTAGAGACAGGCAGATGTGCACAAGTGGTGAAGGAGATGCACTGTACAAGCTTACGTTGCTGGGAATGTGTGAAACAAGGTGGAATGCTTTTTGGGAAACAAGACTTCAGACGGGAGAAACGCTGCTCCATTCGGGCAAAGAAAATGAAGATGATCCTCGGAAGCCGGTGGCCTTGATGCTGACCAAGGAAGCAAGCAAAGTCTGATGGAATGGGAACCAGTGTCGGACCGCATTATTAGTGCAAGGTTCGTATCTAAGTTCCAGAAGACCTACATAATTATGTGTTATGCACCGACGAACGATGCAGAGGAGGTGGGAAAAGACCATTTCTATGCACAACTACAGGCAACTGTGGACAAAGTACCAAAGCACGACATGATGATTCTTATGGGGGGATTTAAATGCCAAGGTGGGCAACGAAAACACTGGCAGGGAAAAGAGATGGGAGTAAATGGTCTTGGAAGCATGAACGAAAATGGTGAGATATTTGCAGACTTCTGTGCCTCCAATGAGCTTGTCATTGGGGGTACACTCTTTCCGCATCGAAGATGCCATAAGGCAACATGGATCTCGCCAGACCATCGGACGGAAAACCAGATCGACCATGTGGCAATTCGCCAACGATGGAGAGCATCACTACAAGATGTTAGAGTGAAGAGATGAGCAGACATAGGATCTGATCACCATCTGGTAACTGTAAAATTAAAATGAAACTATCGGCAAAGAAGAAACAACAAAGTACACGAATCAAGTTTGATGTCAAGAAACTCCAATCGCAGGCCACAAAGGAAGTCTTCCAGATTGCTCTAAAGAACCGTTTCGAGGCACTACAGACAACAGAAGAGGAAGGTACAGTGAGAGTAGGTGGAACACCCTTAAAGCAGGCGACGGTTGGAGCCTGTGAAGAAATACTTGGGAGACCATCATCAATCAGGAAACCCTGGATCACGGACGAAACATGGCAGAGGGTGGAGGAGAGGAAGAAGCTGAAACAAGAAGTAAACCAGTCACGAACAAGACAACAAAAACAGGCGGCAGCAACTAGATATAACGAGATGGCTAGAGAGGTAAAAAGACAGCTGAGAAACGACAAAAAAGCATTCATAAATGAGATAGCAGAAGAGGCAGAGACAGCAGCTAGCAAAGGTGACCTCAAGGCTCTCTATGAGACAACCAGATTGTTGAGTGGGAGGAAAAATAAGCAGAGCAGGCCAGTGAGAGATAAGACTGGAAAACTTTTGACTAAAATTGATGAACAACTGGGGCGCTGGAAAGAGCATTTCCAGGAAGTGTTAAATAGACCTCCCCACTAAACCCACTAGATTTAGGCAAGGAGACCGACTGACATAAACGTAGGGAGATCACAAACAGGAAATCCGCAATGCCTTGAAAAACTTGAGAAAGGGCAAGGCGGCAGGAGTTGATAATATCCCAGCGGAAGCTCTGATGGAGGGAGGAGAAGAGATGGTAAACCAACTCCACATATTGTTCAACTTGGTGTGGGACAGGGAAAGGAGATACCAGCAGATTGGAAGAAAGGCCTCTCGTGAAACTGCCAAAGAATGGCAATTTGTCAAACTGTGACAAGTGGAGAGGGATTATGCTGCTCTCCATTCCCAGCAAAGTCCTCACTAGGGTTATTCTGGACAGGATGAAAGACGCTATAGACCAGAGGCTTAGGGACGAACAGGCGGATTCGGAAAGATAGATCTTGCAATGACCAGATAGCCACCTTAAGAATCATAGTGGAACAAACAATGGAGTGGCAGGCTCCGCTCTACGTGTGCTTTGTTGATTTTGAGAAGGCATTTGACAGCATAGATAGGAAATCAATGTGGGGATCCTAAGAAACTATGGGGTGCGGAGAAGACTGTCGACATCATCAGGCAGCTGTATGAGGGGTTTGCCTGCCAGGTTATTCATGATGGAAGATTGTCAGAGGAGTTCCTGGTCACTACTGGTGTTAGACAGGGATGCCTGCTGTCCCCCCTTCTCTTCTTGGTGCTACTTGATTGGGTCACACGCACAGCCTACGCCAGGTCTGGAAAAGGCATACAGTGGACACTTATGTCAAAGCTAGAAGACCTGGATTTTGCGGGCGATCTCGCCTTGCTTTCGCATAGACTACAAGACATGCAGGAAAAAGTGGATGTCTGGCACAAACGGCACAACGAGTCGGCCTTAAAATCAGTCAAGAGAAGACTAAAGTAATGCGTAGCAACAACATACAGCAAGATCCAATACTGATTGAGGGAAGGGACATAGAAGATGTGGATGAATTTGTCTACCTTGGAAGTAAGATCAGCAGATCAGGAGGTACAGATGAGGACATTAATGCTAGGATTAGGAAGGCCCGACAGGCCTTTGCGATCCTGCACATGGTGTGGAAGTCCCTGCCATCTCCACAAAACAAAGCTCAGGATTTTCAGCTCAAATGTGAAGTCGGTGTTGCTGTATGGCTCGGAAACTTGGCGAGTCACTAGGCAAATACAAATAAGATCCAGACCTTTGTCAACGGATGTTTGCGGCGGATTCTCAGATTGAGATGGTATGATAGAGTTACAAACACAGATCTGTGGATAAGAACAGGGCAGGAACCTATGATGACACAGGTCAAGAGGAGAAGATGGCGATGGATAGGCCATACCTTGCGGAAGACACAGTCGAGTGTCACTAGACAGGTGCTCGAGTGGAACCCGAGGGAAAACGAAAAGAGGACGCCTAAGCAGACTTGGAGACGAGGTCTTACTGAGGAGCTGAAGAGTGCTCAATTGACCTGGGAGAACATAAAAAGAACAGCCAGAGACCGAGAAGAGTGGCGAACAACTGTTGAGGCCCTATGCTCCACGAGGAGCGGAGAGGATTAATGATGATGATGATAGTTTGGATTTTAATATATTTTTATATTAATTCCATAGTTTGGATTTTAAAATATTTTTATATTATTCCATAGTTTGGATTTTAATATATTTTATATTATTCCATAGTTTGGATTTTAACCAACGGGACTGCAGAGCCGATATATCGGTTCAGAGTAATGTTCATGATGTCGCAGAACCGATATATCGGCTTTTGGATGTCTATTCACAGAAACGAATGTATCTTCAGAACCCCTTTACTGAAGTTAAACAAATCTTCAGAAATGGAAAGTACATATATGTAGGTACATTACTATCTCCATTTAACAAAGATTTGAAAGAGGGAAAGCAGTGTATTATTGTGTTCAAGTCAGACTTTTTTTAAACGTTAATGTTTCCGACGATGTTTACAGTGTAATCTTGAGTACTATTAGATCAAATTATAACTTGTGATAGTAATGAAGAAGATTTAATTGATGGTAATAATGACATTTGATTGTTTATGAAATACAGTATCGATAGTTGTAAGTCTAATGTAATAATTGCATCTAAAGAATGGGCGTTCCACATTCCATTTATAGACGTGTCCGTGCTAAAAGTGAATATTATAAAAACTACTGCACCTAGTTAGATGAAACTTATAGAATATGTTCGCTCATGGATTATTATCATTCAACTGCTACTTCTGGAAAGATCTATAAATATTAAGATGTAATACAAACCCGAGAGTAAAATTATTTTTTATAATTTTTCGTTTTTTCAAAATAGTCATGCTACAATAATCTAATTTTCTCAAACGTATATCACCTGATGTAAAATATTATTATATTAATGTATTCCACATCCAATGAGCAACAATTTAATATATAATATGTCATACTTTAGAGAGATAGTACAAGAGTTATAAAGGTTTAAACTAATTGACATTGAATGTTAAATTTGAATCACAAAATAAATGCGTCCAGAGGTCAAAATAATACAGCACGAAAGGGTTAATATATTTTTATATTATTCCATAGTTTGGATTTTAAAATATTTTGATATTATTCCATAGTTTGGATTTTAATATATTTTTATATTATTCCATAGTTTAGATTTTAAAATATTTTTATATTATTCCATCGTTTGGATTTTAATATATTATTATATTATTCCATAGTTTGGATTTTAAAATATTTTTATATTATTCCATAGTTTGGATTTTAAAATATTTTTATATTATTCCATAGTTTGGATTTTAATATATTTTTATATTATTCCATAGTTTGGATTTTAAAATATTTTTATATTATTCATAGTTTGGATTTTAATATATTTTTATATTATTCCATAGTTTGGATTTTAATATATTTTTATATTATTCCATAGTTTGGATTTTAAAATATTTTTATATTATTCCATAGTTTGGATTTTAATATATTTTTATATTATTCCATAGTTTAGATTTTAAAATATTTTTATATTATTCCATAGTTTGGATTTTTAAATATTTTAATATTATTCCATAGTTTGGATTTTAATATATTTTTATATTATTCCATATGTTCTTGGCCATTACTATTCTCTTATAAGTTTCCTTTTCACATCTTCTATCTTGTTATTATATACAAATTAACAATTCTTTCAAAAATTAAACAAATTTGTCATCCTTAAAATGTAGTTACACGAATATATATATCACCTGCAGTATTGATTAACTCCGGTCTGCCCAGCGTGTTCGTAGCGCGTTGGACTACGGTGACTATCCTCTGTGTGTGCGGGTTCAATTCCACGGGATGGCAAAAAAAGCCACAGATTCCCCAGATTTACGGTGTTCGTGGCACCGAACCGAAGGGTTACGATGGCCATGGCACCGAGCCGAAGAGCTGAAAAACTCAAGTGCTTCTGGATCCCAAAAAAAAAAAAAATTGATTAACTCATTTCAAACCAACTACTGCAGGTTGCACCAAGATTGTCTAAAAAAAACCCAACTGTTGCACAATGCGTCAAGCATTGTTTCTTGCACAATTAATGCTAACTTTATATCAATGCATTCTGATGCAATTTCAAGTTTTTATTTACAGCAAAGCTATCTATTTCTACATTGTGATCCAATCTGAAGTTTGGTCACATTGGATGAAAGATATATTTATCAAGTTGGAAAACTGTGACAACAATATTAATTGGGCCACATCATGTTTTTCCATTTGGCAGTGAATGTGTCAATCTTACATTTGGTAGTGAATGTGTCAATCTATTACAAAAGGCTGCTCTTTTTCATGTTTTTGGTGTGTTCTCATAATATGAGAAATATTCACAAACAATCTTAATATTAATATAACTTCAGCTGTCCCAACTACTGTGTACATTTTTTGATCAAAATTGAGATATTAAAATAACATCCAAACTACAATATAAAGAAACCTCTTTCAGTGAATGTCTGGTTAACCAAGTGAATGCCTGGTTAACCAAGTGAATGCCTGGTTAACAAGGAATACCTGGTTAACCAAGAGAATGCCTGGTTAACCAAGTGGATGACTGGTTAACCAAGTGAATGCCTGGTTAACCAAGTGAATGCCTGGTTAACCAAGTGAATGCCTGGTTAACCAAGTGGATGACTGGTTAACCAAGTGGATGACTGGTTAACCAAGTGAATGCCTGGTTAACCAAGTGGATGACTGGTTAACCAAGTGAATGTCTGGTTAATCAAGTGGATGACTGGTTAACCAAGTGAATGACTGGTTAACCAAGTGAATGTCTAGTTAACCACCAAGTGGATGACTGGTTAACCAAGTGAATGACTGGTTAACCAAGTGAATGACTGGTTAACCAAGTGAATGACTGGTTAACCAAGTGAATGTCTGGTTAACCACAACAGCATAAGAGTCTCAATAAGACAAATACAAGGAAAGATCGAGCACAATTTGTTTTCATCTCGAACCCAACACACATCATTTAATAATTACGAGGCGCATTGAAAAGTAATGCCTCCAAGTCCATAACTTTGTTAATATACATAATTTACAAATGAAACATACATTTTCAGAAAGCTTGAGATGTCCACTACACAATAGTCATTATTTTTCCACATAGTCACCTCCACGTTCCACACACACACGCCAACGTCGAACTAGTTGCATCCCGTCGAAGAAAAATCTGATGACATCAGGCGTGTCAGGAACACCTGATGCGATATGAACGAGAAGGCGATGACTTTATCTGCCGAATTGTCACTGGCGATGAGTCATGGGTGCATCATTACGACCCTGAAAACAAGTGCCAGTCTATGGAATACAGGCACAAAACTCACCCACCCACAAAAATTCAAAACTGTCGCTCAGCGGAAAAGTTTTGATGACCATTTTGGGACTGCCAGGCGTAATCCACACAGAATTTTGGAACGCGCAATACTGTCAATTCTGATCGGTATGTGGAAACGATGAAGAAACTACGGGCAAGACTGCTACGTATTCGTCCTGGAAAACACGCAGTCCTTCAACATGACAATGCTCGTCCACACACCAGTAGACAAACAGCGGCAGCATTAGAGCGTCTCAATTTTGACGACATTTTAGCGCACCTACCATATAGCCCCGATTTGGCACCTTGTGACTTTTCCTGTTCCCAAAGCTCAAGGAACATCTCAAGGGAAACAGATATGCTTCTGACGAGGATGTGGCAGCAGATGTGCGTACCTGGCTTCGTGAAAAATCATCAGATTTTTCTTCGACGGGATGCAACAACTAGTTCGACGTTGGCGTGTGTGTGTGGAACGTGGAGGTGACTATGTGGAAAAATAATGACTCTATTGTGTAGTGGACATCTCAAGCCTTCTGAAAATGTATGTTTCATTTGTAAATTATGTATATTAACAAAGTTATGGACTTGGAGGCATTACTTTTCAATGCGCCTCGACAATAACAGAATTCAACCACAACACATTCATTCTAAAGTACCAGACGTTTACACATCATCATGAAAATGTTGACCACCACCGCTTCGGGTGCCAAACGTGTGTTGATATTAGGAAGATTTTTCGTCCTCCAAGGCCAAATAAATGTAACGCAGTATATTTAACAAAAAAACAACTTACAAACACATGCAGATATCACTACATAGCATTGAGCCGAAGAGCATAAGCACTGCCAGATCATTGAAAATATTTAGAGAAATGTGAGAGAAAAAATGGCATTCTGAGTTGCCCATTGATTTCAAACTGTCTTAAATGGCAGTAAAAGGAAATAGCAACAAATAATTTGGCAGGTGGCAATGATAGGTTCATTATTAGCACTTGTAAAACACACTTCAATAAATGTACTGTAATACTACCACTATTCTTACACTACAATAAATGTACTGTAATACTTCCACTATTCTTACACTTCAATAAATATACTGTAATACTTCCACTATTCTTACACTACAATAAATGTACTGTAATACTACCACTATCCTTACACTTCAATAAATGTACTGTAATACTACCACTATTCTTACACTTCAATAAATGTACTGTAATATGACTATCCTTAAACTGCTATGATTGTTATGTGTTAGTGACAACATCAGCACTGATCTCCCAGTCGCTAATTTATTTATCAATGCTTCACTATAATTGACAAAAATCTTTATCTGAGCTAATTTGATAAAAGCTGAAATACACTTTAAGTCACTGAAGGCAAATGAAAAACTACTTTCATTGTAAAAGATAAGGTTTTGAATGGTAATTTAGCCTTCTATAATTAGCACACTTTCTGTGAAACTAGTTGTGGGGTAACAGATGACACTTCAAGATCACTAGCAGATGTATCCAATCCGTTTAAACGGATCTGTTTGGAAGGTGGCTCCAGTACTTCTAATGATTCATCAAACAACGTTGATCTTATCTCTCTTGCTGAGGTAGACTCCCTAATTGTGGCAAGCTCATTAAAGACTTTGTCCAGTAATTCAATGACGGTGTCAACATTCTCCAGATTAAAACACATTGGAGGTTTAAATTTCAGAATATTTTCAAAAGGTCCATCTCGACTCATTAGGACAAACTGGTCTTTCAATCTGTCAGATGAAACAAATATTTGTTGATGAGATTCCATTTATAGAACAAACAAACCTATCTGTTAGTTACTTAGTTAGTCTCTATTGTCTCTATTGTCTATTCCCAGGTGGAAGATGTAGTTGGCTGTCCACTCTTGCCGTTGAGCGTAGGGATGGGAGCTTTAATTTGCGTTCTAGGGCTAGATGAGTCGTCCTTGTTGTGTTATATCCGTGTTTATGTAGTGTGGTCTTGATATTGTCTATCCATCTTTTCTTGGTCTTCCCTTAGCTCTAGTACCCGATCTCTTTTTATTGTATGCTGTTATTGGTGGTTGTATTTCATTCTCATTAAATGTCCAAACCACTGCATTTGTTGTCTTTCGATGTATTCGGTGAATGAAGTTATGCCCACTCTGCTTCTGATGTGCTCATTTCGTAGTCTGTCTTTCCTGGTGACTCCACTGCCTTCCTCAAGCATTTCATTTCACACGTGGTGAGCTTTCTACTTACCTAGTTAGTTAGTTAGTTAGTTACTTAGTTAACATCCAAAATCCAGCAGAAATGGCATTGTTCTCATTATTTTTGTATTTCCTCAAACACTACCATCTCTGGAACACCACTCGAGCATTATATGTATAAACATTGACCAACATGAACGATTTCTGAGACTGGTTTTTAATGGCTTGCTTTTCATCACTATCACATCAGGACATGTCTACTTTCAATGCCATCATGTACAAGGATTGTCAATCCCAGATATCTACTTTCAATGCCATCATGTACAAGGATTGTCAATCCCAGATATCTACTTTCAATGCCATCATGTACAAGGATTGTCAATCCCAGATATCTACTTTCAATGCCATCATGTACAAGGATTGTCAATCCCAGATATCTACTTTCAATGCTATCATGTACAAGGATTGTCAATCCCAGATATCTACTTTCAATGCCATCATGTACAAGGATTGTCAATCCCAGATATCTCCTGTTGCAAAAACAGTTGAAACTACGACACAAGTAAGAAACTATTGCCTAGCAGCATCTCCTGAAGGGCTATGATGCCTACCCTATACACAAGGGTTTTGAGAATGAGCCTGCATTGACTAACACTCATACAGTTTCAGTATAGAATGAAAACGTTGAGGCATAACAAGACATATTTGAGCTATGTTCTTCTTGCCCTGACAAGCTCTCCCTGTCTAATCTATCATCATTATCTATTAATTTATTTACTCACTATCTAGTTGTTGCTAAACACATGTTGCAAATAACAAAAAACACAGACAAAAAATCATTCTTGGCCTTATCATTGATTGAACACAGATCTCCAGCATTTGGCCAAGCGCTCCTTAATTCTTTAACACTGATGAATATCATGAAAAATGTTGACCTACTTGTCTAAATTCTGGTGCAACTATCAACACGACAGTGAGGAAATCAATCCATCCATCATGTAAAAGTGTCAGGCGTCTCTGTGCTAAGCGGTTAAGCCCTTTGCCTTGTGAGTCGAAGGTCGTGGGTTCAAGTCTGGACCGCGCCGCTCTGTTCACGGGTGCAGTTTTTCCAGAGACCCTAGGATTGTTGCTGGAGCTACGGAGTTCGTGCTTTGTGCAATACTCTCGGCAGGTGGCGTGCCATTTTTGCTGAAAGGGACTGAGCCATATGGGGTATTACCCGGTGCAATGAAGTCAATCCTTCGGCTTAAAAACCCTTTATGTAAAAGTGTTGCAGCTCAGAGAAAACACACACACTACCGGTCGCCATGTTAAACACAGTACTCGTCGCAATGTTAAACTGGAAGCCACAGTAAAAGTTTTTCCGAGACATTGCCATAAATGAAAACAAGGGCAGGCATTTGAAGAGAGGCCAATCCTGGATTGCCAAGGCAGAAGATGACATTAAACAGGTCTGTACTCTAGAAGAGCTGACGGATGGGAAGGAACAGATGCCTGTATCTGAGGATATTAATGAATACACCAGACTTGTCAGTCCACTTGAACGCTGCTGTAGGGAATGGGTCACTGACATTGACAATGTGGAGATTATAGCACTCGTGGATCAGCACTCCGATCCTGATGATATCATTATTTACACTGATGGCTCTGTCAGATGCGAAACCAGGTCAGAATGGGTTTATTCAGCACAATGAAATGTGAGCATGCTCAATGAATACTGTGGCATTTTTGAGACAACAACATTGAGCATGACAATGGAGATCACCGCTGCCTTCAGGGCTCTCTCGTGGGTGGCTGAGCAACAGGCCACCCATGCAATTATCTGATCAGGCTCAATCAATATGCTTCAAAGGAATTAATCTGGATGTCTGTGTGCAGAATGGGTGGACAGCATTCTGAGGTCACATCTCAAGACATTGACTTGGCTGTACACACCTGGAACATGCTGGAATGCAGGGCAATGAAGGCGATGACTTTCTTACAAACAATGCCCCAACTCATGCTGGCAGAAGTATGGACAGAGCCGATGTCATCATGGAAATATCATCGATATCATACTGTTACATGGCACATAAAAAGACATGACACCATGATAAAACATTTACTAGAGGAGAAAGTTGAGGGGGAAGAGCAAGAGGAAGACCGAGAGATAAGTGGGAGGAAACTTTAAGAAATGGACAGGTTACAGTCTGGCAGTGTGCAACACCAAGGTGAAAGACAGAGGATGCTGGAGATTCATTGCAGCCAACCTTCGATGTGGAGACGGCACCTGATGATGATGATAATCATACTGTTGCGGAGGACGGAGCACACATGGGAATGTTCAATGTGCCATGACGCCAATCACATAACATAACAAACCATTTCTCACAAATACAATTCTTCCTCACAAATACAATGTTATCTCACACAATATTTCCTCACACTTACATCCTCCAATAAACTCCTATGCAATAAAAAAATATCTACCTCTTAAGAACAAAAGCTGCATCGTCTGTAGCAGGCTCCCTTGTGATCTCATCCTTCACCATATCAATACCCCAGAACATGCCTACACCTCTACAAATAACCAAAAATACAGCATGAAATTGACCACCAAAAAAAATTCATAATTTATTTGATCTTAACTCTTCTTCTTTGCGATCGTTATTTTGATGATTATACCGTTAGAAGCATTCTTATGATGAAGTCAACTGTTGTCTGGAGCTCATCTCTGGTGCCATGTAGTTTTGAATGTAGGATCTTAACTAATAGGCAGTTATATAAACATACATTTCTTAAAATTTCTTCTACGATATACAGCCTGAGGTTAAGTACTGTCTTTGTGTATGCAGTTGCTTTTATTGGTACTAAAGATACAGAAATTTATTTTGTACACAGAAGTTAGGTCACAATTGTATTGAATATTCTTGAAAATATTTACGTATTTCTGTATGGGTTAGACAGCAATATAAATATAAAAGGTACAAGAATAAAACATAGAATAGAGGCAGTGTTATAAAGTATAGCTTTTTTTCTCTAATCATGTTTTGCCGTACAGCGCCAGGATAAAATGAGATTTTTATACTGGGCTATTGTATGTGTTTCATAAATGGTGTCTTTCACTGCCTCTATTCAGTTATATGAGAACTATCATCACAGCATTCTGGACATATCCATAGGTGCTCCGATCCCCGTCTCAACAAATCCAACAGCGCCCAGTGGCCCAATACACCAGTTCGACGTTGATGAATCAATCTTTTTGCATACTTGGTATATTGTTCTTTTCGGGCTATACCAATACTGACACCCATCTCTCTCATTCTGGTCAGCGTGTGGGATTCACAACTCTGAAACTCCTCTGTTTGGAAAGATTCTCTCAATGCGTTAAGAATGTCATTTCAGTCCATTGCAGTTCCCTCTGATATCATAGCCATACTAGCCAATCTATCGGCCCATTCATTACCCCTAACTCCTGCATGTCCAAGGATGAAAATGAAGGTGATTTCTCTAACCCCTGTTTGTACAAGTATGCCCACCCAGTTTCATCTCACCATTCCTGTTTCGACTTTACGAATCATACTCATGAAGTCACTGAGTATGAAAACTCGAGAGTAGTCATGAGATTCTTTCTGTGACGAAACTCTGTTATTTCTATGATCCCCTTTTGCGTTAACCACCTTTTGCTTTGTATTCCCTGTATGTGAGAAACACTGCACTAATAAATAAATAACTGCCCTAATAAAGTACATCAACAGACAAATTTGCTGTTTCAACCAAAGAGACTTATTCATGCTAAGGACACACACATAAAGAAGATAATTACACGAGTCAATAATAATTTGTGAGGAAATGTTAAATGAGAACTTGTCTAAGAAGACGCACACATACTTAGAGTTATTTGGAAGTTTTGATGATCTCCCAACCACACATTCAGAGAACTGGACTTCTTGTGTAGATATTACTAAAAAAACAGTGAATGAAAGATCTCTAAGAAACTGTAGAACTGGCCCACGGAGACGCACATACACTTTTCTTTTTTGGAAGTTCTGATGATCTCTAAATCACAGACGCACACATCAGGAGAACAGGACTTGTGTAGATATTACTAAACAACAGTAGATGAGAAGAAAGAGAAGATCTGAGAAATTATCACAGAAATTATTTGTTTATCAATATAGACACAAATGGTTTGAACGAACCTGAATACACCAGTTGCAAGAATGTACAACCTAAAAATGGAATCATCAAGAGGAAGGGGCAGACCAAGAAAAGATGGATTGATGGAGTTACATACATCTTAAAACTCCAAAATACCAGAGCATATCAAGCGACCGAGCATGCATTATCTCGGAAACCGATCATCAGTTAAACCTGATACGCCTAGCGGCAAAAAAGCAAAGAAGGACAAAAGAAGAAAGATCAATATAAAACTAACTGTACTTTACCTGACATCACCTATAATGCGGGGATACTTTTCTTTTAGTCCTGTTAACTTAGATCGCATAGCATCTCCTACACGGCAAGCATTCTCCATAAGTTGCTCCTCCTTCAGCACTTCCAACACAGCTAAGGCCACAGCACAAGAGACAGGGTTACCTCCATACTGTCATATGAAAAATTGTGAGTTGGTACACTTTCATAAATAATGAATATATATATCTCAATGAATGTCAACAATAAAACAAGAAGAGACCATATAAGAAATGAGGAAATTAGAAGAACAGTCGGAACAACACCTGCTGTTAGATTTATTGAAAAACAGAGACTCAAATGGTTTGGCCACTTGGTGAGAATGAACCCGAATACACCAGTTGCAAGAGCGTACAACCTGAAAATGGAATCATCAAGAGGAAGGGGCAGACCAAAAAAAGATGGATTTATGGAGTTACAGGCATCTTAAAACTCCACAAAACCACAACATATCAAGCGACCGAGCGTGCATTATCTCGGAAACCAATCATCAGTTAAACATGCTACGCCTAGCAGCAAAAAAGCAGAGAAGGACAAAAGAAAGAAGAATGTCAACATGAAGTTTATACAAAACAAGCAAGTAACAAGTACATCTGAAGTTGGAGAACACGCCTGTATGGCAGGGGACACTGATAAGGAAAACATGCCTCCACACAAAAATCAGTCAATAATTCGTGGTGCCCAGACAGTATCTGAATGCATAGAGGTGAAAGCAGAAGAAGAAGAAGCAAGTCACAGTTTTCATTTGTATTAAGCATTTCTTGCATCATCATCATTATTTAACTATCATCATCATCATCAGGTGCCGTCTCCACATCGAAGGTTGGCTGCAATGAATCTCCAGCATCCTCTGTCTTTCGCCTTGGTGTTGCACAACTATCACAACATATAAACACATAAGACAATTCCTTTATTAAACTTCTATACTAAGACTGGAAATGCAACTGACAATAAACAAATTATATTTTAAGACTGCATATTTCATGATCAGGATCTGTTAATTATGAAATGAAAAAGAATATTGTTCAGTAACACCAGTGAAGACACACATTGAGGAGACCCCCCGACAGCATCATGAAACAGACCCTCCGATGGAACCCCCAGGGTAATAGAGGTAAGGGAAGACTCAGGAACACATGGAGGCGGGAGTTGGGAGATGGAATGCAAGAAAGTGGAGAGATCTGGAAAAGATGGACTTGGATAGGAGGGCTTGGAAGACTGGTTGCAGACCTATATCTCCCCAGGGGTGACAGGTGAAGAAGAAGAACAGCAGTAAACTATAAAGTTGCATGGTAATACGCGTCAATGTTGCACATTTTCCAGTATTTTGAACAGCTTTTGGAATGTTTCAGTGATGTACAATCACAAATTATTTCTGTACAGATCTTACAGAATTTCGTACTTTGAATTTCATATTCCCACCCGCAGTTGTTCATAGTTACACCAAGAATTTTATGCACACTATGATTCTGTTGGATGATTCTTAGCAAAGGGTTGCAAGTCTACCAGGGTTAAGTCTACCAGGATTAATTCTACTAACTATAGGCATGGCTAGGAGCACAGCAATATCTTGCACTTTCAACTGGTTGGGAACCAGAACATGGTTGAAAGGTTAAAAACAGCTGAACACTGGATAGCAACTTTATTTAGCTTACAAATGCATTTAGGTTATAAAAAACATTACTGTAACAACAGCATACAAAAACTCACAAATCTAGAGAGACAAGAAAAAAATAAAATTCAGCAAAAATACAGTAACCAATACCTAACAAACTCTTTGCTGAGGTAGCATTTTACGTGTGCAAACCAATCCTCTTTACCACCAAACTAATTCATGTCCTCATTTTACAGTAACTGTACCCCAATATGGGTCTTTCCCTTGCAGTTGACAGACACTGATGCAAAATATGCATTGTAAATGCCAATTCTATCTTTCTCCCTCTTCACACTCTCTTCATGTGGTACAGGATGAGCGATAGAAACCCAGTCAAAAGAGGAAAATAAATGACAAACCCCGGAAGTTAGGTTATAATTGAAAACCATTTTCAAGTATAATTTCAATTGCACTGAGTTCCCCATATAGATTCGTCCCTGTCTGCAGAAATGGCAAGCCATCTAACCAAGAGTGTTGCACAAAGGAGAAAGTTCATAGCCCCTCTCTCTCTCTCTCTCTCTCTCTCTCTATCACTGCCCAGACCGATGTACCAGACCTCCCCATAAATTCTATTCATGTGGATATCTGATTCATGCAGCCTTGGCATTGGTGTGTTTTACGTCACAACTTTAGTACCATTTGGAGCTCTGGTGCTTATCCTTCGGCGATGTGTCCAGTTTCAGCCAGCGTTTACTCGGTTCACTCTCCGTTCTGTAGCCATCTAGTTTTTTTACGGTGTGGGTAGTTAGCCCCACGCCCAACCTCCTTAGTCGCCTCTTACGACATGCGTGACAGGTAACAGTGGTTCCATTCTTTACACCCCAATTTGGGCCCGGCAACCACTCAGGCGAGTTCATAGCTCCATTAACAATCCTAGGGATCTCATGAAAAAATTGCATATGTGACTCAGTTTGGATTTAACCCCACAACCTTCAGAATGACAGGCAAACGTCTTAACCACTTAGCCATAGAGACCCCCCAGCAGCATTATATTTCATTGTGAAATGAAAGGAATAAGATAAAGAGAGAGACGCCGAGTGGTTACCGGGCCCAAATTTGGGGTGTAAAGAATAGAACCACTGTTACCTGCCATGTATGTCGTAAGAGGCGACTAAGGATGTTTGGCTGAAATCGGATGCATGTGTCCTAAGCTGTAGAAGTCTATGTGTTTAGGGGCCTACCAAACCAATGTGCAATGTATACACGTTCTTGGCAAAGATCAAACATATCACAAAGAGTGATTAAAATTGGTCGAAAAACGACGAAAGAAGAAGAAAGAGAGAGAGACGATTTTAACTAAAACTGGATAATGACAAGAGACTTACTGTGTTAAAGTATTCCACACCACAAGCTCCAAAACTGGCAGCAATTTCCTTGGTGGTTATGACAGCAGCCACAGGATGACCATTTCCCATGGGCTTGCCTATAGTCACAATGTCAGGTACCACATCTGTTTAATAACAATATTTTCTATAAAGATTACAATGAACATTGACTTAATTCATTATCAATATTTAATTCAATATAGCAGAGTGAAGTGGGGCATACAGGACAACTACTTCTAGTATGAGGATGGAGGTTGAGGCTGTTACTGCTGCCCTCCATTGGATCTCTGGGACTTCATTTACTGGGGCCATTGTTGTATCTGACTCTCAGTCGATGCTTCACAAGATCCAGAAGGGCAGGTTTCGGATGAGTGGATGTCGTCTATAGAAGTTTCTAACCTCCAGAGGTTTACGTGGATATACTGTCCTGGGCATGCGGGGGTTTGCGGTAATGAGAGATCGGCCAGGCTAGCATCAACAGCATCAATTGTTGGGGAGTTGAAGATGGATAAGGGGATATTCTTCGGTCTCTTCGCGACTGTCTGTTGGATAAGGACACTAAAATCGATGTTGAATCGATCAAGCGATTTAGGTAGTTTGGAGTTACCCATTGTACCAGTCGAACTGGATGCCTGAAAGGCAGACTAAGAGGTGTGTTTAATCAGTGAGCCATGGGAACCATTAGTATGCATACTCTTCTATATCTGTTGGGGAGACTGAGCACCTATGGGTCTGCTCGGAGTGCAATGACATCAGTTTAGTAACCAATAACCAATATCTCACACTCATGATGCTCTCTAGGTTCTCAGTCCCTTTCAGTAAAATGAAAGTTGCAGCAGCAAACCACTCATACAGTAGATCTGTCAATGATTCTAAATTTTGTCCCAACTAAGAAAGGTCTCTCTTTAGCTAGTGACTCCGCTAAGCACTTGAGACAAATGCACACAATTCTTTTCTGTTCTTGGTCGTCTTCTGTAATGTGTTCAAGCTGTGATTCATTTCTTTCAGTTCTTGTTCTGCTGTTCTCTTCATGTCATTTTGGGTCTTCCACATTTTTGTTTACCTTCTAGTGTCCATCTCTGATTAGTCTTTGAGAGAGAGTTAGTCTCTATCTGCAACACATGTCTGACCCATCTCCATGATTTATTTTGGATGATAGTGTACCCATTCTCTTACTGAGATTGTGTAAGCAGTTCTTGGTTAGAGATAGTTCTTGACCAGAAACACTTGTCAAATCTTACACAGACAAGTTGTATGGAAGGTGGAAAATTTGGATATATCTTGTTCTGTCATTCTCAAACATTCTGATCTGTATAGTAACGTTGATAATGCACAGCTGCTGTAGATATTAATCTTGGTTATGATGCTGTATTGAACTCCATTTCCAGATCATCTGAAGGGTCCGCCCGAGTGGTTACCGGGCCCAAATTTGGGGTGTAAAGAATAGAACCACTGTTACCTGCCAAGCATGTCAAGAGGCGACTAAGGAGGTTTGGCTGAAATCGGATGCATGTGTCCTAAATGTGTAGAAGTCTATGCGTTTAGTGGCCTACTAAACCAATGTGCAACGTATACACATTCTTGGCACAGATCAAACATATCACAAAGAGTGATTAAAATTGGTCGTAAAGAACGAACGCAAAGAAGAAGATCTGAAGGGTCATGGATGCAGTTTACACCATACTAAGTCTCCTTTTAATGTCAGATCCAGTTCTTCCTTCATGGCTGATATCACTTCCAAGATAACTAAAAGCAGTTGTATTTGGAAAGATTATATTTTTCATTGCCTGATTAGTGCTGAAATGGCCATGCTCTGTGTAATTTTTTCTGTTTCTTTCTGATTGATATTCAACCCTACCATCTGGCAGTACTGATTAAATTCTTTCCCTGGATAACTCTATGTGTGTAAGACAGAAGTGCAATGTCATGAGCAAAACCTAGGTCTTCCAGGGTGGATGTTAGAATCCATCTAATGCCTCTTGACTTCAGTTGTTTTATGCATTCCCTAGTCTATGACAATGTTGAATGGTAAGGCTCACATTACACATTCTTGTCACATGCTGTACAAGACTGTGCCACTTCAAAAATGTATGGGATGCAAAAGGTAAAAGAATCAAGAAAATAGAAGACCATAAAGTGAAAATATTATAAAATGGAGTGACTTCATTTCGAACAACACAGTGAGAGATAGAACACAACAACTTGTATCAAATATTATAAGGAAACAAAGGTGGAAATATTTAAATAGGGGAAGACTGCAGTAAAACTTGGTAAATAGCAAAACACGTACAAACAAAGTACTATAGTTTTACAAAATACAGAAACAGTGACAATAAACAGCAACGTTTCGACCAAAAGGCCTTTATCAAGCAAACGACACAACAGGAGTGACGAATTATAGAGAACACTTACCAAAAAAAAATTAAATGTTGCTGTTTATTGTCACTGTTTCTGTATTTTGTAAAACTATAGTACTTTGTTTGTATCGTGTTTCCTATGGAAATATTTAGGTCATGTTCTTAGATCAGACGAAAAGAGACTAAATCGATAAGTCCTTCATGTGGTCACCAGTTGGGAAAAGAAAACGTGGAAGACCTAAGACCACTCTTCAAAGAACAATCGTACAAGAAAGTAAACTAATGGGATGTAAAACCATACAAGGTCTCCAACTGCTAGCAACGAACCGCATCACATGGAGATCTAAAACCTCTGCCCTATGTGCCGCCTTTGGCACGAAAGGAACAAACTAACTAACTAATTATTACACATTGGCAAGCTACTCAATACAGTTATCAAATGAAAATAAACGCACATTTCAATGCAAAGATATTTTCATGATTTATATTCAAGTACAAAATAGACATGGTTTATATCAAAGATGTTGGTCTAGAAGATCAGAATATAAACCCCCTGAAACTGACCTTGGTTCTCAAATGCCCACATGTGATTACCAACTCTGCCATACCCAGTCTGCACCTCATCAGCAATATTAACACCTCCAGCAGCTTTCACTGATCTGAAAATAAAGACATTGCACTATGTCATTTATTCAAATAGTCACCTCTCAATGCATATCATGACTTGAGAGCCATAATGCTACAGTGGTTAGTGCACTTGCTTTATAAAGATCTTGTCTAGGGTATGAATCATAGCTAGAGTGGTATTTCTTCCAACCTCATTGAGTCCCAAGTTGGTCCAGCTTCAACTGGGTATCAGAATAATACTGGGAAGTAAAGAGATCAGTATGATTCTGACCGTATCCCCCACAGTGTGCCATTGGTCAATGATTGATTAATTAATTGATAGGACCATCATTATTGCACTTTGATGAGTAACCAAGTGTGCTCTGATCTTTTCTTACACAGGAAGATCTCAGCAGCAGTGCACAAACTCTGTAGCACCAGTGAGGGTTCCCGATGTAATTTAGAAGATAATAAAAATATTTTATGGAATTTTATTTTTTTATCAAATTTGTCCAAAAAAAATAAGGACATAACACAGCATTCATCAATCTATTACAAGGTATGAATAAGAGTTGTTTACTTGCTTACATACATATGATTTAGTAGTATACAGTGCACATGTGTACTTACTTACATATGATTTAGTAGTATACAGTGCACATATGCGTATCTTACATATGATTCAGTAGTATACAGTGGACGTATCTTCTTCTTTGCGATCGCTATTTTATACCGTTAGACACGTTCTTATGATGAAGTCGACTGTTGTCTGAAGCTCATCTCTGGTGCTATGTAGTTTTGAACGTAGTGTTGTGGGGCCAGCATTCCTTTCTAGGGAGGACATACAGGGGAGAGTCTTGCAAGACATGTTCTGTGGTTTGTTCAGCGGTGCCACAGGGACACAGAGGGGATGGGGACAATCGTAGCCTGTGTAGGTGTTTGTTCAGTCTGTTATGACCTATACTGAGTTGGAAGATGATAGTCTGTCCTTGTCTGTCAAGTGTGTTGTAGTCATCGTCGGATGGTTTAGGTTCTTTTCTAATGTCCACGATAGCTCTTTTTTTCCAAGTATGTGAATTCATTATCTATTTGTTCACATTCTGCTCCCTTTTTAGCAAGTTTGTCTGTCTTTTCGTTACCTGGCACCCCACAGTGTGATGGTACCCACTGAAGTGTAACTCTTTTGTTGGTAGAGATTTTGCTGAGCTCTTTTCATAGATGGATGATTACTCTGTAGGGCTTGCAAAACAGATAGTGCATATGTGAAAAATACCACTTGTTGGCAGTCAGAGAGTGCACATATGCGTATTTACATATGATTTAGTAGTATACAGTGCACATATATGTACTTCATAAAGGACAATAAATCAATGTTGATCCACTAGGGAAACACTCTTCACAAATGTCATCTAAACATGATAATGGAATATCAAGGGAGACTAGTAATACTGAAGATGTGTTACTGATAAGTGAAATGATCTAACAGGACTCATGCATGCTAATTGTTTCTATTTGTCACAAACTAAACACACTCCTCATTTGTCCTGCAGGTGCCCAGTCCATCTCGTACAACATTTCATTATAAATTATTTCAGTTGCAGATTGATATGTTGAAAATTGTTGTGTTGCCATACAGCAGGCAAGTAACTGTTTCCTTATATGTTGTTGAACAACGAAGTATGTCCCCCATATCTATTTTCATCCCTCTGATAATTGGTGTTGTTGATGCAAGCCTGTCTGTTCTCTCATTACCGTGAATATCTGCGTGTCCAGGATATTATGTCCAAGTAAACATCAACATTTAAAGTCTCAAAAGATGACATCAACTTATGCCACATCCTACTATTTTGGATCTTATATCAACTTCTCATGGGTACTGTGAGCAAATGGATTTTGGGATGGCTGCTGCAACGGAGGACAGAGCATGAATGAGAATGCCCAATGTGCCATGACGTCGCATAACGTAACATTTTGGATCTTCTTAGGTATAGTCTGAGAGTCAAGTACAATATTTGAAGAAAAAACAAACAAATTTCAACAAAATTAAATTAAATAGAATAGAATACCAGCCAATAATGAGACTACCCACAGCAGAATGAACATGTATCATATTCTATCCCAACTTAGAAGTTATGCCAAAATGTGTACATGTGACCTAGGTCAGGTTTTTTTTTTTTGTCTGCAACTTAGGAAGCCAAACCTAAATAAAAAGCATGCAGAAACCAGATGTGCTGGCCTAGAGGTCTGAATGCATTTAACTGGCACAATAAACTCCTGCTCTAAGGCTCAAATCACATACAGAGCAAAATAGTAGTTTAACATGTGGTTGATGTATAGTGAACGAAGAAGAACATAATCCTGAAGAAATACAGGTCCCCCCAGAGCACACAAATTTTGCAACAAAATAAATAAATTTCACAACATTGCTAGAAAGTATTTGTTGAAGAGGAAATAAAAAAAATTCTTTAGTACTTTCTAAATACATGATTATGTTAGTGTATTGCGGGCTCACAAGGGGAGCAAAGAATAGTAACACTGCGACCTACAAGGCATTTCGTAAGAGGCGATTGAGGTAGGGGCCTAGGGAAGCTATCTTAGTAAATAAAAAGCGTCACAGAAATTGGATGTGCTGGCCTACTTGTAGGTGCATAACTGGCACAACGTGCAATCGCTCTTAGGCTCAAATCACAAAGAGTGGTTTAGCAAGTGGTTGATATGGAACATTCAAAGAAGAAGAAGAAAATACACGATTATATACAAGACAAAAAGTACTATTGGTCATAATGTACATTCTAAAATATTTGGAATAGAAAACATGGAACATACAGTGGCAATAATAAAAGGAACCCACTTGAAAACTTTGCTGAGGTAGCCCTGAGGGTAAATAACTTGTCCTCCACAACTCTGCATGGATTCAGCAATGAAGCAGCAGATTTTTTTGTTATTGCTGTGAACCTTAGATATGATGTCGTCCACATCTGAAGCATAGAGTTTACCCAAGTCTTCATGTTTGTGATCTACATCCCGAAACTTTCCTCTGTATGTGTCTGGGCATTCAGCCTATTAAGAAATGTATCACACTGAATAATTTTGTGTACAGTATAATAAAACTTTCAGATATAATTGCCATTGTCTACAGTAATTAACAATGTTAATGTTGTCTAATGTTAGCAAATTATAACCAGCTTGCTTTTTTTTATGCAGGTTCTGTACTTCATTTGCTGCATAGGTCTGTAATTACTCACTTTCACTATGAATGTGGCAAAGCCACTAAGCAGATTGTCTTGCAATTGGAAGGTTGCAGGTTCAAATCCACAGTGTCGTTCAGTTTATGGGTGCATTTTTTCACAGAGATCCGTAAGGATTGTCGGCTTAGAATCATGCTTTGTGCAATACTCTGGCGGGTGGCATGCCATTTGTGGGAACAACAACTGAGTCATATGGTGAAACTGTGCAATGAAGGCAATCCTTTTTATTGTGAATAGGTTGTTTTAACAAATGTATTTCAAATGAAATGAAGAAAATAAATGATGAGGTATTAAAAGAGGTCAGCACACAAAGAAACCTTATCAAAAGAATACAAATCAGGCAATCAATGTTTCAGCACACAAAGAAATCTTATCAAAAGAATACAAATCAGGCAATTAATGTTTCAGCACACAAAGAAATCTTATCAAAAGAATACAAATCAGGCAATCAATGTTTCAGCACACAAAGAAATCTTATCAAAAGAATACAAATCAGGCAATCAATGTTTCAGCACACAAAGAAATCTTATCAAAAGAATACAAATCAGGCAATTAATGTTTCAGCACACAAAGAAATCTTATCAAAAGAATACAAATCAGGCAATTAATGTTTCAGCACACAAAGAAATCTTATCAAAAGAATACAAATCAGGCAATTAATGTTTCAGCACACAAAGAAATCTTATCAAAAGAATACAAATCAGGCAATTAATGTTTCAGCACACAAAGAAACCGTATCAAAAGAATACAAATCAGGCAATTAATGTTTCAGCACACAAAGAAACCGTATCAAAAGAATACAAATCAGGCAATCAATGTTTCAGCACACAAAGAAATCTTATCAAAAGAATACAAATCAGGCAATTAATGTTTCAGCACACAAAGAAATCTTATCAAAAGAATACAAATCAGGCAATTAATGTTTCAGCACACAAAGAAATCTTATCAAAAGAATACAAATCAGGCAATTAATGTTTCAGCACACAAAGAAATCTTATCAAAAGAATACAAATTAGGCAATCAATGTTTCAGCACACAAAGAAATCTTATCAAAAGAATACAAATCAGGCAATCAATGTTTCAGCACACAAAGAAATCTTATCAAAAGAATACAAATCAGGCAATTAATGTTTCAGCACACAAAGAAATCTTATCAAAAGAATACAAATCAGGCAATCAATGTTTCAGCACACAAAGAAATCTTATCAAAAGAATACAAATCAGGCAATTAATGTTTCAGCACACAAAGAAACCTTATCAAAAGAATACAAATTAGGCAATCAATGTTTCAGCACACAAAGAAATCTTATCAAAAGAATACAAATCAGGCAATCAATGTTTCAGCACACAAAGAAACCTTATCAAAAGAATACAAATCAGGCAATTAATGTTTCAGCACACAAAGAAATCTTATCAAAAGAATACAAATTAGGCAATCAATGTTTCAGCACACAAAGAAATCTTATCAAAAGAATACAAATCAGGCAATCAATGTTTCAGCACACAAAGAAATCTTATCAAAAGAATACAAATCAGGCAATTAATGTTTCAGCACACAAAGAAATCTTATCAAAAGAATACAAATCAGGCAATTAATGTTTCAGCACACAAAGAAATCTTATCAAAAGAATACAAATCAGGCAATTAATGTTTCAGCACACAAAGAAATCTTATCAAAAGAATACAAATCAGGCAATTAATGTTTCAGCACACAAAGAAATCTTATCAAAAGAATACAAATCAGGCAATTAATGTTTCAGCACACAAAGAAATCTTATCAAAAGAATACAAATCAGGCAATTAATGTTTCAGCACACAAAGAAATCTTATCAAAAGAATACAAATCAGGCAATTAATGTTTCAGCACACAAAGAAATCTTATCAAAAGAATACAAATCAGGCAATTAATGTTTCAGCACACAAAGAAATCTTATCAAAAGAATACAAATCAGGCAATTAATGTTTCAGCACACAAAGAAATCTTATCAAAAGAATACAAATCAGGCAATTAATGTTTCAGCACACAAAGAAATCTTATCAAAAGAATACAAATCAGGCAATTAATGTTTCAGCACACAAAGAAATCTTATCAAAAGAATACAAATCAGGCAATCAATGTTCTTTGGGCATATAATGCAAAGAGAAGGTTTCTAACATTTGGTGACATGGGGTAAATACAATGAAGGAGATATAGTGAGAGGCAGAAGGAAAAGATGTTGAATGGTCTGACATCATCGCTTAACAAAAGATCGACGTCGGAACTGATGAACTGCACCAGGGAGAGAGAGTTGTGGAGAGACATAATCACCTACACCGGCAGGCACGACCCGTGTGTGTGATTTATTTAAAATGAAATAATTTTATTTCTAAGAAACTGCCTTTTAACAATGTTGCTTGCTATTCTCTTTCTAGTCTGTGAAACCACAGACACTTAGGGCAACAACAAATGCACATAATTTTTTCCCTATTCTTGGCAGTCCTCTGTATTATGTTCCAGCCGTGATTCATTTTTTCAGTTCTTGTTCTACTGTTCTCCTCCAGGTCTGTGTTGGATCTTCCACATTTTCATTTATCCCCTAGTGTCCTTCTCAGTGCAGTTTTCATGACAAAGTTAGTCTCCATGCGTATCACATGTCCGATCCATCTTCAACATAATTTTTGTATGATGGTGCTCATATTCTCTTGTTGACACGGTGCAAGCACCTTGCCATTCAGGGAAGCCTTACTCTGACTTCAGATGTACTTGTAATTTAGGTCCCCAAGTAAAGGATCAGGGTTTCCTGTAGTTTCAATCCTGTATCGTGTGTGCACACCAAGAATTTTTTGTCAAGTCGAACTCAAACCCCGGAATTTTTACAACACATGGTCACTGGCGCAATTTGTCTTCAATTTTGCTATCAGCATCCTCATTGTTATTATATGAACAGAGCATAAGACAAAACAAGTGACTTTTAATACTCACAATATGAACAGAACATAAGACAAAACAAGTGACTTTTAAAACTCACAATATGAACAGAACATAATACAAAACAAGTGACTTTTAAAACTCACAATATGAACAGAACTAAGACAAAACAAGTGACTTTTAAAACTCCCAATATGAACAGAACATAAGACAAAACAAGTGACTTTTAAAACTCACAATATGAACAGAACTAAGACATATAAATGACTTTTAATACAATATGAACAGAGCATAAGACAAACATATGACTTTTAATACTCACAATATGAACAAAGTCAGGCTTCTTATGTACACCATCTGTCATGTTATTGAGCTTGTATGTGCTGATATCAATCAGAGAGGTTACATGTCCATGATATGCCCTAGAGGTGTCATCAAATACACAAGCTATGTTAAATAACTTATTGATGATAATAAATGGTAATAAATTTGTTACCATTTTTTTACATTTCATTTGATCCACCATAAATTTTTAAACATTTTTTGCTGGTTCTATCAATTCCATATGAGGAACATCTGGATTAGAGCGCAGGCACCCATTCGGGAGACCTAGGTTCGATCCTGGTAAGGTCAATTTGTTTTTTTATGTCAACTACAGTCAACTAACTCTCTATAACAAAGTGGTTAAAATATTTGCCTGCCATTCTGAAGTTGTGGGTTGAAATCCGTACCGAGTTACATGTGCAATTTTGGGAAGTTACAAAGCTATGAAGTTATGTAGTTTGTGCAACACTCTCTGCAGATGGCATGCCATATCTGTTTTTTTAGACAACTAACTATGATATTGTCGTTATTTAACACTTCTAAAGTCTTGATATCCAATATAATTTGTTCTAATGATAATTCAAACAGCACAGTATAAATATAGTCTTACCTATCAAGAGAAATAATCTCTGTGGCTTTAGTATGGTGTCGTGCCAGGCGGAGTGCTAGATCATTTGATTCAGACCTAGGAGTAAACAGTTGGATATGTTATCTATGTAAGTTAATATAACGACAACAGTAAACAATGTCTGTTTAATTATGTTAATTACTTTTATTTGTTTACATTCTCTCTCTCTCTCTCTCATGATCCCCCTTTGTTTCCGTTCAGGTCATTGATCAAACTATACCTTCAGAACTTTCATTAAGATACAGGCTACAATCATAACAGCAATGTTATAGTTTCTTTCTTAGGTTTCATCCCTTTGCTAGGCTTTAATCTTAGACTTTTGTTAGTCAGATAGTTCTAAGAACCTCATCTTCTACTCTATTTTTATAAATGCACAAAAATAACTAGATAATTGTCAATAATCAGTTTCTAAGACATCTCTTACCCAGAGTTAGTAAAATAAATCATGCACAGACTAGGTGGCATGGTAGAGATGAGCTTCTGTGCCAGTATGACTAAGTTATCATGTAAGAAACGGGAATTTGTGTTCAGCTTCTTCATCTGGGCAGATGCTGCCTCCACAACAGTTGGGTGACAGTGTCCCACTACAAGAATGGAAAGGTATGAAATAAACAGCAGTCTTAACAATTATAGGCAATGTTGTAACAATGCTTTAATGTGCCATCACTATCCAATCAATCAGTTTGAATGACAATCACCGCGTATTCTTCTTCATCATCAATGATTCAGCGATGCTTGGGCTCTTGCTCTTCAAATCAATGCTATGTATTGGTATCTGCATGTGATTGTAAGGTTTTGTTTTGTTCCATATGTGTTTCATTTATCTGACCATGGAGGAAAAGTATCTACCTGACATCATCCATCGCTTTACACATGAAAGGGTGGTGGTGGTGAACGGTTTCACAATGATGTGCACACAACTGGCACTCTTAGAGTTTGTTGTGGTTGAATTATGTTCATGTGATTATTCAGTTGTATCTGTTAGATTCAGAGTCAAAAATTGGTGCTCTGATCTTTCCTTGCAAGATGGCTGATGCCATTAGGGGTTTCACACACCTTCAAACAAAATCCACATGCAAAATGATATAATTCACATATATTCAAAAACAATCTACATGTAAAATGATGTAAGTCACACACCTTCAAACAAAATCTACATGTAAAATGTCATCATTCACTCATTCAAACAAAATCTACATGTAAAATGTCATCATTCACTCATTCAAACAAAATCTACATGTAAAATGAAGTAATTCACATATATTCAAACAAAATAAACCTGACAATTAATGATGTAATTCACACACTTTCAAACAAAATCTACCTGTAAAATATAACTCACACAATCAATGACATAACAATCTTATTCACACCAACTATCAGTAGATAAGTTAAGAAAATACACTCACCATGACATACATTGTTGATACAGTCCAGGTAAGTATGGCCCTCTTCGTCATACATGTATTGACCTGCAGCCCTGACTATCTTCATAGGATCTGACTTGAAAAACAGGGTACATGATGGCCTGGAAAGAAAACAACAAAAATATCCATTAGAACACATAACAGATAACTAATTAAATAAACCATGTGAGGAAATCCCCACCATGATAGTTGTTATTCCTAAACATCTCCAGATAGATAGAAACATGAAGGTCATTTCACATACAGGAATTTCATCTTCCTATTAAGTGATGCGGCAGTGATGCAGCTATTGTCATTCAGTTAAATAAAACCTAGTACCATAGCTGAGAATGAACGTAACTGCTGAAGTGCAAATAAAATTGAGATGTGCAACAAGGCAGAACACAGAACATCAAAATGTCCAACCCTGATCATGCCTGCCCCAACCTGTGGTAGGGATTGTGTTCAGGATTGGACTGACAGTGACCTCCGCACACCCGAGAGGTGCGAACACATGTCTGAGGCTGTTGTAATCATTGTCTGCAATGGGCATCTTGCAGTGGTTCCTGTGCGAAATATACTTCAGTTTCATAAAATTTGCTCATTTATTTGATCTTGGAGGAAGTAGCTTTTTCTGACATAATTCAACCCTTTCTAATCAAAGAAATGCTAATTTTTAGTTGAATAATGATAGGGACATAGTTAACAATGATAGGGACATAGTTGACAATGATAGGGACATAGTTGACAATGATAGGGACATAGCTGACAATGATAGGGACATAGCTGACAATGATAGGGACATAGCTGACAATGATAGGGACATAGCTGACAATGATAGGGACATAGCTGACAATGATAGGGACATAGCTGACAATGATAGGGACATAGTTGACAATGATAGGGACATAGTTGACAATGATAGGGACATAGTTGGCAATCTGAAGTGAGTTGTGGCTGAACTTTATTCATATAATTATTAAGTGGTAAGTGTTGGGGTTAAAGTATTTTTTTAAAATGTGATCACAGTGGTGGACTGTGATAAAAAAATATTGGTTGCCAGGGCAGGGGAAGAGGATATGAGCACATAGCTGATGGAATAGAAGAGTCCCTGAATACTTCCATGTACAAAGCACATAAGAGAGCATGTTAAAGCATTGTATACTTCATCTCAACACTGCAGGGGTCTATGTGGCACTGTATACTTCATCTCAACACTGCAGGGGTCTATGTGGCACTGTATACTTCATCTCAACACTGCAGGGGTCTATGTGGCGTAGATGTTAGGTGCTCGCCTCTCATTCTAAAGGTACTTGGTTTTCCTCCTTCGTGGAGCCATTGGGATATTTTTCAAGCAATCCCTGATCTCAGTATAGGTGAGATCGAGTACCTAGTACTATCGGAGACGGACGATAAAACATAGGTACGTGTTCAAGTTGAGCATGTAAAAGAACCCTTGGCAGTACAAAATCAAGAAGAGCGGGCTGGAAAGTTGCTGCCCAGTAAAATTCATTTGTTTTTTAAAATCCTACCAAATATTGTCACCATCTTCTAAATTATACAGGTAACCCTTGCCAGTGCTACAGAGTTTGTGCACTGCCGCTGTGATCTTCCTGTGTAAGGAAGAGATCAGAGCACACACGGTTACTCATCGAAGTGCAATAATGATGGTCCTATCAATAAATCTTTCATCTGCAAGGGTACAAGAGAAACAAGATGAGATTTTATTTTCAAACTAATAAAAGGTCAACATTTTTCACATATTGTCTAAGGATGCCCCACTTCATGAGGGCTCGCAGGACCCACTGGCAGAGTGTCATCTTGGCCAGTCCACCACTCATTTCTCCTTGATAGGTGATTTGGTACTTGTGATGCAGTGAATGAGATTACTCAAGTGAGTGAACCAAAGTTGACTAAGAGCATACTCCACCTTCAAGAAGTGATCCAAGTAATAGGCTGCATCCCTGCTGCTTTACTAAGTGAATAGGGATAAATGAGTGATGCCAAACTAGGTCTCAAACGTATATGCTGAAAACAGATGTGTTCGGCAGAAAGCAAAGGCAGACATCAAAGATTCATGGTACCCAATGACACAATGTAGCAAATACCCCTTTCAATGAGAATGAAGAAGAACAACAACAAAAAGAACAGAGAATGAAGAAGAAAAAGAACAAATTCATTGATATTGTATGGGATTCAATTTGGTGAACAAATTTAGATGCTATAAAGGGAAAAAAAAAACCAAACACTTGCACCTGTGGGCACACAAATATAAAAAAAACACAAACAAAACAAAAACAAAAAACAACCACACACATGTGGGCACACAAACATTTAAATAAACTAAATGATTGTCATTCAGTTAAAAGAGGAAGTTTTTTTTTTTAAAAGTAAAAAAATAATAAATAGAACTGTTACAGCATAAAAAATGATGCTATTTTTAAGTTGAACATTAACATTGCACTGTACATTTCACAAAATAGGGCTTGTCTATTCATGGGTTATCTTGAACACCTAGTATGGTCTACATATGATGGCCCCCTTCCGTCTGTCTATCACAGATACATTGATGACTGTATTGGCATCACTGATATGCCTGAAGCCGATTTGTCACGCTTCATTAATTTCATTAATGTTTTCAACCCTTCTATTCGTTTTACTTCTCACATCTCCACTACTTGTGTCAACTTTCTTGACATTACTATCACCTTACGCCTATCCGCTATCACTACATCAGTATATTACAAGCCTACTGATGCACATAGTTTCTCCTCTATACTTCTTCCCATCCCTGGGCTTGTCGTGACTCTTTGCCATTCTCGCAGCTCTTACGCCTTCGTCGCCTTTGTAGTGAGGGACGATGATTTTCTTGAGAGAGCTCGCGAGATGCTTGATTTCTTTCGTAGGCGCCTATACCCGGAGAGCATGCTTGTCTCGGCTATGCATCGAGTTCAGAAAATCACTTGCCAGCAGGCCCTTACCAGCCAGCATAGGACTACTAACTCTGACAGAGTAAAACTTATCTTAACTTACCACCCCATAGTTCCCTGGTGAAAAATGTTTTATTCCGTCATCTGTCTCTCCTTAGATCAGATCCTGAGACCTGTTCTGTCTTCCCCAACTATCCTTTGGTGTCTTACAGACGGGACAGAAGTCTTAAGGATATGTTGGTTCACAGTCGCCTTAAGTCCAATATCCAGACTCATTTTGGCACTGTCCAGTGTGCGTCGGCGTTGCAACACGTGTGCTTATGTGATACAGCGCGTACTGTATCTTTTCCTTTAGGCACGTTTCTTATTGGATGGTTCACATGCGAGTCCGTAATATTATCTATGCCATTATCTGTAAGCGGTGTAACAAGGCTTATATCGGCGAGACAGGCAAGAGGCTCAGTGACCGATTCGCCCAACACTTACGCGACATACGCCAATGCTCTGTGACCCCTGTAGCCACCCATTTCAATGATACTGGCCATTTAGGTGCTCACGATGTCCAGGTCACAGCCATCCGATCATGTTCCTCGGATGATCGCAGTCGATTTGCTCTGGAGAATCGGTTGATTTCTTTGTATGGTACCTTGCGACCACGCGGGCTCAACGTATTACATTCTTATGCTTCTTAGTACTTTCTCTTCCCATGCTTTGTAATCTATATGGGTATATGTTGCATGTATTCATGTTATATTCCATTCTTATGCTTCTTAGTACTTTCTCTTCCCATGCTTTGTAATCTATATGGGTATATGTTGCATGTATTCAAGTTATATATTTACTAGATGTTTCATTGTTTCTTTTCCTTTCTATTTCTAGTTTTTATGTGTGTTTTTGTGTTACATTTATTTCGCTATTCGTTTTTATTCCAGATTTTCCTTAGATACGTTTGTATTTGGTCGTCCATTTGTGTTTCATTTTAATTTGTCACTCCTGTTTGTTCGTTTGTTGATAAAGGCCTTGTTAGTCGAAACGTAGCTGTATTTTGTCATTGTTTTTATAATTTGTAAAACTACAGTACTTTGTAATTACGTGTTTTGCCACAAAATAGGGGAAGTTGGACATAAAATGATGTGTATGACAGTGCATGTATATTAAATGTATGAACACTGGCATGGTGTGTATATTACTTCTTAGAAAGCATTCATTTCTTAAAGGGCATGGGTTCTGGTGAATGAATGCACTATCTGAAATACCTGAAGTGTAACGTTTGATTTTATTGTTAATTCAAGTAGTAGCATGTCCCTTGCGGAACGTCACTTTCAGAACAGCTCGCCTGAAAAACTCTGTCTCTAGCAAGTTATCCCGCCTCCTCCAGCATCGAGTTCAATGTTTCTTTGATGTCCTGCTGTCACCTTCATCTTGATCGTCCCCGCCTAGTACTCCAGGAACCATGCCTTCCATTACCACCGTTCTCTAGAATCCACTGTGACATTTAACGTGGCCAAAATATTTCATCTTCCAGGACATATTATTTATGATCCAATTCTCCTCGATATGCAGGTCTTGTCTTTATTTTTTCTCTTCTCTGTCCCGGATGTTCTAAGACTATTTTTTCTTTTCTCTGCCCAGGATGTTCTAAGAACTTTTCTGTAACACCTTGTTTCATAAGCATCGATTTTGTTCCTTATTGTTGATTAGCGATCCTTAAATAAATGATATACATTTCTATTAGTGTTTAAATTGTTATATCAACTCTATCATTCATATTCTATACTCTTAGAACAGGACACAATCGACTCTGCAGCCACATGTATACAAAATTCAAGATTGGCAATTCAGCCATGTGTACATGTGGACAGGTACACCAGACTGCAGAGCACATACTTCAAGACTGTCCCGAATATGATACACTGAGACAAACTCGCTGGCCTAACGAAACAACACTCGACAGAAAACTACATGGACCTCTGTGTGAGCTACAAAGGACAGTGAAGTTCATACAAGAGACAACATTGAATATATAGACAAATTTCAAGCAAACGAAAGAAAGGAAGGATATTCTATACTCGTAGGACAAATCAACGAGTGAAGTCGGGGAAATGGATCCTTTCTCTTAATCTCCTTATAAGTGATTAGGACTAGAAAGCAAAAAAATTGAAAGCAGCCGTTCTAAAAAACAGTTCACGACATAAGTCCAAAACAAGAGATCAGTGATAGTATCATGTGATCATGACATGCGCAGTGAATGATAATAACCAAGTAACCGAGATGACTAATTGTGGGAAGTGTGGTTTGACAGAAGACATCAAATCTAAATGGACACAAAATATCTACATTAATTAGTCTCAATGGTAAAATAGCGACTTCATTGCACCATGTTTAGCACATTCCCTTGTCTCTCCGCTTTTATCTGCTACCTTCAGTAGTAAACCTTTTTGCTTGATACTGTAAACAAACCATAACAAGATATCTCTATCTCTAGTCTGTTTGATTGATTGATCATGGAATCATGGAATGATATAGGATCATGGAATGGTTACCAGGGCCCAAATTTGGGGTGTAAAGAATAGAACCGCTGTTACCTGCCACGCATGTCGTAAGAGGCGACTGAGGAGGTTTGGCTGAAATCAGATGCATATGTCCTAAACGTGTAGAAGTCTGTGTGTTTAGGGGCCTACCAAACCAATGTGCAAAGTATACACGTTCTTGGCAAAGATCAAACATATCACAAAGAGTGATTAAAATTGGTCGTGAAGAACGAATGCAAAGAAGAAGAAGAAGAATGCACTTCGGTGATTGACTATGTGTGCTCCTATCTCTTTCTTACACAGGAAGATCTCTAGCCTGTGACACCTAGGGCAGCAACAAATGCACGCCCTTCTCTATTCTTGGCCGTTCTCTGCATTGTATTCCATCTGCGATTCATTTCTTGTTCTGTTCTCATGCATGTTGTTTTGGGTCTTCCACATTTTTGTTTACTTTCTGGTGTCCACCTCAGCGCAGTATTCAGACAGGGTTAGTCTCCTTATCCGATATCACATATCTGATCCATATCTAGCATCTCTTTTAGATGATGGTGTTCATATTCTCGTGCTGACACTGTGTAAGCAGTTCTTGAGTAGAAATTGTATTTGGCAAGAGCATGTGTATTATTTTTTGTGCAGACAAGTGGTATGGAAAGAAGAAAGTTTGGGTATATCTTATTCTGCTTCTTCTCATTCGCCTGCTATGAATTCAGGCGTCGACAGACCTTCCAGCATGGTGCTTCTGTCTGATTTTTGCATGAAGGCTTGTTTTCCCTATCATTAGTGTCCCTCGTCATTCAGGCGAGTCTTCTCTGACTTCAGAGGTATATCTTGTTCTGTCATTCTCCAACATTCTGATCCTTATATTATAGTTGATAGCACACAGTCGAGATTATATATATATATATATATATATATATATATATATATATATATATATATATATATATATATATATATATATATATATATATATATATATATATATATATATATATATATATATATATATATATATATATAATATATATATTATATATATATTATATATATATATATATATATATATATATATATATATATATATATATATCTACTATATATATATATATATATATATATATAATCTTTCTTTCTGACGATGTATTGTACTGATTTCCAGACCATCTGAAAGGTCATGTTGCACTCGTGCATTAATCAGTCTGCTTTTAATCCATAACAATATACATTGCTGCAGTCATATTGCAGCAGTTGTCTCAGAGTCCTGGTGTATGTAAAACATATCTCATTTTATATCTGTCCAGCTGACACGCTCAATTCTGCGATCGCAACACATCTTACGCGCCAACGATAATATGGTGAATCAAATGTGTTAGAAACTACAATGCATTTCCCAATGTATTTCCACTGTTTAATATTAATATCTCTGCAACCGTGTGACCCGTATTGTTGTAACTTTGCATATGTGACCTAATTATCGTTATGTCCCGAGGTATAGTTATTTTTGTACTCAATAACAAACGTTTAGTTTAAAATGTTCTTTATTTAAAGTAAACAAAAGTGACCATCTCCTTGGTCAAACCATGTAATGGGAAGTATTACCCCATCATATTTGTGAGATATTTCAATTGCACCACTTTTCAGTTACTATTTACTAATTGTGTATTTCAGGACATAGGTGTGTGTCACAATACTTGCGGTATTCTAGATTTGTAATAAAATAGGTATGAAAATCAAGTTGCTTACACCGCATACAATGACAATGAAAATGTATAAATATTTTAGCAGAGAATCTAAGCGCAGAAAACTGTATCGGGGTATCTCAAATCCAGAAAAAAGAACTATGCACACTTTGTGTTTAAGTAAAAGCTATCTTCATCAATTACTCAATGTTAATGGAATTTTCAGTGTAATTAATATCAATATAAGGGAAGACTGCAGTAAAACTATGTAGCAATAGCGAAACATGTAAAAACAAAGTACAGTACAAAATAGTTTTGACAGAGATGTGATTAGAAGAGAGATTTGCAGAATGTTCGATCCCAAAGAAACTGTGACACTACAAAAGCTGATGATTCGTCTAAGAATACACAGTGCCACTGATGTATCGAAATCAACGTTATAGAGAACAGTGTTAGCAGCATCGCTTTACGTTCAGGAATGCGATAGTGGAAGAAATGTCATCTACGAGAAGTTGCATTTAGTATGTATGAGAAGTAAATATTTGCGTGAAGTACAGGAAATATGTAATCAATATTACGACATTGTGTATGTGGATGAAACTTGGATCAATGCTCACTACACTAGTGAAAAGTGGTGGCAGTTATCAGATGAAACGATTAAAAGATGAGTACCCAGTGGAAAAAGACAACATCTAATAACGGTACATGCAGGCAGCAGACATAATGGAATGGTTTAAAATGCTGGACTTATTTTCATTTTCAATTATATGGATAACAGGGACTATCCACAGCCAACTCTAAATACGGGCTGCATAACTGATGGGAAAACCCCTGACCTAGTTTCATTTGGGGGCTAGAACTTATATATGTTTGATTTTTTGCAAACTGCAAGCTTTTTTGCAATTTTACTCAATTCTGCGAGTCGATGGTTATTTATTGGTAAAAAATATACATAATATTGATATTTCTTATTGTTAAACTTAACTTGTATAACTTTGATGTAGCATCTATTCATTTTAAAATTAATGCGTCTACATATAACAATACTGGAATGCGAGGTCACATGACCGGTTGTGGTCTGATTTCTCATAATTTTTACCTGGGTCCGCAGGCCCTATGAGTTTATAGTTGGCTGTGGACCATCATATCTAGACAAACGGTAACATATTTAGAGATTGGATTGAAAATAATCTTCTCCCGTCCCTAGACAGACCATTCCGTGTGATAATGGACAACTCATCAAATCACAACAGTGTGGCAGAAGAAAACAAAATCCCAACATCTTCGAGTGCAAAAGATGCTATAAAAATTATTTGACTCAGAAAGGAGAACATTCCATTTAACGAGGGGTTCGCCGTGTGGTGCGGGCCCGAAGGGAAGCAAAGAATAGTACCACTGCAACTACAATGCAGGTCGTAAGTGGTGACTAATGTAGGCCCTAGGGATGCTACCCTTGTAAACAAAAAGCAGCGCAGAAATTTGATGTGCTGACCTACTTGTAGATGCATAACTGGCACAATGTACAATCGCTCTTAGGCTCAGATCACATACATATTATACAGAGTGGTTGACAAGTGGTCGATGTGGAGCGTTCGAAGAAGAAGAAGAACGAGGGGTTTATAAAACCTGAATTACAATCCATTGTTAAAAAATCACAAAAGATCAGAATATTCCAAATAGACAAGTTGATCCAACAAGCGTGGCCATGTGTGTTTGAAACTGCCACCTTATCATTCACACTTAAACCCAATTGAACTCATTTGGGCCAAAGTTAAAGTTAGGTAGCGGCTGAAAATAAAACATTCAAACTATGCAATATGAAAGAACTAACATATGCCGTCCTGTCGAAGATAGACAAAGATTATTGGTGTAAATGTGAAGACCTTGTCCTAAAGGAGGAAAATGGCTATTGGGAAAAAGATGAACTATCGTTCGTGCAGCCGAGAATAGTCATCAATATATATCAGACTCAGAATAAGTGAGTAAGCGCCTTATATGATTTATATAATAGCCGTTATTTGGCCCTTCGAAATTCGAATTGTATATACGCCTATGCCGAAAATAAGTAAATTGCTTAATTTACGGTAAATTATTTTATTCCAGTACCAAATAATTACCAGGTTACAAAAGACAAAGAATTCGCCGTTGCATGAAAAAGTACACTACCTGCAACAATGAATTTTTTTTAAAAATCTTTGAGACATCGAAAATACAACACCACATACCAAAAATCATGTTCCTCCTTGCAAGGTATATGGAGATATTTGAGGTTAATTGTTGACCGACCTTTTTGAAACGCACTTTAGACAACTTATGTCAAAACTAGGTGAACTTGTTGACAATAACGAAAATAGAATATAGAGCAAATAAATACTTCAATAGATCTCATTACTTTTTTCTCGTTCAGATTTATTGAGTATTCTTACTTGTTATTGTTTATAATTATTTGATATTAAGATGTTTTTGAATTAGTTATCAAATAGAACGCATAATATTTATATATTGCGTTAGTCACACAGTATCATGTATAATGTTCGTGCCACTTGGTGCACTGTTTTACCGACGCCTACGTCAGAGACGAATGTCTGAAGGTGGCTGTGGTATTATAAAACCATGCGTATATCAGGTCAGGGTTCCTATTTCTGGCAATGTAACAGACATGTTCCTATTTCTGGCAACGTAACCGACATAACATTTAATAACGCACACATATGATTTTGAATGTTACAGAAAACATCCCCTCCCCTTTCCCCGGCTCTACACCTTGGACATCACATAGACCTCTTCGAACGCTCCATATCGACCACTTGTTTACCACTCTGTGTGATTTGTATGTGATCTAAGCCTAAGAGCGATTATACGTTGTGCCAGTCGTGCGCTTACAAGTAGGCCAGCACAACCGATTTCTACGATGCTTTTTATGTACTAGGGTAGCTTCCCTAGGTCCTACTTCAGTCGCCTCTTACGGCATGCCTTGTATGTTACAGTTGTACTATTCTTTGCCTCAAGTTGGAGACATTTCAGAACAAATGTTTAAGAAGAATCCTGCAAATTTTCTGGCCAAAATACCATAACAAATGAGGGGCTTTTGAAACGAACAGACTGTGCATCCTTGGAGACCATCATTAAGAGACGAAGATGGACGTGCTTTGGACATGTATGTCATATGCAAGTGGGGGCATCGACTAGGAAAGCTCTCAGATGGACAGCGGATGGGAAGAGAAGGCCTGGACGTCCAAAGGAAACATGGAGAGAACGGTGGAGAGAGAGTTGAAGGAGTGTGGCCTGACATGGAGACGGTTGGTAGAAAGGCAGCAGAACGGCAACAGTGGAATTCTCTTGTGGAAGCCTTATGTGTCAATCGGGACACGAAGAGGATATAGATCTTTTGCTTGACTTGTGGGTCCCGGCACCACACGGACGCAACAAATAGACATATTCAGAAAGAATTCAAAATGAAAGAAAACTGGTTGATGCTACAAATAAGAATGATATCATATGATACATATGTTGTCCCGGTGTTGTTTTGTTGCAGGGACCAACTTCTTTGGCAAGTTTGTCTGTAGCTTCAACTCTTGAGATGTTGAAATATAACGGTATACACTGAAGTGTGCTCTTTTTGATAAACTGGTATAACTGTACAGGTGAGTCTATCTATCATCAAACATATACAGACTACTGTGCAGGTGAGTCTATCATCTAACATAGAACATAAACTACTGTACATGTGAGTCTATCATCGCACATAGACAGACTACTCTGCATGTGAGTCTATCATCTAACATAGAACATAAACTACTGTACATGTGAGTCTATCATCGCACATAGACAGACTACTCTGCATGTGAGTCTATCATCTAACATAGAACATAAACTACTGTACATGTGAGTCTATCATCGAACATAGACTACTGTACATGTGAGCCTATCATCGAACATAGACTACTGTACATGTGAGTCTATCATCGAACATAGATTACTGTACATGTGAGTCTATCATAGCACATAAACAGACTACTCTGCAGGTGAGTCTATCATTGAACATAGACAGACTATTGGACATGTGAATCTATCATCGCACATAAACAGACTACTGTACAGGTGAGTATCATCGCACACAGGCAGACAGACTACTGTGCAGGAGAGCCAACTTCTCCAATCTGTAGTTGTAACGTGGAAGCAGCTTGTGATAGCGGGGATCCCATGCACTTTGTCCTGGCTGTAGTTGCAATATGGCAGTGAAATACCATGTAACAATTGTAAAACTTTGTCCTGGCTGTAGTTGCAATATGGCAGTGAAATACCATGTAACAATTGTAAAACTTTGTCCTGGCTGTAGTTGCAATATGGCAGTGAAATACAATGTAACAATTGTAAAACTTTGTCCTGGCTGTAGTTGCAATATGGCAGTGAAATACCATGTAACAATTGTAAAACTTTGTCCTGGCTGTAGTTGCAATATGGCAGTGAAATACCATGTAACAATTGTAAAACTTTGTCCTGGCTGTAGTTGCAATATGGCAGTGAAATACAATGTAACAATTGTAAAACTTTGTCCTGGCTGTAGTTGCAATATGGCAGTGAAATACAATGTAACAATTGTAAAACTTTGTCCTGGCTGTAGTTGCAATATGGCAGTGAAATACCATGTAACAATTGTAAAACTTTGTCCTGGCTGTAGTTGCAATATGGCAGTGAAATACCATGTAACAATTGTAAAACTTTGTCCTGGCTGTAGTTGCAATATGGCAGTGAAATACCATGTAACAATTGTAAAACTTTGTCCTGGCTGTAGTTGCAATATGGCAGTGAAATACCATGTAACAATTGTAAAACTTTGTCCTGGCTGTAGTTGCAATATGGCAGTGAAATACCATGTAACAATTGTAAAACTTTGTCCTGGCTGTAGTTGCAATATGGCAGTGAAATACCATGTAACAATTGTAAAACTTTGTCCTGGCTGTAGTTGCAATATGGCAGTGAAATACCATGTAACAATTGTAAAACTTTGTCCTGGCTGTAGTTGCAATATGGCAGTGAAATACCATGTAACAATTGTAAAACTTTGTCCTGGCTGTAGTTGCAATATGGCAGTGAAATACCATGTAACAATTGTAAAACTTTGTCCTGGCTGTAGTTGCAATATGGCAGTGAAATACCATGTAACAATTGTAAAACTTTGTCCTGGCTGCAGTTGCAATATGGCAGTGAAATACCATGTAACAATTGTAAAACTTTGTCCTGGCTGTAGTTGCAATATGGCAGTGAAATACCATGTAACAATTGTAAAACTTTGTCCTGGCTGTAGTTGCAATATGGCAGTGAAATACCATGTAACAATTGTAAAACTTTGTCCTGGCTGTAGTTGCAATATGGCAGTGAAATACCATGTAACAATTGTAAAACTTTGTCCTGGCTGTAGTTGCAATATGGCAGTGAAATACCATGTAACAATTGTAAAACTTTGTCCTGGTTGCAGTTGCAATATGGCAGTGAAATACCATGTAACAATTGTAAAACTTTGTCCTGGCTGTAGTTGCAATATGGCAGTGAAATACCATGTAACAATTGTAAAACTTTGTCCTGGCTGTAGTTGCAATATGGCAGTGAAATACCATGTAACAATTGTAAAACTTTGTCCTGGCTGTAGTTGCAATATGGCAGTGAAATACCATGTAACAATTGTAAAACTTTGTCCTGGCTGTAGTTGCAATATGGCAGTGAAATACCATGTAACAATTGTAAAACTTTGTCCTGGCTGTAGTTGCAATATGGCAGTGAAATACCATGTAACAATTGTAAAACTTTGTCCTGGCTGTAGTTGCAATATGGCAGTGAAATACCATGTAACAATTGTAAAACTTTGTCCTGGCTGTAGTTGCAATATGGCAGTGAAATACCATGTAACAATTGTAAAACTTTGTCCTGGCTGTAGTTGCAATATGGCAGTGAAATACCATGTAACAATTGTAAAACTTTGTCCTGGCTGTAGTTGCAATATGGCAGTGAAATACCATGTAACAATTGTAAAACTTTGTCCTGGCTGTAGTTGCAATATGGCAGTGAAATACCATGTAACAATTGTAAAACTTTGTCCTGGCTGTAGTTGCAATATGGCAGTGAAATACCATGTAACAATTGTAAAACTTTGTCCTGGCTGTAGTTGCAATATGGCAGTGAAATACCATGTAACAATTGTAAAACTTTGTCCTGGCTGTAGTTGCAATATGGCAGTGAAATACCATGTAACAATTGTAAAACTTTGTCCTGGCTGTAGTTGCAATATGACAGTGAAATACCATGTAACAATTGTAAAACTTTGTCCTGGCTGTAGTTGCAATATGGCAGTGAAATACCATGTAACAATTGTAAAACTTTGTCCTGGCTGTAGTTGCAATATGGCAGTGAAATACCATGTAACAATTGTAAAACTTTGTCCTGGCCGTAGTTGCAATATGGCAGTGAAATACCATGTAACAATTGTAAAAGAAACATTTCCTAGTGCAGACTTGTTTTGCGAGTCAGGTGTGTCATTGTCATAGATCACAGTGTTTAGCCATTTGAAGCAGACCGTACAAACTATCATCTACACAGCTGGAAACGTGCCAACAACACATATATCATGCATCATGTTTCACACAGATTGATCATAATGTAACAATATAAATGCTGTACAATAAGGTGTATTGAGTGACGCAGCAAGAATCCAAGTACACCGTTGCCTGTACGGAACGGTGTCTATATTTAGATTAAACTTGACACAAGTTTTAAACAGTATTAGCGTATATCGTTCAAGCACAGCCAACTCTAATATCGGGCCGCATAACTGACCGGAAACCCTGACCTAGTTTCAGTTGGGGAAGGGGAAGGAGGTGGTTTATGTTTGATAGAACACTAAAATCTTTGTTTATGCAATTGTCCTCAATTCTGTGAGTCTATGGTTATTTATTGATGAAAAATATTCATAATATTGATATTCCTTATTGTTGCTGCCCTAAACGCCAAGGGCGTAACAGGCTAAAGAGAGAGAGAGTTATTGTTAAACTTAATTTGCTGCATAATATAACTTTGACGTAGCATTTTGTGTTGATTTTAAAATGAATTCGCCTATATACAACAATACTAGAATGTGAGGTCACGTAACCGGTTGAGGTCTTAGTTCCCATAATTTTTACCTGAATCCGTCGGCCGTATGAGTTTATAGTTGGCCGTGGTTCAAGTAAGTTTTGCTGTATCTTAAGCAGCAGTGAGCTCAATCACAGCACATGCGTACCTGGTACAAACTATGCGGCCGGCAGTTTGGAAGCAAATTTGTTCTGCGTAGATTTTTACGAACGGTAAAAAAATAGACCTCACCGTACAGAAAGCACTGGCACAACTACTGAACGTATAAGTGGTGCCTAGAATATCAACAACTCGTTTACTGTGGTTGATGGCTACGTCCTGTAAAGAATATGTCACGAAGAAGAAGTTTGTATTATTTCGACAAGAAAGCATTTTTTCGATTCAGAAGCACTTGAGCTTTCAGCTCTTCGGCTCGGTGCCATGGACAACGTAACCCTTCGGTTCGGTGCCACGAACATTGTAAATATGGAGAACCTGTGGCTTTTCTGCCATCCCGCGGAATTGAACCACACTCACAGGGGGCTTGTCACCCGTCGCCCATACCGCTACGAACTCGCTGGGCAGGCGGACCAAGAAAGCATATACAACTACAATGTAAACCTTCAGCATGTAACATTGTTGCTGTATGAAGGGATAGAGGCATCATAGTAGTAGGTGTATTATTGCAATACTTACGTATTCCTCTCCGCTCCGCGTGGAGCATAGGGTCTTAACGGTTGTTCGCCACTTTTCCCAGTCTCTTACTGTTTTCTTTATGGCCTCTCAGGACAGTCCAGTACCCCTCAGTTAATCAAGACAACTTTCTCAAGGTCTGTTTAGGACGTTCCCTTTTCCGTTTTCCTTGCGAGTTCCACTCAAGTGCTTGTCTAGTAACACTTGACTGTGTCTTCCGTAGGTATGCTGATCCCTCGCCATGTCCCCCTCTTAACCTCTATCATCATGATTTCCTGTTCTGTTCGCAACTCATGTCATACCATCTCAATCTGAAAATACGCCGAAGACATCCGTTGACACAGGTCTTATTACAAAAATTATGGGAAAACTCAGAAGATATGGATCGTCGTTGTAAAATTGTAAAACAAACTTTGTGAAGCACAAACAGAATTAGATGATAGTCTTACCCGCACAGTAGCATCTAACTCAGTCACGCAAACGAATCAGCTACCATGACCAGCTACACTCCTGAAAAAGCAGTCATTACTAGCTGTGTGTTTTTAACTGCTTTGCTGCACCAGTGGGACAGTGTAAAATTTCTGGTCGACTAAATTCTTCAGTCATCTAGCTGAAAATAGGTGTCCGAACGATATGAGGTAGGGGGGAAATATGGAGTCATCATCGTAGCTACTATGACAATGTTCTGCCGCCGATGCTTTCAGCTATTTTAACGAACCAGACACTTATGGGGACGTTAAAGTGCATATCTACAGGAAGATTGTGTTATCCAATAATATAGTGGGTATCCCCACATTTGTACAGGTGGTGCCATGAGCCCGTAAAAAGGCCATCACAGGAATGGGTAAATTCTATACAAAGACGGAATAGAAGAACCGTCAACCCATTTCATCTGATGACAGTGTTCCCCAACAGAAAAGACAACATGCTGCCTTGCAAGGGAAATACTAGTCGCTAAAGAAAGCTTATCTGTGGGAAAATTGTGCTATTCCTCCCGGTATATTGATCATAGGACGCAAAACTCTACAACGTTTACAATCTTATTCGGAAAGAGCAGGAAAACGGATTCTATAGATATAATGTTCTAAGTGTGGACTCTCGCCAAGAAGGCAGAATGTCAAACACAGTGCTTTGATGGGGTACAAACCAAACTACAAGTGGTCAATGTGTCACATTTGGAGGGCCAGAAAAACAGGAACAGTGAGAAAAGTGATTATGTATATGGTGTTCTAACTGAGGACTCCGTCGGGAAGGCAAAGTGTCAAACCCAGTGCTTTGATGGTGTACAAACATTGAGTGGTCAATGTGTCCCATTTGGAGGGCCAGAAAAACAGGAACAGTAAGAAAATTATACTGGTCAGCTTTCTGGTGAACTAATGGCTACGCGGTAATAGGGATTTTATATATAAATTTACATCAAGTATCCCATGGTCTCAAGCTCAAGAAGTCGTCTGGCAAGTGTAATCATCTCAAATAATCATGAACTTTGAACAGGAAACAAGAAAGAAAGAGGTTTTTTTCTTCTGTAAAATAGTAATCATCAGTTTCAGAACTAGACAAGCACTTTCCTTGTCATTCTGGAGGTTGTGAGCTCGAATTCGGACCGAGTCGCATGTGCAATTTTTTTAATGAGATTACTAGGATTGCTGCTGGAGCTACGGAGTTCATGCTTCGTGCAGCACTTTCGGTAGATGATGTTCCATTTCTCCAACTGGAACGAAACCATATGGGGAAGCCCGGTGCAATGAAGTCAATCCTTCGCCGTTAGACGTTTTTATTTCCTATTCTCATATTGATATTCTTGAGATAACACAGATAAACCTTCTAAGGTTGAACAAAAAAGAAGATATCACTAGAAAGAAGCAAAGACATTCATGAAAAAAGTCATAGCAAAATGTGAACAAGATCTCCAAAAATGATTGATACTGAAGTAGGCAAAAGTGCACGCAAATATGTCAGCTTAAATAGAAAAAGAAGTTAAATTATTGTTTTTAGCCATGATAATCTTATTGTTTAAATCACAGAGGGCGTTGGTCATTAAACAAATTTTAAGCACACATCCAGCCCTAAACTAGACTGAAATCATCATTACTGCAAAAGATCGAACAATATATAAAAATATTCCCATGCCGGGAATCGAACCCGGGCCGCCTGGGTGAAAGCCAGGAATCCTAACCACTAGACCACATGGGAAGTTATATTACTTGCCAAATTTCTGAACACCTCCTACATCTCGGTGCAAGTATCCCATATTTTATTGTGACTAACGCAACCCAGATTAAAATAGGTAAACACGTAAAAACAAAGTACTACAGTTTTACAAAATACATAAACAGTGACGATAAACAGCCCCACCCTTTTCCAGATTAAAATAGCACATCGAGGTCAAATCTTGAATTCTAAGGAAAGGAATACAATACTAACAAACGTTCGTCTGGTAAGAAGTTTTGTCTTACATAGACTTTTAAATTCCCAAGTAAACACACACAAAACACGGGACTGGTTATATACAACTCTGGTCTTAGGTTGACCAGAGCCAACTATAAACTACTATAGCAAGGCTGTAGGTTGACAGTGTCTGCGTAACAAAGAACAGCACATGACGGATGATTGTGATTAGATCGTGACCCACACCGAAAGCCACGGGTTAGATGAAGAATGTTAAGCATGGCAAGAACATGTTGACCTACAGAGACAACAAGCTATATGAAACCAGTTCTTATCATAACTTGGCAGCTGAGGCTGGATGTAACGAGAGAGATTCTGATATATATATATACATACATTTATTACGTAAGTAGAGAAACGGGTGAGATGAATCTTAATTATAAAACGCATTGTTTGTGTGTGTGTGTGTCACGGGAAAAAACATTACAACGCCAAACTCTGGAATTATAAAACGTGAATAGCCTATTCCTGCAGATATGTGTTAGTCAACGCGACCATTCTCAACTGTTTACGTTATTTCTCTATAGAGTTACGCATGTTCATTCATCCATTATACTAAGTCATTGAGTACGTGCAACGGGTTTGCTTATTTGTTATGTTGACGATTTTTTTTTCCGATCATAAGCACTTGAGCTTTTCAGCTCTTCGGCTCGGTGCCATGGACATCGTAACCCTTCGGTTCGGTGCCACGAACACCGTAAATCTGGGGAATCTGTGGCTTTTTCTGCCATCCCGCGGAATTGAACCCGCACACGCAGAGGGATAGTCACCCGTAGTCCAACGCGCTACGAACACGCTGGGCAGACGGGCATGTTGACGATTACAGCCTCTTTAAGCCAAGGCCACCATTGAAGCTTCATTGCACCATCTGACAAACATATTGCATCTCCACCCTCATAAAAATCCAAGAGTTAATTTTACTGATGTCAATGCAACGCTGCATCCATTAGAAAATGCAAATCCTGAAAGCACTGCATGCCAGTCCCTGACACTACCCATCAGGTCATTCATCAGCGCCCTCGTCGTCAAGCATACCCTACTGTGGATACCAGGATAGAGTAACATACAAGGAGATGAACGTGCAGGCGTCCTTACAAAGGCAAGTAACTAACAACATGACAGAACTAAAACACTAGATTGCTAAACAGATAAAATGAAGTAAACAGGAGGAGTGGCTGAATTAACGGACAAAACAGACAGAGCTCTCTTTAAACACATGACCACCCCAAACGATGACATAAATAGCCGTACAAGAGACGAACAAATTATTATTTTCCGCATTAGGACTCGGCATGTGTTCTGAAGGTTGTAAACTCAAATCCGGATCGCGTCGCTAAAATGCGCATTTTTTCGGAGATCCCTAGGATTACTGCTGGAGCTACGAAGTTTGTGCTTTGTGCAACACACTGGAAAGTGGCGTGCAGTTTCTGCCGAGAGGGACGGAGAGTTTCGTATGACGTCCTTTCTTTCTTGAACCCTATGTCTTCCATTTCAATGTCTGCGGTGTGGTTCTTTGATCATTTCTCTCAAACTTCTCTTTCTTATAACAGCTGTTTTTTTATTACTATAGTTCGTTCCAAAATTGAGAACAAATCTACCTGATGCATAATTGTATTTCTTTTAATGCAGTTTTATATACCTCACGACCTTACGAATTCATGTTCAAGTAATTGGTAGGTGCTTGGTTGATGCAAAAATCGTGGTTTTTTTGGTTATATAATTGTGCATAGCACAACAAAATGATCAACAAAGTTTAGAATTTACAGTAAAACACAAAATGGTGGCGAATGTTTGCAAAGGCGTATCCATATTAATTACATATATTTTAAAAGAAAAATTTATATAGCAAAAATTGACAACCGTACTGCTAAGCTTCTTCATGTCTACCAAATCAACATCGCTGTTATTTTAGTAATAACATATAAGTATTATCTCACGGAACTAAATGTTTGGGTGGGCAAAAAATACTTTGTGAACGTCGCAAAGACTAGCATATCAAAATTGTACATACAAACTATACAAATAAATACTAAAATACCCTTTATAAAATAGCATAATGTTTTCTTGACTTGTTTATTTAAAATTCAGACACAATCGTTACATATGAACCGAATCATTTCTTCAAATTCATGCATAGCCTAACTGTAACGCTACGTAATAGTTTTTTTTTTATCAAACCAGACATACGTGCAGAATTTCAGTTCAACTAAATTTATTTGGTAAACAACATTTTGAAAACATTTTTATTAGGTTCAACGCGGTACCCGCAGGTGCAATGGCGTCCATATGATACATCTCTGGTACTATATTAACTCCACCGTCTTTAACAGAATTAATCATGATTTTCAGGAGGGGGTGCATTTTAAATAAAAGCATGTTTCAGACGTTTTTCGTAAGCACATTTTTTTAAATTAAACGTTGAGTTATAATTAAGCTTTTGTCTTATATTTTTTTTTTATGTTACTATTAGTGTGACTTTATTACATGTATTATGATTACTATTCTAACAACTGCCACACGGCGCCCACGACTTCAGCCATTAGTCAGATGAACCCTCTTTTATAAAAACGTTGGACAGCATTAGATTGAAAAATGAAAATCGTGGCAATTCCTTTACAGGACTTAACCATCAACAACAGTAAACTAGTCGTTGATTTTCTAGGTACCATTTATACGTTCTGTAGTTTGCCATTGCTTTCTGAACGCTGAGGTCTATTTTTATCTTTTGTAACATCCCACGGAAACGATTTGCTACCAAAGTGCCTGCCGCGGAGTTTGAGCCAGGTACGTTTGGGTGGTGACACAAGTTCACTACCGCTTAAGCTACAAGCATTAAATTAGAGTGTCGCTAATGCTGATATATATATATATATATATATATATATATATATATATATATATATATATATATATATATATATATATATACACAGTGGCGCTCGTCATTAAGGACCAGTGGGGCCGGGCCCCACCAAAAATAAGGTGAACGTATTTATTATTTTATACATTAAAATATAACCTAACCAAGGTTTTTCCGAAAATCTCTGTCTGGCCCCACCAACAAAATGTATCACGATCCGCCACTGTTTCACCTTATATATAAAGAAAGCTTTAATCGCTCACACTGTCGCCATACAAATGTGTTGATTTCAGTTTAATCATCGTTTCCCCGGAAAGAAACAGACCCCTGACCTGATCAGATAATGACTGTTTGTGTAGTTTAACATTATGACTCACATACCAATTAACTTCATTCGAAAAGTTGCACGTGGTATGGATGACAGAAAACAGATGTGCTATAGTCTGTCCATTAATTCGTGAGCACGTTTGAAATTGATTTTCTCGAAAACTACCTGTTGGATCTCAGTGATTTTTGCATGCAGCCTTAGAATATCCATGACGCTAAAATAAAGCTAACCAGTAGTCCATAGATGCTACGGATTTTGCACATCGGAGAATTCCTTTGATCTTTTATGACAATTGCAAATACGGGGCTCAAATTTTAGATTTTACAGTAATCCCTAGAATTTGTCCATGTCAATTCTATTCATAGGTGTAGCTCCATATTAACTTGATAGGTCAAGTAATTAATTGTGTTGCCCTTTATGTGCAATCGTGAACTTGGATACAATATGCAACAGTTAGTCCTCCCTTCGGTCACCATTAGACCCAGGGTGTCTTAACTTCACCACAAATTGTATGATGGTAGACGCATTTGGATATGGAAATGTATACGTTGCTATTTCTCTGTAATCAAAATATGATTTGTATCATCCCGAATCTGACGATTCCATGAGGTTGATAATTGTTACTGGCTGGACAAATTGTAATCCATCTCGGTGCCAGTACTCGTCTTCCTCTCGGAGCACATGTTCAACACACTTCTTCCAGAACTGCATGTCTATCATTGAGAGGGACTCACGTGTCAGAACTTCAACATCACACATTTTAAACGTCCTGTTCTGTTCGGCAACTTGCCCTTTTACTTTAGCCCAGACAAGCTCTATCGGATTGAGGTGAGCATGATATGGAGGTAGTCGCAAAGACGTGTGGCCGTATTCCGCAATGATTTTGTCAATATGAAACACATTTGTCTTATTTGTCATCCTCACCAGGTGCAACAACTCGGTTTCAAATATGTATCATCGAAGCTGACATTTTCCTTAGCAAGCCAAGTCCTAATTTGATCTATTGTATTTGATGCAGTTGGTACTTTGTCTTCCGCTGATACTGCGTTGTGATAGGATGCATTATCCATTACCAAGCATGATGGTCTGTTTAGAATGGAAGTAGATCTTTCTCCATCCAGTGCCTGAAAATAGGTCCATTCATTTCTGTGTGGTAGTCCCTACCGTCGGTACTTTTGATTGGAAAATAAGTCCAGCGTCATGGACAAGACCTTCACTGCTTCCTGCATGTGTTAGTATAATACGCTGGCCTTTGCTGCTTGGTATTTTTCTTTCTGTTCACCGTCTACTGATTGCCATTCTTTAGCATTGGTGTGGTGAGCATTGACCCAGGATTCGTCCAAATATACAATATCATAGCCTTGCCTCCGCCGCTCACTGATCCGCCTCAGGTATTTACTTCGGGCAGCAATTAAATGTGGCTTTTCACAAATAATATTCCTGCCGCCTATAGTTTTTCTGAATGTGAAGCCGGCGGCTCTTACAATTTTCCCATAGAGTACTTTTAGAAATGTCTATGCTGCAATCTGATTGCAGTTTTAATTTCAGTTTCCTGAGAGTAACAAGTTGATTTGTCGCAAACATTTTCAAGAGCTCCGTCTTATGACATCTATGTCAAAGTCGTCAATTGTTCTTTTCCTTCCTTGCCTGACATTAGTGCACTTTGTGTCCTGTTTAATCCATCGGGAAAAGGATTCTCTATTCAGACCAAGCGCCAGTTGCGTTCGTTTCTCAGGGTTATGAATATCGCAATATAGATGACTCTCTTAGATTCCCTACGGAAGTGTTGGTATAGTAAAACTGTAACCTTCTGCATTGTTATAAATGTGCACTTCAGACTCATTATGAATGTGATATCAATGTCAGTTTTGATAAGCCAACAAATATGATACAATAGCTTCATACAAATAGCGAGATACACCTATAACTATACAACGGTATCCCAATTATAACATCATATGCTTTCCGCGTTCAAAGTCGACTTGGTTAGGTGCACGGGAATTCCCGTGAAATTGTTGTTTACTCACGATATTTCAATGTTACCATAATGTATTTTTAGAACAACGCGTCTGTGTACCGTAGATCTGTTACTATTGTGTACAATCCGGTGAGGTTGATTTTAATATAACCTGAAGAAGAAATATTTCAAACTACATCAAATTTTCTTGGAAAAAATATTTCTCTAGCGTCATGGATATTCTAAGGCTGCTTGCAAAAATCACTGAGATCCAACAGGTAGTTTTCGAGAAAATCAATTTCAAACGTGCTCACGAATTAATGGACAGACTATAGTTTGTTTATGCGCGAATACAAGACAATGTGTGCAAGATGCGCAACTGAGTTGAGAAAGTTATGCTGCAAAAGTTTATCTACAACCGATCTGCAAAATTCAGTGTGTTACATTTCGGTCTATGAATGCCATGCATGTGCTATTATATGAAGATTGGGTGTGTTTACGATACAAAACAGTAAGTGATGTGTTTTTGTGTACTTGTAAAGTGGGTGGGTGTGTGTCTGCGCAGTGATACAATAACTGTAACTTATTTGTATCCTGGTAGAATGTACATAAACAAGTACTCCAGTGATATATTGAACCAATACTTATGTATGACAACGAATCATGGACAATGAACAAACAATCAATAAGATCACTAGAAGCCACAGAGATGTGGTTTTACAAAAGAATGCTGGACAGCGAAGAGAGCAAATAATGAGGTTTTTAATAAGGCATGCACACAAAGAAACCTTATGAAAAGAATAAGAATCAGACAGACAAGGTTCTTTGGGCATATAATGCGACGAGGGGGTTTAGAACATATAAAATTCAGGGAAGGAGAGATCGTGGAAGACAGAGGGAGAAGATGTTGGATGGTCTGACATCTTGGTTCGACAAAAAATCGATATCAGAACTGATTCCCTGCACGAAGGAGAGAGAAAGTTGTGGAGAGACATGATCGCCTTCGCCGGCAGGCATGGCACTTGATTGATTGGTAATGTATATGTGCAAGTGTTATTCTTTTATCAAGTTTTCAAGTACAATGTGTATGTGTGCAATGTATACAATCATGGGAAATTTGGCAGTAAGACTCCCCAAATTGTCCATTGGCGTGGAGGCATGTACATGTTCTTGATGATTAGGAGCTGTTAGAAACCTACCATGTCATCAGAAATGCCCAACAGGGCTACATGCCCAAATTAACACGCTTCAGCAGATAGTAACAAGTATGCATGCTGATGGTTCCTGTAACTTGCTGGTTATGGGTTATATGTGCAATCAATTGATGTGTCAATTATCGAACATCACATTCAGTGAGTTGTCATTTATCAATGCCCTACTTCATATCTCCAAAGTGGCACCGGAACAGATTGCAATGCTGCATTCTGAAAAGCCGATAACGATCAAAGGGGAAGCTACCTAAGAGTGGAGGTAGCATTGTAAGTGTAATAGCACATGGTATAAGATTGGATCGCACAACCAACAACTCAGTCTCTGCACCTACATGATTCCCTGGCAAATGTATAAATATTGGTAACACACACAGCTGCTATACAGCAATGCCAAAGACACTAGTCATGCTGAGTAGGTCAAAAATGTCTGCAGGTGAAAGAAACATTGACAGCCTAAATGGTTGGCCATGCCATAGTGCCTGGTGCTACTGGGTTTGTGTGCTGCAGCTGAGATCTTCCTGTGTAAGAAAGAGGTCGAAGCACACATGGTTACTCACCAAAGTGCAATGATGATGGTCCAATCAATCAATCAATCAATACCCTTTTCACCCACTACGTCCATGCATGCTAACATCATAATTACTTTCAATACTTCTCTAAATGTTCACTGGTCATCATGTGTTGGTATTCAGTGGTTACAGGGGCCCAAATTTGGGGTGTAAAGAACAGAACCACTGTTGCCTGCCATCAAATTGGCTGAAATCGGATGCACATGTCCTAAACGTGTAGTCTATGCGTTTAGGGACCTACTGACCAATGTGCAACATATACACGTTCTTGGCAAAGATCAAACATATCACAAAATGTTATTAAAATTTGTCATAAAGAACGAACGCAAAGCAGAAGATCTGCTGCTTTGTAGGTCACATGCACGGTTGCTGTGCGTTCCTGGTTCTCACTTATCATCTGACCTTGATACAAGATACTAGTCACAATAGAGATAAAATGCCTACGCAGAATGCAGAAATATCAAGAAAAAACTGGTTTCGAAATGAAGACATCAGTAAAAAAAAGTGAGTACAACATCAGTACTGAGCATCAAGAAACAATAAATCAAATGGTTCGGCCACATAACCAGATTACCAACTGACAGTGCGCCTCAAAGAGCAATGTTACTCCAATACAGTGAATACAAAGCATAAGGTTGTCCACGCAAAAGGTGGACCTCTGAGATAACAGAGGTGATGAAAACACTGTTTATGAAGCACACACAAAAGCCTGTTCTAGAAATCTCTTCTTATCTGGACTCTGTGAGGCAAGTTATCAACGACACCTGTCCTCAAGTGAACACATCTGTTGAATAATGTTCTTGATCTGCACTACAAAATGTTCCTCATTTAAGCCTGCTGTCCTTCTCTTCTTATTTCCCTGTGCAGTAACATGTTAGTGTCAACTTGATTCAGAGTTAGCCACTTATCCAATGCCCCAATCTTATCCAATTTTTTTTCTGATCCAGAAGCACTTGAGCTTTTCAGTTTTGGCTCGGTGCCATGGACACCGTAAATCTGGGGAATCTGTGGCTTTTTCTGCCATCCTGCGGAATTGAACCCGCACACACAGAGGGATAGTCACCATAGTCCAACGCGCTGCGAACACGCTGGGCAGACGGGCAATCTTATCCAATACAGACTATCTGCACATTCAAAGAGCTAACCTCACGGTTCTTTCATTACCATAAACACTGATATCTGCACAACAATAAATCATGCAAGATTATATGTTTCAGACAGCAGTAGCATTTCTATCTCGTCACAATGTCTTCTTTTACTTTAGTTAACATATAACTTACTTTTTATTTTATTTTATTATGTGCCTTGAACAAGTTCAATAAACATTCTTCTACTGGTGATACTCGTACTGTTAGAAAATGTCTGAACTGCTGGAGTATGTGCACCTTTGTCTCTTCTTCTTCTTCGAATGCTCTATATCGATTACTTGTTAAACCACTCTTTGTGATTTGTATGTGATCTGAGCCTAAGTGCAATTGTATACTGAGCCAGTATTGCATCTACAAGTAGGCCAGCACATCCGATTTATGCAACAATTTTTATTTAGTAGGGTAGCTTCCTAGGCCCCTACCTCAATCGCCTCTTACGACATGCCTTGTAAGTCTCTGTGTTGCTATTCTTTGCTCCCTTGAGCCCGCAACATAAGGGCAAGTCTCCACAACAAATTATGGTTGTCATGTATCTCCTAGATTTTCTGTCTCTTGCCATGCAAGCATATTATGTCAGACTGTTTATGTGTCATGTTGTGTTTCCATTTTACATATAGTGTAGTCTCCCTCTTACCCACTTGCTTTCAATGTTTTCATTGTTCTAGGTTTTCAACACTGTCATGTCTCTTCGTGTATCTAAAATATTTGATTTGCCTATTTGTGATTTCATTCCATAACTACTTGTTACACACTAATTTGCTTAGGATTTCTTTATTTCATAGATTTTAGTATTCAAGAGACGTTCTGTGTCTGGCTCTTCATTCAGCAGCGTTTGGGCTGACTAGGTTTTTCTTAGGAAGGGTTAAAATTAGTAGCCTGCTAATGAACTGTACAACACACAAGATACCCCTCTCGGTGGTGTACACCAGGAGACTTTGTATATCAGGTCAAAGACTAACAGGGCTCTGGCTCAACTAAGGGGATGGACTCCCCTAGGTCAGATTTTTGTGTGCCCTATCTAGGGAAGTAAACTCGATTAAAAAAACATGCAGAAACCAAAAATGCTGGCTAACAAGACGCCTGACTAGCACTATGAACTCACGCTCTAAGATAGAAATCATAAACCGACCACAAAGAGTGGTTTAGCAAGTGGTTGATAGAGAGCAAACCTTTGATTTGCGTTCGGAAGATCATAGGTTTTAATCTGGACCACGCTGTTCTGTTCACGAGTGCATTTTTTTTCAAGAGACTCCCAGGATTGTTGCCAGAGCTACGGAGTTCATGCTTTATGCAATACTCTCAGCAGGTGGTGTGCCATTCCTGCAGAGAGGGACCGAGTCATATGGGTTAAAACCCGGTGCAATGAAGTCAATCCTGCGGCTTTAGACAATTATGCATGTGTTTCCATGAACTACAACAATTCTTCCCTTAATCCACATCACAAATGCTTCAATCTTGTCTTCTAGTTGTCTGTTCAGTGTTCATTTGTCTGTTCTACAAAAACTCAAAACTTTAATATGTTTGTGTCTGTTGATGTAGCACACTCTTTCAAAATTCTCTATCAAAATTAATTAAGACCATCCTTTTCTCTGTTCTGCTTGCCTCATTAACTCTTAATTAATCTGTACATCACTCAATCAATTTGGAAATTGAAAAATTATGGTATATTAACAATAACAGGATCGAGGATCGGTCAGACACGACAGTTGAGACAGGCTACTCTACATCTCTTATTTGTCTCAGATCTCCAGTTAGTTATTGATATGTCTTATTTTCTACAACTATGGTACTGGCCTTGGGTCAAAGAGCAGAAGTGCTGGTGGATCACTGAGGAAGTGTCAGATAATCTCAATATTTGCAGTTATGTATACCCTAGCGAAGTTGTGTAGATACTAAGTAGTTTAATTAAATGTGGACGGTGACGGGTTCAGTTGAAAGAAATTAAACTAGTAACATCTGTCGGTAAATATAAAATGACTATACTATAGTTTATAGTCATTGCTATTAGTGCTTATGTACTACTAGCAATCTTGAATCTAATAACTCGACTTGTCTGTTGTCACTTACCACTAGTGACTAGTCTAGTGTCCAGATATGCATGCAATGGGCACAGTTCACTAAAATCATCACTACTGTTCACTACACTTATTATGTTATGCAACTTTGCTCACAGTAGAGTAGGTAGTAGTACGTACGAATTCACTTATGTTACACTCACTTAGTCACTTATGTCATATCATGCACATCGACTTTGCTCACAAGTGTTGTTACTCAATTCAATAATAGTGAATGAGTGAATTTACTGTTCACTCACTGTCAGATCACGCTTCACCGATAACACTATAAACTAAAACTTAAAACTATACAGTATACACGGAATGAATACAATACAGCAACTGAGCAACGACACCATCAAAGACAAATACTTAGTTCAAAACACAATCTATTTTAGACTGTCGCCTTTGAAATACTCACCCAACGTATTTCCTGCGTAGGTCCAATGTCTGTGACTTTGTAAGAAAAGATCCATCCATGTTTTAATCTGCTTAGTTTATGCTTAGCGAATTTCACACGCAGTCGTACTGGCAACACAGTTGATAGGGAAACAGCTTGAGAGGTACAGTCCGCCTGGTTAGTGGTTGGTAGTAGTTATGTACGAATTGTAACTATTCGCTACTCAAATACCTAATATTGCTTGGATCCGTCATCATCATCATCAGGTGCCTTGCCGACTGGCGTAGGTGATCATGGACCTCCACAGATCTATCTTTGGTGTTTGCTATCAACTCAGAGGTTGACGCTCTACCGTGTCATGAAGTCAAGCTATCCAAAATTGTCCCTCTCTGTCTTTCTCTGTCTCGTCTACCCTCAATTTTACCGGTTGTCACAATGTGTTCTAAATCTCCCCTCCTCATCACATGCCCGAAAAAGTGTGACTTAGTGAATATAAATAACTGAGGAACAAGTATTCGTTACTTTATCACTACTTTATATAACCAACTTGTGATGTAATATAAAAAAGTAGGCTGCAATGGATTTCCAGCAAATCTTGTTCTAATGTATCCACCTCTTGGTGTGCACTTATCAGCTATATTTCTGTCATATCAGGTAGAAAGGTTAATGTTGTTACTTCCGATAACTTTAAAGCGCATTGCTTTTGACAATAGGTCCATAAATAATAGGAATCGCTACTCCTGGAGTACGGGCACTAATAGCCAATAATCATTGCACATATTCGCTACGAGCTTCTATTTGGAACATGTTTGCAACACCAATATATGTAGTCAACACTACTTTTCTATGAAAGTTTCGGTATTTCTTGCAGCTTTACGTAATGTATAAAGATACGAGAAACAAACATTTAAAGTAACGAGTATTCATTTCTAAATAGTTAAACACTAACTAATATTTAAATGTAGCTGAAATACTCATCACTGATGGTTCTTTATCACACTTGAATAGTATTGTTTTACAATAAACATAAATGTATGACGTTCTACGCGCAGTTCAAGGGAAATCCAATACTTTTGATTGGAAGCTATATTCAATCGTGCTCAATTCAATTATTTGTAGGAAAGCCCCCGATTTCAGGTTGAGACTGTGTCCCTTCTTTGTCTTTTCAGTGTCACCACAGCCAACTCTAATTTTTAGGGTGGCTGTGGTTTCCCTTATCAACTAGACTATCGAAAGTTTTCGAGTTCGAAACACGGTCTACTTTAGATCAGAACAGCTGGCTGAGGCGAATATCCCATCAGTGATGTCACGAACTTAGTCCCATTGTCTAGAATCTGTTGAATAGGTAAATATTGTTTCTTATTTAATTGTGGTCTGAGTTATTGGTATATTGAGAACCTGAGATGTGAATATACAGAAGGATATGTCGTGTGCCATGGCACCTGCATGCTGCCGGGGCTCGCAAGGGGAGCAACGAATAGTAACACTGCATGTCGTAAAAAAGCAACTGAGGTAGGGGCACAGGGAAGCTAACCTAGTAAATAAAAAGCGTAGCAGAAATCGGATGTGCTGACCTGTTTGTAGGCGCATAACTGTCGCAACTTACACTCGCTTTTAGGCTCGGATCACATACAAATCACAGAGTTTTTAACAAGTGGTCGATATGGAGCGTTCGAAGAAGAAGTCTTCTTAACAAGATGCACAAACTCTTTGGCAGAGATAACATCATCATCATCACTTGCGTTATCTACTATCAGCTGCTTATTTTTCTAATTCAGTCTTCATGTTACCCCAATCTCTACATTCCCTTCCAATAGTCTTTCTTTCTTTGTCCTTCTCTACTTTTTTGCCGCTAGGCGTAGCAGGTTTAACTGATGATCGGTTTACGAGATAATGCACGCTCGGTCGCTTGATATGGTGTGGTATTGTGGAGTTTTAAGATGTCTGTAACTCCATCAACCCATCTTTTTCTTGGTCTGCTCTTTCCTCTTGATGATTCCATTTTCAGGTTGTACGCTCTGCAACTGGTGTATTCGGGTTCATTCTGACCAAGTGGCCAAACCATTTGAGTCTCTGTTTTTCAATAAATCTAACAGCAGGTGTTGTTCCGACTGTTCTTCTAATTTCCTCATTTCTTATATGGTCTCTTCTTGTTTTTTTTACTGCGATGAAAGCATGCATTTACTGTGAGTTATTGGTTGTTGAGGTCATCCGTCGATGAAAGCATGCATTTACTGTGAGGTATTGGTTGTTGAGGTCATCCGTCGATGAAAGCATGCATTTACTGAGAGGTATTGGTTGTTGAGGTCATCCGTCGATGAAAACATGCGTTTACTGTGAGGGGGGATATTGGTTGCTGATGTCATCTAATGTTTTGGTTTTCAGGATTGTCGAAGTTTTCGAAACTTTAAGATTTTACAAAAAGTACACATAGTCAACTCTAATATTGGACCGTATAACTGACCTGGAAACCATGACTTAGAGTTGGGGTGGGGGCTGGATTTTAGATATGTTTGATAGAACACTGCAAGCTTTTTCTGTAATTTTACTCAATTCTATGAGTCTATGGTTATATTTATTGATGAAAAATAATAATACTGATATTCCTTATTGTTAAACTTAACTTGTTGCATAATATAACTTTGATTTAGCATGTTGTATTGATTTTAAAATGAATTCGTCTATATACAACAATACTGGAATGCGAGGTCACGTGACGTTTGTGGTCTTATTTCCCATAATTTTTACCTGGGTCCGCTGGCCGTATGAGTTTATAGTTGGCTGTGAGCGTACAGTACATGTGGTATTCTCGTTCCTATTTTTTTTTAATTTAATTTGGTAAATTCATGTATTTTTTGCTGGATCATGCGCAAATGCACCCGAGATGATCAACTGGGCATCGAATGTATATAGACGAATTCATTTGAAAGTTGGAAATCAACAAACAAAATTAAAAAGAAACTGGACAGTTTTGAGAATAAATGTCTCGAAAATTACTAAATGTAAAATGGAGTGATTTCTTTTGGAGCAACACAGTGAGAGATAGAACACACCAACAATTCGTATCAAATATTATAAGGAAACGTAGGTGGAAATATTTAGGGCATGTTCTTAGATCAGACGAAAAGAGATTAAATCGACAAGTCCTTATTTGGTCACCTGTTGGGAAAAGAAAACCTGGAAGACCTAAGACCACTCTATGAAGAACTATCCTTCAAGAAAATAAACTATTGGGATGTAAAACCATACAAGATCTCCAATTGCTGGCAACGAACCGCATCACATGGAGATCTAAAACCTCTGCCCTATGTGCAGTCAGTGGCGGCTCGTCATTAAGGGCCAGTGGGGCCGGGCCCCACTAAAATAATGTGTAACGTGTATTTATTATTTTATAAATTAAAATATAACCTAACTTAAGACCATGATTTTTCCGAAAAGTTGTGTCTGGCCCCACTAACAAAAATGAGCACGAGCCGCCACTGTGTGCAGCCTTTGGCACGAAAGGAACAAATAACTAACTAACTATGTATTCTTTGGCAATCATTATTTTGCCCCAAAAAAGTATTTAAAGCTTAATCTTTGCGATCGTTTGATGTTAGTTCTTTTATTTTCTTGTACATATCGTTCTGTCTTATGTGTCTGAATGTTTCGTTCATGATGGTTACATTTTTCATCTCCGCGTTATTCTAGCTTTTGTAGTTATGCTATTACTTCCATTTTTTTTTTTGAAGAGCTACTTAATCTCATAATCATTCAAAAATTTACATTTTGAAATTTATCAAACTTAATCATGTTTAGTGATGGACAACTTGTTTTTAGTTTCTGTTACTGTTTCCTTTTTTTAATAGGTGGATAATTTGTTAGCCAATACCACAACCAGCAAAGCTGAATGACCAGGAGGTCACATTTACTGTGACCTATCTCATTTGACCTATATATGGTTATATATATATATATATATATATATGGCCCTTTTCGTCTTTACAGACGGTCAATTGGCAAGTGTTTTACTGTGACAACTTCTGAGTTTTCTCTCTTGTCTTTCAGCTCATCCTGCATAGGCCCTAAGTCTCTTCTCAAAAGACTTTGCGCTTATCCGGATTAAGTAAGACTGTCAGGAACAATGTCACCCCCCTTCCCCACCACTACAAGGTAATGGCCTCATGGAGGTGAATCGAATTTAATTAAGAACTGAAGGGTGCTGCAGGACTATCATGCTATGTAAGAAAATCATCAAATCAGAGGTGATTAGATCAGATCAGATCGGGAGAAAATCGTTTAGGTGGCTGCGGTAATACTGAGCAAATAGACGATTGAACGAAGATAGGTATAGGCAGTATTACATAAAATAGTGAACAATTAATTATAAAATATTAAAATAAACAACACACTGCAGGACTATCATGTGACATCTCAGTTTATTACAATTCTGAAGAAGAAATATACATGGTATCTCGTGTGTTGTTGACGTCACCTTTCTGTACAGTCATTGTGAGAAAATTTCATTCTAGAAAGTTTAGTAAATTGGAAAAAAATGTAAAGTAAACTGTTCTCCTTTGTCTGATTCTATATTAGTGTGCCGTGTTAGAAGTGAATTTCTTCGTTTCTGTTGTATCCTTTGCTTGATAAATGCCTTTTGGTCGAAACGTTGCTGTGTATTGTTATTGTTTTTGTAAAACTACAGTAGCCTACTTTGTTTTTACGTGTTTCGCCATTCCTTTTTAATACTAATAATTCCCGTCGTTTGCATTGTTTTGTAGTTTTTAAATTAATTGATAAATTCTACGTAAATAAAATTTTAAAAACTTAGAAGAAATGGAATATATTTCTTCTTCTTTCTTCTTCGGACACTCCATATCGACCACTTGTTAACCATCTTTGTTACTTGTATGTGATCTGAGTCTAAGAGCGATTGTATTTTGTGCCAGATATGCATCTACAAGTAGGCCAGCACATCCGATTTCTGCGACGCTTTTTATTTCCTAGGATAGCTTCCCTAGGTTCTACATCAGTCGCATCTTACGACATATGTTGTAGGTTACAGTGCTATTCTTTGCCTCTCTTGCGGACCCGGGACCACACGGGCGAATTTCACATTTCGAATTAAACTGCGTGGTCTAATCCACACTACTTACGTTGAACAGTCTACTTCTGCCGACGTCTGTCGAGCATATTTGAATGGAATATAAATATATTAATATATAATGTTTGTGACGTGTTTCGGTCATTAGGGTTATCTTTCGTCTAGGAATTTATAATTCATTCCAACATGGCATTACTGATGCGACATCTAAACATTTGTTTTGTAACAAATTCAGGTTGCATGTTTCAAATAATACTCCCCACGATAGACGGTCTAACGCCTTCACTGGGAAGGAGGGATTCTGACAAACATGAGTGTTAGGTTTAAGGAAAAAGCGGATAACACGACCCTATCATATGCCCTACATTGAGACTGCAAGATGGCAGCCCTGTCACCATGCAAAAACTAAACATGTCAATAGGTCAATCACGTGTTTACCGAATTGAAAATAAACAATCGATGACCTCTGCAACGTATTCGATGTTGAACAACTAAGATGAAGAAGTAGACAAACACAACTAAATCTACACAATAAAAAACCTAGTTGGACTATGCATAGTGTTAGAACATCTTGCTTTATGTACAATCTCTACATACAACATACTGTCATCGCATCATCATCAGGTGCCGTCTCCACATCGAAGGTTGGCTACAATGAATCTCCAGCATCCTCTGTCTTTCGCCTTGGTGTTGCATACTGCCAGACTGTAACCTATCCATTTCTTAAAGTTTCCTCCCACTTATCTCTCGGTCTTCCTCTTGCTCTTCTCCCCTCAACTTTCCCTCTAGTAAATGTTTTATCATGGTGTCATGTCTTTTTATGTGCCCAAAATACTTTACTTGTCTGAATTTTATTTCTTTTAATAATTGTTTCTTCATGCTTAGTTTTCCTAAAACCTGTTTATTTGTCTGTTTTTCTGTCCATGAAACTCTGCCTATTCTTCTATACATCCACATCTCAAATGCATCATTTCTGTCTTCTAGCTGCTTGTTCATTGTCCATGTTTCCGAGCCATACATTAATATAGGATATATATAGCATTTGATCATTCTCATTTTTAGCCTGTTTGTAATTTGTTTGGATGTCAGTAACTTTCTCATACTATTGAAATTATTCTTGGCCATTCCTATTCTCTTTTTAATTTCTGTTATACATCTGCCATCATATGTTATCATCTGACCAAGATATAAGAAACTTTTTACTTGATATAGTAATTCTCCATGTATTTGTATATTCATTTTAGGTTTTTCCATTTCCTTGTTGATCACCATAGTTTTTGTTTTCTGTATGTTAATGTCTAATCCATATTCCTTGCTAGTTCTGTCCAATTGGTCTACTAGTTCTTGTAATTCTTGTTCACTTTATTATTTTCCCATTGATCTTGAGTCCTGGCATTCCTTCTAGTTGTTTGAAGATTTTCTCTGTGTAGATGTTAAATAGGCTTGGTGACAGAATGCATCTAGTGAATGAATTGTCATCTAGTGAATGAATTGTCATCTAGTGAATGAATTGTCATCTAGTGAATGAATTGTCATCTAGTGAATGAATATGGGCCAAAGTTAACCTTATTTAGAAATAGTGTTATTTTTGGTCTCTTACAGCAACACATCACAGAAAGCTCACCGCGTGTGAAGTGAAATGCTTGAGGAAGGCAGTGGGAGTCACCAGGAAAGACAGACTACGAAATGAGGACATCAGAAGCAGAGTGGGCATAACTTCATGCACCGAATACATCGAAAGACAGTAAATGCAGTGGTTTCCACATTTAATGAGAATGAAATGTAACCAACCACCAATAACAGCATATAATAAAAATAGATCGGGTACTAGAGCTAAGGGAAGACCAAGAAAAAGATGGATAGACAATATCAAGACCACACTACATAAACACGGATATAACACAACAAGGGCGACTCATCTGGCCCTAGAACGCAAATTAAAGCTCCCATCCCTACGCTTAACGGCAAGAGTGGACAGCCAACTACATCTTCCACCTGGGAATAGACAATAGTTATTCTTGTATTCAATTGCATGTGATTGTTGGCGACATTCCTATGTCAGTCTCGATATTGAATTGAATTTTCTCACGAGTGATTGATTGGTTGATTGAACAACCATCATTACACTTCAGTGAATCACCATCTGTGCTTCGATCTTTTTCTTATTCAGGAAGATCCAAGTGGCTGTTCACGAACTCCGCAGCACCGGCGAGAGTTTCCGATGTAATTTTTGAAGGCGGTGAAAGTTTCTGTAGAAATGTTTATTTAAAATTGTTCAATGAATTTTGTCAAGGCAGCAGTTTTGTTGCATATCCGTATTGATTTTCAACTGCATAGGGCTCTTTTACATGCTCACCTGGTGTCTACGTTTTGTAGACCGTCTAAGATAGGATTGTTTCTTTTCTAGTATTTCCTGTGCAACCAAAATTGCTTCCCAAATAGGTGAACTGCTCTGTTAATTTTATCAGTTTGGATTCCAGCGTGATATCGGCACTACTTGTCATAATGTGTGTGTCTTATTACATTTTTCTTTTCATAGCTTTTCTGCAGTCCAACTTTTGATGCTATAGATCTTGCAAGTTTATGTAACACTCAAAATTACTAGTGATGTGGTAGCCGGCCTCACGTACAAGTCCTCTTTCTTTCTCATCCGAACTTGGAATCGGCAACGACTGATTACTATTAATTTCTTCTTCACATTTCAACTCCCAACGGAGCACAGGTCTTCAATAAACCCTTCCAATTCTTTCCATGTTTTACCTATCCTTTTCATATGTCTCCAGCTCTCTTCTCGAGGTATGTCTAGGCCTTCCTCTACTCCTCTTTCCCTGGGGATCCAAAACATTACCTGTCTTGCAATGCTTCCAGTCGGTCTTCTCAATGTGTGTTCTTAGTTCATAGTTCATATGTACGGTTCAAACCACTGCAACGGGTTACCCCATAATTGCTCAATTCCGGTGCCAACGAAAATCACACGAAATGTTAATAACTGTCTCCTGTGTCGTGAACTAATTCCAGAATGAAACAGCCGTACCGCCACACAAAGCAACCAGCACTGCTTAAATCATATGGCCGTCGCTAAAGTGTCAAAACAAAACTGTTCATCACTTGAATTGCTATTCATGTCAAAGGGAACATCAATCACGACAAAATGTGTGTTCTATTCATCGCCAGGGTCTATTCCTTAGCACTTTCTCCACTGATATCTGCTTAGTTCTTTCGCCGAGTTCCTCGTTTGTAATTTTATCATACCATCTCAGTCCTTCTATTCTACGTAAGCATCCATTTATGAAGGTGTGTAGTTTTTACTATTACTTTGCACACAAATAATTGTTCAGGAACAGGTTTATCACAAGAAGGTCCAACTGAAATGAATTATATATTTAAGTCTTAGGAGTATAACCATGATGATGATGCCCTTTTGGACAATGTATTTTGTGCTAGATATAGATTGCTCAGTAGTTTCAAAATTGCAAGTCACATTGAGACCTTGAACTACTTTTACTTCCTGTACACAAATTCGCACATGTCAGATATATCGTGTAAATAATAGTAGGCTCCTTCGATAAATATCTTATCTTGTATAAGTAGGCCTATATCACTATTATACAGAAATAGAGGAGGATGTATAGGACGAATTGGCGTAGACCTATGCACGTTACGTAATTGTTATAGCTAGTAACTAAACAATAAAAAATAAAAACTGGTTAATGTCTGTAATATTGCGTGTTATGGCGGTGTAGGACGTATGGGAAGCGTTCAGAGAGCAATGACAAACTGCTGAACTTATAAGTCGTGCCTAGAAAATCGACGACTCGTGTACTAGTCATGTAAAGGATATGCCATGATATATATTTTTAGGACACGGGGACATGTGTCTGTAGAATTTAATGGCAAGTGTGGTCGACACAAAACAGTTCAGGTTAGGATTTTATTTATGCCCCCGACAGAAAAACAATTCGTTGGCTTTACCGGGGATTGAATCAGGGTCTCCAGCATAGGATCCTGCGCTCTAATCCATTCGACCAGACGCTCCACAATACAACTGTTTAATTCATTAAATGTAGTGTCTTTGGAGCTAATTCATTTTTTTCTTTTCAAAGCTAATGTTAAGTTGATGATGAATGTTAAGTTAAAACTGACAAGGTTATTGACCACATTCAATATCAAAAACAGATGATCCAGCAGCTTGTTTCAGACCAACTAGCTTCTCATCTCATTTATCGTAGTAGACACCCATCAAATCTAGACACAGAGAAAAGACTTAACAAGCGTCAGCACAACATTGCCAAATTTAAAAGAAAGGGTAGCCAGACATTTGCACATTTGATATTAGCACATTGACGGTTGCGTACCTTACAGTAGCTCACTTGACCGATGCACATATAGCTACTTGCGCAATGGGATATTGCGCATATTCCATTTCCTACAATTGTCGGTACAACTGGGACCTAGTGTAAGAAGTGATATTTCTTTGCTATTTTCATATTCGGTAAGTGTAAATATGAAAACTGTTAACAACAAGGATTGTGTAGTTTGTAATGACAGAAAAACACCTGGTCAGTGGTCAGGGGCGACAACTTGCCTTTTTTCTGTGAAACTTGCTCTCGTCAACCTGGCGAAGCACGTAAAAACAAAGTACTTGTAGTTTTACAAAGTACAAAAACAATAACAACAACGTTTCGACCAAAAGACCTTTATCAAGCAAAGGATACCAAAGAAGTGAAGAAACACACGGCACAGTACATATATAATCATACAATAAATTCCTAACGGCGCTAAAATGTCGTCAACCTGCACTGCATCCTGGTTGGTATGAAAATCGTAGCATGACTTAGTCATCAACAACAGTAAACGGGTCGTCGATTTTCTAGGCACCACTTATACGTTCAGCAGTGTGCCATTGCTTTCTGAACGGTGAGGTCTATTTTTATCGTTCGTAAAAATCCAAGGGAACTAATTTGCTTTCAAACTTGACCGACGAGGAGTTTGAATGCTTCATAAAATACTACACTTTGCAATCTGGCACATTATAAGTAAACAACATTGCTTGTTACCCAGTTATTAAACAAAAATATGGAAACAAACAGAAAGGCTATGAGGAAACAAAGTGGGATGCGGAAGCTGGCTGGAACTACCTAGGGAGCTGATAGTCGAATCCTGAGTCAGGTATACACTGGTGCAGTTAGACCGACCCTGGAATATGCATCATCGACATGGATATCAGCAGCCCATTCAAACAAATCGATACTGGAAAAACACAAAACAGGTGTCTGCTTACTATTTTGGGAGCCATCAAATCTACACCAATTGTAGAAATGGAAAAGACAGCCAACATCCAGCCCTTGGAAGACAGAAGGAGGAGAAAAGTGATTCTACAGACTGAAAAGATCAAGAGGATGCCATCCACTGCATGAAAAAATGGCGGCTAGAACAAAGAACAGACTAAAACGCACAAGTCTAAACCACAAAGCAAAAAAAATAGGAAAGTCATACTTGGAACTACTAAATCATAATTCCATACCTGAAGAATTACTTTTTGATCACTGGGAACCAGACTCAGTACCACTAATGTTCTCAACCTCCATCCCTAAATTGTTAAGCAAAGATGCCGAACCTAATCTAGTGAAGAAAGCAACTACAAACAATGGAATATCTCCATTACATGTTTCCAGAAGACAGCTGGATAAGAATTTACACAGATGGATCGGCAGTGGAGGCAACCATGAATGGTGGAGCAGGAGTGTACATTAGGCACCCAGATGCTACTACTGTGTCTCTAGCGGCCCCTACTGGTAGAATATGTTCCAATTACAAAGCAGAACTCTTAGCCCTTCTGATGGCAGCACAGCACATGAATAAGCTGCAAGCACCTGCAGGCAAGATGGTATTTCTCACAGACTCACTGTCAGCTATACAAGCCCTGGAGGCTAAATCTGCTGACAGCACAGTACAAAACCTAAAAGAGAACTTGCTCAGCTTTCAGAAAAGGGAGAAATTCACTTGCAGTGGATTCCATCTCACTGTGGCATTGCAGGCAATGAGAGTGCCGATGTCTTAGCTAAGGAGGGCAGTGCCAAAGAGCAAATTTACCAACCCTTGTCTTTTCAAGGGGTTAAAACCCTCATACAGAGAAAATCTGCAGTAGACTGGAAGACACTGGATATGATTATGGAAAAGACTCCCTCAAAGACCTAAGCAGAACAGACCAGGTTTCGACTAAGCACAGGAGACTGCAGACTCAACAAACACTTATATAGACTAGGAATAAGTCAAACAGCTCTCTGCCAGTGTCAGCAGGCGGAACAGACACCAGAGCATATCCTGCAAGACTGTCCTCTCATGTGGTGAGCTGAGAAGCAACATGTGGCCATACCCAGTCGACCTGAAAACTAAGCTTTGGGAAACCTGACAGACCTGAAGCTGACTGCCCAGTTTATGGTCCGCAGTAAATTAAGCGCATGACCAGAGATCGCTGAAGAAGGAGAAGAAGAAACAAAAATATGTTCTGTTATTTGCTTGTCTACAACAGTGGATGTAGACTACGTCAGTTTTGCAGGTTTTTATTTATTTATCTATTTAATTATTTAAAAAAAAAATATTCTGAGCTGGCAAGAAGTCAAGTGAAATACAATTTCGAATGGAAAAGATTAACGACAGTTCGACAAGATAATAAAGTATGTAACAAGACAGCTGGTTTTTTTTCAAGCAAGGGGAGATGACTGTAGTAAAAAAGAGCTGGACTGACGCTGTAGAAAAATCTAGGACAAGTTTGATATGTATTATCTGATTGTTGTATATTGTTGAGTTTGCTGCTGACCTCATTTTAACATTATGTTGACAGAGCTCTCCGACCTCTAAAATATGTTTGTCCTTGGTCAGAGATCAACAAAGCATTATATATATATTTATTTTTCCGATCCAGAAGCACTTGAACTTTCAGCTCTTCGGCTCGGTGCCATGAACATCGTAACCCTTCGGTTCGGTGCCACGAACACCGTGAATCTGGGGAACCTGTGGCTTTTCTGCCATCCAGCGGAATTGAACCCGCACACACAAAGAACTAGTCACCCGCAGTCCAACGCGCTACGAACACGCTGGGCAGGCGGGTAAAGCATTATATAAAATTTAGTCTAAAGCCGAAGGATTTACTTCATTGCACCGGGTTTTTACTCCATAGCTCCGTCACCCTTCACAGAAATGGCAATCCTAGATGTTTCTGGGGGGAAACATGCAATTGTGAACAGAACGACGCGGTCCGGATTCAAACCCACGACCTCCGGAACGCAAGGCAAATGCTTAACCACTTAACAAAGAGACCCCGAAATGTATATAAACAAGACGTATAGTGGTGTCTTATTTTTTCCGATCCAGAAGCACTTGAGTTTTCAGCTCTTCGGCTCAGTGCCATGGACATCGTAACCCTTCGGTGCCACGAACACCATGAATCTGGGGAACCTGTGACTTTTCTGCCAGCCCGCGGAATTGAACCCACACTCACAGAGGGCTAGTCACCAGCAGTCCAACGCGCTACGAACATGCTGGGCAGGCGGGCGAGGATGTTAATAAAAATAAATTTACTGTGACTGCTGTTAAACTCTAGTTCTATCGGAGACGGACGACAAGCTTAGTTCGGTGTTCACATTACGCACGTGTAAAGAACTGTTGGCGGTTCGAATGTCTATACGAGTAGGCTGAATTTCAGACACAAATTATCGCTGTGACATTTAAGGACAAGAAATGGATAGAAGCAGAAATAATTATTTTCTGAAGCTCAACGATAATGATCCCAATATAAAAATTAAGATCTTATAGTATACAAACGTAGACTTTGTCCGAACTAGGAAACCTACCTTTAGTTCTCATGTACTAGCTGTTATTCTGTTATATCAACTCAGCTGTATTGTATATTAGGTCAGAGAAACTTATGTCATATGCAGTGGCGGCTCGTTAACCTTTTTGTTGGTGGGGCCAGAAAGAAATTTTCGGAAAAATCATGGTTTCGGTTAGGATATATTTTAATGTATAAAATAATAAATACACGTTACACCTTATTTTGGTGGGGCCCGCCCCACTGGCCCTTAATGACGAGCCGCCACTGGTCATATGTGTTGTGTCAGTGATCTAATAAGGTCACAGATGTAACAGAAGATAGTAAATCTAGATCTTATGACCTAGCTTTTATTCTGTTATATCAACTCAGCTGTATTGTATCTTAGGTCAGAGAAACTTATGTCCTATGTGTTGTGTCAGCGATCTAATAAGGTCACAGATGTAACAGTAAATAGTAAATCTAGACCGTATGACAGTCCATGGCCCCCGGCAACATAAGACCGACTAGTTCACACGGGGAAACCAAAATTCCTGTTTAATGGGGGCTGGTTTTGTATATGTTTGATAAAACACTTTAGGCTTTTTTGTAATTTCACTCAATTCTATGAGTCTATGGTTATTTATTAATGAAAAATATTAATAATACTGATATTCCTTAGTGTTAAACTTAACGTGTGACATAATATAACCTTGATTTAGCATGTTGTTTTGTTTTTAAATGAATTCCTCTTTATACAACAATACTGGAATGCGAGATCACGCGACGGTTGTGGTCTTATTTCCTAGGAATTTTACCTGAGCCCGCCGGCCTGATGTTATCGGAAGTCACGGTTTACTATTCTTTTTTGACCACCATTATAGTGCTCTTGCATAGCTACGCCACATTTGACTTGGTATTTTTGCAGTGTAGTTAGGGTTGTAGATTCACGACAAATGAATCATTTAACGCCCTCTCTCCCTTAGAAAATTTAGAATATCAGCCATTATCAGATTTTGTGTTATCGGAGGTCACGGACAGTCCCCCCGCCCAACAATCCAACTCCCCGACTTAACGACGATGGTCTCTTATTGATGTTGTAATTTTAAATGGTAAGAAGAAAGTTTAAATTATCTAGATCTGGAATACAAAACGTCTAAGTCAACTCTGACGACCTGTACCATGATCTATCAGATCTGACACCATCATCAAGGTGTGTATCCTTTATATGACATTGCCTCTTTGCAGCGCATCTGAAATTCACTCTGTCTCTAGCCAGTTCACCCACTTCGTCGATGGTCATATTCATGGTTGCTCTAATATCTTGTAGCCATCTTCTTCTTGGTCTGCCTCTGCGTCCTGGGAACCTGCCCTATAATATGGTTCTCTCCAGGCTATCGTGATGCTTGATGTGACCAAAGTATCTAATTTTGTCTGTATAGTATATTGCTTATCAGCCAATTGTCTGTAACATTCAGTTCTTTCAGGACATCAGTGTTCTTTCTTTTTTCTGTCCATGGCATTCGTAGGATCTTTCTGTAGCATTTCGTTTTGAAGGACTAGATTTTCGTTCTTGTTTTGATCCGACACCATGTTACAATATAATTCAGTAGTTGTGGTGCTATAAAGTTAGATTTTATATTCATCACATTTTATAAGTAACTAAGTTGTAGTCCTTCTGGACAATATTTCTCCAGGTTATAAAGGTTTTGTTAGGGCTAACAATCAGTCAATATATACAATAGTTGCTAGAGAATCTATAATGAGAACTGATATAGTGTTGAAAATAACTTCAGCACTAATGCCCATTAACAACGCTGAGTGGAAGTACTAATATAAATATTAATTATAATTTTCAGTCCTATTATGTTCATTCATAAAGAACTGGAATTTAAGAGAGAGAAAGAGAGAGACAGAGAGAGAGGGAGGAAGAAAATGTATAGTTATGGTGATGCAAGGAGAATTCTATGTTCATGATCAACATCAACTTGTTAGATTGAACCGAAAACAAGAGTATTGGTCATTTAGACGATGGCGTCTGTGAAGTTCAAAGTCTTTAAGATACAATTGTAATAAATGTGAGCTTGGTAAGTGGTTCATTCTACAGGTTCCTAGTAACCATCTGTTGGATGCAGACATAGCAAGTGAGTGATGATGAATCTATACGCGAATGAAGAGAAATATAATTACACAATGCACAAAGGGGACTGGTCGCTTGACGTGTCTTATCAAAAATGTGTTTAATAAGTGGAGAGACCCAAAGGTGCTCATCTCTCCCAGTAGATGACCAAAGTACTGCTTGCAATTGTTTGATTGTTATCTGGGAGTAGTAAGCCTATATTCAATCTAAGACAGGTGGAAAGTGTAGTGCCTCGGGAAATAGAGGCTTAATCCCTAACTAATAAAAAACAAAAGCAAGCAGCACCTTAGTCATCTACTGGGGTAGATGAGCAGCTGCGAGTCTTCCTGGAGTTCAATCATGTTGGTTAAGTAATTGATACAAATGGATACTGGAAATATGTGACCAGTATCCACACCATTTTTAAAACTCAATGTCATGTTCTTGAAAGCTATGAATCACTGCACATTTGTTACATACATTTCTTGAAGATCTAACTTCCCTCGTTTCAAATACAACTGGTAAGGCAGATTTATATTGAAAAGTCACCCTTAAGCATGCTGTTAGCACAAAAATGGCCAAAAGCATTTGACAAAGTGACCGAAATGATATTTTTAAAAGGTTATAAATTAGAGATGAATATAAATACATGGATGTGAAATACAATGCCTACGAAAAGTTACCAACAACAACAGAAAAGACAGTCATTAGCATCAGCATAAGAAAGAAAGTTGGGACAGAATTTTGACTTACAATGAGAAACAAACAATGAAGTGGTTCAGCCATTTTAAAAGAATACAACCAAACTCCACTGCATCCAGAGTCTTCTACAACAGAACACCAGAAAAGAAGGCGAGAGGAAGACCATGAAAAAGATGTATAGATGGCATAGCAGAATCCTGTCATTCTGATTCAATTTTTAATCTACAGCAAAACTATCTACTTATACATCGTGGTCCGATCGAGAGTTTGGTAACATTTGTTAATGTGATCAAATTTATATATTTTTTAATATAGCTACCAAATTGTAGCAAATAATTTACTATGGCAGTCAGTGATAGTCTCACAAATAGAATTGTACAACGTCGCTAATTGTTAAACAGTTCAGAAATATGTTTTGACAGTTATTGATTATTGAACCGACATCATTGCACTCCTGGCAGACGTATAGGTGCTCAGTCTCCACTAACAGATATAGAATGTTATGCATACCCATGGTTCATGTAGCTCGCTGGTTAAACACACTTCTCTCTTTGTCCCACAGACATCCAGTTCTACTTGTACAATGGGTAACTCCAAACTTCTTTAATCGCTGGATCGATTCAACATCTATTTTAGTGTCCTCATCCAACAGGCAGCCGTGTAGAGACAGAAGAACATTCCCTTATCCATCTTCAACTCCCCAACAATCAATGCTGTTGATGCAAGTCTGTCCACTCTTGCATTCCCGCAAACACCCGCATATCCAGGACAATAGATTCACATAAGTCTCTGGAGGTTAGAAACTTCAATAGATGACACCCTCTCGTATTGAAACCTGTCATTTCGACTCAACTGGGAAAGGTTCTAACAATGTTGATAGTTATATCAATAAGAAGAAGAGTTAAAACAACAAAGATTGTGATTGGAATTTGTGATTTTGATAGTACAAAAACAATAGTAGTGGCAATGCAAACATTGTTGATACCAGATATATTTATTGATGCTATAACCTCTGTAATGAATACATCAACCTCAACAAAAGACACACATGGTGCAGAATAATTTGAAACTTACACGACTGCTTCAATTGACTACAGGTGAAATATGTAGTAGTTACTTTGCTCCAGTACAAAACAGGACTGCTTATCAATTTATTCAGATATTTTACTATGTTTATAGGGTCTCAATGGTGAAGTGGTTAAGACATTTGCCTGTCCTTCTGAAGGTTGTAGGTTCGAACCTGGACCGAGTCACATGTGCAAATTTTCTTGAGATCCCTAGGATTGCTGCTACAGCTACGGAGTTTGTGCAATATTCTCGGCAAGTGGCATACAGGAATGGAATCATATGGCGAAACTCGGTTCAATTTAGTAAATCATTCATTTTTTATTACTCTTTATTTAATAATATGTTTATAGGAAATAATTACATATGTAAAGACTTTACTAAAAAAAAGTAAAAACTAAATTGTTTGTGTATTCTGGTACTTTTCCACCTTACTATTATATATACTACGTTGTTATCATCAGGAGAAAGTCTTTTAATGTCTAATAAAATCAGAATTTGATGGCAAGCTGAATTTTTAAATACAATTTTCACCATATTTTTGCATGTAAATCACATTAAATTCTAACAAATTGTACAGCATCAGCAAGTATCACTCTTCTATTATCTGATAATAAGTCTATATATTTATCCCCAAACAACATCTAATTCCTCATATCTATCTATTTGGCTGTCCACTCTTGCCGTTAAGCGTAGGGATGGGAGCTTTAATTTGCGTTCTAGGGCTAGTTGAGTCACCCTTGTTGTGTTGTATCTGTGTTTATATAGTGTGGTCTTGATATTGTCTATCCATCTTTTCTTGGTCTTCTCTTAGCTCTAGTACCCAATCTATTTTTATTATATGCTGTTATTGGTGGTTGGTTGTATTTCATTCTCATTAAATGTCCAAACCGCTGCATTTGTTGTCTTTCGATGTATTCGGTGCATGAAATTATGCTCACTCTGCTTCTGATGTCCTCAGATAAAAATAATTCATCATAACCCTAAAAAATAAGAAAACTACAGCTTAATTTGTACATACATCCACGGAATTAAAATGTGAACAAATTTTTATCCGTCCACAGTTTGTTTTTCAATTTGATAGTGAATGTGTTAATATATATATAAACTCCAGTGTATGCAGTCTTCTACAACAGAACATCAGGAAAGAAGAAGATGCTGAAAAATATGATTAGATGGCATAGCAGAATCCTGTCAAAAAGCAAAGAATAACTATCACCCAAGCCACAAGAGCAAAGCAAGACTAAACACAGATAAAAAACATCAATGGCCAACAACTCAGTAACAGTGTGATGACAAATGAAAGTAGATATATAGTTCATAGTTCATATGTACGGTTCCAACTTCACTGCAACAGTCACCCCATAATTGCTCCGTTCCTGTGCCAACGAAAATCACACGAAATGCTAACTGTCTCCTGTGTCGTGAACAAATTCCAGAATGAAACAGCCGTACAGCGACAAAAAGCAGCCAGCTCCGCATATGGCCGTCGCTAAAGTGTAAACACAACTGTGTTCATCGCTTGAATTGCAATTCATGTTGAAGGGAACATCAATCACGACAAAATCCAGCTTTCTGCACACGCAAAACACTGCATACGGCCGATTGAGTCTGTTCATCATTACCGCTGTCTGCCATTTTCTGAATATCCACAATCACAACAAGCGCACGTTGACACAGCAAAAATCATTTTGTGTAACATTCATAGCTCACAGCGTTGCTCAAGCTCTAACTCAGTAGCTTGGCAAACGAAACCGGAAAATACCTGACCAAACATGGCGGAAATGTGCTAGCAAAGTTGTGTCCAGAATCAAACGGCGCTGATTCTGAATGGCCCTCCCGCATTGCGCCATTGCTGGCCAGATATTTTTCTGGATATTTCTTGTGGAAGCCTTATTTGTCCTATAGATATGTAGTAGCCAGTTCCCCCAGGTGGTAGCCGATGGACCAGACAGTTAGCTTTAGTGTGTAGTTGGTAGATATTTAGGTATTTTATTAGTTGACTGTAGTGTTTGCACACTAAATCTGCATCTGTTCAACTAATGGCAGTGGCAACACTAAACGAGACCTGACGTAGTAAATCCAATTGACGTAACTAGTGTAGTGACGGCTTAGAAACAAGTTAGTAAACAAGAAGGAGAGACAGAGATGTGCAATGAAGATGAACGGACATATTTTTGTTCACCTAATGCCATAACTACAATAAAAGCAAATATGAACTACAGTACAGCGTCTACTTGTTTGTAGTGTTTGTGGCATCAGTTCCATCATCGTCACCACACACCACCCATACCAACCACAACAGGACGATAATAAATACCATTGTGAAATGTATCCCTACCATTTTTATACAGATATACACTCTAAATGAGGAATGAATGCATCCGATAAAGATGGATCAGGTATAAGGACGATAGTAAATACCATTGGGAAATGGATCGCTGCCATTTTATATATATATACACTCTGAAGGAGGAATGAAAGTATCCAGTAAAGATGGACCAAGCATAAGGACGATAATAAATACCGTTGGGAAATGGATAGCTGCCATTTTATATATATACACTCTGGAGGAGGAATGAAAGTATCCAGTAAAGATGGACCAAGTACAAAGATGATAATAAATACTATTGCAGCTATCGGGCCATAACTCATCTCAGCTCAGCGTTTAGCTTATATCAATTTATCATCACATCATTCAACACTCATTATAATTAAATTTGGGGGAAGAAACACCTCACCCTACAATAGATATATACATATGCACACACACACACACACAAGATATATATATATATGATATTACTGTTATTGTCCACTTTGAGTATTCCATATAAATAGATGACGCTTTTTTTTTAGATATTAGTTTCTTTAACTCTTTCCACGCTTTAAGCCGCACACTGCGCCATGGCGGAAGTCCGTTGCACGCTTTAAGCCGCACACTGCGCCATAGAGTTGCTTCCTTATAAGAAGTCTTTCTAGTTTTACTTCTTCTGTTTTACTTATAGTACTTTTAACCTTGTTATTCTGTTAGGTTGTCCAGTTTACTTCAATTTAGTATATAATAATATATATATGTTTATTTATTGATAAGTAGTTGGGATCGTAATTTTTTTTTTTTTACTTCCTTGAATTAACTGCTTAAAAATTGAGGAAATAAATGGGCGTGGAAAGAGTTAAGCAATATCTCTGTAACCTTGTCACACTGCTTATGGTGCCTTTCATATTATTAATATCCTCAATGTTTTAGAAATTATGTATATTATTTACATCCTCTGTGATGATTCTGAAACATTTGAACAAACATTCTGTGTGTGTTTCAATGTTGCATTCTTAAGCAGTAAAACATATACGTATGGATGAACCTCTATCTAATGGATTAAATGAAGATAAAAACATAATTAAACAACATTGTAATTCCAATGTTCAACTAAACTACACTGAGTAGCACAAAAGAAACTTTCCTGAAACATGTTCCGAATTACTGTGATCCATGCTATAAAATATAAACTGTAGGTTTATTGGTTACTGAACTTTAAACATAGCACTTTAAGCAGGCCCATAGGTGCTTGGTTTCCTCCAGCAGACATATTTTAAAGGGTATGTATCCCTCATTCTGCCCATCAGAATCCCCATTCAGCCCATCAGAATTCAATTTATTCTTGTACAACAAGTAATTCCAAACTCTTTAAATCACTAGATAGATTCGCCCAAGTGGTTACCGGGCCCAAATTTGGGGTGTAAAGAATAGAACCACTGTTACCTGCCACGCTTGTCGTAAGAGGCGACTAAGGAGGTTTGGCTGAAATCGGATGCACATGTCCTAAATGTGTAGAAGTCTATGCGTTTAGGGGCCTACACCAAACCAATGTGCAACGTATACATGTTCTTGGCAAAGATCAAACATATCACAAAGAGTGATTAAAATTGGTCGTAAAGAACGATCGCAAAGAAGAAGAAGAAGACTAGATAGATTCAATATCAATTTTAGCATCTTCATCCAACATCATCTCTGAGAAACCAAAAGATGTCTCCACTATTCTTCAAAATCTCAATGCTGTTGATGCAAGCTTGCCACATATTTCTGTTTGAGAAGAGATGTGAACTGTTCAGACTTATCACCATACACCTGTCAGTCTCATAACAACGTAAAGACATATACAAAAAAGTATGCTGAGCAATTAAAAGGAAACCATACACAATTCTTTTACTTGTGACATAAAAAATCGGAAGGCTGCCAAATAAAAAAATATATATTTACTTTATTATATAAAATTTACTACACTAATTTAAAATGGGTGTCAGATGACAACATTGTATTTAATATGTTACAACTGCTTACAAGTTACTCTTATACCATTTCAAAAAAAATATGGTCATGAAAATTCTTTGTAATTTGTAAGTAAAGTATAAAGATTTAATTATTTCACAGATTACATTTGTACTAGATTATTATTCTAGAACTACAATATGATTTAAGAATATACAGAACAGGGAAGTCAGTTGTTAATGAATATTCAATATATGAAGTTAAATTTTGAGCTGTTGTATGAGCTGCATTACTGATAAGGATATTTCGATCTAGAGTCTATTTGGGAAATGTTAAATGACTGTACAACCCACAACTTACACAAGTACTATGAACATTTGTGTAAACTGAAGCTAAATTATGAAATGATAAAACATATAATCAGCATAAGTTCATATTTAGTAAAATGAGTTCTAGTAAAAACTATGTTCCGGCTAAGAACAATAAAAAAAAAATCAAATTTATTTGTAGAATCTTTGTTTTAGCTATTGACATCGGCTGTTGGCGATGTGAACTTTGAATAACAAAATACTGGAGAACAAAAATGTACAGAACCATTGTACATTTGTATATTGTTCAAACTGTGCTTCATTGGAGACCATCATTAAAAGACAAAGATGAGGTGGGTTGTTCATGTATGTTATATGCCAGTAAGAACATTGGCTAGGACAGCTCTCTGATGAACATCAGATGGGAAACGATGGCCTGTATGTTCGAAGGGCAAAAATGAAAATCTACTGTGAAAGCCTGATATGTTAAACGGGACACTAAACAGATATAGATGTTGCCAAATCTTCCCAAACCCATAAAAATTATGGGAAAACAGAAGTTGAAAAGTATGTCACAATATTACAAAATTAATCGAAACATAGTGCAATTGTACTTCGATTATTGAAGTTTATTTTTGACGACTGATGCCATCTTTTCATAAGGGACAGGATGTCTTAAGGGGATTCGGTCTTGAAAATCAAGAATCTATTTTCGTTGTTTTCATATTAATATAAAATTTGTATAAGCATTTTGAAAGAGTATGACTTAGAATAGTAGAAAAAAATGAGTAAAAAAAAATGTCAAAGTGTTGCCATGGAAACAATACAAAATGGCTGCCAAAAACAAAATTTCAAATCCTAAGGCTCTGAATCTAATGAATGTAAATGAATTCTGTTTTCCCTCTAAGGTGCGCAATTGTAATATCTAAAATATTACACATGATTTTAGGATATATTAAATATTTAATTTGTTATAAATTTTTTGGTAAAAATTTCCTCAAAATTTGGTCAAAAAAAGCTGTTTTTGGAGGGTGTTTACACAAAAATTCATTAAAAATGTAATATTTAATATATCCTAAAAGAATGTGTAATTTTGTAGATATTATAATTGCTCGCCTTAGATTGAAAACAGAATTCATTTATATTCATTAACTTCAGAGCCTTAGGGATTTGAAACTTTGTGCTTGGCGGCCATTTTGTATTGTTTCCATGGCAACTGACTTTTTTTTTTACTAATTTTTTCTACTATTCTAAGTCATAATCTTTCAAAATTGTTATACAAATTCTACATTAATACCAAAGCAACGAAAAAGTTTCAAGACCAGAGTCCCCCCTTAATAGTAGTAGTAATAACAGTTCTGTCTCGATAATTATATTTTATATATATGCCTGATAAATGCAGTAAGCTTTATCGTTTGTTGATATTTCTCTTAGGAACAAGGTAAATATCTTTGCTGAGCATTGAATAAATGACTGGTGTTTGCTTCTTATTGTGTAAAAGAGGTTCTGAAGATGCCGAGATGTAACGGTCAGCAACCATTCCAGTGACACGTGTCAACTCCCGCATCAGGTTCGTGTTGCCATCAGAGTTAAGCAATACATCGGACAGGCATCTGACAAACCATGAACCACTGTCTGGTCGACGAAAAGAATAGTAACCTGCATTTGAAAATAAACCATGTAAGCAATTATTTATGCAATTTTTTTAAATGGAAGAAATAGAAAAGCAACATAACACATAAAACGTTCAGCGTCCGCCTGCCCAGCGTGTTCTTAGCGCACTGGACAACAGGTGACAAGCCCCCTGTGAATGCAGTTCAATTCCACGGGCTGGCAGAAAAGCCACAGGTTCTCCAGATTTACGGTGTTGGTGGCAACGAACTAAAGGGTTACGATGTCCACGGCACTGAGCCGAAGAGCTGAAAAGCTCAAGTTCTTCTGGATCGAAAAAATAAATAAAACGTTCAGAGGAAATTTATGAAAATAGGCACAATGAATATGACTGTCAAATAAGTTACAAGACAATTTTATACAGGGTGTTCACGATAAAAGTAGCCCGTCAAGGGAACCAATCTGGCATATGTTTATGATTTTGAGAAGGTTCAGTTATGATGTAATATAGATCAAGTATGCGAGAATGACTAAGTTCTAAAGATGTTAGGAAACACAGACAATTATTGACAAAGAATGAAAAATACAGTCTTAATTTAGTCATAATTTGAAACAAAAATATCTGCTACATATGTACATAATGTGTACATTATAGACTTATAGAATAGGATTTATATAAACTATACAGTTTATATTTGTAGGTCTACAAGATGTGCTTTGCACCTGGGTCTGCATCCAACAGAATTGGAGTCAGGTTGTCTTTCTTAGGGTGGCAAAAGTAAAATTGGTATCCTGCTGATAATTCATAGAACACACAAGTCAACCCAACCTTCCAGTGGTGTATACCAGAAAACTTTGACCGCAAGGTCAAAGGCTAACAAGACTCTGACTAAAGAGATGGACTTTCTTAGGATATTAAAATTATGTTTTGGGGGGTCCTTTGTAGGGAGGTGAGCCAAAATAAAAAAGCAGGCATAAAGCAAATGTACTTGTCTAGGGATCTGTATGCACCTTTAGAAAAAGGGTTTAAAGCCGAAGGATTGACTTCATTGCACCAGGTTTTACCCCATATGGCTCGGTCCCTCTCCGCAGAAATGGTACACCACCTGCCGAGAGTATTGCACAAAGCACAAACTCCGTAGCTCCAGCAACAATCCTAGGGTCTCTGGAAAAACGGCACTCGTGAAAAGAACGGTCTGAATTCAAAACCACGACCCTCGACTCAAAAGGCAAAGGGCTTAACAACTTAACCCCCTGTATGCACCTAACTGGCACAATGAACTCATGCTCAAAGGAGCAAATTGCATACCAACCGCAAAGAGTGGTTTAACAAATAGTTGGTGTAGAGTGAATGAAGAAGAAGATATTACTAAACAATCACTGTGAAGGATAGCATATAGCCAATCAAATAATACCTGGCGGAGTAGAATACATGACTAAGAAATCTTTGTAGCAAGGGGCAGGATGTATAACTGGCTTCATGAACACACCCTGTTCTTGAAGTACTTTTCTTCCCCCAGTGGTTTCATATAACAGGCTGAAAAGACAGAGTGTGCATTACAATTATATTTTTTTCATTAAATTTCAGTTTGTTACATAACTGTTTATAAATTATAATTTTAATATTATCATTTTAAAAAATCATGGGCATTCCAGAAAACTGATAATGTGCTTTCTTTATTGCATCCTTTTTCCATAGTAAAAGTAGTAATTTAAAAAAGTAGTAAAAGACCTTTCTTTGTTTTTTCCAATCCAGAAGCAATTGAGCTTTCAGCTCTTGGCTCGGTGCCATGGAAATCGTAACCCTCGGTTCGGTGCCGCAACACCGTAAATCTGTGGCTTTTCTGCTAGCCCGCGAATTGAACCCGCACTCACAGAGGGTTTGTCACCCAGAGTCAAACGCTCTACAAACCTTTTGTTATATCATGTAGTATATAGGGTGCTGTTAGGCCTATGTTTTTTATTGACCGACAGCACACAATGGGTGATATGGTCAACATTATGCCAGCCACCTTACTTCCCAGTGCTTTTTCTAGTACCCAATTGAGGCTGGATCGACCCACAAGCCGTTACGATTGAAAAAAAAACACCCTATGTCTACTGTGAAATTGAACCTGGATCACTAACCTAAGAAATGAGTTCACTAACAACTACACTACTGTGGCTCTCAGTAATATTATATTTACCAAAATTCAGGTAATTAATTGAATAAAAAGCTAAAAGTGAGAAAAAGTAAACTACCAGAAAAAGAAAACAGCATACTGAAACAATGACACAATATTTCAAAAATAAGTCTATGAGAACTAAATTAAGTCTAAAAAATATATCACAAACATGTTGCTAGAAATATATGTGTAGAACAAAAGATGATAATTTCCGTCTAAACAGTAAAAAAAAAAATATAACAAAGTTTACTGTAAAATAAAATCAGTCAAATACACAAGACGAAAATTAATGTTAATCTCTAAACATAGACCCCACCGTTCATAAAGCAATGGCAAACTACTGAACGTATAAGTAGTGCCTAGAAAATCAATGACTCGTTTAATGGCAACATCCTGTAATGCCATGATTTTCATTTTCAATCTCTAAAAAATTGTATAGTTCAGAACGTAGCTACAAAAGAAATGGAACAAATTGTAAGGCAGATTATAGTTTTCAAAACCAGGTCACATTAACTGATGGAAAATACAGTTCATAAATGTACATAAAAGTGGTCAAATCAAAAACAGATTTGCAGAAAATGAAAAATATCAAATGCAACAGATTGTTGTCAATGAAAGTAAGAATGTGAATGCTGCAATTAGTTTAAACTACTTTAAAGAAATTGGCGAGGAGCGTCTGGACAAATGGATTAGAGTGCAGCTTCCATGCGAGAGACCTGTGTCAATCCACGGTAAGGTCAAGAATTTCCCTCTGTCGGAGACATAAAAGACAAATCCTAACCTGAACAGTTTCACTGCGACTAGCCTTGCGACCATTAAATTTCTCAGGCTCATGTCCCCCATCATTAAATTTCTCAGGCTCATGTCCCCCGTCATTAAATTTCTCAGGCTCATGTCCCCCGTTATTAAATTTCACAGGCTCATGTCCCCAGTCATTAAATTTCTCAGGCTCATGTCCCCGTCATTAAATTTCACAGGCTCATGTCCCCGTCATAAAATTTCTCAGGCTCATGTCCCCCATCATTAAATTTCTCAGGCTCATGTCCCCCTGTCCTACACCTCCCTAAACAAGCGGTACTACAGGCAGTAACTACAGTTAAAAAAAAAAATTAGTCGCAAACACGCAATGAGCCAAAAAAGACGTTATGATTTTATAGGAGAATTTTGAATATTATATGAACAGCTAAACAATAGAAATGATCATATCAAGAATGTATTTTTTTCCCCCAATCCAGAAGCACTTGAGCTTTCAGCTCTCTGGCTCGATGCCATGGACATCGTAACCCTTTTTTCCGGTGCCACGAACACCATAAATCTGGAGAACCTGTGGCTTTCTCTGCCAGCCCTCGGAATTGAACCCGCACTCACAGGGGGCTTGTCACACCACAACACGCTACGAACACGCTAGGTGGGCGGGCATCCAGAATGTATAAAACTACATCAAACATATAAGAAAGATGCAGTGACTTTTGTAACTATATTTTCCATATCCTTTTCAGACATTAGGATATGAAGCGCCTGTCACTTCAGATTTCTAGACCTAAGTATGCAGGATATAGGAGGGTCAATTCCTTTCCTCATATTGTGTTATTCAATTAGAGGGAAGCTAGTATTAATTGATAGTGAATGAAAGAGAAAAGAGACTAGACAGTTCAACAACAGTGGCACACGCACACAAAACAAGAAATTAAAAAAACTGCTGTACCAATAAAGTGTCCGTCTACTTTATGTAGAAGAACTCAAGTTGTTCTCTTAAAATAGGGTTGGAAAATTATAAAATACCTGGAATTAGCAGTATTTTTTGATGATGTGTGATTGGGTATTAACTGCTGCTTATTGTGATGTATTGACATTGCTGCATGATTGTTAAAGTGAATGACCCTGACTGCATCTATAGTATCCATGTTCCCAAGACAAGAGCTTGGTAGATCTTGTTTTTTCGATGCTTTTGTAGAATAAACATCTACTCCAGAATCTGTGTCGTACTCCAGACAAGCCTAAATAAAAATGTTAAAATATTTATATCTTATTCATTTTACAATTTTTTCAATGAAATAATAAGTTATAATAATACAATAATTGTATTAAAATGAAAGGTAGGAGCAAGATAGACTGATATGCAAAGTCTGTTTAAAAAATATCTTGACTTTTGACTGGAAACAATAACAATTACCTAGAGGTCTGAAACCCTAATCCCCTTCAAATTGCTCTCCTTGGAAATGCAAACACTTCTCCCAGTGGCCCCATCAATTTTGGAAGCATTTTAAAAGATCTTTTGAGAATGGAGTATAACTTGTCTGTCGCATTTCACATAATGTCATCTTGTGACTCAAATCGGGTCCCTTTCAGAAGCATTTCCAGTTTGTGGAACAACAAAAATTGCAAGAAGTTATGCACCACCTTATCAGTCAAAGAAATAGTTAACATGATTTTGACCATGCTATGCAATTGTCTTCTTTTTTGTGTGACTTTGGAGTAGATTATTGTCTCCACTGTAGCAACAGCTTCTTATTTCCCTGGGCCATGCCCTAAATCTAACCACTTATCACCAGTGCGTATGGTGGTCAGGACCTGGGCACAGAGTCTGGGCCACCATTATCTTATCTTAACCACATTTGTCGTGAAGCGTCATGGGGAGAGTTAGTTTTCTATCTTGTGCCAGGTGTGTTGCGCTTGACGTTGTCAGTCCATGTTTTCACAGTGACTCTGAGATGTTATATATCCATCGTGTTCTTGGCCTGCCTCGTGCTCTGCGCCTGAGTGTCGATTATTGTAGGCACGTGATGGTAGTAAATGTGGTTCCATTCTCATTAGATGGCCGAACCACTTGATTCTTTGCTTCTCAATGTACTGTATGCATGGTATAGTACCAACAATGCTTCTGATATTCTCATTTCTCACTCTATCTCTCCTTGTAAAGTTGACAGCTTTTCGTAGACATCTCATTTCACATGTTGTAATCTTTCTTTCTTGTGTCTTAGTCAGGGTCACCATTATCAGTCATAAATATGCACAACAAGGCCACATTGCCAAAGAGTATTAGCTAGAGGTTATTAATCACCTTCATGATGTTATGCAATGCAAACAAGCAAATCTGTGGGCAAAGAGAACTTGGCAGCTTCATCATGACAAGGCATGCGCTCATTCTTCACATCTGATACAGACTTTTTAAACCAAACAAATTTCTGTGGTTTATCAGACTTCCTACTCTATCGTCATGGCTCATTGCGATTTTTGGCAGTTCCACAGGCTGAAAATGTTGCTGAAAGGGATCCAATTTGAATCATGAGAAGACATTATGATGAATGTGATGGCCCAGCTATAACTTCCTTCCCAGAAAGACCATCCTGAAATGCTTTCAACAATGGTTGCACAAATGGGGAAAAGTGTATACACTATTAAAGAGAATTCTTTGAAGGTGTTTTTTAGACCTCCTGGTTAGTACCTATTTTTTCTAAAAAGATCAGATACTATTTACAGACCTTGTATATTAAATTTGTAAAATAATCATACACGAAATAATTAATTAGAAAATAGTATGTAATGACTTCATGTTATTAAGTATTTCATCAATAGATTTTGAGTCAATGTTTCTTCAATTAGTCAACAGTGCTAGTAATAGGCAAACAGGCAAAATTAAAGATGACACCACCTTTACGTGTCTTGAGTTCAAATTTGACTATAGAGCCCTACTAAAAATCAAGCTAAGCCACGACACAACATAACAATTGAAGTATCTGTAATTAAGGTGAACTGTATTGTGGGTTCAAGATTTTTAGTCTCTTGACAAAGTGACATACTCTTTTAGTTTTTCTTCTGCCTTAATGGGGACTCGAACTAACTAGTGCATGATGAATATAGGGTCCTACCTTAATGAACACACACATAGACTACAGTATAGACATGTCCTACCTTAATGAACACACAAATAGACTACATTATAGTCATGTCCTACCTTAATGAACACACACATAGACTACAGTATAGACATGTCCTACCTTAATGAACACACATATAGACTACAGTATAGACATGTCCTACCTTAATGAACACACACATAGACTACAGTATAGTCATGTCCTACCTTAATGAACACACATATAGACTACAGTATAGACATGTCCTCCTAATGAACACACACATAGACTACAGTATAGTCATGTCCTACCTTAATGAACACATATAGACTACAGTATAGTCATGTCCTACCTTAATGAACACACATATAGACTACAGATATGACATGTCCACCTTAATGAACACACAAATAGACTACAGTATAGACATGTCCTACCTTAATGAACACACATATAGACTACAGTATAGTCATGTCCTACCTTAATGAACACACAAATAGACAACAGTATAGTCATGTCCTACCTTAATGAACACACTATAGACTACAGTATAGACATGTCCTACCTTAATGAACACACACATAGACTACAGTATAGTCATGTCCTACCTTAATGAACACACATATAGACTACAGTATAGTCATGTCCTACCTTAATGAACACACATATAGACTACAGTATAGACATGTCCTACCTTAATGAACACACACATAGACTACAGTATAGTCATGTCCTACCTTAATGAACACACATATAGACTACAGTATAGACATGTCCCTACTTAATGAACACACATATAGACTACAGTATAGTCATGTCCTACCTTAATGAACACACAAATAGACTACAGTATAGACATGTCCTACCTTAATGAACACACAAATAGACTACAGTATAGACATGTCCTACCTTAATGAACACACACATAGACTACAGATAGTCATGTCCCACCTTAATGAACACACATATAGACTACAGTATAGTCATGTCCTACCTTAATGAACACACAAATAGACTACAGTATAGTCATGTCCTACCTTAATGAACACACATATAGACTACAGTATAGACATGTCCTACCTTAATGAACACACACATAGACTACAGTATAGTCATGTCCTACCTTAATGAACACACATATAGACTACAGTATAGTCATGTCCTACCTTAATGAACACACATATAGACTACAGTATAGACATGTCCTACCTTAATGAACACACATAGACTACAGTATAGTCATGTCCTACCTTAATGAACACACATATAGACTACAGTATAGTCATGTCCTACCTTAATGAACACACAAATAGACTACAGTATAGTCATGTCCTACCTTAATGAACACACATATAGACTACAGTATAGACATGTCCTACCTTAATGAACACACAAATAGACTACAGTATAGACATGTCCTACCTTAATGAACACACAAATAGACAACAGTATAGTCATGTCCTACCTTAATGAACACACATATAGACTACAGTATAGACATGTCCTACCTTAATGAACACACAAATAGACAACAGTATAGACATGTCCTACCTTAATGAACACACAAATAGACAACAGTATAGACATGTCCTACCTTAATGAACACACAAATAGACAACAGTATAGTCATGTCCTACCTTAATGAACACACAAATAGACTACAGTATAGACATGTCCTACCTTAATGAACACACAAATAGACTACAGTATAGTCATGTCCTACCTTAATGAACACACAAATAGACTACAGTATAGTCATGTCCTACCTTAATGAACACACAAATAGACTACAGTATAGACATGTCCTACCTTAATGAACACACAAATAGACTACAGTATGGTCATGTCCTACCTTAATGAACACACAAATAGACAACAGTATAGTCATGTCCTACCTTAATGAACACACAACTAGACTACAGTATAGTCATGTCCTACCTTAATGAACACACACATAGACTACACTATAGACATGTCCTACCTTAATGAACACACACATAGACTACAGTATAGTCATGTCCTACCTTAATGAACACACAAATAGACTACAGTATAGTCATGTCCTACCTTAATGAACACACACATAGACTACAGTATAGTCATGTCCTACCTTAATGAACACACACATAGACTACAGTATAGACATGTCCTACCTTAATGAACACACACATAGACAACAGTATAGTCATGTCCTACCTTAATGAACACACAAATAGACAACAGTATAGTCATGTCCTACCTTAATGAACACACAAATAGACAACAGTATAGTCATGTCCTACCTTAATGAACACACAAATAGACTACAGTATAGACATGTCCTACCTTAATGAACACACAAATAGACTACAGTATAGACATGTCCTACCTTAATGAACACACACATAGACTCAGTATAGACATGTCCTACCTTAATGAACACACAAATAGACTACAGTATAGACATGTCCTACCTTAATGAACACACAAATAGACTACAGTATAGACATGTCCTACCTTAATGAACACACAAATAGACTACAGTATAGACATGTCCTACCTTAATGAACACACACATAGACTACACTATAGACATGTCCTACCTTAATGAACACACACATAGACTACAGTATAGTCATGTCCTACCTTAATGAACACACACATAGACAACAGTATAGACATGTCCTACCTTAATGAACACACAAATAGACTACAGTATAGACATGTCCTACCTTAATGAACACAAAAATAGACTACAGTATAGACATGTCCTACCTTAATGAACACACATATAGACTACAGTATAGTCATGTCCTACCTTAATGAACACACAAATAGACTACAGTATAGACATGTCCTACCTTAATGAACACACACATAGACTACAGTAAGACATGTCCTACCTTAATGAACACACAAATAGACTACAGTATAGACATGTCCTACCTTAATGAACACACAAATAGACTACAGTATAGACATGTCCTACCTTAATGAACACACAAATAGACTACAGTATAGACATGTCCTACCTTAATGAACACACAAATAGACAACAGTATAGTCATGTCCTACCTTAATGAACACACAAATAGACAACAGTATAGTCATGTCCTACCTTAATGAACACACAAATAGACTACAGTATAGACATGTCCTACCTTAATGAACACACCAATAGACTACAGTATAGACATGTCCTACCTTAATGAACACACACATAGACTACAGTATAGTCATGTCCTACCTTAATGAACACACATATAGACTACAGTATAGTCATGTCCTACCTTAATGAACACACATATAGACTACAGTATAGACATGTCCTACCTTAATGAACACACACATAGACTACAGTATAGTCATGTCCTACCTTAATGAACACACATATAGACTACAGTATAGACATGTCCTACCTTAATGAACACACATATAGACTACAGTATAGTCATGTCCTACCTTAATGAACACACAAATAGACTACAGTATAGACATGTCCTACTAATGAACACACAAATGACTACAGTATAGACATGTCCTACCTTAATGAACACACACATAGACTACAGTATAGTCATGTCCTACCTTAATGAACACACATATAGACTACAGTATAGTCATGTCCTACCTTAATGAACACACAAATAGACTACAGTATAGTCATGTCCTACCTTAATGAACACACATATAGACTACAGTATAGACATGTCCTACCTTAATGAACACACATAGACTACAGTATAGTCATGTCCTACCTTAATGAACACACATATAGACTACAGTATAGTCATGTCCTACCTTAATGAACACACCAATAGACTACAGTATAGACATGTCCTACCTTAATGAACACACATATAGACTACAGTATAGTCATGTCCTACCTTAATGAACACACATATAGACTACAGTATAGTCATGTCCTACCTTAATGAACACACAAATAGACTACAGTATAGTCATGTCCTACCTTAATGAACACACATATAGACTACAGTATAGACATGTCCTACCTTAATGAACACACAAATAGACTACAGTATAGACATGTCCTACCTTAATGAACACACAAATAGACAACAGTATAGTCATGTCCTACCTTAATGAACACACATATAGACTACAGTATAGACATGTCCTACCTTAATGAACACACAAATAGACAACAGTATAGACATGTCCTACCTTAATGAACACACAAAAGACAACAGTATAGACATGTCCTACCTTAATGAACACACAAATAGACAACAGTATAGTCATGTCCTACATTAATGAACACACAAATAGACTACAGTATAGACATGTCCTACCTTAATGAACACACATATAGACTACAGTATAGTCATGTCCTACCTTAATGAACACACAAATAGACTACAGTATAGTCATGTCCTACCTTAATGAACACACAAATAGACTACATGTATAGACATGTCCTACCTTAATGAACACACAAATAGACTACAGTATGGTCATGTCCTACCTTAATGAACACACAAATAGACAACAGTATAGTCATGTCCTACCTTAATGAACACACACATAGACTACAGTATAGTCATGTCCTACCTTAATGAACACACACATAGACTACACTATAGACATGTCCTACCTTAATGAACACACACATAGACTACAGTATAGTCATGTCCTACCTTAATGAACACACAAATAGACTACAGTATAGTCATGTCCTACCTTAATGAACACACACATAGACTACAGTATAGTCATGTCCTACCTTAATGAACACACACATAGACTACAGTATAGACATGTCCTACCTTAATGAACACACACATAGACAACAGTATAGTCATGTCCTACCTTAATGAACACACAAATAGACAACAGTATAGTCATGTCCTACCTTAATGAACACACAAATAGACAACAGTATAGTCATGTCCTACCTTAATGAACACACAAATAGACTACAGTATAGACATGTCCTACCTTAATGAACACACAAATAGACTACAGTATAGACATGTCCTACCTTAATGAACACACACATAGACTACAGTATAGACATGTCCTACCTTAATGAACACACAAATAGACTACAGTATAGACATGTCCTACCTTAATGAACACACAAATAGACTACAGTATAGACATGTCCTACCTTAATGAACACACAAATAGACTACAGTATAGACATGTCCTACCTTAATGAACACACACATAGACTACACTATAGACATGTCCTACCTTAATGAACACACACATAGACTACAGTATAGTCATGTCCTACCTTAATGAACACACACATAGACAACAGTATAGACATGTCCTACCTTAATGAACACACAAATAGACTACAGTATAGACATGTCCTACCTTAATGAACACACAAATAGACTACAGTATAGACATGTCCTACCTTAATGAACACACATATAGACTACAGTATAGTCATGTCCTACCTTAATGAACACACAAATAGACTACAGTATAGACATGTCCTACCTTAATGAACATACACAATAGACTACAGTATAGACATGTCCTACCTAATGAACACACAAATAGACTACAGTATAGACATGTCCTACCTTAATGAACACACAAATAGACTACAGTATAGACATGTCCTACCTTAATGAACACACAAATAGACTACAGTATAGACATGTCCTACCTTAATGAACACACAAATAGACAACAGTATAGTCATGTCCTACCTTAATGAACACACAAATAGACAACAGTATAGTCATGTCCTACCTTAATGAACACACAAATAGACTACAGTATAGACATGTCCTACCTTAATGAACACACACATAGACTACAATATAGACATGTCCTACCTTAATGAACACACAAATAGACTACAGTATAGACATGTCTACCTTAATGAACTACACAAATAGACTCACAGTATAGACATGTCCTACCTTAATGAACACACAAATAGACTACAGTATAGACATGTCCTACCTTAATGAACACACACATAGACTACACTATAGACATGTCCTACCTTAATGAACACACACATAGACTACAGTATAGTCATGTCCTACCCTAATGAACACACACATAGACAACAGTATAGACATGTCCTACCTTAATGAACACACAAATAGACTACAGTATAGACATGTCCTACCTTAATAAACACACAAATAGACTACAGTATAGTCATGTCCTACCTTAATGAACACACATATAGACTACAGTATAGTCATGTCCTACCTAATGAACACACACATAGACTACAGTATAGTCATGTCCTACCTTAATGAACACACAACTAGACAACAGTATAGTCATGTCCTACCTTAATGAACACACAAATAGACTACAGTATAGTCATGTCCTACCTTAATGAACACACATATAGACTACAGTATAGTCATGTCCTACCTTAATGAACACACAAATAGACAACAGTATAGTCATGTCCTACCTTAATGAACACACAAATAGACTACAGTATAGACATGTCCTACCTTAATGAACACACATATAGACTACAGTATAGTCATGTCCTACCTTAATGAACACACAAATAGACTACAGTATAGTCATGTCCTACCTTAATGAACACACATATAGACTACAGTATAGTCATGTCCTACCTTAATGAACACACAAATAGACAACAGTATAGTCATGTCCTACCTTAATGAACACACAAATAGACTACAGTATAGACATGTCCTACCTTAATGAACACACACATAGACTACAGTATAGACATGTCCTACCTTAATGAACACACAAATAGACTACAGTATAGACATGTCCTAACTTAATGAACACACAAATAGACTACAGTATAGACATGTCCTACCTTAATGAACACACAAATAGACTACAGTATAGACATGTCCTACCTTAATGAACACACAAATGACTACAGTATAGACATGTCCTACCTTAATGAACACACAAATAGACTACAGTATGACATGTCCTCCTTAATGAACACACAAATAGACAACAGTATAGACATGTCCTACCTTAATGAACACACAAATAGACAACAGTATAGTCATGTCCTACCTTAATGAACACACAAATAGACTACAGTATAGACATGTCCTACCTTAATGAACACACAAATAGACTACAGTATAGACATGTCCTACCTAATGAACACACACATAGACTACAGTATAGACATGTCCTACCTTAATGAACACACAAATAGACTACAGTATAGACATGTCCTACCTTAATGAACACACAAATAGACTACAGTATAGACATGTCCTACCTTAATGAACACACAAATAGACTACAGTATAGACATGTCCTACCTTAATGAACACACACATAGACTACACTATAGACATGTCCTACCTTAATGAACACACACATAGACTACAGTATAGTCATGTCCTACCTTAATGAACACACACATAGACAACAGTATAGACATGTCCTACCTTAATGAACACACAAATAGACTACAGTATAGACATGTCCTACCTTAATGAACACACAAATAGACTACAGTATAGACATGTCCTACCTTAATGAACACACATATAGACTACAGTATAGTCATGTCCTACCTTAATGAACACACAAATAGACTACAGTATAGACATGTCCTACCTTAATGAACACACATATAGACTACAGTATAGTCATGTCCTACCTTAATGAACACACAAATAGACTACAGTATAGACATGTCCTACCTTAATGAACATACACATAGACTACAGTATAGACATGTCCTACCTTAATGAACACACAAATAGACTACAGTATAGACATGTCCTACCTTAATGAACACACAAATAGACTACAGTATAGACATGTCCTACCTTAATGAACACACAAATAGACTACAGTATAGACATGTCCTACCTTAATGAACACACAAATAGACAACAGTATAGTCATGTCCTACCTTAATGAACACACAAATAGACAACAGTATAGTCATGTCCTACCTTAATGAACACACAAATAGACTACAGTATAGACATGTCCTACCTTAATGAACACACACATAGACTACAGTATAGACATGTCCTACCTTAATGAACACACAAATAGACTACAGTATAGACATGTCCTACCTTAATGAACACACAAATAGACTACAGTATAGACATGTCCTACCTTAATGAACACAAAAATAGACTACAGTATAGACATGTCCTACCTTAATGAACACACACATAGACTACACTATAGACATGTCCTACCTTAATGAACACACACATAGACTACAGTATAGTCATGTCCTACCCTAATGAACACACACTAGACAACAGTATAGACATGTCCTACCTTAATGAACACACAAATAGACTACAGTATAGACATGTCCTACCTTAATAAACACACAAATAGACTACAGTATAGTCATGTCCTACCTTAATGAACACACACTATAGACTACAGTATAGTCATGTCCTACCTTAATGAACACACACATAGACTACAGTATAGTCATGTCCTACCTTAATGAACACACAAATAGACAACAGTATAGTCATGTCCTACCTTAATGAACACACAAATAGACTACAGTATAGTCATGTCCTACCTTAATGAACACACATATAGACTACAGTATAGTCATGTCCTACCTTAATGAACACACAAATAGACAACAGTATAGTCATGTCCTACCTTAATGAACACACAAATAGACTACAGTATAGACATGTCCTACCTTAATGAACACACATATAGACTACAGTATAGTCATGTCCTACCTTAATGAACACACAAAAAGACTACAGTATAGTCATGTCCTACCTTAATGAACACACATATAGACTACAGTATAGTCATGTCCTACCTTAATGAACACACAAATAGACAACAGTATAGTCATGTCCTACCTTAATGAACACACAAATAGACTACAGTATAGACATGTCCTACCTTAATGAACACACACATAGACTACAGTATAGACATGTCCTACCTTAATGAACACACAAATAGACTACAGTATAGACATGTCCTACCTTAATGAACACACAAATAGACTACAGTATAGACATGTCCTACCTTAATGAACACACAAATAGACTACAGTATAGACATGTCCTACCTTAATGAACACACAAATAGACTACAGTATAGACATGTCCTACCTTAATGAACACACAAATAGACTACAGTATAGACATGTCCTACCTTAATGAACACACAAATAGACAACAGTATAGACATGTCCTACCTTAATGAACACACAAATAGACAACAGTATAGTCATGTCCTACCTTAATGAACACACAAATAGACTACAGTATAGACATGTCCTACCTTAATGAACACACAAATAGACTACAGTATAGACATGTCCTACCTTAATGAACACACACATAGACTACAGTATAGACATGTCCTACCTTAATGAACACACAAATAGACTACAGTATAGACATGTCCACCTAATGAACACACAAATAGACTACAGTATAGACATGTCCTACCTTAATGAACACACAAATAGACTACAGTATAGACATGTCCTACCTTAATGAACACACACATAGACTACACTATAGACATGTCCTACCTTAATGAACACACACATAGACTACAGTATAGTCATGTCCTACCTTAATGAACACACACATAGACAACAGTATAGACATGTCCTACCTTAATGAACACACAAATAGACTACAGTATAGACATGTCCATACTTAATGAACACACAAATAGACTACAGTATAGACATGTCCTACCTTAATGAACACACATATAGACTACAGTATAGTCATGTCCTACCTTAATGAACACACAAATAGACTACAGTATAGACATGTCCTACCTTAATGAACACACAACTAGACTACAGTATAGACATGTCCTACCTTAATGAACACACAAATAGACTACAGTATAGACATGTCCTACCTTAATGAACACACAAATAGACTACAGTATAGACATGTCCTACCTTAATGAACACACAAATAGACTACAGTATAGACATGTCCTACCTAATGAACACACAAATAGACTACAGTATAGACATGTCCTACCTTAATGAACACACACATAGACTACACTATAGACATGTCCTACCTTAATGAACACACAAATAGACTACAGTATAGTCATGTCCTACCTTAATGAACACACACATAGACAACAGTATAGACATGTCCTACTCTTAATGAACACACAAATAGACTACAGTATAGACATGTCCTACCTTAATTAACACACAAATAGACTACAGTATAGTCATGTCCTACCTTAATGAACACACATATAGACTACAGTATAGTCATGTCCTACCTTAATGAACACACACATAGACTACAGTATAGTCATGTCCTACCTTAATGAACACACAAATAGACAACAGTATAGTCATGTCCTACCTTAATGAACACACAAATAGACTACAGTATAGTCATGTCCTACCTTAATGAACACACAAATAGACTACAGTATAGACATGTCCTACCTTAATGAACACACACATAGACTACACTATAGACATGTCCTTAATGAACACACAATAGACTACAGTATAGTCATGTCCTACCTAATGAACACACAATAGACAACAGTATAGACATGTCCTACCTTAATGAACACACAAATAGACTACAGTATAGACATGTCCTACCTTAATAAACACACAAATAGACTACAGTATAGTCATGTCCTACCTTAATGAACACACATATAGACTACAGTATAGTCATGTCCTACCTTAATGAACACACACATAGACTACAGTATAGTCATGTCCTACCTTAATGAACACACAAATAGACAACAGTATAGTCATGTCCTACCTTAATGAACACACAAATAGACTACAGTATAGTCATGTCCTACCTTAATGAACACACATATAGACTACAGTATAGTCATGTCCTACCTTAATGAACACACAAATAGACAACAGTATAGTCATGTCCTACCTTAATGAACACACAAATAGACTACAGTATAGACATGTCCTACCTTAATGAACACACATATAGACTACAGTATAGTCATGTCCTACCTTAATGAACACACAAATAGACTACAGTATAGTCATGTCCTACCTTAATGAACACACATATAGACTACAGTATAGTCATGTCCTACCTTAATGAACACACAAATAGACAACAGTATAGTCATGTCCTACCTTAATGAACACACAAATAGACAACAGTATAGACATGTCCTACCTTAATGAACACACACATAGACTACAGTATAGACATGTCCTACCTTAATGAACACACAAATAGACTACAGTATAGACATGTCCTACCTTAATGAACACACAAATAGACTACAGTATAGACATGTCCTACCTAATGAACACACAAATAGACTACAGTATAGACATGTCCTACCTTAATGAACACACAAATAGACTACAGTATAGACATGTCCTACCTTAATGAACACACAAATAGACTACAGTATAGACATGTCCTACCTTAATGAACACACAAATAGACAACAGTATAGACATGTCCTACCTTAATGAACACACAAATAGACTACAGTATAGACATGTCCTACCTTAATGAACACACAAATAGACAACAGTATAGTCATGTCCTACCTTAATGAACACACAAATAGACTACAGTATAGACATGTCCTACCTTAATGAACACACAAATAGACAACAAGTATAGACATGTCCTACCTTAATGAACACACAAATAGACTACAGTATAGACATGTCCTACCTTAATGAACACACAAATAGACAACAGTATAGACATGTCCACCTAATGAACACACAAATAGACTACAGTATAGACATGTCCTACCTTAATGAACACACAAATAGACAACAGTATAGACATGTCCTACCTTAATGAACACACAAATAGACTACAGTATAGTCATGTCCTACCTTAATGAACACACAAATAGACTACAGTATAGACATGTCCTACCTTAATGAACACACACATAGTCTACAGTATAGACATGTCCTACCTTAATGAACACACAAATAGACTACAGTATAGACATGTCCTACCTTAATGAACACACAAATAGACTACAGTATAGACATGTCCTACCTTAATGAACACACAAATAGACTACAGTATAGACATGTCCTACCTTAATGAACACACACATAGACTACAGTATAGACATGTCCTACCTTAATGAACACACAAATAGACTACAGTATAGACATGTCCTACCTTAATGAACACACAAATAGACTACAGTATAGACATGTCCTACCTTAATGAACACACAAATAGACTACAGTATAGACATGTCCTACCTTAATGAACACACACATAGACTACACTATAGACATGTCCTACCTTAATGAACACACATAGACTACAGTATAGTCATGTCCTACCTTAATGAACACACACATAGACAACAGTATAGACATGTCCTACCTTAATGAACACACAAATAGACTACAGTATAGTCATGTCCTACCTTAATGAACACACAAATAGACTACAGGATAGACATGTCCTACCTTAATGAACACACAAATAGACTACAGTATAGACATGTCCTACCTTAATGAACACACAAATAGACTCAGATAGAACATGTCCTACCTTAATGAACACACACATAGACTACACTATAGACATGTCCTACCTTAATGAACACACACATAGACTACAGTATAGTCATGTCCTACCTTAATGAACACACACATAGACAACAGTATAGACATGTCCTACCTTAATGAACACACAAATAGACTACAGTATAGTCATGTCCTACCTTAATGAACACACAAATAGACAACAGTATAGACATGTCCTACCTTAATGAACACACAAATAGACTACAGTATAGACTTGTCCTACCTTAATAAACACACAAATAGACTATATATAATAATGAATACTTTATCATGTTCACATCAGGTACACTATCATACCGTCTTCATGAAAACTATCACATTCCTCTCTTCACAGACACCCTATCATACTCCTATCTTCACAGACAACCTATCATACTCCTGTCTACACAGACACCCTATCATACTCCTATCTTCACAGACAACCTATCATACTGCCTCCAAGAAAACTATCACACTCCTGTCTTTACAGACACCCTATCATACTTCTGTCTTCACAGACACCTTATCATTCTGCCTCCATGAAAACTATCATACTTCTGTCTTTATGGACACCTCCTAATAGATTTCTGAAACATAAAAGAATTGATAGGTCTCAGAGTAAATGACATTCAAAGGAAAGTCCCCCAACAGACAGTCGTGAAACAAAGATCACAATCCTTCTACTGCTTTACTCTGAGAGAAGAAGGAGGCAAACATCAAGAAGATGATAGCTGATTCTTGGTAAGTAAAGGCATACAGCGTCATGTTGGCCTCACCGTCCATCTTGTGCCGTTGTCCAAAGAAAAATACAGACCTAACACTATATTCTTCAATATACAACATGGTATAAAAACTGGATTTTAACTTTTTTTAAAACAACTTCTGTTAAATGCAATTAGAACATTTATGCTGATCACCAGAGCTCTGAACATGTCAAATATTATGAAATTTGTGAGCGATGTTAAAAAACAAAAGCAAAGAAAACATAAGTTACTTTCAAATACTTACTTGAATGAAGAAAAGTTTTGGTTTCCCTGCCAAACTTGGACATGCTTTATCTGCAAACATTGTCATAATCTCTTTGCTTTTAACTGGGTGATCTATGGTAAAGATCACATCTTCCTGCACTCCGTTATACTGATTCTTGTCTCCATGAGAAGATACAGCAAGCACAAAACAGTCACAGTCACTGTGATCTTCATTTGAGACTGAAATGCAGTAGTTTTAGAATGCAATTTTGATGAAATATAGTCAAACTGGTGGTAGAACATCTGTGGAATAAAATGTCTCATATATAGAATGATTGATTGATCATCACCTTCATTTTTGTCCCGTGCACGCAGGAGTTAGGGGTAATGAACGAGCTGATAGATTGGCTGGTTTGACTACAATATCAGAGGGAGCTACTATGGATCGAAATGACATTCTTCACGCATTGAGAGAGTCTTTCTGAACAGAGGAGTTTCAGGGCTGTGAATCCCACTCGTGAAGATTAGATTGAGAGAGATGAGTGTCAATATTGGTGCAGCCCGAAATAGAACGATGTACTAAATATGCAAAGATTTTGATTAATCAACATCGAACTGGCGTGTTGGGCCACTGGACGCTGCTGGATTTGTTGAGGCGAAGACCGGATCACCTATGGACATGTCCGGAGTGCTATGATGATAGTCCTCATATAACTGATAACTGGACTTCAGATAAATCTTTTCTCTGTTCGTTTGTATCAATCAAGTTAATCACTCTTTGTGATCTGTGTGGTTTGCGCCAAGAATATGAATTTGTTGCGCTGGAAAAGTGTATCTAAAATATTTTGGCCTATACTTCAGCTAATTAAAAATGTGTGCTGGGATCTCTTTCTCACATAGAAAGATCTAAACGGCAGTGCACAAACTCCATAGTATCAGTAAGGACTAACAGTGTAATTTTTAGGATGGTGAACATTTGTAGGATTAAAATTTTAATGAATTTTGTCAGGCAGGCTAGCCAAATTACTCTTTTTGCTTCTACACTGCCAAGGGTTATTTTATATGTTCAATGTGAAAACAAGATCTACATTAATTATTCATCTCAAAAGTACTAGGAACTCAATCTAATGTACACTGAGATTAGGGATTACTGAAAAAATAGTCCAATCGCAGGAAGAAAACCGGGTACTTTTGGAACGAGAGGTGAGTACCGCATCCACAAGCCACAAAGACTTTCAAAACATAGAGATAACCCAGATATAAAAGAGAAAATGTTTATGCCGGTCATATGTGCCAACAAAACTATAACAGCCTTTTACTGACAATTCTATCATTGAGCATATTTAATTTGACAAGCGAGAGCGTATATTAAAATAAAAAGAAATTTAAGATTGGGTATTCATATTATTCATCTTCGAACACTCCATATTGACCCCTTGATAACCACTTTTTGTGATTTGTATGAGATCTGAGCCTAAGAGCGATTGTATGTTGTGTCAGTTATGCGCTTACAAATAGGCCAGCACATCCAATTTCTGCATCGCTTTTATTTACTAGGTAGATTTCCTAGGCCCCTACCTCAATCGCCTCTTAATATATGCTTTATAGGTCGCAGTGTTACTATTCTTTGCTCTTGAGAGCCCCGGCAAACACACAAGCGAAACGAGTTGTTGATTTTCTAGGCACTACTGAGAAGTTCAGTATTTTGCCATTTCCTTTCTGAAAAGTGAGGTCTATTTTTACCTTTGTAAAAACATGGAAACAAATTTGCGGAATAGGAAATGAAATTGTGGGGACTTACATGACATACCATACGTAGAAAGACAGCAGACCATTAGAAATGGGGATCACATATGAATGGCATAAATATGACATAGAAAGAATGATAAGCTAGACACAGAAGGTGGAACAAACAAAGATGTTAAGAAAAAAATAAAAAAGCAAGGTGAAACGTTCTTGCATTGAGTAATGAAGTCAAAGGAGATCAAAACAAACACAAACCTGAGAATCTTTCAATCAAATGGGAAGTCAGTGCTGTTCTATGGCTCGGAAACATGGAGCACAACAAAATAAACCACCAGAAAACTACAGACCTTCGAAAATAGATGGTTACGTAGAATAGAGAGAATGAGATGGTATGTTATGATTACAAAAGATTAACTCAGAGTAAGAACATAGCAGATACCAGTGGAGAAAGAGTTAAGGAAGAAATGGATAGGACACACACTGAGAAGACCAAACGCAAGCATTGCAAGACAGGCACTGTTTTGGAACCCACAGGGAAAGAGGAGTAGGGGAAGGCCTATAAATACCTGGATAAAGGGCTGGAGACTGATATTAAAAGGATAGTTAAAACAAGGAGAGAATTGGAAGGGATGGCAAGAGAAAGGAAGAAATTTGTTGAAAATCTGTGCTCTATTGGGAGTTGAAAGGGGAAAATGAAGAAGAATGATAAGCAAAGCATACTGACTAAGATTTTAAATGATCTAGATAATTGTTTATGCAATTAGTATAAAAGCACAAATAAAAGTATCGCATGTTAAATATACCTCTCTTAAGACTCTCCAGCAACTGTGCTCTTTTTTCATTGTATAGAACCAAAACATCAAAGCCTAAATGGGAAAATGCATTATAATAACACTTCAGGTCAATTTCACTGCCTTCTCTTCTATGTCCTTCATGATCTCTGTCGTTGCAAATTATTACTGCTACTCCTCGTCTTGGATAGGAAAATCTATAACTATATTCAACATCTGTTCTGAAATAATATAGAAGAAATATATTCATTATCAATTTTTAAATTAGATTAAGAAAGCTATATTCATAATCTATTCTGTAACGAGATAAACTATATCTATAATCTATTCTGAATGAGATAGAAAAAAACTATATTCATCATCATCATGTATTCTGAAATTAGATACGAGAAACTATGCATCTTCTTTTCTAAAATGCTATAGAAAAACTAGATGTCATCTATTGTTAATGAGATCGAAAAATTATATTTGTAAACTATTCTGAAACAAACATAGAAAAACTATCATTGTCATCTATTCTGTAATAAGATAGAAAAAACTATTAGTCATCTATTTTTCATCAGAGAAAAAAAAGATAATTATCATCTATACTGAAAAAATATAGAAAAACTATATTCGTCATGTGTTCGTAACAATGAACATTTTTTAACATAATTTTTCATACATGATAATGACACATTACTATTAAAACAGTATTGATATTCTCAGTGCTAGTTAGTCTCTCTTTATGTAGTAAGCAAGTCTTTGCAGAATTTTTGCTCTTATCACTGTCTGAAAGAAAGACTCAATCTCTAGCCAGCTCTTCAACCTCCTCTAGTGTCATGTTCTTCTTCTTTTGTCATCACACTGTTAACGGGTTTTTGCCCAGTGTCGTGGTTTTCTGTTGTTGTCTTGTGCTGCTCTATTGTGTGATAGTTATTTATTCTTTTTGACAGGACTCTGCTATGTCATCTAACCATCTTTTTCTTGATCTTCCTCTCACCTTATTTCCTGATGTTATGTTGTAGAAGACTGTATACAGTGAAGTTTGGTTGCATTTTTATTAATTGGTTGAACCACTTCCTTCTTTGTTTCTCAATGTAACTCCTACAAGGTTCTTTCCCAACTTTCTTTCTTATGCTGATGTTGGTGACTCTTTTCTGGTGTCATGTTCAAGGGTTCATTAATGTTTTAGTGTTACCTTTGTTTTGGCATTTCCCTACATCATCTTCTAGAAAGAATGTCATACATTATTGCTCTCTCTCTCTTATTCTCTTTCTAAACTAATGTGACCTTTAGTGTGGCCAAAATATTTCGGTTTTTTGAGAGAAATGGTTTATGAACCAATGTACAACAGAATATCGGGAAAGAAGGCAAGAGGAAGACCACGGAAAAGATGGTTAGATGGCGTAGCAGAATCCTGTGAAAGAGCAAAGATAACAATCACACAAGCCACCAGAACAGCGCAAGACAAAAACAGAAAACCACGACACTGGGCAACAACCCGGTAGCAGTGTGACGACAAAATAAGAAGAAGAAGAAGTTTCTTGATGTTCAGCATTTGTAGGATGTCTATATTTTCTCTCAGGCAGGCATGGTGAGCAGCAATGAAGTGAAGAGAAGCGTCATCGCATATTGAGACAAAAGAGAGTGCAAAGCAAAGAGAGAACATCTTTTGCAGCAGACCCAATCTCTAGTTTATCCTGCAGCAAGGATTGGTACTTCAGAATAGGCAACAACAGCAGACGGGACTCAGAACAAAAACAATCTATGTGATGCAAAACCTACTGGCCTCTGAGATAAAATCTCAAAACATCATTTTATATTTTACAGTGAACAAAAATCTTGGCATATCCTTTACAGGACATAGCCATCAACCACAGTAAACGAGTCATTGATTTTCTAGGCACCACTTATACGGTCAGTAGTTCGCCACTACTTTCTGAATGGTGAGGTCTATTTTTACAATTCGTAAAAAACCAAGGGAACTAATTTGCTTCCAAACCTGTCCGCCGCGGAGTTTGAACCAGATACTCTTGGGTTATGATCGGGCTTACTATCGCTTACGCTACAGACACTCACTTTACAGTATGAAGACAAGACAACCAAAAAGATGATAATTTATACCGAAATACAACAGCAGGGTAACCCTCATAGCCAGCATAAAATCAGTGTTACAAGTCGTTAAACAATTGCATAAAATCCACATTAATGAACTAATTTCACAATTTATTGCAGCTCCACACTATCACCAAAGAAACAGTATTTCAATGGATCTCAAACCCCTTTGGCAAATTAGGAATTGAAAAGGCTAATCGCTTAAAAAATGGAGGGTGAATCAGTTGAACAGATTTAAATAACTCATATTATAAATTAAAAATATGTTGTTTTTTTAAAATCAGTTATTCAGAAACAGAGGAAGCAGACACAGTATCACCAAGTTGCAAGTCCCAATGAACTAATCACATATTTTCAAGGAAATAAGAAAACATTATCTTCAGACTATGAATAGGATAAAGCAAACTGAGAGATGACAAACAAAAAGTAGACATGTCAAGAAATTGTAAAACCCATCCTTCAGGATGTCAACTTGTCAAGGAAGACAGGGAAAATATACTAAACCAAAATAGCATCATATCTGAATCTGTGGGACTTGGATAAGATAACAGGAGGCACAAAAGTCATTGAAGCTACAAGTGTTTTATTCTGATAACTGGCAGAAAACCGAAAACAGGAAGATAAAAAAAGTAATTCGCAACGACAGAGTTTTGTCAGATGACATATGTGGCGAATAAGGTTGTAAGATTGATTATTACTCATAGTGCTCTTTGTCATCCATAGTTTAAAGTCTAAGGTTTGACTTTATTGCAAGGGGGTTTACCATATGGCTCTGTCCATCTCTGCAGAAATGGTATGCCATCTGACAAGAGTATTGCAAAACAGCAAGTATTCTGTAGCTCTAGCAATAAATCTTGGGATCTCCGGGAAAAAATGCATTTGTGAACAGAACGACGTGGTCCCCCGATTTTCTGAATGCAAGACAATGACTTGATTACTTCGTCTCAGAAACCCACAGTAGTACCAACAACTGAGATTTACGACATGACTATGCTTGTCATATTAATAATTACCCGTAGCATGTTTCTTCACACACAGTAGTTTCTTGGCAGTATCTGGATTCTAAATGCAGGAAAAGGAAAACAAAATATTTAATTGAATAAATCACTAAAGAGATTGCGCTTAACTCATTAACTACTAAATGCAGCGGTCTGCGTCCGTTCGCCTGCTCGTTTGGCCATGTGCTACAGGCTGCGCCATGATTTTTTTCGTAATTGAATTATCCCACAATTTCACATTAACGCTTTTTAAAAAAATTATTGACAGCGGTTCTTAATTAATTTTTTCGTATTGTTAGTTTCGATAATGTTCATTCGTTTATCTACACAAATTACATACCGTTCATAAAATGTCTCTAAGAATTTAAGAAAATTCACAAATTAAATTCTACATATACCTGCGACATGGAAAAAAAATACCATAAATTTATTTGAGGCCTAGGGGGTAGTGACTTGGTCTATTAACCCAGATGTTCTGAGTTCAAATCACGCTGCGGACAGTTTGGTTGCAAATTGTTACGCATGGATTTTTACAAAAGGACGATGCCACCACCCGTTCAGAAAGAAATGGCAAACTACTGAATGTAATAATGCCTAGAAAAATCACAAACAGCGTAAATAAGCTGGGATTGATTCGCAAAGTCATGTAAAGGATATGCAATTAACTAATTTTTAGTCAAATTAAAAATACTTTTTTCTATCAACCTAATGGTGCAACGAAATTAACGAATAGAATGAATTGGGAAATGGCATTAACTGAATCATTATGAAATCGAAACACAAAATATCGAAGTTGTTTTGGTTTACAAAGGACAAAAAACAACAAGATTGTTGCTGTATCTTGTATTTGTAACCCATGAGTATGATCTGTAAAGCCGATACAGGAATTGTATGACGAAATTAGGTGGAGGTACTGGTATAGACAGGGAAATCATCTTCATTTTTGTCTCTGGGCACATAGGTTCAGAGATAATGAAAGAACTGATATATTGGCTGGCACGGCTACGATATCAGAGGGAGTTGCAATGTGCCGAAATGATATTCTTAACGCAGTACGAGAGTCTATCCGAAGAAAGGAGTTGTAAATCCCAGTAGCTGACCAGGTTGAGAGAGATTATCTATAGCCTATTGGTACAGCCTGAAAAGAACGATATGCCATGCATGCAAAAAGATTAATTAATCAACATCGAATTTGCGTTTTGGGCCCTGCACCCGCTACTGGGTCGCCGCACGTCATATTCTAAATAGCATTTGAAACAAAGCTAAACTTGACTTTTGTATGTCTGACTGAATACTATTTGGAACAACGATAGAAGTGGGAGTTATTACGTCCCACTGAAAAGTATTTGAAACAAAGTGAGCATTGGCAGCAATCACGTCAGACGAAGCAGTATTTTAAACAAAGTGAACATTGGCAGCAATCACGTCAGATGGAGCAGTATTTGAAACAACTTTAGCAATGACATCTTTCACGTCACGCTGTGAACAGTATTTGAAACTATGTTAGCAATGGCAGCTAACAGGTCAGACTGAATAGTATTTGGAACAAAACGCTGACAAAAATGGTAGCTATCAGTTCGGACACTTAATTCAAGTTACGAAAGACTAAAGCATTTGTCTGTGATACAAGTGGATGACATCTATAAGTTACCCCAATTTACTGGTGCTTACAAGACCAGCTATTATGAGCAGGTATCAATTTGATGTAACAAGAATGTTAACGCCGAGAATGTATATAATGGTGGTCATCTGAAGTAAACAAGGTCTCTTTGATGACTAGTTGTTTTGGGAGATGTCTCGATCATAGAGATAAGAATGTGATTTGGAGACAAAGAATTGTGTATCAATTAGCTAAGTAGTAAAGCGTACTTGCAAATTTGAATTAGACGTGTGTATAACGATCAAGATACCGAGACCAAGAGCATGCATAGGCCTACTTATCGTAATTTATCTGGAAGAGACTGTGCACCTATGTGTCTGCACAAAGTACAATTGAGTGGATGTAGTTTGATAATTGGTAACCAGTAGGAAAATAACATTATTTTCAATACAATAAAAGGATACAATATTTATTGTAACAGGATAAAGTGGTCAATAATTATGACCAAATTACGAGTATATGAATGAAAATCGTGGCATGTCTATTACATGACATCACCATCAACCACAGTAAACGAGTCCTCGATTTTCTAGGCACCACTTTTAAGTTCAGTAGTTTACCATTGCTTTCTGAGCGGTCATATCTATTTTAACCGTTTGTAAAAAAATCCACGGAAACAGATTTACTTCAAAATTACCGCCGCGGAGTTTGTGCCATATTCTTTCGGGTTGTGATCGATCTAACTACCGCTAAGCCACATACGCCCACTCAGTGGTGGTTCGTCATTAAGGGCCAGTGGGGCTGGCCCCACCAAAAATATGTGTAACTTGTATTTATTATTTTATAAATTAAAATATAACCTAACCCAAAACCATGATTTTTTAAAAAATTTGTGTCTGGCCCCACCAACAAAAATTAGCACGAGCCGCCACTGCGCCCACTTATGCATATATAACAACATCCAATATCTTGTTCATAGCAGAACTTTGTCACCCTAACAGCCCTTCGCAATTTCTCTCATATGCCAGATATCCTTCCTCTGCTGACGTCATGCTCAAATCATCAGTTATGTTCACTCTCTCTCTATCGCGATCCCATCAGTCAATGTTCTGAAACCATCGTCTCCGTAGTCTTCCTATTCTCATCTTTACCGGGATGCCTCTTCCATAATGGTCTTTTCCAACCCTTCACGCCTTTCTTTATATCAAAAATACTTCAATTTACTTATTTGTAGCATCGGCTAATTTTCTTTTATGTTGAGTTCCTTCTGGATAGATCTATTTGTTCTTTTCTCTGTCAGTGGTATACGGAGGACTATTTTGTAACACTTATATTCAAACGTACACATATGATATATATACATCTCTCTCTCTCTCGCGATCACTGCTTAGACTGATGTACCCGATTTCCCCATAAATTTCATGCATGTGGAAATCTGATTCATGCAGCCTTAGCATGGGTGTGCTTCGTCACATCTTTAGCGCCATTTGGAGCTCTGGTGCTTATTCCTCGGCGATGTGTCTGGTTTTAGCCAGCGTTTACTGGGTTCGCTCTCCGTCAGCTTTGAGCTGTCCCCAGCCGACCTGCAAGGCAGCAGCTTATATATCATCATCATCATCAAGGTGCGTATCCTTTATAGGACGTTGCTCTCTTTGCAATACATCTGAAATTCACTCTGTCTCTTGCCAGTTCACCCACTTCGTCGATGGTCATGTTCATGGTTTCTTTAATATCTTGTAGCCATCTTCTTCTTGGTCTGCCTCTGCGTCCTGGGACCCTGCCCTCTAGTATTGTTCTTTCCAGGTCACCGTGACGCTTGATGTGACCAAAGTATGTAATTTTTCTGTATAGTATGTTGTTTATCAGCCAATTCTCTTTAACGTTTAGTTCTTTCCGGACATCAGTGTTCTTTTTTTTTCTATCCATGGTATTCGTAGGATCTTTTTGTAGCATTTAGTTTCGAAGGACTGGATTTTCGTTCTTAATTTTTGTGTAATAGTCCATGATTCACAACCATAAAGATTATACATACACATATAATTTTATATATTCTTTGCAGAACGTCGTTTTCATCTCTTAGCAAGTTTTCTCGCCTTCTTCATTGTCATGTTTATGTTTCACTTTTATCACGTCACCACCCTCGTCCACATCCTTGTCACCCAAGAACCATGGCGAAACACGTAATAACAAAGTACAGTAGTTTTACAAAATTCAAAAACAATAACAAGACACAGCAGCATTGCGACCAAAAGGCCTTTATCAAGCAAAGGATACAACAGGAGTGATGAATTTCACTTCTTTGACAGCAATATAAACTACATATAAACTACGACAGAAATATCATAACGGTCCGTTTTATGATTTTTGCGTGATAAAGGCCTTTTGGACGAGACGTTGCTGTGTCTTGTTATTGTTTTTGTAAAACTACAGTACTTTGCTATTAGGTGTTTTGCCATTGCTACATAGTTTTACTGTAGTCTTCCCCTATATCGATAATACTATCATCTAAGAACCACGCATCCTATTGTTGCTCTCTTTAAACAACTGTGACATGAAATGTGAACAAAATATTTAAGTTTCCCTGAGACAATATTGTTTATAAGATAAAGTCCTTCGATATTTGGAACTTCTAGGAAGCTTATCTTTTCACTCTACTTTGTCCTGTCCATTTAACAATTTTGTGTGTGTGTAGCATTCTGTTTAATTAATTAATTTTTTGCTCTTCAATTCCGTAAATTCAGGAGCGTGTATACTGATATAATGTCTGCAATGCCTCAATGAATAACTTTTCCATGGGTTCCAACAAATAGAAAAAAACTAGCAGCAGATGACCGATTTGTGTGGAAAACAACATTACACAAAGGTGCAGAACCACTTGAAAAGAGACTTAGAGATAAGCTGAAAGGCAAGAGAGATAAGCGCAAACTCAGAAATGATCACAGTACGACACTTGCCAACTCTTCTTCTCTTCCACAATTTACTTCTTTATAGAACTGTAGTGATCTTGTGTGTGCTTGTTTTAAGGCACTGTGTAAGCTGATATTCATTTTCGTAAGGCTGTTCTTGATGCCGTCGCTCCATTTTTGCGTGGTCTTCCTCTTGCGTTGTACTCGCTATACTTTTTCTGTTTAAAGAGTTTTAAAGCTGAAAGATTGACTTCATTGCCCCATATGTTTCGGTCCCTCTCCGCATAAATGGCACGCCACCTACGAGAGTATTGCACAAAGCACGAACTCCGTAGCTCCAGCAACAATCCTAGGGGTCTCTGGAAAAAACTGCACTTGTGAACAGAATGGCGCGGTCCGGACTCGAATCCGCGACCTTCGACTCACAAGGCAAAGGACTTAGCCACAGAGACCCCTTTTTCTGTATGGCTCTCTGTGGTAGGCGATACCAGGGCATTCTTGTCAGGTGTCCAAACCATTTAATCTGTTGTTCTTTTATGAATTTCATGACTGGTTTCACATCCAGTCTTCTTCCGATTTCTTCATTTCTAATTTTGTCTCTTATTGTCACACCTGCAGCTCTTCTAAGACACGTCAACTCCTTAGCTGCTGTTATTGGCCATGTTTGACAATGGTAACATAGTGTTGGCCAGAAAATCGTTCTTATAAGGCCAACTGACCGTCTGTAAAGACAAAAAAATGTCATATATACAAGCGCCCGCACACACATCTAAATAAACACATAAATACACAAACATTTCACTCACCTTCAGGAAGAGAGTTGCAGCCATCTGACTCACTGTCATCCATTTTAATCCAGTGACTTGATATTTACCCTTTGATGTTATGATAATAAGGAATTCGTTTATTTTATTAGTTTAATAATATTATATTATATTCTGCAACATTTACTAATTACGGTTACACTTTTTTCTATCGGGCATGACTTCATAATAACTATTTCAGTGAAGAACAAACGACTTACTCCTTTTGGTGAACATAATAATATTATAGTAATATTAGAAATAATATTAAAAGACATTATAAAAAAGACGTTATATTAAAACAAAGCATTGGCTTCATTGCAACAAGGTTTCTCCATATATTATATATGGTTTAGTACCTCTCCGCAGAAATTGAAATGGCTTGCCATCTGCCTAGAGTATTGCACAAAGAACGAACTCCGTAGCTCCGACAATAATTCTAGGGGTCTGAACTGCTTACCTGCTTAGTTACAGAGACCCTAGCACATATTCATATAATAAAGTGACTTATGTTAATATTTGTTAATATATTAAAAACCAAAATATAATATAATGAATGATGTGTTTTACGATACTCTGACTCCTGAGTTACTGTAACTGTAAGTATCATTCACATTGTATGATGAGTCAAATTGTAATTGGGATACTTACAAATGTACTTGTAAAATTATTATGTGAAACAGTTTAACAAAACCAAGTAGATGGTAAATAATGTAGCCACTGATAACTGTACTGCTTAACAAATTAGTGGCAGACACGACTACTTTATTTCAAATCGTTGGACAACTAGCAATTATAATTTTTTTCCTGGTATAGGATTTCTGCGAAAGGAATTCCGAAAACAGGAAATGGGGTGCTATTAAAAAGACCACCCTCTTCCTGTATGAGTATTCTGATAACAAGAGACTGGGTTTGACGAATTAGACAAATCAGAGAGCTCTATTCAGTTTTCATAATTGTGTTATTTTCTATTTTTTAAAATTTTCTTTCCATAAGCATGTTTTTGTAATGGCCACGCTCAAAACAATCCAGTTTTTATTTTCATTATGACAGTAACCTTAGATCACTTAGGAAATTCCCGAACTGACGCTCATGAAATTTCCACCGGATGGAAAACGAATGTAATTATTTAAAGTAAGTAAGGGAATTCCGCTATTGCTGTTGCATGAAAAATGATCGGGAACTGTTCAAAAACGAAATAAGTCATACCACAACGATGGGGGACTGCCTAGAGTAGTTGATAGTAGCTCGGCCAGCTAGCTGTGAGACGCCTCATAGCTCGGGTTCGAACCTACTGTCCGGCATTTGTTCGAGTCCCTGGTCTTACTCAGGACGATAACGTGAGTACCTCTGAAGTCGGAGAAAATCTGCCTGTATGGCGAGGGAATACTAATTACGAGTACATTGAGCACACGGCTGCCAGTGTAAAGTCATTTACAATGTGCACGCTGCTGCCATTGTAAGAATTGGAAAAACAGATTTTCAGGCAAAAATCAGTTTCAGAAATGGAACTTCGTCTGAGTTGAAAGCGAGAAAAAAAAATACCACAACGATATATTTTTTAATACGGAGTCGGAACATAATATATAAGTCGTAATAAAACACCCACCTACACACATACTATTCTAGCCATCAATAAAAATCGGGACATATCCTTTACAGGACGTAGCCATCAACCAGAACATACTTTGGACTCGCCTAGGTTTAAAAAGTTGATTCTCCGAAATTAGTTAATTCTTCTTTTGTTTATTGCTCTAAACCCCCAGATATAACAATAACAACACACTTCTTAGGTTTAAAAGGACGTGCCACGTCTTAAAAAAGCATTAATCCCCTACATGACAAACAAGTGTCTAGGTATTTCAATAAACAGATGAGATTCACTTTCGTATCGATAAGAAACATTTGCAGGAGCCTCTAACCTCAGAAACACGAATAGCAGTGCTTTGTGCAATACTCCCAGCAGAGGAGGACGTGTCATTTCTGCGGAGACGGGAGAGGGATCGAGCTATGCTAATTATTATATAGTATACGTGGTAAAACACGGCTAAAGAAGTCAACCATTCGATTTTGTAGAAGATAGATTATCTGTTAGATTGACTTCATGTTTTCTTGCGCTACATGCATGCTTGCTACATATATCTTGAACGAAACGTCAATTAAGTACTTTGCGCTGTGTAAAATTACCGTACTTTGTGATTTAATCTTTCTCCTTTACTAATATATGGTTTGATTTCAGTTGTTCAGAATCTACGATAACCCGGAACCAAACACTAAATGAGATTTCCGTTGTGAGAGATTCATAATTCATGGAATATCCCATGGGACGAGGGAATATCTGCTAACATAAAGAAAACGAAACCAACATAACATAACTTGAAAATGGCAAGCATTAATAGTAAGTATTGTAAACTAATATGAATATTTATAAATAAGATATTTAGTAAAATGTATTTAATTTAAACTTGAAGGAATTATTTCACTACACTATACACTACAGTATCTACACTCTCTACAGTCAGTGAGTCACGTCAGTCTAGACTACAGTTTGACTCAGTTTCAGTTTTGTCAATTATTATTATTAAATTTAATGAATTTTATTATAACAATAATTTACAACAATTACCTCGTCACAATTATCTGATTATAATTATTAATTTTTATTATCTGTAATTGTAATTAATTGACAACACAGAGATATCAGACAGACAGGTGAGTCAGGTGAGTATTATGACTCGGAGTATTTCACTATTACGATATTAAATATTAAGTCATATAATTATTAATTATATAATAAATATAAATTCAGTATTCATTGAGTATATTTTTATATTATAAGTCATATAACTTATATAAGTATAATAGTATTAGTATACAATTCTGAATTCATTCAAACAATAAATTTCAATTGTAGTGTTAGGATTATAAATACTTATATAATTAATATTATATAATATATACTATACTATATAATATACTAACTATATAATATAATATACTATACGATTATCATTTATGATATTGATAACTATTAGTACTATTATTAAACTAACTATATGATTGTTACGTTCATTCATAAAAAAATTATTATCTTTTATCAGAATTATCGTACAGAGCAACGTGGTTGAGGTATCATTGAATTGTAAATTTTATGGTGCATTTAAATTTAACTATGATGTTATTTTTTAATATTGTTTGACTATTTAAAAAATCATTATCGAAGTGCCAGTTATACTATATTATATGTATTATACAACACTGGCACATGCCACAGTGACAGAGTGAGTCAACAGTAACAACAGACCCAGTCATTTATAAATTCATAATATTAAAATAGTGATATCTCATAACGCAACCGACTACTGAAACGTATACACTATACCCATGTACCACCGTAACACAAGATTGAAGATCCCTAACATTACTAATGTATTAGTGAAGATAGATTTTTCAGTGAAATAAATAATATGGGTTATATGTTTCTTCTACAGCACACTGAAGTGGTAAAAAAATGATTAAAAAATTAAATCTTAATAATTCATTAAAAAATATGTGTCCTCTGTATTGTGTTCCAGTTGTGATTAATTTCTCTCAGCTCTTGTCCTACTGTTCTCCTTCAGGTAATTTTTGGTCTTCCACAATTTTGTTTACCCTCTGGTGTCCATCTCAGTGCAGATCAACTAATCCAAAACAATTTCCCACACACAACTGCTCAGTACCTCAGATAGCACCCTAGGATAGGATACCTCCCTAGCACTACATAATAAAAGGGTGAAACCTTGTTCTGTTCTTTTTTAGGGTTATTCATGAATAAACATGTACTGCCATTACACTGAATCTTTCCTCCCCACACACACACACACACACACACACACACACACACACACACACAAAAATAATAATTCAGTAAACAAATACATTTTTAATGTAGGCTCTAGTTTTCACAACATTTGTGTTATAATCAATATTCACATATTTTTTTTTTCAATGTCATCAGATGAAGATAATGTTGATGCTCGGGGAAATCAGCAAGGAAATGTCCCTGATGCAAAGGGTCAGTCAAGGTAAGACTGTTTGCAAGTGTTTCATTCCAAATATAAAATAATAATTCATATACGTATTAGACTAAAGCTGAAGGATTGACTTAATTGCACCGGGTTTTACTCCATATGGCTCGGTCCTCTCTGCAGAAATGGAATGCCATCTGCCAAGAGTATTGCACGAACTACATAGCTCCAGCAAAATTCCGGGATCTCTTGAAAAAATGCACTCGTCAACAGAACAGCACAGTCCGGATTTGAACCCTCTCCTTTGGAATGCAAGACAAAAGAATAGCCCAAAAGACACCCCCTTCCCTAACGTATTAGTATAATTCAACTTACAAACATTGAATAGCTTGACTCCATAATTGGCAACTTCTTCTTCTTCAAATGTTGCATATCGACCACTTGCTATTGATTCTGTGTGATTTGTATGTGATCTGAGCCTAATAGCGATTGTATGTTGTGCTCATTATGCACCTACAAGTAGGCCAGCACATCCGATTTCTGCATCACTTTTTATTTACTAGGGTAGCTTTCTTAGGTTCTGCAATGGAGACTGCATTTTTCTCCTTTTTAGTTATGTATCCTTATATCTGCTGTTTATTGCTAGTATATAATTGTAGTTATCTTCAGATCTTTACCATCTATATCCAACTTTTCTCAACATGTTGATACTTTCATTGTGCTTTACATTGTCCAAATGTCTTTGTGTAATCTATAAAACATATGTATAAGTCTGTTTTGACTTCTATTACTCTCTATTATTGCATACATAATGTTATAAGCTAGATAAAAAAGTGAATCTTTTGAGGACACTTAAGACATGTAATTTTCTTGTAGCACCTTATGGATGTGAACCATGGATCATTACAAAAACATTAAAAAGAAAATTGCAACTGAAAAAATTGTTAGAACTCCCTGGACAAAGAAGATGAAAAAATATATACATCCTACAAAACCTGAGCATTGAGAAACATTGCTTCATAATCCAATTTTCTTCAGCGGTTCCTGATTTAGTTTCTAGTCATATCTGTGACAGATGATAAAAACGTAAGTCCCATGTTAAAGTTAAGCACATAAGAAAAAAGAACACTTGGCAGTGTGCAATCTATACGACGAATAGGCTGGAAAACCACTGCCAGGGCAAAAAAGGTCATTAAAGTTGAAAATCTTTACCATTGTCAAAAACTACATTGGGTTAACTACTCTTCTTCTTCACCTTTCAACTCCCCACGGATGCTAGAAAATTGTGCATAGTACATAGTTCATAAGTACGGTTCCAACTTCACTGCAACGGGTCACCCCATAATTGCTCGTTCCTGTGCCAATGAAAATCACACGAAATGCTAACAACTGTGAAATGTTTCCTGTGTGAACTAATTCCAGAATGAAACAGCGCTACCACCACAAAAGCAACCTGCTCCGCATAAAATGCATATGGTCGTCGCTAATGTAGCAACACCAAACTGTTCATCACTTGAATTGCAATTCTTGTCGAAGGGAACATCAATCATGACAAAATCCAGCTTTTTGCACTCGCAATATAACTGCATACGGCAGATTGAGCTTGTTCGTCATTCCAGCAATGGCGAATGCGGAAGGCCATTCAGAGTCAAAACTGTTTGATTCTGAACACGACTTTGCTAGCGCATTTCCGACATGTTTGGTCGAGTATTTTCCGGTTTCGTTTGCCGAGCTACTGAGTTAGTGCTTGGGAAACGCTGTGAGCTATGAATGTTACATGGAATGCTAGAAAATTGTGCACTTTCGCTGAAATCTTCCTGTGTTAGAATGAGATTAGAGCACACATTGTTATTCTCTGAAGTGCAGTGATAATCAATCAATCTGTTATGTATTATTTTTTGGTTCAATCCCCATTGGAGCATAGGACTACAACTTATCACTAACATTTATATTAGTGTTTTATGTCAGCATTTTAATGAAGCCGCAGTAGCATAGTTGTTAGTGAACTTGCTTCTTATGCTAGGGGTCACGGTTCAATTCCACAGTGGTCATGGAATTTGCTTCCGACTATAATGACTTTCATGTTGACCCAGCCGCAATTAGGTACCAGGAAAAGCACTTGGAAGTAAAGGCAGCCAACATGATGTTGACCACATTGCTCTGCGTGTGCCTTCTATCAATGGAAATTCTAGGCCTAACACTGTATTAGGGTTTTGTTACTTTATTTCTAAGGAATCAGTGCTGAAAGTGAATTTAATGTCATTTTGTCATCGCAGTTTCTGTAACAAAGTTATTTATATAGATTTTGATAATTGGTTCTATCCTAACAAATGCCAGATAGCTGGCTGCAATATTATCCATTATCATACACATTTTTTCATATTGGTTACTGATAGGTTTTAGGAGCACAAAGCCCTACTTTATAGTACAGCATCTACTGAGTTATACTGTAGCATGGTGTCAGATCTCATTTGTTATATTAGAGACCATCTAAGCTGATAACCAACTCTGAAGTACTGCAACATGTAAACTTGCCTTCCATCATGGGCATGTTCAACAGTAGAAGACTAAGATTGCTAGGGCATGTGAGAAGAATGGACAATAGCTGAATACCACAAGTATTGTTCTGTGAGCTTTCAGAAGGAAAGAAGCACAAAGACAGACCACTGCTCAGATATAAAGATGTCTGCAAGGTCTCAATGAAGAACTTTTTCTATTTGTCCCAGCAAATGGAGAAAAACTAGCAGATGACAGAGTTATGTGAGCTGAAGGCGAGAGAGACACGCTGAAACTCAGAAGTTGTCAAAGTAAAACACTTCCCACACTGACCGTCAGTAAAGACGAAAAAGGCCATATAAGCTAACTCATGTCTTTCTGTTGTTGAGTTTTTTTATGTCATACATAATCTCTCATTCTTGTAACTCATTTCTAATCCTTCAGCTTACCACGAATGCTGGAGTCAGACTTTGCATCTGATAGATATAATATGAGTCATAGCAAACGAGGTTTGGCGGTAATCATCAACAATGTGAATTTTATTAGTAAGACAGCCATGCTAAAGCGTGCTGGAAGTACTGTTGATGCAACAGCTATGTTTCAATTGTTGGACACATTGAAGTTTAAAGAAATCCAGCAATATGATAATTTGACAGTCAGACAGATGAAAGATGCACTTCATAAAGGTATGTAAATATGGACACAAAAAAAGTTGTTGTCAATGAAGATTAAGCGTTTTTTTTACACAGATCCTGATGAAAGATTAGAAGAACGAAATTAACTTAATAGCTACTGAATTGAAAAAAAGGTTGTGGCTGAATTCAATTTAGGTCCTATTTTTCCATTGCCGGTGTATGTACAAATTCAGCTGCAGTTTTCTTAATTATTAATAACAGATCTTTATGAGTAATATATCATTTTGTATGTAAATAAATTTTCTTTTAAGATCATTCTACAACAAATAAATAGCAGCGCTCCCAGCTGCTTATAGGAGCCACTCAGTTAAGTTACATAAGATAGAGAAGATCATCAAGCAAAGATTTAAAAAGAAAACTTTATAGAAACATGTGGTTTATCTAATTGTTTGTTTATTTTCTTGGGCAGTATCAAAGATGGACCACACAGACCATGACTGTTTTTTCTGTGTCATACTTTCCCATGGAGAGGAAGGTAATGTGTTTGGTACGGATAACAAAGTTCCTGTAGATGAACTAGTTCAGCCTTTCAAGGGAAATGAGTGTCCAAGTCTTGCTGGGAAGCCAAAACTATTTTTCATACAGGTATGCAGCAAATAAAATCTTAACTCTTGGAGAAGTAGTCTGCCTTGTATTCTGAAGATTGTATGTTCAAATCCGGATAGCGTCGTTTGGTTCATGAGTACATCTTTCCTGGTGTACTCTAGGGGTGTTATTGGAACTACAGAGTTCATGCTTTGTGTAATACTCTTGGTAGGTGGCACACCATTTCTTCGAAGAGGGACCAAGCCATTTGGAAGAACCCAGTGCAATGAAATTAATTCTTTATCTTTAAACCATAGTTATTTTCTAAAATCTTATTCTTCATTAATAAGAAAACAAGAAAACTTGTAACATTTTCCAACAAGCATTCTCTAGTGGGTCCCTTACTAGGATATACGCTATGTCATTGTTTTCTTCTTTCGTTTAACTGAGTTAGTCAGAAATAATTCCACATTTTTTCAAAAATTATCCAGAAATAAGGAACCAGAAACTGAACAGGAGTAAATGCATTCACATATTTAGGAAGCTTATTAACAACATATGGGGGTGCTGGCTAAGATATCAACAAAAGGATAAATGCAGCCAGAATTGCTTTTGCCAATCAAAAAACTTTTGAGATCTTCCCAGTATGTTACAAAAAACAAATTAACCCATTGAACCCTGATCACCTGTACCCAAAAAGCCCATTCCCCTGAGACAAAACTGCACATATCGGAGTGATATATTAAAAAACACGATAATTTAGCACAATTAAGTGCTCTGTAATTTGTTATTGACTGACCCCAGCATCTCCGTTATTCTTGCTTATATATATTTGCATAATACTAAACTGTTTAAAATTTACTTGATATATTAATGTGGGTCACACTCCAGAATACTCCCAGGTAATGTAGCTTGTTCTCCAGAGTGAACATATATGGCTTGAATATCAATTGATTAAAACCATTCTTTGTCGTCTAAATGATCATCTCACTCACTTTCGTTATCCGTATCAGAATAATCTCAGTCTAAGTCTAATTCATCTTCAGATTCATTCAAAACAAGTTCAACAGCTTGCTGTTGTTATCCTTTTAGAGGCCAGCGTGTTCGTAGCGCGTTGGATGATGGGTGACAAGCCCCATGTGAGTGGTTCAGTTCCGTGGGGTGGCAGAAAAGCAAAAAAGGTTCTCCAGATTTACGGTGTTCGTGGCACCAAACCGAAGGGTTATGATGTCCATGGCACCGAGCCAAGAGCTGAAAGCTCAAGTGCTTCTGGATCGAAAAAAGAAATCAAATCCTTTTAGAGTGACCATTTCCTAAATTTCCAACACATCTTTTCCTCATGAAAATACTTAACAACTTACCGTATCAGCAGAAAAAATATCACAACGGTGTCCGCCATCTTGCTCAACCATGTAGAGCATGTGGGTTGTGTTTGACCTCACATTGGTACACAATTTTTCTTTGATCACCGACAAATAACACAGCTTCTCAGACTGATATTTCAGTCATGCTATGTTGGTTGTTGTACTATATTTTGGTCTTTACCGTACTGTGTAATTTCATTCTTCATTCGGCATCATATGACTAAATATCTGATAATCTTTTGTTGTGTACTGTTGATATCACTGCACTTTATAGTTTCATTGTTAACATTATTGATAGCTTGAACTATGTTTTCTTATTACGACAGGCCTGCCGGAATGATATTATTAATTATGGAGAAACAGTTAGTGATGGTGCTGAAGAGGAAGTGGATATTATCCGTCGTATACCTGCAGAAGCAGATTTCATGATTGCGTACTCTGTAGTTCCAGGTAACATTGTTTATCATTTTTCAATGACAAATAGTTTTGCAATATTCTTTTGTTAAAAATACCCGGTAACATCTTTTTAAGCTTAGAAATGTAGATAAACAAAGGAACTGCCCATATTTCTCAGGAGTAAAACAAATAATTAAGTTACATAAACAAGCAATAATAAAAAAATTAAGAATTAGAAGTATTGAAAACATTTTAAAATAGGCAAATAAAATATTTTGAATACATAAAAAGACACAATGATATGTTCAAATCTACACTAGAAGCAAACATCACAGGCAAGAGAAAGACTGCTCTAATTGGGAAAGAAACATTAAGCGATAGACAAAATCCAGTTTGACAAAATGTTTTGGCATGGGAAGAGACAAACAATTGTAGATTTATTACAGTCAACATTTAAAGTGATTATTAATATAATAGGGAACAAATAAATATATCCAGAAAGAAATGAAATAAAAAAAAGAAAGGATCAAAGAAAACTGGCTGATGCTACAAATAAAATGAGAAAATTGAAATATTTTGGACATATAAAAAGATACAAAGTGTTGAAGAAGACCATTATGGAAAGAGGCATCCCAGAGAAGAGGAAGACCACAGAGAAGATGGATTCAGGATCTAACTGATGATTTGAGCATATTGGTTGCCTGTGTATTGCCGGGGCCCACAAGAGAAGCAAAGAATAGTAACACTGTGACCTACAAGACTAAGAGGCGACTAAGATAGGGACCTAGGAAAGCTACCTTAGGAAATAAAAAGCATCGCAGAAATCGGATGGGCTGGCCTACTTCTAGGCGCTTAACTGACACAACAAATGGTTTAACAAATGGTCGATATGAAGTAGTCGAAGAGCCTTCGGGGAAGAGCATGATGGCCGCAGAGGCAGGACATCTGACCTATGAGAGAGAGAAATTCTGAAGACTGTAAGGATGGCAAAGTTCTGCTCGGACAAGCAAGCTATTGATGATGATTATGGTTAATAATCATCTTGACATACTTTTGTTGTTTCAAATTTTCTGAAGGACTATTTCTGTATATCTATATCTTTGTGCTTTTATGAAAAATAATTTCATTGCTAACCTGTTGGTGTTTATTCATTGTAATTCATCCTCTTCTTACGTTCATCACTATGAATTCAGGTGTAGTCAGGGCACTGGGTTTGGTGCTTCTAACTGATTTTTGCATGAAGGCCTGCTTTCCTTTTTATCAATGTTCCCTGCCACACAGGAGTGCCTTCTCCGACTTTAGAGTTATTGTCGTCCGAGTGGTTACCGGGCCCAAATTTGAGGTGTAAAGAATAGAACCACTGTTACCTGCCACGCATGTCATAAGAGGTGACTAAGGAGGTTTGGCTGAAATCGGATGCACATGTCCTAAACGTGTAGAAGTCTATGCGTTTAGGAGCCTACCAAACCAATGCGCAACGTATACACGTTCTTGGCAAAGATCAAACATATCACAAAGAGTGATTAGAATTGGTCGTAAAGAACAAATGGAAAGAAGAAGAAGAATAAGAAGAGGTATTGTAACTGATGAACTGAGTTTTCAATTTGATTCATATTTAATTAAATGAAGTAAAAAAAACTTTGTGAGAATTAGAAGAATATTATTTTAAAGACTTAATATCAGTTATATTGTCATTACTTTGTATACACCATGTACAGCTTACAGAGATGGGATACAAAAGGATCCACATTACTCTTGTATGAATCTGAGGGTTAGACCACAAACCAAGACATTGAAACGCATTCCACATCTTGTAATGTATCCTGAAATAGCATCAGAGTGACCCATTTCTATGATTTCATTTGAATTGTCGCCGTGTGATGCCGAGGACGGCAAGTGAAGCAAAGAATAGTAGCATTGCGACCTACAAGGCATGTCGCAATAGGTGACTGATGTAGAACCTAGGGAAGCTGCTCTAGTAAATAAAAAGAACAGTAGAAATCGGATGTGCTTGCCTACTTGTAGGCGCATAACTGGCACAATGTTCAATCGTTCTTGAGCTCGGATCACATACAAATCACACGAAGTGGTTAACAAGTGGTCGATATGGAGCGTTCGAAGAAGAAGAGATTTGCATTGCAACTTACTGAGAACCCAGCATTGCACACAAATCTCCAGGGGGAAGGAAGAAGAGATTTGCATTGCAATTTACTGAGAACCCAGCATTGCACACAAATCTCCTTGGGGAAGGAAGAAGGATCCTTTGAACTTTGGGTTTGTTCCTGACTTCTTTCTTGCAAGCTGCGCTTGAAGTTTTTCTAACATTTTTTTAGGACAATGAAGAGAGTTAAAAGGCAGCTCACTGGAGTATGTGATGATTCCTTGAGGAGAGCACAGAAAAAGTGCATATATTTGTTACCTGACATATTAAATGACAACATGCATATTCCCTGTGGCAACATATGGATGTTAATCATGGACCATAACACAAACATTAAAGAACAATACTGAAGCTTTTGAAACAAGGTGTTACAGAAAGGTTCTTTGAACATCCTGGACAAAGACTAGAAAAAAACAACATCCTACAAGACCTGCATATCGAGGAGCATTGGCTCATAAATAACATCATGTCCCGGAAGATAAAATATTTTGGCCTAGTTAAATGTCACAGTGGTTTAGATAGAATGCTAATAGAAAGCATAGTTCCTAGAAAACAAGGCAGGGGGTGACTAAGATGAAGGTGGCAGCAGGACATCAAAGAAACTTTGAATATGATGCTGGAGGAGGAAGGAGAACTTGCTAAAGACAGATTTTCAGCCAAACTTTAATTAAAACGACGTTCCACATGGGACATGCTACCACTTGATACACGTTACATGCATCTCTGCCATAGTAAAATACTGGATTGATATCCTCAAACAAGTGGAACATACAGGATAACTACTTCCAGTATGAGGATGAAGGTTGACACTATTACTGCTGCCCTCTTTGGGACTCCGTTTACTGGGTCCATTGTTGTATCTGATTCTCAGTTGATGCTTCACAAGATCCAAAAGGGCAGGTTTCGGTATGAGTGGATATCTATAGAAGTTTCTAACCTCCAGAGGCTTACATGGATCTACTGTCCTGGACATGTAGGTGTTTGCGGCAATAGGAGAGTAGACGTTCTTACATCAACAGCATCGATTGTTGGGGAGTTGAAGATGGATACGGGTAATGTTCTTTGGTCTCTTCACGACTGCCTGTGGGATGAGACACTAAAATAGACATTGAATCGATCCACCGATTTAAGCAGTTTGGAGTTACCCATTGTACAAGTAGAACTGGATACCTGAGGGGCAAGAGTGAGGAGTTTGTTTAACCAGCGAGCCACAGGAACCACTAGTATACATACTCTTTGATATCTGTTATGGAAGACTGAGCACCCATGGGTCTGCCTGGAGTGCAATGATGTCAGTTTAGTAACCAATAACCTCAAACAACTGTAAGCCTGCAATAAAATAATTTATAATGGAGACGTGACAAAAATATTTAATGTTTGTATAGTAACTACACCTTCACATTGAACATTGTCTACTTTTGTATCTGACTGTTTATTGTTTCTAATCTCAGGGTTATACTGCTGGAGAAAGACATCAGAAGGCTCACATCAAAGCTCATGGTTCATTAAAGCTGTAGTCGATATTATCAGCAGGAACTGGCAGACAATGGATTTAATGACAATGATGACAAGAGTCATCAAAAAAGTGGCCTATGACTTTGAATCTAATGCTATGGAGGATTTTAAGCAACAGAAGAAGCAAATACCCTGTATTACCTCCATGCTTACTAAGGAGGTATACTTTAATAAGTAGATATAAATTCTGCTCAACATCAACTTACAAAGTAAGAAAGTCATATTTGCTCAGTTCAGCTTTAAGTCATATTGTGTTGCAAGAATATTTCAGACGAAATACGTTTTTATTTTATGTAAAACATTCATTTAGACATAGTTATAAATATGTAACTTTATACACATTAATAAATATGTAACTTTATACGCATTAATAAATAGGTACATTTACACACAGTTATAAATAGGTATCTTTACACACAGGTATAAATAGATACCTTTACACTCAGGTATAAATAGATATCTTTACAGACATTTATAAATAGGTATCTTTACACACAGTTATAAATAGGTGCATTTACACACATGTATAAATAGATATCTTTACACACAGATATAAATAGATATCTTTACACACAGGTATAAATAGGTATCTTTGCATACATGTATAAATAGATATCTTTACACACAAAACGAGTTTGGTACAATACAATATTTATCCAAGTGCTACCAATGTTAAAATTGGACACTTACAGCAAATGAAAAAGAAAATGATAACAACAGAGATGAATTGTCTGAGGAAAATAGTGGGAGTAACAAGGAAAAACATAAGATAAAAACATGAAACTATTAGAAACTTGGTAGGAACAACATCAGTGATAGAGCATATTAAGAAACAACAAACCAAATGGTTCGGCCACGTTACATAATTACTATCCAGTAGTACACCACAACGAACACTACTATTTAATACAATGGTTTCAAGGCCAAAGATCACCCATGCAAACGATAGTCCACAGAAATATCATAGATGGTAAGAACCACCCTATACAAGATGCACTTGCCAAAGCTCCTTGCACACTCTGAATGCTGAAAGACACAACAGGAATAGAGGAAAGAAAGAAAGGAATACATTTATTGTACAAAATTCTGTTAAGTTCAACCATAATAGGCTAGGCTGTAGTAAAACTACTTATCAAAAGGTGTTGTTTCTTGATGAAGTTCAGTACTGATGTATTCTTTTCTCCCCTGATGTCTTCATTTCTAAACCGGTCTTCTTAATACTCCCAGAATTCTGCTTAGATACTTCATCTCTGTCATGACTAGTTTTCTTCTATTGTTCGATGTCAGCATCCAGGCTGGGCACTGATAGCATAATATTGGGAGAAATAGTGTGTTGTAGAATGTTCTTTTAGTGTTCATAGTGACAAGTTTGCATGTCAGAATTGGTGCCATCTGTCCTATGATTTGATTTGTTTTGTAGCATCTATGTTGGACTTTGTTAGTTATTCTTCAATTTACTGAAAAATACTCTCTACTTATGTGAAATCTTTGACTTGCTTTAATTGATGTTTGTCGATGGAGAAATTGGTAGTGTTTCCAATATTATATTTGTGTATTTATTCAAATTGATGATACAAATTATTACTTCTTCTTCTTTGCGTTCGTTCTTTACAACCAATTTTAATCACTTTTTGTGATATGTTTGATCTTTGCCAAGAACGTGTATACGTTGCAATTGGTTTGGTAGGCCCTAAACGCATAGACTTTACACGTTTAGGACACATGCATCCGATTTCAGCCAAACCTCCTTAGTCGCCTCTTCGACATGCATGGCAGGTAACAGTGGTTCTATTCTTTACACTCCAAATTTGGGCCCGGTAACCACTCGGGTGAAATTATTACTGAAAAAATTATATTGATCTAAAAGTTGAGAGCACCAAATAGAAAGGAATATGTACCATAACAGCAACACATAATTGCATAATGAGATTTTATCAAACTCCAAAGGCATAAATATCAGATAAAAACATTCCATCTTGCAGTTCGGTAAAAATCATCTATTTTTATGTATCATATCTGTTTTATGTAACATATGACTGCCTCCTATAAGCAGCTGGGAGTGCCACTATTTATTTGCTTTAGAGCGATCTTAAAGAAAATTCATTTACCTACAAAAGGGTTTATTCCTCATAAAAATCTGTTAATAATTAAGAAAACTGCAGCTGAATTTGTACATACACCTGCATTGGGAAAATATGACCTGCCCATTTTTCAAGTCAAGATCTAATCAGTTAATCTTATACTTAGTTAGCATTAAATGTCTTCTATGTTTTATTTAATGTCAACAATGATACAGATCTTGGCCACTTCTCTATTGACTCTCTCTGATGATTCCATGACAGTTTTGAGCATGTCATGTTATATTTATTTTGTAGATTTAGACAAAGCACAGCAGATAGGATCATTAGATTTGACAGATGTCCATGATATTTACTTTTCATTTATATTTGATTAGTTACATTGAAATAATTCCATATATTAAGAATGCAAGAGTGCTAATTTGATCTTTACTTAATATGTTATTAAACTAAAACGACCTTAAGGCGAAGGATTGACTTAATTGCACCGGGTTTCCCTATATGGCTCCATTTATGTCGGCAGAGATGGCACATCACATCTTAACCATATAGACCTCTTTTAACCAAACATATAATATAGAGTAGCAGCATGATTTGTGGGGCATTTCATTACTGCAGAAAAAGCAATTAATTTAACTTATTTCTATATAAAAAAAACCCAAACAAACAAATCTTTTGTTATCTTGCCAGTTGAAAGTATTTATAATGTTATATGTATGTATTGCAATAAATAATAAAAATCGTAAATTTTTAGTGACCACGGAGATATTTTATAGAAGAGTAACGATAATATCATGGATGGAAAAGATTTTAGGTGTATTATATTTGAGGACATAAGAGCCATATGTTGGGGTGTATTATATTTGAGGACATAAGAGCCATATGTTGGGGTGTATTACCATTGAGAATGTCATAGCCTGATTTTTGGTGTATTATATTTGAGGATATAAGATCCATATGTTGGGTGTATTATATTTGAGGACATGAGAGCCATATGTTGGGGTGTATTACCTTTGAGAATACCATAGCCTGAATTTGGGTGTTTTATTTTTGGGGATATAAGAGCTATACGTTTTACCTTTGAGATGCCATAGCCTGATTTTGGGTGTATTATTTTTAAGGACACGAGAGCCATATGTTGAGGTGTATTACCTTTGAGAATACCATAGCCTGAATTTGGGTGTATTATTTTTGGGAATATAAGAGCCATATGTTGGGGTGTTATTATTTTTGAGAATGTCATAACCTGATTCTGGATTGTCTTATTTTTGAGGATATAAGAGCCATATGTTTTTTCTTTGAGATGCCATAGCCTGATTTTGGGTGTATTATTTTTTAGGATCGAGAGCCATATGTTGGGGCGTATTACCTTTGGGAACGCCATAGTCTGATTTTAGGTGTATTTCTTTTAAGGATACCAGAGTTTTATAATTGTATCTGCCACTTAACTCTTAGTGGACCAGGGCAAAAGCCATTTAGAGTAAAAATGCCACTTAGTGTGGCTCCCGATCCACAAGGAGTTAAGGGAATTCTAGAGGTCAATACTGGAAAGCAAAGTATTTGGCACCTCTACCTTGCTAACTTTGTCTATATTAATAGCAATTGAGAAGGATTGTGCAGACAACTTCACAGAGTGAAACAAATATGCTTCTGAAGTTATCATTGGAATCATACATGAAACTCTTGTCAAAGTACTTCATGTATCCCTAAAGTAGAACAAAATAAGGTTTAATGTGTTTATGTTCTAATTTGTATTAATTATTTGTTTTAATACATTTGGTTCATGTTGTTCGGATTGTATTTTATAATGTGTATACATTATCAATAAGATCAATAGAAATGAAGTTGGACTTATACCTATGTTTCATAGACTACGCAAAAGCTTTCGATAAAGTAAAACATGGAGAAATAATCAGCATGTTAGAAAGTATAAATATTGATGGTAAAGATCTTAGACTGATCAAGAATTTGTACTGGCAACAAACCGCAGCCATTAGACTAGAGAGTAAGATTGGAATCTATCAGGCGATACAGTTAGGAGTACGACAAAGGTGCGTACTCTCACCAGACCTATTCAACTTATATAGCGAAAACATTATGAGATCTATAGAAGAAAAGACAGGAATAGCAGTCGGTGGACAAAACATAAACAACCTAAGATACGCTGATGACACAATTCTCATGGCTACAAATGAACACGATCTGCAAGACTTGATAGACATACTAGTGAGAGAAAGTGAAAAGAAAGGATTAAGCATGAATATAAAGAAAACAGAGGTTATGGTTGTCTCCAAGAAACAAGAAACACCAACATGCAATATCAAAATAAATAACACAACACTGAAACAAGTCCATCGATTCAAGTATCTAGGAACATTCTTAACACCAGATGGAAGATGTACAACAGAGATTAGGAGTAGAATAGCTCAAACGAAAGCAGCTTTTATGAAAATGAAGAACACACTATGCGTGAACTCACTACCAATGACACTGCGAAAACGAATACTCCAATGCTATATTGAACCAATTCTGATGTATGGCAGCAATCATGGACACTGAACAAACAATCAATACGATCATTGGAAGCCACAGAGATGTGGTTTTACAGAAGAATGTTGAGAATTCCATGGACAGCAAAGAAAACAAACGTTGAGGTTTTAAATCAGGTCTGCACACAAAGAAACCTTATCAAAAGAATAAGAATCCGACAATCAAGGTTCTTCGGGCATATCATGCGAAGAGAAGGTTTAGAACATTTGGTGACTACAGGTAAAATTCAGGGAAGGAGAGATCGTGGAAGACAGGGGGAGAAGATGTTAGATGGCCTGACATCATGGTTCGACAAAATATCGACGTCAGAACTGATTACATGCACCAAGCAAAGAGAGTTGTGGAGAGACATGATCGCCTACGCGGCAGGCATGGCACTTGATTGATTGATACATTATCTGTTGAAAAACATAAAATCAAAGTGAAGTAGTTTTACAAAGTACAAAAACAAATATTGATTTTGTAAAACTACAGTACTTTGTTTTTATGTATTCCACTATTGCTACATAGTTTTACTGCAGTCTTCCCTTATATTGATAATACTATTCCACTATTGCTACATAGTTTTACTGCTGTCTTCTCTTATATTGATAATACTATTTCACTATTGCTACATAGTTTTACTGCTGTCTTCTCTTATATTGATAATACTATTCCACTATTGCTACATAGTTTTACTGCAGTCTTCCCTTATATTGATAATACATTATCTGTTCTACATGAACACATTTTCATTCTTAAATTTTATAGTTGGCAGAAAAGCCACAGATTCCCCAGATTTACGGTGTTCGTGGCACCGAACCGAAGGGTTACAGATGTCCATGGCACCGAGCCAAGAGCTGAAAAGCTCATGCTTCTGGATCGGGAAAAATATCCATCTTCTTCAAATGCTACATATCAATTGCTTGTTAACCACTCTGTGTGATTTTTATGTGATCTGAACCTAAGAGCGATTGTATGTTGTGCCAGTTATGCTCCTATAAGTAGGCCTACACATCCGATTTCTGCTCTGCTTTTAATTTACTAGGTAATTCCAGGTCCTACATCAGTCGCCTCTTACCTTGTAGGTCGAGCGTACTATTTTTTGCTTCCTTGCGGCCCCGACACCACACAGGTGAAATTTAATATAACATTTGAGGACTTAATCCGCATGATGTTGACTACATCATTCATCGCGGCCGATGATCAATGAAAAATACGGGCCTAACACCTTGTTAACCTATATGAAAATCGTGGCATATCCTTTACAGAACTTAGCCATCAACCACAGTAAACAAGTCGTCGATTTTCTAGGCACCACTTATACTTTCAGTAATTTACCATTGCTTTCTGAACGGTGGTCTATTTTTAAAAATCGTGAAAATCCAAGGAACAATTGCTTCAAATTACTGGCTATGAAGTTTGAACCAGGCACTCTTGGGTTGTGATCGAGCTCACTACTGCTTAAGCTACAGATGCTCACTTACCCTATATACACATGGTATTAAATAAAAGGGTTCCTACTCTTTTATTGAGGATCTAATATGCAGTGAATGAGATGTCAGGAAACTAAAACTTACCAAGGTACTATTCCACCACCCAAGTGGTGGCCCTTTAAATGCTAGACACTACAGTCTGACTGAGTGAGTAGGAATCAAAGTGGGGATGCGAACTCGACCCCAATGATGTCATTCTGAAAATAGTGCGTAGCAGAAGTCACGATATCGTTGCTTTTACTAATCTCTAATTTCTAGTCCTGTTTGTCTTTCAGCATCAGGCTCAAAAGGGACACCTTGAGCGAGCTTCTCTATGCACCATGTCTTTCTTTCTCTTCTATAGTACTGATTCCTCACAGTTTCAGGGTGAGAAGAGATTTATAGCAGCAGGCTTTTGTGTCTGCTTCATAAACAGTGCCTTCGTTGCCTCTGTTATCTCTGAGGTCCACCTTTGCTGGCTGCCCTTTGCTTTGTGTCCACTGTATTGAGCAACATCGCTCTTGTGGCTGCACTGCCTACTAAAGCAGCATAATAAATATAATTTTTATGGTTACCAAAGAAGAAGAAAGCCTTTACAGTTAATTGTCTTAACAAATGTTTACAATTACAAAAGCAATTAAATATTTCAAGTAACATTTTAATCCCTTAAATAATAATAATAATATAAAGCCTATAACCCGTTAGGTCGTAGTGTCACTATGGAGACATTAGCACAAAAGCGCCATGAGTCTCTGTCTTCAACTCTTCGATAAGTGTGAGAAACTCTGTCCTGACCAGCTCTTGATGTTGTCAAACCAGGATTTTCTCTGCCCTTCTGCCACCCTCGACTGTTTCCTGTAGGATAAACAATACTCTACAACTGTTTAACTATCCATTACTTTCAAACAATATTTAGAAATTACAATCAAGTATTATGGATTACTGATTAACTATTTGACGACCAAAGTAAAAACCACATTTTTCACCCCATTTAAAAATAAATACATTTTTATATAAACAGCTGTTATTACTTTTGTTATAAAACTTTTTTTTTTTTTGTATATGTGGAACATGTACAATATATCAAAATGTTTAGAAATGAATGCTCTGTTTATTTATATTAGTGAAATATTTCAGAAGAAGACAAACGGAAATGCAAGATGATGTTTAGTAAGAAAAAATATATAAATGGTTCTTTTCTAGTTTGCCTCTATAGGAGTGATGCTTCCCAGGCTGAGAACCTGTTTTTGATGGCAGTCATGACTCCCCCCTTGGGTCAGTCTTCCCTATCTTGCCGGAAGATTTCATAGCCTCTAATGGAGAATCTGTGCGTGCTGGTAAGATGTGTTTCTTGGATGCAGCACACATCGATGTCATGCTCCTTCAGGAAGTTGTTCGCCTGCTATAAATTCAGGCGTAGTTAGGGCATCCAGTATGAAGCGTCTGACTGATTTTTGCGTAAAGGCTTGCTGTCCCTATCATCAGTGTTCCTCACCATTCAGGCAAGCCTTCTGCGACTTCAGAGGTATATATATAAAATAGTAAAATTAGACTCTCCACGATGGAGCAACAGATCCTTTGGAATGAGAGACATGCACTAACTTACTACACCACAGAGACTCACATGACATATAGTACTGCAAAGGTGGGAAGTGTTAGAGACCTCATAGTACTAGACAAAAAAACACATTTGAAGGTATAGTAGACAGTTCTTGTTCTTATAAATTTTTCTCTATCATTAACTCTTAGTGGACCAGGGCAAAAGCCATGTTTTTACAAGCCATTTGTTTTTAGAATGTAAACGCCTTTAGTGGTGGCTCCTGGTAAAAAGCATCCAACTCAATGCCACGTAGTGGGGCCCTGGTCCACAAGGAGTTAAGTCATGTTTCTATTGTTAATATGGTTAACAATAAATGTTATAAGATAAGGAAACTAACCGATTCTATTTCAGTTGTAAAGCAATTATTCTAACCACTTGACTTCATCAGCACTTGACAATGTCCTTAATAAAACATTGACAATGGGAAAAAAGTAGAAACTGTGTGATTGTGTAATATTGTAAGTAGATTCTTAACTAGAAGGATTGAAAAAACCAGTTGTATGTACACTTCTTGTTATATTTATGTAATTTTTTTTGGCAAGAAAGTGTAAATAAAAATGTGTTTGTACTATAACTTAATACTTTGTGTTTCTACTCAATATGTTCAACGAGAATTTCTAAAGTATGGTTCATTCATTATACATTCTTTATAGCGCATGCTTCTAATATGTCCTACTATAAAATACAATTTTCCATTGCCTTTTCAGAGGTTAGGGCATGAATTGCCTGTCAATTCACATTTTCAGACCCTAGTGTGCAGGAGGTAGGAGTGCCAATTCCTTTCCTCACATATGGAACATTGAGTGTGGGATTGAACCCACATCCCTTTTGAGTCCGAGTTTATAGGTGACGCTAGGCATTAATGCTAATCTGTTCTACTTATGTCCTACTACACACTTGAAAGCTGCAGTATCATACAATTAAAAACAAAAGTACAATGCGGACAGGCTGCAAAGCACATAATTCAGAACTGCCAGAATATGATATACTAAGACAACCTCACTGGCTCAGTGAAACAACACTAACAAGAAAACTACAAGAAACTCTGAATGAATTGCAAACTGTGACTGTGAGGATTATACAAGAGAAGCAACATGTGGCCACACCCAGTCGACCTAAAACTAAAAACTAACCTTTGGGGAAACCTGACAGACTTGAAGCTGACTGCTAACTGATGAGCAGACTGCTTTGTTTGTAGTCCACAGTAAACTAAGCGCATGCCCAGAGATCGCTGAAGAAGAAGACATAAGAGATAGCAATGCAGATTTAGACTATTTCAAGCAAACGAAAGGGAAGAAGGACAGTTTTCTGATAGCAAAAACAAAACAGAAGAGGTAAACAATTAAAATGTAAAGTACATCTATGGATTGTCAATTAGTCAAGCTATGTTTTATATCAATGATGTTTTAAAGGGTTTCCTAGTCTCAGTAAGAAATGGTCATGGTGACGATTCATCTAGATCATAGATTCCCAAACTTTTCTGCCCACCGCCCACTTTGCACAACATAAACTTTGTAAACCCCGCTCCTCCCCATTATAACAGTTTGCTAACGTCCTCCTCCCCCAACACATGTATACATGATCTATTTTCTTTTTGACACAGAAAATTTATATATATGTATGTCATACATGGTCAATTTTCAAATGATTATATGCATGAAATAGAAAATTGATAAAAAATGGATCGTGTAAAACGGGCATAAGATGAATTAAAATGCAGAATTCAAATTTTAAATAATTATTTAATCGCAAAATCACGAAAATAATATATTTTAAAATACATATTATTAATTTCTTCTTTAGAAGCCACCGACCCCTAATCACATGAACGCCCCCAAATGCTTCTGAACCCACTATCGTCCCCCCTCCCCAGAAGGCTTCAGCGCCCACTGGGGGAGGGTGCGGTACCGCCCACTTTGGGAAACGCTGGTCTAGAAGATATGTTCAACATGGTGAACTTAACAATAAGGATACTCTCTTTGCTTCACTGTGTTCTCAACCTTTGTGTGGTGAAACACGTTGAATGAGTTGGAGTGGAACTGTTGAGGGCAATGAAGTACACATTACTAGAAAAGAAATGAATTAATAGAACTGATAAGAGCATGATTGAGAGAAAGATTAACTAATGTCATTATAATATAAAGCTATATCATGAATAAGTTGAATGCATTTAAAAATAGATGTCGGAGAAAAATTATAAATATAAAATTGGACGAATTGAGAAGTGATGAAATCAGAGAAATGTCGGGTCAATCAATAGCAACAACTGTTATAAGAGGAAGAAAATGTATTGGGTATACATTAATAAAAATGTCCAAAAAATACGAAAGCAAGCATTGAAGTGGGGGCAGCGGGTTAAGAAAGAGAGGACGCATTAAGGAAAGAAACTCTGTAACGAACTTTGCTGAGATAGAAAAGAAATATCGAACCCAATTCAATGAAAGAGATTGAGCGAGTTGCTCAGATCGGTATTGATAAATTACTTGCAGGCCTTTTGTAACGTATAACGGTACAAGAGGATTATATATATATATATATATATATATATATATATATAATGAATGAAAGAGTTAAGGTTGCGTTCTTTTTTTTTCTTTGCGTTCGTTCTTTACGACCCATTTTAATCACTCTTTGTGATATGTTTGATCTTTGCCAAGAACGTGTATACGTTGCACATTGGTTTGGTAGGTCCTTAAACGCATAGACTTCTACACGTTTAGAACACATGCATCCGATTTCAGCCAAACCTCCTTAGCCGCCCCTTACGACATGCGTGGCAGGTAACAGTGGTTCTATTCTTTACACCCCAAATTTGGCCCCGTAACCACTCGGGCGTGGATGGGTTCCATCAGCAAAAGAAAGTGAAAGTCACTCCATGACATGGTTTTGTCATAGTAATGGAAGAGCTTAATGCTAAAAGTGGATGAGATAACACAGACAAATAGAAGCAACAGGAAATGTCAACAGTAATAAGAGACAATGAGAATAAACTGATAAACATCTGTGAAATAAATAACATGGTGGTTAAACTTATACTCTTCTCACGTAAGGAAATTCATCAACTAATATTAAGAAGCGCAAATGGATAGGACAGAAATCCGATAGACCGTTTAATGATCAACGGCAGATGGAGACACTCTCTGCAAGATGTAAGGACAAGAAGTGGAAAAAATGAAACAAGTGACCATCATCTTCTTCCTCTTCTGCGTTCTCACTAGATTGGGATTTCGGATTCTCTAATAAAGGCAGCCGTCTGCCTCAGATTATCAGCCGCGCCATTCAGTTTGTCTTCGACGCTGGTGTAAGTGGACCACCTCTTTCTTCCCAAGTCTGCATACTGGGGCAGTTCTGTAGGATATAATTCCTATCATTTCTGCTTCCTCGTTTGAGCCGACCTCTACCCGCAGTAAATTTTGGCCACCCTCGTGATAGTATGTCTGACATTCTTACTGCGTGGCTAAATCTCCGAGGCAGATTGGCGATCGTAGAATCCGTTATCCCATTCCTCATCGTGAGGGAACGTTGCACCATGTTATGCGCCTTACGGCCTGGTGCATCCGTTTTCTGCAAGCATTTGTTTCAGGTTAGCATTCCCTAGCGCACACGTGCATCCGATTTCAGCCACACCTCATTAGTCGCCTCTTACGACATGGGTGGCAGATAACAGTGGTTCTATTCTTTACACCCCAAATTTGGGCCCCGGTAACCACTCAGGCGAACCATCATCTAGTCGTATCTGCAATAAAGGTGACACCATCTACTAGAGCTGTTTTTGTAAACAAATGTAAGGGCTATTACGACACCAAGCATCAGATAGAGTTAACCTGCTGCCTTGAAGGTTTGGCTGGGAACAGCAAAAGGCTAACGGAGATCGAACACAGTAAACGCTGGTTGAAACCGAACACACCACCGAAGGATAAGCATCAGAGTTCCAATTGGTACTGAAGGTTGTGAACGTATACCCGTTCTTGGTATTAAAGCTGTTTATATATCACATTTGAATCATAAAAACGGCTTAAGAACAATCGCGAGAGAGAGAGAGAGAGATATGGAGTTAACTAAAGAAAATATTAATCAGAAATATTAATAATATTCATCCATATATAAACACAGAAAGAAATAGCAATGAAACACGCTTGGTATTATAAGAAAGGAAGACGTAAGATTAATTCCAGAAACATTAAAAGACAATATAAATAACAAATTATATGAAAGAAAATAAAAGTGAAGTTCTCTAGATGTAAAGAAATATACACTTTCATCAGATTCATAAAAAAATCTAATTAGAAAAAAGTCATAAAATTCATGGATGACCCAGCAAGATAAACAAAGGAGGACAGTACGTAGAAGAGAACAAAAAGCAAAATGTATAAAATAACAAAAGATGTTGGTGGAAAACTTCAGAGCAAACATCCCAAAGAAATAAACAAAGGAGGACAGTACGTAGAAGAGAACAAAAAGCAAAATGTATAAAATAACAAAAGATGTTGGTGGAAAACTTCAGAGCAAACATCCCAAAGAAATAAACAAAAAGAGAATTCATATTCATTTTTGTTAGCGCTCGCCCGCTATGAATTCAGTAGCTGTCAGGGCGTCTAATATAGTACCTCTGACTGATTTTTGCGTGAATGTTCGCTTTCCTTTATCATTAATGTCCCTCGTCATTCAGTCGAGTCTTACTTGGACTTCAGAGGTACTCGTAATTTAGATCTCCAAGTAAACGACCAGGAAACATATAGTCCAACCGCGATCGACTTCGCTATCGACGAATCATAATCATATAAGTTGAACAGATAGAAAGATAGTCAGATCTCTTTAGGAAAATATTCAATAAAAAAACTTCCAAACAATTTTCCGAATATCCCTGAAGCGTAAATTTATTTTGACAGAAATCACACTTCACAGAAAGAAGAATACAAGCCATAGCCATCATGGCATTACAGAACAGATAAGAGACATGATCTTGACAACCTAAATGCTGAGTTATTCAAAACAGAAGACGATATACGTGTATCAAACATTGTTTTCCGACGCTAGAAAAATGCGTGAGATGTTTAGACGTGGCCCCTCGGTAGCTGTTATCGAAGGCCAAGGTTTATATAGAACAGAGACTCTCTTCTTCCTCCCCCAACCTAAACCCGTGCTTTTCTTGTTTATGAGCAGAATGAAATCATCACTATATTCAGTGGCGGCTCGTGTACCCTTTTGTTGGTGGGGCCAGACACAAATATTTGGAATAATCATGGTTTTTAGTTATGTTATATTTTAATTTATTAAATAATAAATACCCGTTACACATTATTTTTGGTGGTGCCCGGCTACACTGGACCTTAATGACGAGCCGCCACTGACTATAGTCATGTACAAAACATTATCAAACACAAAAATACCCTGCCAGAATATATGAAATACGTTGAAGTAGGTGTCCAGCAGAGGGACTGATTAGCTTAAGCGATCGACTCGGACTCAAGAGGGTTGTGAGTTCAGTCCCACAGTCGACGTCCCACACACGAGGAAAGGAATTGGCTCTCCTACCTTCTGCATAATAGGATCTATAAAAATGAAGTGACAGGCACTTAATACCCTAATGTAGTAAAAGGCTACGGGAAATTTTAAGGTGCCCAACAAGAAATGAATTAATAGAACTGATAAGAGCATGATTGAGAGAAAGATTAACTAATGTCATTATAATATAAAGCTATATCATGAATAAGTTGAATGCATTTAAAAATAGATGTCGGAGAAAAATTATAATTATAAATATAAAATTGGACGAATTGAGAAGTGATGAAATCAGAGAAATGTCGGGTCAATCAATAGCAACAACTGTTATGAGAGGAAGAAAATGTATTGGGTATACATTAATAAAAATGTCCAAAAATACGAAAGCAAGCATTGAAGTGGGGGCAGCGGGTTAAGAAAGAGAGGACGCATTAAGGAAAGAAACTCTGTAACGAACTTTGCTGAGATAGAAAAGTAATATCGAACCCAATTCAATGAAAGAGATTGAGCGAGTTGCTCAGATCGGTATTGATAAATTACTTGCAGGCCTTTTGTAACGTATAACGGTACAAGAGGATTATATATATATATATATATATATATATATATATATATATCTATACCTATTATAAAAATGAGTGTATGTATGTATGTATGTTTGTTACCTATAGACTCCGAAACTACTGAACAGATGTAGCTGAAATTTACAGGATATGTTTGTTTTAATGTTGGGATGCTACCTGTCACAGTTTGAAATAGGTAGCGCTGAAGCTTTTCGAAACAATCTAAAAAATAATAACACGCTCATTTCATCGAGAGTTTCTAACGAAATCTCCATTAACGTTTCCGACGAAAACGCAAATTTCATCGAGAGTTTCTTCCGGAAGTTTACAGTATGTGCATCTACACGATTCGATGACGTATGATTCAAGTCAATATTTCAAACAAGCCGTTAAAGTCAATATTTCAAACAAGCCGTTACAAGCTGAAGGTTTGTTTCTAATCATGATCATAGATACTGCAAATCATATTTTAAGTTCCACCTATTCCATCAATGTTTGTTAGCTATGTTGGCAAAAATTGCTCTATATTCAATTAAACCAAACAAAACTACGATCCGAGGAATACGTTCATTTGAGGGAAGCTATTGGCCGGCATTTCTATAAATGGCAAGATGGTTATTTTGCCATCAACGTTTACCTGATGTACAATGTACACGTTATATGTATGAATATTACCCAATATTAGATTACACGACAGAAACGGGGTTACCATTTATTATTTTGTAAATCAATCCATACCATTGACCGCTATAGCGGCGTGCAATTCTAAATTAGTACAACCATTTCGCAATAGGTGGCGCGTGAGTAGTTTCGACAAATGATTCATACAGTTTTCCTGATTTTCAAAACATTTTACTCGCAGTTTCTATGCATTTCCTAATAGAATTTAATCAAATGCTAATTTTTTTATTTATTCCAGCGAAACATCAACAGTGATATTTGATTCCGTGTGTGAAGACAAACAAGCTGCAGTTATTTCCACACGCTCTTCACGAATTTTCCACACATTTGCAATTATTATGCCTGAATATTACCCAATATTAGATTACATGACAGAAACGGGGTGACCATTTAATATTTTGTAAATCAATCCATACCATTGACCGCTATAGCGGCGTGCAATTCTAAATTAGTACAACCATTTCGCAATAGGTTGCGTGAGTAGTTTCGACAAATGATTCATACAGTTTTCCTGATTTTTCAAAACATTTTACTCTGCAGTTTCTATGCATTTCCTAATAGAATTTAATCAAATGCTAATTTTTTTATTTATTCCAGCGAAACATCAACAGTGATATTTAATTCCATGTGTGAAGACGAACAAGATGCAGTTATTTCCACACGCTCTTCACAAATTTTCCACACATTTGCAATTATGCCTCCCAAACGAAAAGCTATTGGCCCATCTACACCTAGAGCACGAAAGAGAAAGGCATTACTAGCTTCAGAAACAGATGAGCAACAGAAAGCAAGACTGCAAACTGTTCGAGTACGCACTGCTGAAGCCCGTTCGTCCTGAAACAGACGAGCAACGTGAAGCAAGACTAGGAACCAATCGAGTACGCACTGCTGAAGTCCGTTCAGCTGAAACAATCGAGCAACGGGAAGCAAGTCTGCAAACCGTTCCGATACGCACTACTCTATCCAGACTAACACTGCACGCTGATTTAAATCTAGGTGCATTCCATTACAATACTAATTATGATTACAGTCTTCATCCAAATGTGGTTATTGGAAAAATGGATAGATTATGCATGTATTGCTACAGTTTTAATCAAAATCCTGACATTCGTTGTTCATCATCTGTTTGTGCAATTCGGTGAAATCGATCAAGTACATTTGCAAATATGTCAACAAAGGAAGCAATATGGCAGTTTTTGGAGTGGCAAATATAACTGCATCCATCGATGAAATCGAGCATTATCAACTGGGACGTTACATTAGTAGCAATGAAGCAGTATGGCGCATTTTATCATTTCCAATTCATGAACGACATCCAACAGTTGTTCATTTGGCAGTGCACCTTGAAAATGGACAGCGCGTGTACTTCTCAACAGATAATGCACATGCACGAGCATTGTCACCATCGCCAACAACGTTAACTGCATTTTTCTCATTGTGTAGAGATGATATATTTGCAAAGACGCTACTTTACTCTGAACTGCCAACATACTACACATGGAATGCAGCGGCGAAAAAGTTTCAACGTCGCAAACAAGGTAAAGTAGTTGAAGGACATTCCAATTTATATTCGACCAATGCGTTAGGTCGTTTGTACACTGTTCATCCAAACAATGCAGAATGCTTTTACTTGCGATTACTGTTAATCAACAAACGTGGACCAACATCCTTCCAAGAATTGAGAACAGTTAACGGTCACGTATGTGCTACTTATCGTGAAGCTTGCCAAGAATTAAATCTTCTTGAAAACGATGCACATTGGGACACTTCGCTCGCTGATGCATCCAATACTGCACAACCACAGCAAATACGCACACTATTTGCAGTAATATTAACAACGTGCTTCCCATCCAATCCAAAAGAACTTTGGGAAAAATACAAAGACTACATGAGTGAAGACATCCTACATCGCTTGCGTGCGACGAATCAAAATCCTGACATTCAATTCACACCAAACGTATAGAATGAGGCATTGGTTTCAATTGAGGACATATGTTTGGCAATCACTAATAAAGCACTGGTGCAATTGGGAATGGATGCGCCAGAACGATCTGCAAACAACCTTTTCGATTGTGAGTTGGAACGAGAAACACACTTTGATATCAACGAATTGAGTACATTTGTTCAAACGAATCTTCCAAAATTGATTCCGGAACAACGCATAGCATATGACAGAATTATGCATGCAATTACAAGTCAAAACGGTGGATTGTATTTCATAGATGCGCCCGGAGGCACAGGCAAAACTTTTCTCATTTCACTTATTTTGGCAACCATACGATCACGAAATAATATTGCACTGGCAATCGCATCTTCTGGAATTGCAGCAACTCTTTAGATGGTGGCCGAACAGCGTATTCAGCGCTGAAATTGCCATTGAATATGCAAATCACTGAGACACCAACATGCAATATCAACAAAAATTCTGCAATGGGTAAAGTACTCCAATTATGTCAACTCATTATATGGGATGAATGTACTATGGCGCATAAAAAGCATTAGAAGCGCTTCATCGTACACTGAAAGATTTGAGAGGAAATGACCAGCTCTTCGGTGGCGCACTCATTTTATTGTCTGGCGATTTCCGGCAAACTCTACCAGTTATACCAAGATCAACACCGCTGATGAACTTAATGCATGCCTGAAATCATCAGTTTTATGGCGACACATACAGAAATTGACTTTGAAGACCAATATGCGTATACAACTACAACATGATGAAACCTCTGAACGTTTCGCAAAACAATTGTTGGATATTGGGAATGGGAAAATGCCAATCGATGATTCCACACGATGTATCACATTGCCAACAAACTTCTGTAACATCATAGCGACCACAGACGAATTGATTCATAAAGTTTTCCCAAATATTGCACATAATTACAAAAATCATCAGTGGCTCAGTGCACGTGCAATATTAGCAGCAAAAAACAAGGATGTATATGCCATGAATTTGAGCATTCAAAACAAAATACCAGGCGAAGTGACAACGTATAAGTCCATCGATACTGTAATGAATCAAGACGAAGTTGTCAATTATCCAACTGAATTCTTGAATTCACTTGATTTGCCAGGCATGCCACCACATGTTTTAACATTGAAAATTGGCGTGCCTATCATTCTTCTCAGAAACATTAATCCACCACGACTTTGCAACGGTACTAGACTTTTAGTGAAAAATATGATGAACAATATCATCGAAGGTACAATTTTAAATGGAAAATTTAAAGGAGAGGATATACTATTGCCACGCATCCCAATGATTCCAACAGACATGCCATTCGAATTCAAACGCTTGCAGTTTCCGGTGCGACTCGCCTTTGCAATGACCATCAACAAATCACAAGGACAATCACTACAAGTGTGTGGACTACATTTGGAAAATCCCTGCTTTTCACATGGACAGCTATATGTGGCCTGTTCACGCGTCGGAAAACATTCTGATTTATTCGTGTATGCACCAGATGGAAAAACAAAAATATTGTATATCCAAAAGCACTTCAATAAACAGACTTGAAATGAAACGTTAAATTGTAAGTGTTTTTTCTCCAAGAAAATGAACAAAAGGACAATGATAAAACAAATAATTACTACATATTGTTATAGCAAGTTTCCTTTAAATTCATTTTCTTTTGAAGCGTAGCAACGCGCGCAGGGTACAGCTAGTATATATATATATATATAATGAATGAAAGAGATAAGGTTAAGGTTGGGTTCTTTTTTTTCTTTGCGTTCGTTCTTTACGACCAATTTTAATCACTCTTGTGATATGTTTGATCTTTGCCAAGAACGTGTATACGTTGCACATTGGTTTGTAGGTCCCTAAACGCATAGACTTCTACACGTTTAGAACACATGCATCCGATTTCAGCCAAATCTCCTTAGCCGCCCCTTACGACATGCGTGGCAGGTAACAGTGGTTCTATTCTTTACACCCCAAATTTGGCCCCGGTAACCACTCGGGCGTGGATGGGTTCCATCAGCAAAAGAAAGTGAAAGTCACTCCATGACATGGTTTTGTCATAGTAATGGAAGAGCTTAATGCTAAAAGTGGATGAGATAACACAGACAAATAGAAGCAACAGAAAATGTGAACAGTAAGCGACAATGAGAATAAACTGATAAACATCTGTGAAATAAATAACATGGTGGTTAAACTTATACTCTTCTCACGTAAGGAAATTCATCAACTAATATTAAGAAGCGCAAAATGGATAGGACAGAAATCCGATAGACCGTTTAATAATCAACGGCAGATGGAGACACTCTCTGCAAGATGTAAGGACAAGAAGTGGAAAAAATGAAACAAGTGACCATCATCTTCTTCCTCTTCTGCGTTCTCACTAGATTGGGATTTCGGATTCTCTAATAAAGGCAGCCGTCTGCCTCAGATTATCAGCCGCGCCATTCAGTTTGTCTTCGACGCTGGTGTAAGTGGACCACCTCTTTCTTCCCAAGTCTGCATACTGGGGGCAGTTCTGTAGGATATAATTCCTATCATTTCTGCTTCCTCGTTTGAGCCGACCTCTACCCGCAGTAAATTTTGGCCACCCTCGTGATAGTATGTCTGACATTCTTACTGCGTGGCTAAATCTCCGAGGCAGATTGGCGATCGTAGAATCCGTTATCCCATTCCTCATCGTGAGGGAACGTTGCACCATGTTATGCGCCTTACGGCCTGGTGCATCCGTTTTCTGCAAGCATTTGTTTCAGGTTAGCATTCCCTAGCGCACACGTGCATCCGATTTCAGCCACACCTCATTAGTCGCCTCTTACGACATGGGTGGCAGATAACAGTGGTTCTATTCTTTACACCCCAAATTTGGGCCCCGGTAACCACTCAGGCGAACCATCATCTAGTCGTATCTGCAATAAAGGTGACACCATCTACTAGAGCTGTTTTTGTAAACAAATGTAAGGGCTATTACGACACCAAGCATCAGATAGAGTTAACCTGCTGCCTTGAAGGTTTGGCTGGGAACAGCAAAAGGCTAACGGAGATCGAACACAGTAAACGCTGGTTGAAACCGAACATACCACCGAAGGATAAGCATCAGAGTTCCAATTGGTACTGAAGGTTGTGAACGTATACCCGTTCTTGGTATTAAAGCTGTTTATATATCACATTTGAATCATAAAAACGGCTTAAGAACAATCGCGAGAGAGAGATATGGAGTTAACTAAAGAAAATATTAATCAGAAATATTAATAATATTCATCCATATATAAACACAGAAAGAAATAGCAATGAAACACGCTTGGTATTATAAGAAAGGAAGACGTAAGATTAATTCCAGAAACATTAAAAGACAATATAAATAACAAATTATATGAAAAAAAATAAAAGTGAAGTTCTCTAGATGTAAAGAAATATACACTTTCATCAGATTCATAAAAAAATCTAATTAGAAAAAAGTCATAAAATTCATGGATGACCCAGCAAGATAAACAAAGGAGGACAGTACGTAGAAGAGAACAAAAAGCAAAATGTATAAAATAACAAAAGATGTTGGTGGAAAACTTCAGAGCAAACATCCCAAAGAAATAAACAAAAAGAGAATTCATATTCATTTTTGTTAGCGCTCGCCCGCTATGAATTCAGTAGCTGTCAGGGCGTCTAATATAGTACCTCTGACTGATTTTTGCGTGAATGTTCGCTTTCCTTTATCATTAATGTCCCTCGTCATTCAGTCGAGTCTTACTTGAACTTCAGAGGTACTCGTAATTTAGATCTCCAAGTAAACGACCAGGAAACATATAGTCCAACCGCGATCGACTTCGCTATCGACGAATCATAATCATATAAGTTGAACAGATAGAAAGATAGTCAGATCTCTTTAGGAAAATATTCAATAAAAAAACTTCCAAACAATTTTCCGAATATCCCTGAAGCGTAAATTTATTTTGACAGAAATCACACTTCACAGAAAGAAGAATACAAGCCATAGCCATCATGGCATTACAGAACAGATAAGAGACATGATCTTGACAACCTAAATGCTGAGTTATTCAAAACAGAAGACGATATACGTGTATCAAACATTGTTTTCCGACGCTAGAAAAATGCGTGAGATGTTTAGACGTGGCCCCTCGGTAGCTGTTATCGAAGGCCAAGGTTTATATAGAACAGAGACTCTCTTCTTCCTCCCCCAACCTAAACCCGTGCTTTTCTTGTTTATGAGCAGAATGAAATCATCACTATAGTCAGTGGCGGCTCGTGACCCTTTTGTTGGTGGGGCCAGACACAAATATTTGGAATAATCATGGTTTTTAGTTATGTTATATTTTAATTTATTAAATAATAAATACCCGTTACACATTATTTTTGGTGGTGCCCGGCTACACTGGACCTTAATGACGAGCCGCCACTGACTATAGTCATGTACAAAACATTATCAAACACAAAAATACCCTGCCAGAATATATGAAATACGTTGAAGTAGGTGTCCAGCAGAGGGACTGATTAGCTTAAGCGATCGACTCGGACTCAAGAGGGTTGTGAGTTCAGTCCCACAGTCGACGTCCCACACACGAGGAAAGGAATTGGCTCTCCTACCTTCTGCATAATAGGATCTATAAAAATGAAGTGACAGGCACTTAATACCCTAATGTAGTAAAAGGCTACGGGAAATTTTAAGGTGCCCAACAAGAAAGTAAACTGTGACTGTAGCTTCCTGGCACAACGTACAATCGTATTTAGGCTCGGATCACATACAAATCAGTATGCTGCTAGACAAAGAAGAATAGTAAACCAACAAAGAACCGTGGTCGTTAGTCGCCAAACGCTGAGAGACGTACTGAGGGAGAGATCGAAGCACTTATGGACTAATTGGTTCGACGTGCAGTCATGATGATCCGACGACAAAACTAAACATTTTGTTAAATAGATTATAAAGGAAAACAAATAATGAATTACTGAATAGCATGTTGTCCCTCGTGAGATTGTTATGGTATTTTTCTGCTGTAAAGTATGATTGAATAAACAACATGTCCCACAGCGATCAGCATGTGACTTGAATATCACAATCCACAACTATTCCAAATGAGATGTTTTCTCATTCATAATTTGCTCACAAAAAAAATAATTATGGTCAAAATCTTTAACATTTCATATGATGTTGGAATAATAAATAATAATAATAATTCCTCTCGTACTGTTATACGATACATAGGGCCTGCAAACACTTTCTCTATATCGCTCTATCCTGGGCAACTCGCTCAATCTTATCCATGGAACTGAGACCGGTATTTCTTACCTCTCTTAGCAAAGTTCGTTTCAGGGTCTCCTGAGATCGTCCTCTCTTTCTTTAACCCTTTACATCCCACTTCAATGCCTGCTTTGAGTTTCGTTGATCATTTCTCCTCAAGGTGTGTCCACCATATCTCCATCTTCTCTTTCTTATAACAGTTGTTACTAGTGGTTGACCAGGCATGTCTCTGATTTCATCACTTCTCCTGAATTCGTTCCATTTTATATTCATTATTTTTCGCAGACATCTATTTTCAAATGCATTTAACTTGCTTTCTATATCTTTAGTCATTTCCCAACTCTCGCTGGCATATGGTAGGGTTGATTCGTAATTTAGTTTTAATACTATATAACTTGCAGTTCCATATTTTATTTAGACTTTTAAAAGCTGATGTTGCTTTGCCAATTCGTAGTATAATTTCTTTTAAAACATTCCCTGCGCAATCAAAATTGCTACCTAAATAGGTAAAACACGTAATTACAAAGTACTGTAGTTTTACAAATTACAAAAACAATGACAAAATACAGCAACGTTTCGACCAACAAGGCCTTTATCAAGCAAACGAACAAATAGAAGTGACAAATTAAAATGAAACACAAATGGACGACCAAATACAAACGTATCTAAGGAAAATTTGGAATAAAAACGAATAACGAAATAAATGTAACACAAAAACACACATAAAAACTAGAAATAGAAAGGAAAAGAAACAATGAAACATCTAGTAAATATATAACTTGAATACATGCAAAATATTTTCTTGATAAAGGCCTTGTTGGTCGAAACGTTGCTGTATTTTGTCATTGTTTTTGTAATTTGTAAAACTACAGTACTTTGTAATTACGTGTTTTGCCAATCAAATAGTTTTACTGCAGTTCCATATATATATATACTGAATACCTAAATAGGTGAACTGCTCTGTTATTTTTATCATTTTAGATTCCAGGGTTATGTCTGCATTACTTGCCATAAGTGTCTTCATTATATTTGTTTTTTTATAGCTTATCTGCAGTCCAACTTTGATACTGGAGTATAGTTGTATGAATGATTGATTAATTCATTGATTGATGTGACCATTACGCCCGTGTATTGCCGTGGCTCGCAAGGGAGCAAATAATAGCAACACTGCGACCTACAAGGCATGCTAGTAGGCGACAGAGGTAGTAACCTAGGCCAGCTACACTAATAAATAAAAAGCGGCGCAGAAATCGGATGTGCTGGCCTACTTGTAGTCGCTTAACTGGCACAGCGTACAATCATTCTTTGACTCAGATCACATACAAATCACACAGTGGTCAACAGGTGGTTGATATGGAGCGTTCAAAGAAGAATATGATCATCATCATTGCACTTCGGTGTGTAGCCGTGCGTGCTCCGATCTTTTTCTTACGCAGGAAGATCTCAGTGGATATGCACGAACTCCGTAGCACCCACGAGGGTCCTTGATATCATTTAGAAGATGTTGAAACTATTTTGCAGAATTGTATTTTTATTCTTTCTAATGAATGTTGCCCGGGCAGCGGAATTTCAACCTGTTCTTCTCGAGAGTTAAGACCACAATTAGTGCGTGGAGAACAGGTAAATAGAAAGAAATTACATACATTCATCAAGTGTATAAGATTTTCGATTCAAAATTTTAATTTATCATGTTCCAAAAAAAATATTTGATTCTTTGATCATATCACCCAAGACGCAGTTTTTATTTAAGGACAACAATCATATGTTCAGTTTATAACTGTTCATACTTCACGCACGCATAAATTGAAAACAGAAACGACTTCAAAGATACTCTACCCAGCGTATTCGTAGCGCGTTGGACTGTGGGTGACAAGCCCTCTGTGAGTACGGGTTCAATTTCGTGGGCTGGTAGAAAAAGCCACAAGTTCTCCAGATTTACGGTGTTCGTGGCACCGAATCGAAGAGTTACGATGTACACGACACCGAACCGAAGAGATGAAAAGCTCAAGTTCTTCTGGATCGAAAAAAACAAATTCTCTAAAACTAGTATATTTATATGTTCAATAATTTTAAATGAAAAGCAAGACCTGTTTCGACATGTGGAAAAACATCATTCTTGTATCTGAAATTGCTGATGAGCTAACTTTTAATTGAAGTTTTGTGACTTCTTTCTTGCTTTTCTTTAATCATGTTTTGCCTTAAGTGCCTGGATAAGAAGAGACTTCTAAAACAAGCTCTAGTGTGAGTGAGCTACATTCATATATGGTGCCTTTCATAGTCTCTGTTACGTCTGTGACAGACTTTTTGCGTGGATTACCTTTAGTTTTCTATCCACCGTATCTCTCTCTCTCTCTTGCGTTTCCGTTATCCACCGTACCTGAGTAGCATTACCACATGAGTCTTTAAAATGTCTAAAGATAAGTCTTGACTACATTGCGTCTGGGATCCCTACATAGCTTTGCCTCTCTCTGCAGAAATGGCCCGCCACCTGCTGAGAGAATTGCACAAAACACGAACTCCGTAGCTCGGGCAATAATCCTACGTGATCCCTGAAAAAATGTACTGCAAACAGAACGGCGATTTCCAGATTCGAACAAAAACTTACACTACTAAGTAAGAGTATGGAATGAAAATGGTGGGAATATAAAGATCAGAATTAGCAATGTATGGGTGGGAAATATTAACATTTAACATGGCAGTAGTAAAGCATATTTGTGTTTTTGAATATAAGTGTTATAGAAGAGTCTTACGTTTATCATGGATAGAGAAGAGAACAAAACAATCTATTCAGAAGGGACTCAAACTTATAGAAAACTAACTAATGCTAGAAATAAGAATGAGAAAATTGAAGTATTTTGTACATGTAAAAATACAAGAACGGTTGGAGAAGAATATTATAGAGGAGACATCTCGGCAAAGAGTAGAAGAAGACCACAGAAAAGATGGGTTAGGGATGTGATTGATAATTTGAGCATGACGGCTGCAGAGACTGGACATCTGGTCTATGAAGGAGATACATTCAGAAAGACTGTTAGGGTCAGGGCCGTGCCTTGCTATGATACAGAGAGGCGGCCGCATCAGGCGGACCGTAAGGTGGCGGCATAAGCAGCAAAATCAAAATTGAAGGTTATTTTAAGGAAAAAACATTTAAGGGGCGGCATTTCGAGGATTTGCATCATACTGAGAAAATATACCGCACGGTCCTGGTTAGGGTGGCAACTTTCTATGCAGGTCAAGCTTTAAGATAAGGATGAATATAATGCTTGGATAAGTCGTGAAGGTTGTCAATAATTTTCCGTCAAAACTTATTAGGTCAATACATTTGAAAGGATTCTATATCCCTGAGCCAACACTTTCTGGATCCGTTCTTACCAAACGATGCGGTACTCTTCTCCTTCTTCTTCGTCTACGTTCGCCCGCTTTGAATTCAGGCGTAGTCATGACATCTGGTTTGTCGCTTTTGACTGATTTTTTGCGTGAAAACCTACTTACCATTTTAAGGGTGTCCCTCGCCAAACAGGCGGTCCTTGTCCGACTTCAGAGGTACTTGTAATTTATATCCTCAAGTGTGATCTGGATGCAGTACTCTAAATTCTACAGTATATTTATTTGTTTATTCTACATCAAGGATAATTGCCCAACTTAAACCTCTCCATCCTGAGCATTGAAATACTGTTCTTTTCATCGCTGTTTTATTTACAGTGTACACACACGTACAACCTACACACACATAGTCTCATATCGTTATATGTGTGCATGTATGGGCTTATATACGCCAGGGAATCTATTAACCATGTTACTGCCATAATAACACTTTCTAAATTGATATACTCGTAGTTTGTCTTACCAGTTTCTCCTAGCCAACTTCCTTATTAAATATAATTAAATTCCCTGAGGTGTTCTCATACGGTTTCAGAATGTAGTCAAATCAAGACATAACAAAAACAAAATTATAAATGTAGAGCAGATGGAAAGTGACAGACTTGGTATTAAAAACCGAAAAGAAGTCACAACAACGAAGCGGAATAAACAATAATTAGAAGAGAAAATCTTATCCAAAATGAAAGGAGATGGACATTTCTGCCTTAAAATGTCTAAGTCCAAGGCTTGGCTACATAGCACCTAGTTTTCCCATATGTCTCAGTCCCTTTACACTGTGTGACGGTATATAGACGTAGATCCTCTACTAAATAACATTAACAAACCGCTATTTACTCACTAACAGAGAATATATTTTAATTCACAGTCTAAATAGTAAGGTTTAACAGAGCCACATCGATCCACTAACTTAGAATTTATGTTAATTTACAGTCTAAATAGTAGAGTTAACAGATCCACATCGACCCACTAACAGAGAATACACTTTAATTTACAGTCTAAATAGTAGAGTTAACAGATCCACATCGACCCACTAACAGAGAATACACTTTAATTTACAGTCTAAATAGTAGAGTTAACAGATCCACATCGACCCACTAACAGAAAATACACTTTAATTCCCAGTATCGACCCACTAACAGAGAATACACTTTAATTCCCAGTATCGACACACTAACAGAGAATACACTTTAATTCTCAGTATCGACCCACTAACAGAGAATACACTTTAATTCCCAGTATCGACCCACTAACAGAGAATACACTTTAATTCCCAGTATCGACACACTAACAGAGAATACACTTTAATTCCCAGTATCGACACACTAACAGAGAATACACTTTAATTCCCAGTATCGACACACTAACAGAGAATACACTTTAATTCCCAGTATCGACCCACTAACAGAGAATACACTTTAATTCCCAGTATCGACACACTAACAGAGAATACACTTTAATTCCCAGTATCGACACACTAACAGAGAATACACTTTAATTCTCAGTATCGACCCACTAACAGAGAATACACTTTAATTCCCAGTATCGACCCACTAACAGAGAATACACTTTAATTCCCAGTATCGACCCACTAACAGAGAATACACTTTAATTCCCAGTATCGACCCACTAACAGAGAATACACTTTAATTCCCAGTATCGACCCACTAACAGAGAATACACTTTAATTCCCAGTATCGACCAACTAACAGAGAATACACTTTAATTCCCAGTATCGACCCACTAACAGAGAATACACTTTAATTCCCAGTATCGACACACTAACAGAGAATACACTTTAATTCCCAGAATCGACCCACTAACAGAGAATACACTTTAATTCCCAGTATCGACACACTAACAGATAATACACTTTAATTCCCAGTATCGACACACTAACAGAGAATACACTTTAATTCCCAGTATCGACCCACTAACAGAGAATACACTTTAATTCCCAGTATCGACCCACTAACAGAGAATACACTTTAATTCCCAGTATCGACCCACTAACAGAGAATACTCTTTAATTCTCAGTATCGACACACTAACAGAGAATACACTTTAATTCCCAGTATCGACCCACTAAAAGAGAATACACTTTAATTCCCAGTTACGACCCACTAACAGAGAATACACTTTAATTCCCAGTATCGACCCACTAACAGAGAATACACTTTAATTCCCAGTATCGACCCACTAACAGAGAATACACTTTAATTCCCAGTATCGACCCACTAACAGAGAATCCACTTTAATTCCCAGTATCGACCCACTAACAGAGAATACACTTTAATTCCCAGTATCGACACACTAACAGAGAATACACTTTAATTCCCAGTATCGACACACTAACAGAGAATACACTTTAATTCCCAGTATCGACACACTAACAGAGAATACACTTTAATTCCCAGTATCGACCCACTAACAGAGAATACACTTTAATTCCCAGTATCGACCCACTAACAGAGAATACACTTTAATTCCCAGTATCGACACACTAACAGAGGATACACTTTAATTCCCAGTATCGACCCACTAACAGAGAATACACTTTAATTCCCAGTATCGACCCACTAACAGAGAATACACTTTAATTCCCAGTATCGACCCACTAACAGAGAATACACTTTAATTCCCAGTATCGACACACTAACAGAGAATACACTTTAATTCCCAGTATCGACCCACTAACAGAGAATACACTTTAATTCCCAGTATCGACCCACTAACAGAGAATACACTTTAATTCCCAGTATCGACCCACTAACAGAGAATACACTTTAATTCCCAGTATCGACACACTAACAGAGAATACACTTTAATTTCCAGTATCGACCCACTAACAGAGAATACACTTTAATTCCCAGTATCGACACACTAACAGAGAATACACTTTAATTCCCAGTATCGACACACTAACAGAGAATACACTTTAATTCCCAGTATCGACCCACTAACAGAGAATACACTTTAATTCCCATTATCGACCCACTAACAGAGAATACACTTTAATTCCCAGTATCGACACACTAACAGAGAATACACTTTAATTCCCAGTATCGACACACTAACAGAGAATACACTTTAATTCCCAGTATCGACCCACTAACAGAGAATACACTTTAATTCCCAGTATCGACCCACTAACAGAGAATACACTTTAATTCCCAGTATCGACCCACTAACAGAGAATACACTTTAATTCCCAGTATCGACCCACTAACAGAGAATACACTTTAATTCCCAGTATCGACACACTAACAGAGAATACACTTTAATTCCCAGTATCGACCCACTAACAGAGAATACACTTTAATTCCCAGTATCGACCCACTAACAGAGAATACACTTTAATTCCCAGTATCGACCCACTAACAGAGAATACACTTTAATTCCCAGTATCGACACACTAACAGAGAATACACTTTAATTCCCAGTATCGACCCACTAACAGAGAATACACTTTAATTCCCAGTATCGACACACTAACAGAGAATACACTTTAATTCCCAGTATCGACACACTAACAGAGAATACACTTTAATTCCCAGTATCGACCCACTAACAGAGAATACACTTTAATTCACATTATCGACCCACTAACAGAGAATAAACTTTAATTCCCAGTATCGACACACTAACAGAGAATACACTTTAATTCCCAGTATCGACACACTAACAGAGAATACACTTTAATTCCCAGTATCGACCCACTAACAGAGAATACACTTTAATTCCCAGTATCGACCCACTAACAGAGAATACACTTTAACCCCTCCTCCCAACGTAAAAGTAGCACTGACAAAAATACTTTCGACACAGCGAAAGAAAATACACTTAGAGAATAAATGTCTACAACACTTTCGACAAGTGTTTTCTAGTGTTCAACTGTGATACAACTAAACGTGGCATTGTTAACGTGGAGGCTTCATACTACTGTCAAATTTATCCAAGATATTCGGTCGATTCATAGTTGAAACACCATACAGTCTCCAATGAATAACTGCCTCTATTTTGAGGAATTTAATACAGAGTGCTGGTATTGTTTTTTTACTAGGAATTTGCTGGAGAAAACTGAGAGACGTAGCGGATAATAGTATTGACAACTGCTGGTCGGTTTTATGAACTATTGCACTCAATTAATCGGTTGCTGGTTAGAACGTATTGGGACTGACATAAAATGAACGTTACTATTTGCCATGACTTGATTCAGCGTAGTCTAGATTGAAATCTTATTTCCCGTAGGCAGAATGTCATTATAATTGGAGTTTCCTTATTTGAAAGTAGTTTTTAATCATAAAACATCGAAATTGGTCTATGCAATACGTGGAAGTAAAACATATTTTTGCGTTTCAAATGTACATATGAACTTTCATTTCTGCAGTATGCACATATAAATACTTAATTCGGAGGTTTCTACGACTAAATTGTTGAGCCGTTGCCTTAGTGTTTAGATGGTCGTGGGTTCAAATCCAGACCCCGCCGTTCTGTTCACGAGTGCATTTTTTTCTAGAGACCCTAGGGTTGTTGCCGAAGTTACAAAGTTCGTGCATTGTGCAAAACTCTTGGCATGTGGTATGCCATTTCTGCGGAGAAGGACCAAGCCATATGGGATAAAACCCGGTGCATTGAAGGTAATCTATGACGTCTCCCTTATTTAAAATACTCCCTCTCTTCTCATCAGATGCCCAGTCCTACTCGTACAACGTTTGATCACACACTTTTTTTAGTTTTCCCGAATTATATCTGCTCTTTCATTATCTAGACTCAAACATCCACATGTCACGTAAGTTTCTACAGGTTGGAAATCTCGATATACAACATCTACTCACACGGCAAACTTTGAAAGCATAGAATAAGAATCTGACACAGTAATTTCTCGATTAAACGAAAGTTCAAAGAGTCATTCCAGAAGTAGCGACACTAGTCTCAATTTTCATGCTGGAAGTGCTAGCCCTATATACTCAATTCGCTAAGCATTGACTCTCCCACACGCGATGACTAGAACTAGAAAGCTACAATTTGATTTCTCACCAAAATACACAGATCTATCAGTATATACCATAGATTCCCAAACTTTTTCGACCCACCGCCCACTTTACACAACATAAACTTTGTAACCCCCCCCCCCCCAACATTATAACAGTTTGCCAACGCCTTCTCCCCATATATATATACATACTCTATTTTCTCTTTGACATATAAAATTGATATATACTTCTGTCATTCATGGTCAATCTTCAAATGATTATATACATGAATAGAAAATTGATGAAAAATTGACCATGTAAGACGGGCATAAGATGAATTAAAATGCAGAATTCAAATTCTAAATCGCAAAATCACGAAAATAATTTATTTAAAATATTTATTATTAATTTCTTCTTTAAGGAGCCACCGACCCCAATCGCCTGAATACTCTTCAAATTCTGCTGACCCCACTATCGCACCCCTAGAACGCTTCAGCGCCCACTGGGGGCGCTACCGCCCACTTTGGGAAACGCTGGTATATACAATATCATCATCCCTTGCGTTTTATGACATCAGCTGTTTAATTAAAAGTTCCGTGTTTCGATTGCTCCAGTTCGTGCATTCCCTTTCAAGAGTAATTATGATGTGTACGTTTGTGTTGTTTTCATTTATCGCGATCGATTCCTCATCATTTGTAACTGTGGTCACATACTCGATCTTACTTTCCCGTGTATCTTCCATCATTTCCTGTGTTTGATTCTCGAGTCCTTACTATAATTATTATTCTTGTGCAGTGGGTGTCTCTAGTCTTCAATAACATACGTCTATACTTTGGTTTAGTGGTAGCAGGATGATAGCGTAGGGGCATGAAACCAAGCTAATTCGCAAGAGGAGTATCTCTAGTGCAACTGATGAGTATACGTATGTATTTATTCTGAATAAACTCCAGGGACTCACATTGTAATAAATATAAAGCAAGGATATTCAGTATATAATCAGCCACGGGTGGCGTCTGTGGCTTAGGGAATAGTGACTCGGTCGGTCTATTAACCCCGACGTTCCGAGTTCGAATCACACTGCGGATAATTTGGTTGCAAATTGTTTCGCGTGTATTTTTACAAAAGGACGATGGCCCCATCCGTTCAGAAAGCAATGGCAAACTACTGAACATAATACTGTCTAGAAAAATCACAAACAGCGTTAACAAGCTGGGGTTGATTCGCAAAGTCCTGTAAAGGATATGCAATAAACTTTAATCAGCCACGGACAATGTTTGCTGACGGAACAGAAGTACAGGCAGTTGCTTGTGCGCTACCAGTAAGTTATACGAGATCTCGATTGCAGTAATGTATTATTTGTTCAACATTATTTTTGAAGTTGACGCTGTGAAGATCAGAGGCTATTTCAAGAAAATGCAGCATGTGACGACTGTCGGGATGTCACTAATGATCAGACAAAGAGCATGCACACCTTTTCAGGTTTGACACGAGATCTTGACCACTTATACCAACGCGAGATAACAAGTAATGTTCATTTAACGTCTTGTGTTATTTCTTACCTATCTGATCAAATCCTGTAGAGTACAATACCAACTGCAAAAGTAAATTCCCGGCTGAACCCAGACGATTAAATTTAAACAACATTATTGTGTAGATGTTAAACAGCACCGAAAATGTAGGTGAGCCTTGTGGCAATCATGGGAATATTTTCACATAATCTGACTTCTATGATAACAAACGTAGTGCTCCGGTCCTCTTTATAAAAGATGTGACTATTAATTTCAATGAACAAAGGAGGTTAATAATATTGCTATTGGAACAAAAACAAGTTTTCAGAAAGGAATGAACGTGTTTCAAACCAGCAAAAACTATCAGATAGAACAACTGGTCCCTTATCAAATGTCAAATGACTCATTACATATACTTAATTGATGTCTAGAGTTACACTAGACGTGGCCTCCGGTGACAATCCGATAGATTTCGGTGACCACGTACCAGACTTAAACTATGTTACCAATATTGACAAATATCTAGTATAACCAACAAACTGATTGTGTAACCAAGTTTCAGAAGTTCGATGTTATTTATAATATAGAAAGTTGGTAATTGAGAGATTGAACACAAGTGTAAGGATTCTTGAGAAAACCAAAGGGAAAATAACAGAAAGGGCTTTTTTCTAAAATTCGCAAGAAAAGCGAAAGCGAGGGGAAACCGACACATACATGGAGAATAGATTTGGAGGCAGAGATTAACTATATAAGGAAAAGCTAGAAGGAGCTGCAAGAGATAGCTAACGATAGCAGGTTTGTATGAGTGGTTGAGAGCATATGCTGCAACCGGGGTGTAAAAACGACAAGAGAGAGAGAGAGAGATTGAGGTTTCTATTTACTTTCAGATGCCCGTCTGCCCAGCGTGTTCGTAGCGCGTTGGACTACGGGTGACTATCCCTCTCTGTGTGCGGTTTCAATTCCTTGGGATGGCAGAAAAGCCACAGATTCCCCAGATTTACGGTGTTCGTGGCACCTAACAGAAGGGTTACGATGTCCATGGCACCGAGCCGAAGAGCTGATAAAGCTCAAGTGCTTCTGGATCGGGAAAAAAAAAAAATTTACTTTCAGACTGCATGAACTAACGGGCAGACATGTTTATCTGCCAGAAAGTCTGTGGTATCATCAATTAAATAAAGATGATTCGCGTACTTTGATCCAAACACTTTACTTATTACTTATACTTGTCTCCGGAGAAAGTGGACACATTTCTTCTACTTCAGCGATCTCTGGTCGCCCGAGTGGTTACCGAGGCTCAAATTTGGGATGTAAAGAATAGAACCACTGTTACCTGCCATGCATGTCGTAAGAGGCGACTAAAGATGTTTGGCTGAAATCGGATGCACGTGTCCTAAATATGTAGATGTCTATATGTTTAGGGGCCTACCAAACCAATGTGCAACGTATACACGTTCTTGGCAAAGATCAAACATATCACAAAGAGTGATTAAAATTGGTTGTAAAGAACGAACGCAAAGAAGAAGAAGAAGAGCGATCTCTGGTCAAACGCTTAGTTTACTGTGGACACAAAACTGGACAGTCTTCTCCAGGTCTGTCAGGTTTCCTTCTTCAGCGTTCTCTGGTCATGTGCATGTGGACCACAAACTGTGCAGTCACCTTCAGGTCTGTCAGATTTCTCCAAAGCTAAGCTTTTAGGTCTTGTTACCTGGCATCCCATAGTGTGATGGTGCCCACTGGAACATCCCATATAATGGTAACAAATAAGTGAAAGAATCATAACAACAAAGACTAAATTTGAAACATGCAAAACTCACCATAATTCAATGTTAATCTCCTACAAATCTTCTTCTTCTTTTTGCGTTCGTTCTTTACGACCAATTTAAATCACTCTTTGTGATATGATTTGATCTTTGCCAAGAACGTGTATACGTTGCACATTGGTTTGGTAGGCCCCTAAACGCATAGACTTCTACACGTTTAGGACATGTGCATCCGATTTCAGCCAAACCTCCTTAGTCGCCTCTTACGACATGCGTGGCAGGTAACAGTGGTTCTATTCTTTACACCCCAAATTTGGGCCCCGGTAACCACTCGGGCGTCTCCCACAAATGAGACTGGAGAAGACAAATACATCTTCTAACAAAATTACTGGAAGGAATGAGTAAAGTACCAACTCACAATGTCTTGTGTCTATCATGGCATTTCTAAATGACAATTTAGGAACCAGAAATAGAAATCGACAACATATCAGTGGAAATTCTCTATCCAATTATGGGGAAAATCTGAGAGGAAGTCGTACTAGCAGAAGAGGAAAAAATGGTACGTTATCAAAATAACCAGGAGAGAGAGAGCTTGACAATTGCAAACATAACAGAGAGCTTACGTTGTTATTGGTACCAGAAACATATTGCAGAGATCATCCTAGATGCAGCAGACGTTAATATTTGAGAAGAACAGACGGCTTCAGTGGCGGCTCGTCATTAAGGGCCGGTGGGGACAGGTCCCCCCAAAAAATAAGGTGTAACGTGTATTTATTATTTTATACATTAAAATATATCCTAACTGAAACCATGATTTTTCCGAAAATATATGTCTGGCCCCACGAACAAAAATGTTCACGAACTGCCACTGCGGGCTTTCGAAAAAAAAAACCTTCATGTATAGACCAAATAGCAACGCTTCGCATTATAATTCAACAGTGTCGGAAACGGAAATTACCCTTGTTCAGCAATGTTATCTTAACGTCACAGTTGTGAGAAAATCAGATGTGGAAAACAACCATAATCTAGTAGTGGTACAATTGCGAGAACTGTAGACTGATATTAAAAGAATAGGCAAGACGTGGAAAGAATTGGAAGGGAAAGCAAGAGAGAGGAAGGGCTGGGAGAAGTTTGTTGAAGGCCTATGCTCCGTTGGGAGTTGAAAGGTGAAGAAGAAGAAAGTACAGTTGAGATACATATTCAAATAAGTAAATATGCAGGCGAAACCTGTGGAACAATTCAATAATGGCCTTTGAAAAAGAGAAATATATTGTCAGCAAAAGACATAGAAGAAACAAAGAAAGGTTCCACTTGTTTTAGAAAAAAACGCAGACTGCAGAGACTAACATTTAAAAAAAATGAAACTCGATCAAGGAAGTACATAAAGAAATCTGCATGAATATCATAGGAACCAACACAACAGTATAAATAATATAAATGTATCCAGACTGCAGAATACAATGGCAGATTGATTGATTGATTGATTGATTGATAGGACCATCATTATTACAATTCGGCTAATAACCATGTGGACTTCGATCTCTTTCTTTCACATGAAGATTTCAGCAGCAGTGTACAAACTCCGTAGAGCATGAGTGAGAGTCCCCGATGTTTTTAAGTTGGTTAAGAATTATTGCGACAACAGTCTTAAGAATTATTGTGACAGAGTCTTAAGAATTATTGTGACAGAGTCTTAAGAATTATTGTGACAGAGTCTTAAGAATTATTGTGACAGAGTCTTAAGAATTATTGTGACAGAGTCTTAAGAATTATTGTGACATAGTCTTAAGAATTATTGTGACAGAGTCTTAAGAATTATTGTGACAGAGTCTTAAGAATTATTGTGACATAGTCTTAAGAATTATTGTGACAGAGTCTTAAGAATTATTGTGACAGAGTCTTAAGAATTATTGTGACAGAGTCTTAAGAATTATTGTGACAGAGTCTTAAGAATTATTGTGACAGAGTCTTAAGAATTATTGTGACATAGTCTTAAGAATTATTGTGACAGAGTCTTAAGAATTATTGTGACAGAGTCTTAAGAATTATTGTGACAGAGTCTTAAGAATTATTGTGACAGAGTCTTAAGAATTGTTGTGAATTATTACCAATAACACCAGAAAAGACAGAGTCACCAACATCAGCATAAGAAAGAAAGTTGGCACAGAATCTTGCTTGAATTACATTGAGAAACAAAGAATGAAGTGGTTTGGCCACTTAATAAGAATGCATCCAATCTCCACAGTATACAGAGTCTTCTACAACAGAACATTGGGAAAGAAGGCAAGAGGAAGACCACGGAAAAGATGGTTAGATGGCGTAGCAGAATCATGTGAAAGATCAAAAATAACAATCACACATGCCACCAAACAGCGAAAACAAAAACAGAAAACCACGACACTGGACAACAACCCGGTAGCAGTGTGACAACAAAAGAAGAAAGAAGAGAAATTATTGTTGGAATTTGAATCTTTTTGTTTACAAAGTGAATTTTTCCCAGACAACGGTTTTTACTCTGATCGATTTCCAAATATAAAGTGTTCTTCTACTTGCTCAAATTGAACACAAGACCTACGTGTTATTCTCCTTCTCTGATAGGACTTTGAACTTGACCTCACCTACATTGAAGTAAGAGAGTTCTAAAAAAATATTCCGATCGGTCCATGTGGGGAACAAACCAAGTGAGAGACGGGCAAGATATCTTACCTTCCCGCCACAGAGGCCCCGTTCACAGAATAACAGAAAGCAGAGAAAGCCAAACATCATTAACCGCACGAAAACAGAGCGACAAAAAATAAATAATTAGAAAGGAATATGCATAGCTAAATGCAATGCTTGAGCGAAATTTCGGGGTAGTGGAAATTAATAAATAGCATGGTGGAAGCAACAAACAAAATCCACAAAAAAGCTACCAGAACACATGATCTGCACATGTAATACAAAAATCGCACGGAAAGAAAGTGAATGGTGATAGACACTGCAGCAAGGCACCCATTAGATCTTCTTCTTCTTCTTCTTTGCGTTCGTTCTTTACGACCAATTTTAATCACTCTTTGTGATATGTTTGATCTTTGCCAAGAACGTGTATACGTTGCACATTGGTTTGGTAGGCTCCTAAACGCTTAGACTTCTATACGTTTAGGACATGTGCATCCGATTTCAGCTAAACTTCCTTAGTCGCCTCTTACGACATGTGTGGTAGGTGACAGTGGTACTATTCTTTACACCCCAAATGTGAGCCTCGGTAACCACTCGGGCGACCCATTAGATCACTTTGAATGCAGCAAGAAAACGAAGTTAAGATTGTATCGAAGCACTACCGTACCAGTATTTACAGAGAGATAAGATTGTTATAGAATGAACAAGAAAAATATTCACAGTGTCCACTCTTTCATCACTCGTCTGTGCATAATTCCAAAAAAAGTTTCTGACCAAACAAAGTATAAAACAATAAACTTTCTTAGATATATATTTAAAAAAATATGAAAAATATTCTTTTAAAAATGGAGAAAGTAATGGATGCGATATGTTACGAAAATGAACTTTGACATATACGCAAAGCAGTCATATTTTGGATAAATAAAGTGGATTATTAATTAGCAGCATTGAAAAAAGACCCAGTTGTATATACAATTCTTGTTATATTTCTGTAATTTTGTTGGCAAGCAAGTCTAAATAAAAATGTGTTTGTACTATAACTTTACTTTGTGTTAAGCCCTTTGCTTTGTGAGTCGACGGTCGTGGGTTCGTTTGTACTATAACTTTACTTTGTGTTAAGCCCTTTGCTTTGTGAGTCGAAGGTCGTGGGTTCGAATCTGGATCGCGCCGTTCTGTTCACGAGTGCAGTTTTTCCAGAGACCCCAAGGATTGTTGCTGGAGCTACTGAGTTCGTGCTTTGTGCAATACTCTCGGCAGGTGGCATGCCATTTCTGCGGAGAGGGACCGAGTCATATGGGATAAAACCCGGTGCAATGAGGTAAATCCTTCGGCTTTAAAATCCTTAAAACCCTTTACTTTGTGTTTCTACTAGATTAGTTATCAGAGAATTTCTACAGAATGATTCATTCATTATCTTCTTCTTCTTCTGCTGCGATCAACTTCTGCTATGCGACTACTACGGTATGTGTCATAAACAGGGCGGTACGCTTGAGGTCTTCACCGGTTCCCCCATAGTTTGTCTTGTAGTGTTGTTTCTGTTGACCAGATCTCCATTCTCACACTACTCAGACTAGGGTAGTCTTTCATCATCAATACTTATATCATGTACTTCTAATATGTTCTACTATAAAATACAATTTGCCATAGCCTTTTCAGAGCTTAGGGTAGGAAGTGCCTGTCCCTTCACATTTCTAGATCCAAGTGAGCAGGTAGTAGGGTCAATTCCTTTCCTCAAGTGTGGAACGTCGAGTATGGGATTGAACTCACAACCTCCGTGTGTCCGAGTCGATAGGAGAACGCTGACGTACTACGCAAATCCGTCCCAATATCGTTTATATACCAAAGGTTCAAAAAAAAAAAAAAGGAAAAGAAGCCCAAAAAAAAGAAATTGGAAACACATAATAGAAAAAAACATGCATAAAAGTATCTCTGTCACGGAACACTGTGCTTGTGATCGTAGCAAACAGAGGAGCATGGGGAGTCCTAACAGAATGCTCACATGCCACAACACATAATGAGAATTAACTAACTAACTAACTAGACGATGAATAGTTTCACGGGTGTCTCTGTACTGCACAGCTCATGTCCAACTAAGCTGTTGTTAGAACTGTGCATTGAATTAGCATTCATAAATTCCACCATAATGTTCCCAATTTCACAGTTGTCTATATGGCTGCTGTCCAAATGACAGTAGTTTAATTGAACTATCCGTCAGAACTTAGCTATCGTTATTTACATACAACGTCGTGCTCTCGTCCTGGTTCACTTGAATTCAACCTTGAAAATGTCTATTTATCTCTGTCGTGTTTAATCACTCACGTTCCCTCTCATCACACTATTATTATATCCATGTATTTCTTCATAGCGTGTTATATATATATATATATGGACTGTTAAAATGACTAATGTTGAGGTGTTGAATGAGATCAAGACACAGAGAAAGCTTATCATCAATATAAGAAAACGGCAGCCATCATTTTTCGGATATGCGATGAGGAGGGGAAGTGTAGAAAATATTGTGACAATCGGTAAAATCGACGGTAGACGAGACAGAGGAAGACAGAGAGAAAATTTTGGATAGCCTGACTTCTTGACACGGTAGAGCGTCAACATCTAAGTTGATAGCAAACACCAACGACAGAGATTTGTGGAGATCCATGATCGCCTACGCCAGCCGGCACGGCCCTTGATGATGATATATATAAATAGGGTGTTTTTTTTAAGTTGCTGTGCAGTGAAATGTATGCCTGGACGTGGCTACGTCACAAGAAATGTAGTTTTCAAAGACACCTAAAAAATTGTAACATAGATTGTTATTATTCATCTAGATGCTACTGCTCTTGGCTGGCTTATATTCGGTAAAGTAGCTGTGAACACGACTTGTGGGTCTGGAACTTTCAGCACATATTGTCGAATTACATCTTCAGTATATTTACCACCATTACTTACGAAAGACATGTTCCACCAAAAATACAAGATTCGAACCATTTACCCGTAGTTCTTACGACACCCATTGCCTAGCCTAGCAATACGAGTGTTCTGAAATGGCTCGCTAGTTATATTCGTAAGAACGCTCGTATTGCTAGGCTAGGCAATGGGTGTCGTAATAAATAAGGTTAAGTGGGTCGAATCCTTTGTTTATCAATTTGTTTATTTCCGAAGCTCTTAATACTTGTACACTATCTGTTTATTGATCGTATCCATTGCTTCCGTTGCTTCCCTTGGGGTTCTTACCAAAAAAAAACAACCTCAGTGTTCTCATCAAAATACACTGTTTTCAATGGTTAACACCATTTCCTTTCAGCAATGAAACTGGGAATATAACAACGGCTTGGTGGCGTCTGTGGCTTAGGGATAGTGACTCGGTCTATTAACCCCGACGTTCTGAGTTCAAATCACACTGCGGACAGTTTGGTTGCAAATTGTTTCGCGTGGATTTTTACAAAGGACGATGACACCACCCGTTCAGAAAGCAAAGGCAAAATACTGAACGTAATAAAGTCTAGAAAAATCACAGCGTTAAAAAGCTGGGATTGGATTCGCAAAGTCCTGTAAAGGATATGCAATTAACTTTTTTTTTATGTGTACTGCTGTACACAGGAATATGGAACTCAGAATATCATGACGTAAATTTCGATCATTTGTGACGTAATTACTAAAATATTTTCAAAATTCACAGAACAGCGACTCTGTAAACACCCGGTGTTCACACACGTACACACGCACGCACGCACGCACACACACACACACGCACGCACGCACGCACGCACGCACACACACACACACACACACACACACACATATATATATATATATATATATATATATATATATGAATCTCCTCTGAATTATGTCTAAACTGTGTATCTATGTACGTATCCAAGGCTAGTACCATTCTGTAATACTAATGTCGATACAGTAAATATATATATTAAATATATATATATATATATATATATATATATATATAGTAGAATATATATATATTCTGATGATAGAGAACATGTCTCAGTTTCCCAACACAAAATATAACGATTTTTTTCAATTGATATTGATATTTTTCAAGTTGATGTTGTAAACCCAAACAGCGTTAGCTATTTGGTTGTCCTGTCCATGCCCGTGCGATATATTTTCTCAGTATGATGCAAGTCCAAAATGCCGCTCCATAAATGTTTTTTTCTTTAAAATAACCTTCAATTGTGATTTTGTTTTCGCTGCTTATGTCGCCCCCCTCACGGTGCCGCCTGATATAACCGCATCTCTGTATCATAGCACTGCACGACCCTGGTTCTGTCTATTTAGTGCTGATTTGGGAGATGGGATAAATGGGAATATATAGTCGTAGTTCTAAAACCGTCTGACTTTATATCCACTGATAGTTAATAATTCTTCATATTATATACACTTGTTTATGTATATATCACCATCAAATAGCTTGTCCTGAGCAGACCTTTGCAACCCTAACATTCCTTCGGGATTTCTCTCTCACAAAAGCCAGATGTTCCGCCTCTGTTAAATCATGAATTCATCTTCTACGTGGTCTTCCTCTTCCCCTCTTTGCCAGGATGCTTCCTTATATATGTATGTAATATTATATGTAATATAATAATTATATATTAATATATATCGAAAGTTGAAAATCGGGGAATATCCTTTACAGGACGTAGCCATCGACCACAGTAAACGAGTTGTTTATTTTCTAGGCACCACTTATACATTCAGTAGTTTGTCATTGTTTTCTGAACGGTGATGTCTATTTTTACATTTCGTAAAAATCCCACGGAAACGAATTTGCTTCCAAATTGCCTGCCGCGTAGTTTGAACTAGGTACGCTTGGGTTGTGATCGAGCTCACTAGCACGTGAGCTACAGACGCTCTCTCACACACACACACACACATATATATATATGACCACTTAATTAATCTATGCATGAACTTCTATATGAACAACTAGTGTACTGTTAGAACAAACACAGGTCTATCAGAAATGTTCCATGTTGGGTCAGAAGTAAGACAAGGATGTGTAATATCACCGTTGCTGTTCATCACATATATCGACCAAACCTGTAAAATAATTAACAGTAGTGAAGGGCGCACAGCCTTGGGAAACTCTTATACGAATTTCTTTTTTGCCGACGACCAGGTAAGCATATCAACAACACAGGAACAGCTATAGCAACACATTAACAGACTCCAGTTAAAATGCAATGAATAATATTTGAGAATAAATATTGACAAAACAGAAGTAATGAAATTCGCTAGAGAGGAAAACGCTACCAATATCTCCATCGACAAACATCAATTAAATCAACTCAGACCCAGCAAATGGAAGAATAAGTAACACAATCCAACATCGATGCAATAAAGCAAATCAAATCATAGGACAAATGGCACCAAATGTGAAATGCAAACATGGCAACATGAACACTAAAAGAGCGTTGTTCAACACAATATTTCTCCCAAGATTATACTACCAGTGCCAAACCAGAACTCCTGACATGAAAAGATAGAGGAAACTAGTCATGACAGAAATGTAGTGCTTTAGACATTTTTGTTATTATATATGTATATACAGGGTGTTCAAGATAAAAGCAGCCTGTGAATGGAGCTAATCTGGCATATATGTATGAAAATGAGAAGGTTCAGCTATGACGTAGTATAGGTCAAGGTTGTGTGACGGTATGTAATTGTAGTGCGGGAAGGGGCGATGAACACATGTGACGTAGGATGAGCTAGTCAGAACCGGTTTAAATAGTAAATTGACACAACGCGATAGGTTATCTGGTAACTTTCGATTTGTCAATGGGGCTGCAATTATCTTGAACACCCTGTTTTTTGTAGCTATAGTTTGTTTATCTATTTTGTACATATTTGTTGTACTTATATTTGTGGAGCATTTGTTCTACATACTTTGTGTAAGTATACTTTTGAAGTACAGAGAGAGAGAGAGAGAGAGAGAGAGAGAGAGAGAGCAAGATTCGTAAAAACACATTACTGTTGTCACATAAAGAGATACTGCTAGAAACTAAAGCAAATCTCATAAGAACGATTTTCTGGCCAACACTATGTTACCAGTGTCAAACATGGCCAATAACAGCAGCTAATGATGGCCAACACTATGTTACCAGTGTCAAACATGGCCAATAACAGCAGTTAATGATGGCCAACACTATGTTACCAGTGTCAAACATGGCCAATAACAGCAGTTAATGATGGCCAACACTATGTTACCAGTGTCAAACATGGACAATAACAGCAGCTAATGATGGCCAACACTATGTTACCAGTGTCAAACATGGCCAATAACAGCAGCTAATGATGGCCAACACTATGTTACCAGTGTCAAACATGGCCAATAACAGCAGTTAATGATGGCCAACACTATGTTACCAGTGTCAAACATGGCCAATAACAGCAGCTAATGATGGCCAACACTATGTTACCAGTGTCAAACATGGCCAATAACAACAGCTAATGATGGCCAACACTATGTTACCAGTGTCAAACATGGACAATAACAGCAGCTAATGATGGCCAACACTATGTTACCAGTGTCAAACATGGACAATAACAGCAGCTAATGATGGCCAACACTATGTTACCAGTGTCAAACATGGCCAATAACAGCAGCTAATGATGGCCAACACTATGTTACCAGTGTCAAACATGGCCAATAACAGCAGCTAATGATGGCCAACACTATGTTACCAGTGTCAAACATGGCCAATAACAGCAGCTAATGATGGCCAACACTATGTTACCAGTGTCAAACATGGCCAATAACAGCAGCTAATGATGGCCAACACTATGTTACCAGTGTCAAACATGGCCAATAACAGCAGCTAATGAGCGGAAAATTATAACGACAGAGATGAGGTGTCTTAGAAGAGCTGCAGGTGTGACAATAAGAGACAAAATTAGAAATGAAGAAATCAGAAGAAGACTGGATGTGAAACCAATCTTGCAATTCAAAAAAGAACAACAGATTAAATGGTTCGGACATCTGACCAGAATGCCCTGGTATCGCCTACCACAGAGAGCCACACAGAAAAAGTATGAGTACAAAGCAAGAGGAAGACCACGCAAAAGCTGGAGCGACGGCATCAAGAACTGCCTTACGAACATGAATATCAGCTTACAAAGTGCCTTAAAACAAGCACACACAAGATCACTAAGTTTCATCCCCAACACTTCTATAACGAAGTCAATGGTGGAAGAGAAGAAGAAGATATATATGTGTGCAGATAGGAAATGATAAATGTAATGAAGATACGTGAGCGCCTGTAGCTCAAGCGGTAGTGAGCTCAATCACGAACCCAAGCGTACCTGGTTCAAACCCCACGGTGGGAAAGTTTAGAAGCAAATTAGTTTCATGGGATTTTTACAATAAGGTAAAAATAGACCTCACCGTTCAGAAAGCAATGGCAAACTACAGAACGTATAAGTGGTGCCTAGAAAATCAACGACTAGTTTACTGTGGTTGATGGCTACTTCCTTTAGGATATGCCACGATTTTCATTCAATGAAGATACAAGGAAAATACAGATCAAAATACATGCCATTTTACTTCTCTCTCTCTCTCTCTCTCTCTCTCTATTAAACTAAAACTAGCAAATTACTATCCAAGATTCAAGCTGAATGAAGGCATATGTCAATATAGAAGAAGGAATGATAGACAGAAAGAGATAGAGAGAGTGTCAGAGAGGGACTCAAAGTAGCAATACCGGCGAGACGAGGAAAGTGTGAGCTGCTATTTTTAAAGTAGTGGTGGACGCGAATATTAGATAGAATACTGGCCCGGCAAAGTTGTGTTTCAAAATGGACATGGAGCTGTAACAAACAAATCTACGCGCCCATGTATATATAGATATATATATATTTATATAGATGAATATGGATGTTACAAGCTGATACTGTTTGTAGGTAAGTAAAGATTGCCATTGTTTGTGTTAGCTGTTTGTAGATAAGTAAAGTTTGTAATTATCTGTTTGTATTAACTGTTTGTAGATAAGTAAAGTTTGTAATTATCTGTTTGTATTATATGTTTGTAAATAGGTAAAGTGTGTACTTATCTGTTTGCATGTTTTTATAAGTAAGTAAAGTTTGTAATTATCTGTTTGTATAAGCGGTTTGTAAGTAAGTAAAATTTGTGGTTGTTTGTATTATATGTTTGTAGGTAAGTAAAGTGTGTAATTATCTGTTTGTTTTATCTGTTTGTAGGTAAGTAAGGTGTGTAATTATATGTTTGTATTATCTGTTTGTAGGTAAAAAAGTGTGTAATTATCTGTTTGTATTATCTGTTTGTAGGTAAAAAGGTGTGTAATTATCTGTTTGTAGTATCTGTTTGTAGGTATGTAAGGTGTGTAATTATCTGTTTTGTATTATCTGTTTGTAGTATCTGTTTGTAAGTAAGTAAGGTGTGTAATTATCTGTTTGTATTATCTGTTTGTAGTATCTGTTTGTAAGTAAGTAAGGTGTGTAATTATCTGTTTGTATTATCTGTTTGTAGTATCTGTTTGTAAGTAAGTAAGGTGTGTAATTATCTGTTTGTATTATCTGTTTGTAGTATCTGTTTGTAAGTAAGTAAGGTGTGTAATTATCTGTTTGTATTATCTGTTTGTAAGTAAGTAAAGTGTGTAATTATCTGTTTGTATTATCTGTTTGTAAGTAATTAAAGTGTGTACTTATATGTTTGTATTATCTGTTTGTAAGTAAGTAAAGTGTGTACTTATATGTTTGTATTATCTGTTTGTAAGTAAGTAAGGTGTGTAATTATCTGTTTGTTTGTTTGTTATGTAGGGATTAAAACCGCAAGCATGCGCCTTGAACGTAAGAACACATTTTGTGTGGTATCATAAGAGCCTGGCCGTAAAAACAAACATACAAAAACATAGCAACAGGCTGAAAATTATATTTTAATGTTGCAACAACAGGTTACAACTTATATCTTGAGGCTGAAACAGCAATAAACAAATTGTATTTTGAGGTTGCAGAGATATGCTGAATATTCAGTTTACGTAGAATTTGACTTAAATAGACACATTTATCCTTCAGGATGGGGGTTATAAAAACATGCTGATAATATCGACGTAAAAAAAAACAACAATTGGTACATAGATAACAACAGAAAATAAAATTTGGCGACGGAAACGATATCCCAAGTGTAGAGCTGACACGACTAACAATAACGAAAGTTGTCAGAAAGTCATTAACGTCAACATAGATGTACGTACTAACTGCAAATCATGAAACCTGGCTAGGATTCTAGAATTAGCTCCCTTGTTCTCCTGGGTCGATCTACTTACTCGTACTATTTTTAGTTATTGTTTACTGAACTGACGTCACAGCACGCCCAGCAGACCAATTGATGCTCATTCTCCCCCAACAGATGTCGAATAGTATGCATACTGATGGCTTCTGTCGCTCGCTGGTTATTTTTTTCCGATCCAGAAGCAATTGAGCTGAAAGCTCTTCGGCTCGGTGTCATGGACATCGTAACCCTTCGGCTCGGTGCCACGAACACCGTAAATCTGGGTAACCTGTAGCTCTTCTGCCAGTCCGCGGAGTTGAACCCGCACTTACAGAGGACTAGTCACCCGTAGTCCAACGCGCGACTAACACGCTGGGCACGTGGTCGCTCGCTGGTTATAAACACTCCTGTCTGCCCTCAAGTATGTCCGTCTCTTCTTGTATAACGTTTAATTATTTCAAACTCCTTAAATCGCTGGATTAATTCAACGTCAATTTTAGTGTCCTCATACAACAGTAGGTCACCATGAGACAGAAAAACATCCCTCTTATCCATCATGGACTTCCCAATAATCGATACTTTCGATGCAAGCCTGTTTTAGAAAGATGACGTAAAGATAGTATACTGGTTAATTCAGAATATATTGTAATGCAATATAAGTGTCAAGAAGTGGAAAGCAATTACGGAGTGATAAAATTAAGAATTATAAACTAAGTTAGATATTTGAAATAGGTAATACGACAAATGATGCACAATAATGTCAGCATACTAGGCAGTGGGGGCTCGTGGTCATTTTTGTTGGTGGAACCCGGCCCCAGTTGCCCTTAATGACGAATGGCCGCTTATACTAGTAATAACCGATAGCAGTTGAACCGGAGCAACTTATGTCTTCTTTGTGCGTTCAGTGCCTGGTACTGCAGACGTCCCTGTGAGTTAGGGTCGGCTTATCTTTATTAGAATGAGTATGCTCAGGAAGACATACATAGTATCATGGACATAGTATCATGGACATAGTATCATGGACATAGTATCATGGACAGAGAAGAGAACAAATAGATATAACCAGAAAAACCTCAAAATCAAAGAAAACTGGCTGATGCTACTGCTGAGAAAATTGAAATATTTTTGACATATAAAGAGACATGAACTGCTGGAGAAGATTATCATAGAAGGAGGCATATCAGAGAAGAAGAGGAAGACCACAGAGAAGATGGATTGAAGATATAACTGATTGCTTGAGCATGACAACTGCAGAGGCAGGACATTTGTCCTATGAGAGAGAGAAATTCCGGAGGACTGTTAAGGTGGCACAGTTCTACTCAGGACACGCTATTCGATGAAGATGATGCGCAGGAAGATTGAAAAAGGCTGTGTTTAGAAACAATGGATGGAGACGCTGAGGAGGTCTAGGCTGAAAAAAATCAGTTTTATTTTTTGCCAGGGCATGCAGGTTTACGGGTTAATGAACGCGCCGAATGGCTTGCAGGTATAGCTGTTGTAAAAGGCGGGCGAGCAATGGACCAGGCTGATATTAAGTGAGAGGGACGTGTACATTATTCAAGTGGTAGTAGTGAATCTACAACACTGACCAGACTGCAAGAACTCCAAGTGAAATGTGGTATAGCTAGACAAGAACACTATGCTGGCAGCCATAGAATAATAGTAAACCAACAAAGAACCGGTGTAGTTAGTCGCCACACGCTGAGAAACATACTGAGGAGGAGACGGAACACTTATGGACTAATTGGTTCATTGTACAGTGATGATGATCCGGCGACTAAATTTAACCAAACTATCTTTCTTAGAAGAGGCGAATTTCAGGGCTGAGGTAGAGGCCCTCTGTGCAGCTGCAAAAATGGCACTACAAAATATGAACCAAATACATGGAAAAATAGTGCTCTTGACTGACGCATTGTCCGCTATCTCAGCACTGAAATCTGAAAGGAACACAGAACTAAGTGATCTCAGGTCAACCTTAGCCCAGTTATCCCATGAATCGGAGAGGGTAGTAATCCAGTGGATACCCTCACACTGCAAGATCAAGGGAATGAAGATGCTGACAGACTGGCTAAAGAGGGAGCAGGAATGCCCCAAGATAACAACCTGGTTAGCTATGAAGAAGCAAAAGCCATCGCCAAAGGGCACTACAGGGCAAAGTGGGATAAAGAACACCCAAAACACAACAAGAATGATGGATATTACCAACTGTCCAGAAGGGACCAGACAGCTATACTTCGCCTTCGGACGGGTCACAACAGAATGAGACACCACCTGTACACCAAATTCAAGATAGGCACCAACGACCTGTGCCCCTGTGGCTTAGCAAGTATGACAACAGAACATATCCTACAGAACTGCCCCCAGTATGCAGACCTGAGAAGAAAGAGGTGGCCCACTTACACCAGCGTCCAGGACAAACTGTATGGCGTGGCTGATGATCTGAGGCAGACGGCTGCCTTTGTTAGAGAACCCGAAATCCCAATCTAGTGAGAACGCAGAAGAAGAAAGAAGAGGCGAAAACGAGAAATTAGTAGACTGCTGACGACCCATAGAACACATAACCAACCCTATGTCTCAGTGGTATAGATCGGGAAACTTTAACCGCTAAGTCAAAGACTAACGGGACTCTGACTCACCTAGAGAGATGGGGACTCGCACAGTTAGTTTTGCATGATTATCCAACCTAGGGAGGTGAATCCGAATAAAAAGACAAACAGAAGCAGTATGTGCTTGCCTATGGGTCTATAGACACCTAACTGGTACACCGAATTCACACTCTAATTGGCAAATCACATACCGAAAGTGGTTTAACAAGTGACTGGTGTTGAACGAAGAAGAAGAACCGGATATATATACAGCGTTGTTTATCCAGGGAGCCACAGGAACCATCAGTATGCATACCTTTCGACATTTTCAGGGAGAAAAGAACTCATATGAGTCTGTCTGTAGCGACTATAACTTCGGTTCCGTATAAAATAACCAATAACCGGTAACCAATAACCAATAACCGGTAACTAATAAACAATAACCGGTAACCAATAACCGGTAACCAATAACTAATAAGACCTTCACATACGTGCCTAGAAGAAGTAGTTTGAATATTCAGTAATTATGTCCCTTAAATGTCTGCGACATAAATGTAAAATAGGACGAATTCAGAAGTGATGAAATCAGAGAAATATCTGATCAGCCACTTGTAACAACTGTTATAAGAAGACAAAGATGGAGATATGTTGGACACACCTTGAGGAGAAATGATCAACGAATATCAAAGCAGGCATTGAAGTGGGATGGAAAGAGTTAAGATATAGAGGATGACTTAAGGTGACCCTGAAAAGAACTTTGTTGAGAAAGGCAAGAAATATCGTTTTCAGATCAATGGAGGAGATTGAGCGAGTTGCGCAGGATATAGCGGTATGGAGAAATTGTTTGCAGGCCATATTCGAGAGGAATTATTATTATTAATTATGTTCCTTAAACTAGAAACTTCTTTCGTAGAATGTATGGACTTTTAAAATCAATTCACAATTATTTACAATCCAATACAGGTGTAAGGATGACTGTCTGGGAATGAGTAATATTACCTAGCGTCGCGAGCTTATATTTCCCAGTGGATCTAGTTGCACACCTGCTACTGGAATCATTACTTTAGTCTTCATCTCTGTACATATCTTCCATTTTTGGGATGATATTGTTGTTATATAAACTAATAGGTTTCTACTACGTTAAGAAAAATCAGAATGGGGACTCTTGTCTGGTGTTGAATGCAGTCTGCGGTTTCTTGGCTAGCTCGCATGTTAGGGTTGTTGCAGAGCAAAGTAGAGCATAAAGGGCAACTATTTCCAGTATGAGGATGGAGATTGAGATCGTTATTGCTGCCCTCCGTTGGATCTCTGGGACTCCATTCACTGGGGCCATTGTTGTTTCTGACTCTCAGTTGATGCTTAGAAAGATCCAGAATGGCAGGTTGTGGTATGAGTGGATGTCGTCTATAGAGGTTTCCAACCTTCAGAGACTCACGTGGATCTAATGTCCTAGACATGCAATCCATGTCTAGGTATTCGTGGTGGCCAAATTGTTAATAGACGGAACAGATTGTTGAAGACAACATATACTGTAACTGACAAACCATCCATGACATACCATCCATGACATACCTTCTATGATATACCTTACATGACATACCATCCATGACATACCTTCTATGACATACCTTCTATGATATACCTTCCATGACATACCATCCATGATATACAATCCATGCCATACCTTCCACGACATACAATCCATGACACACCTTCCATGACATACCTTACACGACATACCATCCATGACATACTATCCATGACATACCTTCCATGACATACAATCCATGACATACCTTCCATGACATACCTTCCACGACATACAATCCATGACATACCTTCCATGACATACCTTCCACGACATACCTTCCACGACATACCATTCATGACATACTATCCATGACATACCATCCATGACATACCATCCATGACATACCTTCCATGACATACCTTCCATGACATACCTTCCATGAGATACCATCCATGACATACATTTCACTAAAACAATAACGAATCACTTGCAAACATTCACCAACTGGTGTCTGGAAAGAACAGAGGGAATGAGATGGTAAGATAGGGTTACAAATAAGAAGTTTATGAGAAGAAATAGTCACATCCCAGTGAATTAAGAGGTGTAGAAACGACACGGATGCTGGATAGAACACATCCTCAGAAACCAAGTTGGAAATATAACAAGAACGTCTTTTGTCTAGAACCCACAGTGATACATAAAGAGAGAGAGAAGCATAGAAATACGGGATGAAACGATCTGAAGGCATATTTCAACTATGTACGAAGCTGCCATTGATAGCTAAAGATAGGAAAAATTGGTATAAGTTGGAAGAGGGCCTATGCCTCAACCGGGTTTTAGTACAAATGGGAGAGAGAGTGTGTGAGCGTGTGTATGTGTGTGTTACCGTACAAGATATGTCAATTAGCATATAAACTTAGTCCGTGACTATTTATCTATATTGATTTAGTCAACATATGACCAAACATATAACGTGATACAATCAATGGGTAAGCCACGACACTGGGTTAACAACCCGGTAACAGTGTGCTGACAAAAGAAGAAGAGGAAGAAGAAGAATCAATGGTGGGTTTGTAACAACACAGTCTAGTACCCTCGACTTCTTTGGATCTACTTTAAGACATTTTACTGTGACTTTGTTTGTATAACTCACAGTACACTATCAATGGTGGGTTTCTAACAACACAGTCTAGTACCCTCGACTTCTTTGGATCTACTTTAAGACATTTTACTGAGACTTTGTTTGTATAACTCACAGTACACTATCAATGGCGATACACGTAAAAACAACGTACTGTAGTTTTACAAAATACAAAACAATAACAATACACAGCAACGTTTCGACCAAAAGGCCTTTATCAAACAAAGGATACAGGAGAGGTGAAGAATTTCACTTCTTGCACAACACGCAACATTTAGAGTCAAACAACAAGTTCCTAACGGACCTTAAATGAAAATATATGACTAAAAACGAATAACAAAATCAATGGAAAAAAAATTAGGAGTAGAAAAAAGAAGATAGACACTACAAATCAAATATATATATATATATATATATATATATAACCTATATACAATTAACAAACACACATAAGCAGCAAGATAAAAGACAATATTAAGAAGCATTGGAATGTAGTGCGTTGAGTCCACGAGGTCGCAATGTACCATATAAAGTTATAAAACGATTCTCTAATGCAAATTGACTTCGATCATCAGAGGAACATGATCGGGTGACTGTGACCTGGACATCGCAAGCTCCCAAATGGTCAATTCAACTAAAATGAGTGGCTTCAGGAGTCACAGAGCAGTAAAATATTAACTGTATTGAACACAAATTCAATGTGTTAAATTTGTAGCTATTGTTGTTTCTATTGTTGCAAAACCACATTCGTACCTAAAAAATGTTGTAATGTAGTGCTTGCATGATACACTATAATTTAATCGTTATCATAATCATGGGATTGTGGTCTTTAAACTTTTTTCGTTGTTTTGGTATTAATATAGAATTTGTATAACAATTGTGAAAGATTATGACTTAGAATAGTAGAAAAAAATTATTAAAAAAAAAATATGTCAACGCGTTGCCATGGAAACAATAAAAATGGCCGCCAAACACAAAATTTCAAATCCCTAAGGCTTTGAAGTTAATGAATATAAATGAATTCTGTTTTCACTCTAAGGTGAGCAATTGTAATATCTAAAACATTACACATGATTTTTGGATATATTAAATATTACATTTTTATGAATTTTGGGTAAACACACCCCCCAAAAACAGCTATTTTTGACCGAATTTTGAGGAATTTTTGCGAAAATTTATAAAAATTAAATATTTTATATATCCTAAAAATCATGTGTAATATTTTAGATATCACAATTGCGCACCTTAGAGTGGAAACAGAATTCATTTACATTCATTAGAATCAGAGCCTTAGGGATTTGAAATTTTGTTTTTGGCGGCCATTTTGTATTGTTTCCATGGCAACGCTTTGACATTTTTTTTTACTCATTTTTTCTACTATTCTAAGTCATAATCTTTCAAAATGGTTATACAAATTTTACATTAATGTGAAAACAACGAAAATAGCTTCATGATCCCCATACCACCGAATCCCCCCTTAAGGACAGCACCTGTTGGCGTAGGCGATCATGTCTCTTCACATACATCTCTCTCTATCTCTTTATTACAGCTCATAAGTACCAACATCGATCTCTTGTCGAACCACGATATCAATCCATCCAACATCTTCTCCTTCTGCCTTCTTCGGTCTCTTATCGGTTGTCACAGTGGCGGCTCGTCATTAAGGGCCAGTGGGGCCTGGCCCACTAAAAATAAGGTGTAACGTGTATTTATTATTTTATACATTAAAATATAACCTAATCGAAACCATGATTTTTCCGAAAATTTCTGTCTGGCCCACCAACAAAAATGATCACGATCCGCCACTGGGTTGTCACCAAATGTTTTCGCTATCCATGAAATTTTCAATATTTATTTGTTGAACTACATCTCTGTGGATTCTAGAAATCTCATTGATTATTTGCTCATTGCTCTTCTTCTTCTTTTGTGGTTACACTGTTATCGGGTTGTTGAACAGTGTCGCGGTTTTCTGTTTTTTATTTTGTATTACGCTGTTCTAGTAGCTTGGGTGATAGTTATTTTTGCTTTTTGACAGAATTCTGCTATGTCGTCTAACTATATTTTTCGTGGTCTTCCACTCACCTTCTTTCCCGATGTTCTGTTTTAGAAGACTGTATAAAGTGGAGTTTGTCTGCATTCTTATTAAGTGTCCGAATAACTTCATTCTTTGTTTTTCAATGTAATTAAAGCAAGGCTCTGTCCCAACTTTCTTTCTTATGCTGATGTTAGTGTCCATTAATTATTATACAGAAATACTTAAATCTGTCCTACATTTAACTTATTTGCATGTTAAACATAGCATTTGTGATCACTTCTATCGTTAGCTACGCTTCACTGATTCTCGACACGTCATATTGAAGTAACTAAATATAATATTATAATTAAGCCCATAACATATTAGCGTCACAGGGATGATCCGAAGTTGTCGCCTATACATGTCCGTGCAAGGTCCTCTTTTCACTGCGAGGTAGATTTTTTTTTTCTCCAATCCTGTTTGCCTCACAGCGTCAGGTCAAGATGTGAGGCCGCATTCAGGGAGGTCGATGAATGTGGAAAAGTAATTTCCTAACAAATCCTTGATGCTTCCATGTTTTTCTTTACAATCCTCTTCTCCTTCCACTTTCGATTATTCCATGACGAATTATTTGTACATGTATCCGAACCATACAAGGTTACAACTTTTCATCCCTGCCAGAACTTCTTCATGTGGACATGTCAACATAGTTATAAGTAAAAGAACCCTTTTTCATACCTTCGAGAGGAGTCAAAGGCGCATGAGGTGGTGTGACAGGATTGGTGAGCCGGCACCAATCAAGACCCTGTCCCCTACCTCCACGTGGTGACCCTGGAAACAGACTTTGGTTCCGGTCTGGCTAATGGGGGCGGGGATCGGGGAGAACTACTGGTAGTGGTAGCAATGCAGGTACGAAAATAAATGCAGGTCCATACGAACAAAATGCACAAATCTCCTAGCCGACGTCCAACAAAATATTGCCTAAGTTCATGAACAAAAAGAAACAGGTGCATCCAGTGACGAAACTTGTGCCCACATAGGGTGAAACTCGAAGACTTGAGGAGAGGGCAAACATTGCCAGCTGTGGGACAAGAATAAATAAGTCAGATGTGTAACGAATAAAAGTCTACCCTCATGTTGGTACGAGGGACGATTGCAGCTGACTCCGCATCGGTGGCCTTGCGCAGATACATTTACTGGGCAAGGTTTGCCGAACGCAAAACATAAAGTCGCGTTTTAGTACATAACGAAACTACCCTCCCAGGGAAAACCGTGCAAGGTACTGTTGCGATAATAACTAACATCCCCGGAAGAACTGAGGTGGGTGATACCTAACGGAACTGCCAGCCTTTGGGGCAACCGGGCAAGGTACTGTTGCAGTCACAACTAACATCCCCGGAAGAACTGGGGCGGGTGATGGTGGCGAGCGCAAAATCTCAGTTGCGTTGCTAGCGCCGATTAAAACGACACTCTACATTATTTGTTCTTGGCCCCAGGCCGGTGTTTTCCGAGGCTAACTGCAAATTGCCACGTACCGGAACGCGTCTTGAAAATGCTGAGAATGTTCCTACTCCGGACCAAACTCAAAAGTGAACGGTAAAGTAAGGTCGACAATGTAAAGATCTGACAGGCTGTACGGATCCGAACATTGGCGAAGGCCGATACTTTACACGGTTTTATACGAGTAAGACGCCGTCCGAGGACAAGCTTATAAGCCCCATGCAATGTTCCTAATCCGGAACGACCTCACAGTCAGAAAGGGCATAACATGTACAGCGTAACTCACTGTTTTGGCGTAGATCACGAAGCCTAAATATACTGCAAAGCTGATCGAAAAGGTGAAGATCCGGGCCGACATAGTCGTCAGAAAGGATCGTACCCTAGGTAAAGCTCACCCTAGTAAATCAAAAGCTGACTGAAACCGGATGGGCGGGCCTAGTCACCATGAGCTCACAATCGACCCAATGTAGATTACTCCGTTCTTGTCAAAGGACCAATTATATATCACAAAAAGAATGATAGAATTGGCCGTGAAGAGCGATCGAAAAGAAGAAGAAGATACCTTCCAGATGTGTTGGGTAATAGGGTGCTAGGCTAGTATTTTTCATTGACCGTCGGCTCACAATGTGTTATATGACCGGCCGCCTTTACTTCCTACGGCTTTTCCTGGTACCCAATTGAGGCTGGATCGACCTGTGAGTCGTTACAGTGGCCAACATTTTCCGTGCCCAATGCTGAATTGAACCCAGATCATGCGACTAAAAAGCGAGTTCACTAACAAATACGCTACTGCGACTCTCAACATAGTTATTTTATTTCTAACAAATTCGTTTGTCTCTTTACCAGAACTACAACATTCTTCTATAACATTTCTATTCAAAATCCTGAATTCTACTCTCTATATCTCTATTTATTGTCTAGCTCTGACATTCTCGCACAAGAGTCCACAATACTACCGATTTATATAGATTAATATTCACCGAACAACTGATGTTACTTAGCATAGAAGATATAGTTAGCCTAGTCTGATAACGTTAGCAAAGCTATCATTGTTGCTATGTTCCTTTTATCGACATTCATATTCTTAGACATTGGGGTCGATGACCATCTTGATGAGATCCTCAAAATACTTTTTCTTGCCTTTCAGACTTTCTAAAATGTTTGTTCCAGTTATATTTTCTTACTTTCCAGACTGTCTATAATGTTTGTTCCAGTTATATTTTCTTACTTTCCAGACTGTCTATAATGTTTGTTCCAGTTATATTTTCTTACTTTCCAGACTGTCTATAATGTAAAGTAAAGGAACCCTTTCATACCTCGTGGTATATAGGTCAATACAGTGTTAGGCCTGTATTTTCATTGACCGTCGGCACACGATGGGTGATGTGGTCAGCATCACGCCGGCCGCCTTTACTTTCCCAGAGCATGTCTGGTACCCAGTTGAGGCTGGGTCGACCTGAGAGCCGTCGCGGTCGGGAAAATTCCACGCACATTGCGGGAGCTGAACCCAGACCACCAGCCTTGCGAAGCGAGTTCACTAACAACTACGCTACAGCGGCTCTCTGTCTATAATGTTTGTTCCAGTTATATTTTCTTACTTTCCAGACTGTCTATAATGTTTGTTCCAGTTATATTTTCTTACTTTCCAGACTGTCTATAATGTTTGTTCCAGTTATATTTTCTTACTTTCCAGACTGTCTATAATGTTTGTTCCAGTTATATTTTCTTACTTTCCAGACTGTCTATAATGTTTGTTCCAGTTATATTTTCTTACTTTCCAGACTGTCTATAATGTTTGTTCCATTATATTTTCTTACTTTCCAGACTGTCTATAATGTTTGTTCCAGTTATATTTTCTTACTTTCCAGACTGTCTATAATGTTTGTTCCAGTTATATTTTCTTACTTTCCAGACCGTCTATAATGTTTGTTGCATTATATTTTCTTACTTTCCAGACTGTCTATAATGTTTGTTTCATTATATTTTGTAAAATGAGGATCGTCTGGCCGAATGGTTTAGAGCGCGGCTCACATGCAGAAGACCTGTGTTCAATCAATGTGGAAGACCTGTGTTCAATCAATGTGGAAGAACTGTGTTCAATCAATGCGAAAGATCCATGTTCAATCAATGCGGAAGAACCGTATTCAATCCATGGTAAGGCCAAGGATATTTTTCTGTCGGGGCATAACAGAAAAATCCTTACCTGAACAGTTTGGCGGCGAACGCACAGCCATGCGGCCCTCGCTAGGTACAGGGTCTCGTTCCCCCTGTCCTACATCGCCCTAAAAACGGTACTACATGCAGTAACTAACAGCTGACATTAGATATTATTGTTTGTTTGTTATGTAGGACTCTTTGTGGTGTAGAGGTTACGTGCTCGTCTCTCGTGCCAAAGGTACCAGGTTCGCTTCCTTGTGAAGCCATCTGGATATTTTTCCAGAGATCCGTGATCTCAGTGTAGGTGAGATCGAGTACCTAGTCTTATCGGAGACGGACGATAAAACATAGGTCCTGTGTTCAAGTTGAGCATGTAAAAGAACTCTTGTCAGTTCCAAATCGAGAAGAGCCGCTGCCCAGGCAAAATTTATTAGAAAAGATTTAAAATATTTTTAAAAATCCTACAAAAATATCTTCACTATCTTCTAAATTACATCGGGGACCCTTACCGGTGCTACGGAGTCTGTGCACTGCAGCTGAGATCTTCCTGTGTAAGAAATAGATCGGAGCACTAATGGTTACTCACCGAAGTGCAATGATGATGGTCCTATCAATCAATCAATCAATCTATTTAGCGTATTACAAATTACAAACAGGCTAAAAATGAGAATGGTCAAATGCTATATATTTCCTATATGATCAACAAATAAACAGGGTACAGGTATTAAGAGCTTCCGAAAAACAAATAGACAAACACGGGACTCGAACCACTTACCCTAGTCCTTACGACACCAATCTCCTAGCCAAGCAATACGATCGCTCTTACGGACACAACCAATGAGCCATTCTAACAAAATGACTCACGGGGGAGTGTCTTACTCAAACGCTCGTTACAGCTAGATACAGAAACAATCAGGTAGGGTTCGAACAGTGTTTGCACAAACACATGCTGTAAGCTTATTGTGCTTGTATATATTAGAGACGATACAATATCATACATACACACATGTATACACATATAACAAACATGTATACATCATTCAAAGTAGCTTCAAATTTTATAGTAGCTTATATTTCCTATATTAATGTATGACTCGGAAACATGGACAATGAACAAGCAGTTAGAATACAGAATTGATGCATTTGAGATGTGGATATATAGAAGAATAGGCAGAGTTTCATGGACAGAAAAACAGACAAATAAACAAGTTTTAGGAAAACTAGGCATGGCGAAACAATTATTAAGAGAAATAAAATTCAGACAAGTAAAGTATTTTGGGCACATAAAAGCAATGACACCATGATAAAATATTTACTAGAGGGAAAAGTTGAGGGGAAGAGCAAGAGGAAGACCGAGAGATAAGTGGGAGAGAAACTTTAAAAATGGACAGGTTACAGTCTGGCAGTGTGCAACACCAAGGCGAAAGACAGAGGATGCTGGAGATTCATTGCAGCCAACCTTCGATGTGGAGACGGCACCTGATGATGATGATGTAGGGGATTAAAGCCTCTTTAAGCCGAAGCAATGCCCTTTCAACCCAAGAACGAGCCTTTTATTGGTTATATCAGAGCGTGCAGGTCAACAAGCAGGAACAAATCAGAATGAACTTCTTTCGAAGAATCAAAGATAATAAAATAAATATATTTGGTACGGAGAATCAAAGATAATAAGATAAATATATTTGGTACGGAGAATCAAAGATAATAAGATAAATATATTTGGTACGGAGAATTAAAGATAATAAGATAAATATATTTGGTACGGAGAATCAAAGATAATAAGATAAATATATTTGGTACGGAGAATCAAAGATAATAAGATAAATATATTTGTTACGGAACTGACGTTAGGTACCCTCACATTGAGCGCATTACCTTGTAGTGGTAGGAGGGTTGCGTGCTCCATTGATATAGTGGGCTAGGACAGTGAGAATTTATGTTTCTAGTAAGGTCACACAGGCCGGACAGGTCACTGAGGAGGGGTCAGACTACTCCACTTTAGGAGTTTGGCTTGGGACTAGTAAATCCCATCCTGTAAAACTCTTGATACTACGGTAGCCGCAATGAAGAGACTACATATTCAATGGCATAAATAGCTACCAGAGTCATTGACTAATATGACTGGAAGTGGACAAGAGGGACTGAAATAAATGAATCACAGTTGGAACATAATACAGAGAATGACCAAGACTAGAGAAGAATGTATTGCTGACCTAAGCGCCAAAAGCATCACAGGCTAAAGACAGAGAGAGATAGATAGATAGGGATAGATAGAGATAGAGATAGATATAGATAGATAGGTAGATAGCTAGAGAGAAAGAGAGATAGAGATAAATAGATATATAGATAGAGAGAGAGATAGAGATAGATAGATACATATATAGATAGATATAGAGAGATAGAGAGATAGAGAGATAGATAGATGGATGGATGGATGGATGGATGGATGGATGGATGGATGGATGGATGGATGGATGGATGGATGGATGGATGGATAGATAGATAGACGCTAAATTTATTTGATATAATAGCCCGCCTGCCCAGCGTGTTCGTAGTGCGTCGGACGACGGGGGAGAAGTCTACTGTGAGAGCGGTTCAATTCCGCGGGATGGCAGAAAAGCCACAGGTTATGCATATTTACGGTGTCCATGGCACCGAGCCGAAGGGTTACGATGTCCATGGCACCGAGCCGAAGAGCTGAAAACTCAAGTGCTACTGGATCGAAAAAAAAAAAAAATTTATGTAAGAAACACGTAGCATTTATTTATTTAGAATACACATTAATCGCGTTTTGTTGTGGATAATTTCATTTGTCCCTTACAATTTACATGTATCGACTTTGCATAGTATACCAACTCTAATTAGATTGAGTGCTACCAATGATGTCATATGTTACACAAACACACTACAATGATGCCGTGAGTTACATAATCACTCACGCCTTCGGTGCGCTAACTTTCCCAGCCTTACGTCAGCCAACGAAAGCTCTGAATCTGTTCACTTAACACGCTAACACGACGTCTGGTCGCACCCAAATAGCTTAATTGTAGTTTTCGGGGCATGGTTTGGCTGAAGATCCTTTTTTAAATCCGTAAACTTGTTGAGTACTTGGAACTGTAGAGATATACCTTCTCGCCAAGTCCACATTGTGTCATCCTTCTTTGTCACTTAGTATAAGCATCATGTCTAGGCTTTAATTCTAGTCTGTTCATTTATTAGATATCTCCCTTTCATTCAAATACGCCCATTTCTGTGGATATTTTTGTTTAGCTTGTCTGTTTGCCCCTATGTGTTGTACAGGGCATGAGGACATATAAAGGAACATTTGTTTTCATACCTCGAAGTACATTGGGGAACACGGGGTTAGGTCCTTAATTTTGTGACCGTCGACACACGATAGATAATGTGGTCAACATCAGGAAAGTCAACTTTACTTTCTAGTTCTTTTCTCTCTCTTGCGTTCCCACTTTCTAGTTCTTTTATTGGGACCCAATTGAGGCTAGGCCGACCTGAGAGCAGTTAAGGTCGAAAAATATTCCACACGCACCAATATGTGTATAAGTTCCATACATCCAGGAGTGCTGAACATTTGACTAACTATCTATCTATTCTCTAATGCTGTTTGCCTTTCAGCGTCTGGTCGAAAAAGGGAACATCTGGAGCGAGCATCCCTATGCACAGTGAACCTTATCTTTCTCTTATCCAATCCTGATTTGCCTTACAGCTTCAGGGTAAGAAGAGTTTTCTAGCACGGATTTTCGTGTGTGCTTCATAAATAGTATCTTTCGACTTTCAACTTATAGCTAGCGGCATATTTCCCTAATGTGCTAACCAGTGCGTGCCGTCAATTGACTAGAAGGACTAGGCTAGTCCCCCAGCGCCTGGACAGTATAGTTAATCTAGTTATAGTTAAATTTACGGCCCATCAAAGCATACAATAACAAATTCATTAAACAGCATTAACATTTGTCTCAATACTCAACGATATTATTACTAATTGAGATTCCAACGACAGCGCTCTGGAATAAGAAGCGCACAGCGTTTTGTTTTTAAACCAAAGTGGACCATTGCTTAGTAGGCTCTTTCTGTGGAACGGACTAGTTCATGCCTATGTTGTCCGTTTGTGACAATATGTATTATATGACACTACCGATGTATATGACACTACCGATAAAAGTATTATTACTTAATTACTTATTCCTCTTCGCTCCTCGTGGAGCATAGGGCCTCAACGGTTGTTGGCCACTCTTCTCGGTCTCTGGCTGTTTTCTTTATGGTCTCACAGGATAGTTGAGCACTTTTCAGTTCTTCAAGAAGACTTCGTCTCCAGGTCTGTTTAGGGCGTCCACTTTTTCGTTTTCCTTGTGGGTTCTACTCAAGTGCTTGTCTAGTGACACTCGACTGTGTCTTCCGTAGGGTATGCCTGACCCATTACCATTTTCTCTTCTTGATCTTGGTCAGCATGGGTTCCTATCCGGTTCTTATCCACAGTTCTGTGTTTGCAACTCTATCATACCATTTTAGTCTGAGGATCCACCGAAGACATCCGTTGACAAAGGTCTGAATCGTATTTGTATTTAACTTGGTGACTCACCACATTTCCATGCCATACAACAACACAGATTTCACATTTGAGTGGAAGAGCAAGGCAAGATTATCCTCAAAGTCCAGGTTTTCTAATTTTGACATAAGTGTTCACTGAATGCTTTTTCTGGATCTAGCATATGATGTTCGTGTAACCCAATCAAGCTGCACCAAGAAGAGGAGGGGCAACAGTGGGCATCCTTGTCTAACACCAGTAGTGACCTGGAACTCCTCTGACAGTCTTCCATCGTGGATAACCTGGCAGACAAACCCCTCATACAGTCGCCGGATGATGTCAACAGTATTCTCTGGCACCCTATAGTTTCTCAGGATATTCCACATTGACTTCCTATATATGCTGTCAAGTATTATTGTTCCCGAACCTAGTCCATTTGAGAAAGGTCACAGCATACTACCGACATTTCACAAATACTTTGAGAAGCCAACAATCTTTCTCTTCAATAATTTATATTGTTCGTTATTATCGGTCGACGATTTTGGTTGTCTCCCATCGCTGTTTCACAGTGACTACCGTAAAACCCCGTATATAATACGCACACATTATTTTGTCTATTTTCTGGTTAAAATCGAAATTAGTCTATAATACTCATCACCACATTTTAAAATTTTACTGTTTGAAACGTGTTAAAAAGCTGAAAGTATAGCAACATACATCAATAAATATGCGGCAGACACTATGTTGGGCGATAGTAGTTCTTCCACGGACTGTAGGAACATTTCGTTCGCTTCATGTAACAAAATGTTCATCCATATTATGATGAATACTTTAAATGCTTTAAATACTTTAAAAGGGGAAAGTTGAGGAGGGAAGAGCAAGAGGAAGACCGAGAGATAAGTGGGGGGAAACTTTAAGAAATGGACAGGTTACATTCTGGCAGTGTGTAACACCAAGCCGAAAGACAGAGGATGCTGGAGATTCATTGCAGTCAACCTTCGATGTGGAGACGGCACCTGATGATGATGACTTTAAATGCTATTTTCCATCTGCGAGATAATTTCCATAGATTCTATCCCAGCTTTCATTATATAAAACACATTTGCTGCCTGGTTGACTTTTATGCACTACCAACATTGATAATATTTTTTAGATTTGTTAGCATCTGGGGAAGAATCTAGATTCTTATTTTTATTTCAAAGTAACACTTACATTTTCACTTGGTGTTTTTTCTCGCTTTAATCGAGGGTTAATGGAAAATAAAATGTTGACGTGTCTGATCGCTCTTAGATGCTGCATATTTTACTACCACTAAGAGCTTTTCTGATATAGCGTAACATTTTATTCAATTTATTTTCAGAGCTCAAAGTAATAAAATAACAAACTTTGCAACAAAACTTTAAGACCAAGAGTGCGAAACGTGTTTTACAACAATGTTTGCCACATAAGTAAACACATGGCACGTTTAACTTCACGCTACTTTAAACGTTAAATTATGATAGAAACTTCACAGGTCGAATGTATTAGAGCGCGGCTCTCATGCTGGAGATCTGGGTTTAATCCACGGTAAGGCTAATGAGTTGTTTTTTCTGTCGAGGGCATAAAAAATATCCTAACCTGAACTGTATCGCGGCGCTAGCCATGCAACCACTAAATTCCACAGGTTCATGTCCATCCTGTCCTACACCGCCCTAAAAAAGCGGTATTACAGTCTGTAACTGTAAAGATGGTTAGATGGCGTAGCAGAATCCTGTGAAAGAGCAAAGATAACAATCACACAAGCCACCAGAACAGCGCAAGACAAAAACAGAAAACCACGACACTGGGCAACAACCCGGTAGCAGTGTGACGACAAAAGAAAGAAAGAAGAACGACAGTTTTATTTAACCAGCTCACAGACTTTCAAATGTAGGTTACTTTTGTTATAGAAAACTGGACATCTTTTAGTACTCGACTGTTATAGTTATAGAAAACTGGACATCTTTTAGTACTCGACTGTTATAGTTATAGAAAACTGGACATCTTTTAGTACTCGACTGTTATAGTTATAGAAAACTGGACATCTTTTAGTACTCGACTGTTATAGTTATAGAAAACTGGACATCTTTTAGTACTCGACTGTTATAGTTATAGAAAACTGGACATCTTTTAGTACTCGACTGTTATAACCGCAACCGGGATTATAGCGTTGAGAAAAAAGGGCAACAATTTTGCCATGTATTATCAGGAATGTAATTTCAGATTTTTTTCAGACTAGACAAAAATCTGTCAACTCTAGCTTGGGAGTAGGGGAGTATAGTTTTGTTGATTTCTCAATTAGTTTCAGAAGCTGACTAACACCATATGGAAGACTACTACTGAAGCATGTTGATTGCTCAATTAGTTTCAGAAGCTGACTAACACCATATGGAAGACTACTACTGAAGCATGTTGATTGCTCAATTAGTTTCAGAAGCTGACTAACACCATATGGAAGACTACCAAAGCATGTTCAGATTTCATTACTATTTAACGGTGTTACATCTTGTTGCATGGATTGAATAAGAGACTTTATTGATGACAATTGTGTCGTCAGTGTCATTGTACATATCGTCTTCTTCTTCTTCTCTTTCACCCTTACTTTATTATAGAAGTGTTGAGATGAAGGGAAGAGGGGGTAGTGATCTTGTGTGTGTACTTGTTATAAGGCACTTTGTAAGCTGATATTCATTTTCTTAAGGCTTTTCTTGATGCCGTCACTTCATCTTTTGTGTGCTCTTCATCTTGCTCTGTACTCGTTATACTTTTTCTGTGTGGCTCTCTGTGGTAATGTATTTTACTAGGTATACAAAAGAAAAGTAAGTAACGATATCATGCATCATCATCATCAAATAGCTTGTCCTTAGCAGAACTTTGCCACCACAACAGTCCTCCGGAATCTCTCTCTTCTCTCTTATAGGCCAGATATCCCGCCTCTGCAGCCGTCATGTTCAAACCATCAGTTACATCCTGAATCCATCTTCTCCGTGGTCTTCCTCTTCTTCTATTTGCTGATATGAGACCTTCCATGATGGTCTTCTCCAGTCCCTTGTGTCTTATTTATATGTCCAAAATACCTCAATTTTCTCTCTCTTATTTGTAGCATCAACCAGTTTTCTTTGATTCTGAGCTTGTTTGGACAGAAAGCATACAGTCAATCTTTTAGTTGATATTAAAACATTCTGAAAAGTATAGCAATAAGGAAAATCCGTTTACACCTTGTTTCTTTTAACATACATTTTAAAATGGAAAGTGTTTATCCATAACGAGGATTTTCCATTTACTTATTACTTCCCCAGCTCATGCGGCATCCATTGTTTACGAACGCAATATAGCATATTTATGGAGCCACGTTTCCTAGGGGAGGAGGATAATATAATGCATTCCTCACGCGAGCAATATGGCCTGTAATTTGTTATCCTTTCAATAGGGACCAACTGACGGTGTAGACCACATAGATATGAGTTACCAGCATTGATGCCATTTTCATTCTTCTCTTACCATACTGAACAACAGACAATCGATCTTATTATCATTACCTCCCAGACTGGTTGAGTACATGACATACGAGAGCAAATATTAGAAGTATATAATGGAGCAATTTGGTGACATACACTTGTGAACAATAAGGCGCAATCAGTTGTACAACCATTAATGTGTTTCTCTAGTCCAAGCAAGTATTTGCTTCGCTGTGAAAGCTTGTCATTTATTTTTACTTTATCTCTTCGGAATTTATCATGTGCAACATGTCTTGCCAACTGAAATAGTTTATTCCTCTTCTTCTTTTTCTTCGATCTAAATGAAATGACAACAACGAAGCAAGATTTAGAGGAGAAAATGTTATCAAAAATGAAAGAGATGAACATTTGTGTTTTAAAATGTCTAAAGATCAAGGCTTGATAACATTGCACCGGGTTTCTCCATATGTCTCAGTCCCTTTACATAGAAATATGTACACTGTGTGACGATATATAGACGTAGATCCTCTACTAAATAACATTTACAAACCACTATTGACTCACTAACAGAGAATACACTTTTCTTCTTTGAATGCTTCGTATCGACCACTTGTTAATCACTCTTTGTGATTTGTATGTAATCCGAGCTTAAGAGTGATTGTACGTTGTGTCAGTTATACGCCTGTAAATAGGCCAGCACTTCCTATTTCTACGACTCTTTTTATTTACTAGAGTAGCTTCCTTGGGCCCCTACATCAGTCGGCTCTAACGACATGCATTGTAGGTCACAGTGTTACTATTGTAGGTCACAGTGTTACTATTGTAGATCACAGTGTTACTATTGTAGGTCACAGTGTTACTATTGTTTACTTCCCTAGAGAGACTGAACAACAGACGGGCGACTAGAATAGTTAATCTTATCTATCCAGTGGATATAGAGACTGTTCGTGCTTTTTTCGAGAAGCCTGAGATAAGAAACTTAACTAGTTGTGTCTGTGATCACTTTCTTGTAGTCTGTCTTTGATACAGATTGGTCCGCGAACGAAGAAAGGATCAACACAATCTTCTCTATGATCAAACTTGCTAGACAGATCATTACTTGAGGATCTACACAATCTTCGCTATGATCAAACTTGCTAGACAGATCATTACTTGAGGATCAACACAATCTTCGCTATGATCAAACTTGCTAGACAGATCATTACTTGAGGATCTACACAATCTTCGCTATGATCAAACTTGCTAGACAGATCATTACTTGAGGATCTACACATCAAGTAACTCTGAAGTCGATGAAGGCATGCCTGTATGGCGAGGGACACTAATAATAAGGAAAGCAGGCCTCCATGCAAAAATCAGTCATACGCGTAATACCAGGAACTCTGACTACGCCTGAATTAAAAGAAGGCAACGTCCGAGTGGTTATCGAGGCCCAAATTTGGGGTGTAAAGAATAGAACCACTGTTACCTGCCCCGCATGTTGTAAAAAGCGACTAAGGAGGTTTGGCTGAAATCGGATGCACATGTCCTAAACGTGTGAAGTCTATGCGTTTAGGGGCCTACCAAACCAATGTGCAACGTATACACGTTCTTGGCAAAGATCAAACATATCACAAAGAGAGTTTAAAATTGGTTGTAAAGAACGAACGCAAAGAAGAAGAGAGAAGTGAGAGAAGACAAGTGCAAGAAGAAGAAGGGAGAAACATGCTAGAGACCCATAATTAGCTGTTAGGAGAGAATCAATTCGTGTACTTTATATAGTCCTTCAATGTTGTTCGAAACTAAAGCAAGGTTCACTCTGAAGAAGTTTGCATCTACACCCCCTCCTACCCCTTCCGTTTGTACCATTGAAGGCCCGTGCCATACTATGATACAGAGAGGAGTCTGCATAAGACGAGACCGTAAAGGGGGCGGTATAAGCAGCAAAACCAATATTACAATTGAAGGTTATTTTAAGGAAAAAACATATAAGGGGCGGCATTTCAAATAACCCGCAGGGACAGCGAAAGAAGGGGAGGCCGAGAAATACATAGAGACGAGATTTGGAGGCGGAGATCAACAATATAAAGAAGAGCTGGAGGGAGCTGCAGGAGATAGCTAGAGATAGGAAGACTTGGCATGAGTTGGTTGAGGACCTATGCCCCAACCTGGGGTAAAAGGCAAAAGAGAGAGAGAGAGATTTCAAATACTTTCAAATACAAATCACAAAAGGTGATTAACAAGTGGGCGGCATGGAGCGCTCGAATAAGAAGCACTCTTTCGTTGTCCTGCGTTCTGAAGGTGGTAGGTTCAAATACAGACTATGATAAGAGCAACGTTCTGCAAAGAACTTGCTTCATAAAGAGTCGTGAATACAGACTATGATAAGAGCAACGTTCTGCAAAGAACTTGCTTCATAAAGAGTCGTGAATACAGACTATGATAAGAGCAACGTTCTGCAAAGAACTTGCTTCATAAAGTGTCGTGAATACAGACTATGATAAGAGCAACGTTCTGCAAAGAACTTGCTTCATAAAGAGTCGTGAATACAGACTATGATAAGAGCAACGTTCTACAAAGAACTTGCTTCATAAAGTGTCGTGAATACAGACTATGATAAGAGCAACGTTCTGCAAAGAACTTGCTTCATAAAGAGTCGTGAATACAGACTATGATAAGAGCAACGTTCTGCAAAGAACTTGCTTCATAAGAAGTCGTGAATACAGACTATGATAAGAGCAACGTTCTGCAAAGAACTTGCTTCATAAAGTGTCGTGAATACAGACTATGATAAGAGCAACGTTCTGCAAAGAACTTGCTTCATAAAGAGTCGTGAATACAGACTATGATAAGAGCAACGTTCTACAAAGAACTTGCTTCATAAAGAGTCGTGAATACAGACTATGATAAGAGCAACGTTCTGCAAAGAACTTGCTTCATAAAGTGTCGTGAATACAGACTATGATAAGAGCAACGTTCTGCAAAGAACTTGCTTCATAAAGAGTCGTGAATACAGACTATGATAAGAGCAACGTTCTACAAAGAACTTGCTTCATAAAGAGTCGTGAATACAGACTATGATAAGAGCAACGTTCTGCAAAGAACTTGCTTCATAAAGAGTCGTGAATACAGACTATGATAAGAGCAACGTTCTGCAAAGAACTTGCTTCATAAAGAGTCGTATATCAATCAAAAGTTATTGATCTCCTCAAGCAACTAAAGACGATACAAAATATCTGGATAATGACACTAATGGTATAGATATTGATCCTGTCTAACTCTTCTTGATTTGAGTGGTCGTCAGAAAATACATTTATATAGACCAGTTAAGCTGTAGTAATTTGATTCTCTTGTCAAGCTTGTTGGTTTGTCTTTGTTCAAAGTGGATTATTCCAGTCTGGGACTTTAAACAAGTTATTTTGTAGCAACTGGGAATATGCTAAACAAAAGACGCTTTCGTTGCATGCTTTCTGCCATCAAATTGTATAATTAATACCAGTTGCGGCTCGTCATTAAGGGCCAGTGGAGCCGGCCCCACCAAAAATAATGTGTAACGTGTATTTATTATTTTATAAATTGAAATATAACCTAACCCAAAACTATGATTTTTCCGAACATTTTTGTCTGGCCCCACCAACAAAAATGAACACGAGCCGCCACTGAGTAATACCCACTTAGTAGCTCATTGTATGTCTCGAAGTACAAAATGTTCCATAATAAGATAACAGTATATCTGATTTAGTACCCGTTTCTATACTTAGTATACTATATATAATTAATACTTGCAACAGAATAGGCGTCTGTGGCCTAGGGGATAGTGACGCGGTCTATTAACCCCAACGTTCTGAGTTCGAATCACGCTGCCTACAATTTGGTTGCAAATTGTTTCCGTGATTTTACAATAGGAAGATAGCACCACTCGTTCAGAAAGCAATGGCACCACCCGTTCAGAAAGCAATGGCACCACCCGTTCAGAAAGCAATGGCACCACCCGTTCAGAAAGCAATGGCACCACCCGTTCAGAAAGCAATGGCACCACCCGTTCGGAAAGCAATGGCACCACCCGTTCGGAAAGCAATGGCACCACCCGTTCAGAAAGCAATGGCACCACACGTTAAGAAAGCAATGGCAAACTACTGAACGTAATAATGCCTAGAAAAATCACAAACAGCGTTAAAAATCTAGAGTTGATTCGCAAAGCCCTGTAAAGGATATGCAATTACCATTTTAACAGAATAAAGGAAAATCTTCAATTGTTGTGAAAAGATGGAGATGTTTAAATGAAAGATGACAGAAGTAATACTTAATACTTCATATCTTCTCTTATGTACAAAAGGGCAGATATCCGTATCAGACAGTAGATTTAATACTGACTTAGCCGCCTCTTTTATATTCCAGGACGAATATTTCTTTCAATAGTTACATGTATTTCTTTAAATCCGCTAACTGAAAGTATTACACATCGGTTAACTGAAAGTATTACACATTGGTTAACTGAAAGTATTACACATTGGTTAACTGAAAGTATTACACATTGGTTAACTGAAAGTATTACACATTGGTTAACTGAACGATTAACAGATCCGCTAACTGAACGATTAACAGATCCGCTAACTGAACGATTAACAGATCCGCTAACTGAACGATTAACAGATCCGCTAACTGAACGATTAACAGATCCGCTAACTGAACGATTAACAAATCCGCTAACTGAAAGTATTATACATTGGTTAACTGAACGATTAACAGATCCGCTAACTGAACGATTAACAGATCCGCTAACTGAACGATTAACAGATCCGCTAACTGAACGATTAACAGATCCGCTAACTGAACGAATAACAGATCCGCTAACTGAACGATTAACAGATCCGCTAACTGAACGATTAACAGATCCGCTAACTGAACGATTAACAGATCCGCTAACTGAACGATTAACAGATCCGCTAACTGAACGAATAACAGATCCGCTAACTGAACGATTATCAGATCCGCTAACTGAACGATTAACAGATCCGCTAACTGAACGATTAACAGATCCGCTAACTGAACGATTAACAGATCCGCTAACTGAACGATTAACAGATCCGCTAACTGAACGATTAACAGATCCGCTAACTGAACGATTAACAGATCCGCTAACTGAACGATTAACAGATCCGCTAACTGAACGATTAACAGATCCGCTAACTGAACGATTAACAGGTCCGCTAACTGAACGATTAACAGATCCGCTAACTGAACGATTAACAAATCCGCTAACTGAAAGTATTATACATTGGTTAACTGAACGATTAACAGATCCGCTAACTGAACGATTAACAGATCCGCTAACTGAACGATTAACAGATCCGCTAACTGAACGATTAACAGATCCGCTAACTGAACGATTAACAGATCCGCTAACTGAACGATTAACAGATCCGCTAACTGAACGATTATCAGATCCGCTAACTGAACGATTATCAGATCCTCTAACTGAACGATTAACATATCGGTTAACTGAACACTTAACATATTCGTTAACTATATGCATTGAACATCTATTACCTAAATACTTTACATATCTGTTAAATGAACGATTTACATATTGAATAATAGCAAACGAGCTAGTTAATTAAAACTGACTCTAGAATATGAAAGGAACAGTGCCATTAAAAGCAGACAGGAAATATTGCTGCATATATACTGCATGAGCCCATTTGCATTGAACATTTCAATAGCGGTGTGTCCCTTGAGGGAAATAGCAACACAAGAGTGCTCACAAGAATGTCTGATGTTAATTTAGTGCTGCATATATTTTATTATGAAAGGTGCATTCTTTCCAATTCTTTTGTTTTCAATTGAAAGTGTCTCACTACCCTGGTTAGCATATGCTTTCAACCTGCTAGACCTTCTGCAAGACCGTCTGCTAGACCGTCTGCTGGACCGCCTGCTAGACCTTCTGCAAAACCGTCCGCTAGACCGTCTGCCAGACCGCCTGCTAGGCCACCTGATAGAAGTTCTGTTAGTTCATCTGCTGGACAGTTGACTTGTTGATGTGGAAACGTAAGGCCGACTAGCTCATACGGTAAACTAAAAATCCTGTCTAATGGGGGCTGATTTTGTATATGTTTGATAGAATACTCTAAACTTTTTTGTAATTTGACTCAATTCTATAAGTCCATGGCTGTTTATTGACAGCACGTGTATATAATACTGCTATTTCTTAGCTTTAAATTGAACTTGTGACATTAACTTGATTCAGCACGTTGTGTTGTTTTGTTTAAAAATGAATTAGTCTTTATACAACAATACTGGAATGTGAGGACCACGCGACGGTTGTGGTTTTATTTCCTATAATTTTTACCTGAGCCCGCTGGCATTTTCTTACCGGAGGCCACGGCTAGACCAGTGTTTCCCAAAGTGGGCGGTACCGCCCCCCAGTGAGCGCTGAAGCGTTCTAAGGGGGCGGTGTGGGTTCTGAAGAATTTGGGGGGTGTACAGGTGATTAGGGTTCGGTGGCTCCTTAAAGAAGAAATTAATAATAAATATTTGTAAATAAATTATTTTTGTGATTTTGCGATTGAATAATCATTTAAAATTTAAATTCTGCATTTCAATTCATCTTATGTCCGTCTTACACGATCCATTTTTCATCAATTTTATATTTCATGTATAAAATCATTTGAAAATTGACCACGTATGACAGAAATATATATCAATTTGCTATGTCAGAGAAAATAGAGCATGTATATATATATGTGGTGGGGGTGTGGTTGGCAAACTGTTAAAATGTGAGGGGGCGTTAAAAGTTTATGTTGTCCAAAGTGGACAGTGGGCTGAAAAAGTTTGAGAATCTATGTGCTAGACCGTCGACTTGATGGGGAAACTACATTGTAGCCACAAGAAGTGATGAAAACCGTTTGGCACAGGTTTCTGCACTAGTTAACTACATCAGTAGAGTCTTGGGTCTCGCTCGGGCGTTCAGAAACAGGTAGAAAGTAAGAGAGATTAATTATTCATGTTGGCAAGAGTCTTATTATGACTGTCTCAAGATGACCAGTAAGATCTGATAAAAATCTACAGTATAACTTCAGATGTGGAACTTTCAATGTGGGGTTTTTCTGTTCTGAAAATCTAAGTTACCCATCCGTACAAATGTATGTCCTGTTTGTTGGATAATATGCATGTACTTTTGATGAACTTTGCATATGCACGCTGTAGGGGTTTTATAATGGGGGCGCAGCGTACTCACGTTCTCGACAGTAAAACAAACAGCTCAGAAAGAATGGTTAAGGCGGGAGACCCAGCCAGAACAAGGGTTGTCTTTTTTTTTCAAATTAACAGAAAAAACAAAACTAACAAACATATTGTTACACAATTCATCCAGATATTGCAAAAGACATTTTTTTGGAATGATAAATAACATTTAATGTATGCATTGCAATTATTTATTAAAAATAATAAATTACACTGAAACCCCCTCCCTCCTCTCTGCATCGGGGGAGTGGATTTGACTAACAAAAGAAGTGCAAAGAATGCCAAACCAGCATTTGATGTACATATCACCCATAATTATAGCGTGAACCTCCACTTTTGTCTAAACTGTATATAAGCAGAGATATTGCTGTTTTATTTTAAAGTTAAAAAAAATATTTTGAAGTGTTATATAGCAAGAGCCATATCTACAAAACCAACTGGGTTAAACATTTTTGGGAGGTTCATGCTATAATTATGGGTGATATGTACATCATATGCTGGTATGGCATTCTTTGCACTTCTTATGTTAGCCAAATCCACTCACCGATGCAGAGGAGGAGGAGAGTATTTTGTTTAATTTATTTCAATGTAATTCACTTCTTCTTCTTCTTCTTCTCTTCCACCATTGACTTCTTTATATAAGTGTTGGAGGTGAAACATAGTGATCTTGTGTGTGCTTGTTCTTCTCTTCCACCATTGACTTCTTTATAGAAGTGTTGCCGGGGTGAAACGTAGTGATCTTGTGTGTGCTTGTTTTAAGGCACTTTGTAAGCTGATATTCATGTTCGTAAGGCTGTTCTTGATGCCGTCGCTCCATATTTTGCGTGGTCTTCCTCTTGCCTTGTACTCATTATACTTTTTCTGTATGGCTCTCTGTGGTAGGCGATACCAGGGCATTCTGGTCAGGTGTCCAAACCATTTAATCTGTTGCTCTTTTATGAATTGCATAACTGGTTTCACACCCAGTCTCCTGATTTCTTCATTTCTAATTTTATCTCTTATTGTCACACCTGCAGCTCTTCTAAGACACCTCATCTCTGTCGTTATGATTTTCCGCTCATTAGCTGCTGTTATTGGCTATGTAATTTACTATATTTTAAATAAATAATTAGAATGCATACACTAAATGTTGATTATCATCAATAACAATGTCTTTTGCAACATGTGACCTTATTGTATAACAATATGTTAGTTGGGATTTTTTTGTTAATATAAAAATAAGACAAGCCCTGTTCTGGCTTGGTCTCCTGCCTTAACATGGTTGATAAAAACGAATTGAAACAATCAAATATTATCTCCTGTGACCAGTAAGATTTTAACCTACGCTGCAGTATAACTTAGTATATGTGGTACTATAAGGTGGGATGTTCTGTGTGTAAATGGAAGTTCTAGGGTATGACGCTCCTGGCCGATTTTTGCGTGAAAGCCTGTTTTACTAGTTGAGTGGTGTCCACAGACGGACGATAATAAAATGTTAGTCCTGTGTTCTAGTTAAACACATGAAAGAACAGTTGGCAGTTTAAAACCATAAGAGCAATCAAAAAAGCTGCTGTTATGAAAAAAAAATAATTCCAAAAATATTTAAAAATGTATGTACTTCTTCTTTTGTTGTCACACTGCTACCGGGTTGTTGTCCAGTGTCGTCACACTGCTACCGGGTTGTTGTCCAGTGTCGTCACACTGCTACCGGGTTGTTGTCCAGTGTTGTGGTTTTCTGTTTTTGTCTTGTGCTGTTCTGGTGGCTTGTGTGATTGTTATTTTTGCTCTTTCACAGGATTCTGCTATGCCATCTATCTTTTTCGTGGTCTTCCTCTTGCCTTCTTTCCCGGTGTTCTGTTGTAGAAGACTCTGTATACTGTGGAGTTTGGATGCATTCTTATTAAGTGGCCAAACCACTTCATTCTTTGTTTCTCTATGTAATTCAAGCAAGGTTCTGTGCCAACTTTCTTTCCTATGCTGATGTTGGTGACGCTGTCTTTTCTGGTGTTGTTGGTAACTTTTCGCAGGCAACGCATTTCACATGTAGTTATTTGTTGTGACTGCCCTTTGCTCATTGTCCATGTTTGGCCCTGGTAACACAAAGAAGGTATAAAAAGGCTGTTGATCATCTGTTATGTTTGTATGTATGTATGTACAAGTCTTCAAAATTGTCTGTCGGTGCTACGAAATTCGTTCATTGCCTTTGAAACATGCCTGTGTAAGAAAGTTATCGGTGTACACATGACTATTCACCGAAGTGCAATGATGTTGGTATTATTAATCAATCAAATTAAGTCAAGTAGGCTAGCGTGGTGGACCTGTGTGGCAGTAGGGTGCAAGTTCCGGACAGTGACATATTTTAGGACTAACATTTGCGTCTTCACATGAAATTCGTCTTTCCCCCTCACTTTGTGTTGTTTTACTCTCGGGAAACCGCAAACCGTCAGACACTGATAGAATTTCATGAATGAAAAATTCTGGTACGACCAACCACTTAGACTGTCAGAGTCGCGTTACTTTGATCAACAGACGGGGCTGAACGAGATAGATTGTCTGAGACGTGACTGAGCAAAAGCTGGAATGTGACTCGACTAAACGTTGCGTTAGGAAACATGTACTCGCAAACATTGTGAGATGGTGCTCGTCTGATACAACGTTGGGTTGGGAAACATGTACTCGCAAACATTGTGGTGCTCGTCTGATACACCAGCAAATCTTGCGCAGCTATTCTAACGCTACTACCTCGCCTCGTGAGAATTTCCTCTGCTAGATCCCTACTCACTTTGCAAGATTGAAGCATTGTAGTTTGTTGTTAGGGTCACCATGAGAAGGTGGAGTACTAATACTTAATCGGCGCTGCATCATTGGGGCTGAATATCAAAAGTGTTGTGTGGGTAACTATCAAAGAGGGTTATGTGAGTAACTGATCTAAGAGTGTTGTGTGGGTTACTGATCTAGCAATGTTGTGTTAGTCACGGAGTCAAGTTTGGTGTGTGAAACCAGAGCCAACTATAAACGTATAGTTGAGGCCTTCGGACTCAGGTAAGAATTATGGGAAATCAGACACCAACTACACCCCGTGACCTCACCTTCCGGTATTGGTGTATATAGACGAATTCATTTTAAAGTCAACACAAAATGCTAAATCCAAGTTATATTTTGCAACAAGTTAAGTTTAACAATAAGCAATATAATGAATATTTTCACCAATAAATAACCATAGACTCACAGAATTTAGTAAAATTGCAAAAAAAGCTTGCAGTGCTCTATCAAACATCTATATTTTCCAGTCCCCTTTTCTGATCTAGGTCAGGGAACCCTTGTCAGTTGTCTGGCCTAGTTATCTAGAGTTGGCTGTGGTGAAACACTGAACCACAAGATACAGCATTTAGTAGGGATTCAACAGAGTTGTATGGTACTTTAACTTCCAGGGAGGGAGGTTCTTTATGAACAGTGGGACTCTTATTTCCCACCATGCCCATACTTAACCAGAATTTATTTAAATAGAAGTATGTTGTCTTTAATTTATGAAGGGTACTCTAGGGGATTCTATAGAGCAACAAGACTGTCGTCACGTAAGTGCAAGTTATCGATTTTATTTATCTCCCCAACAGATAAAACGTTTGACTGTATCAAAGGGTCGAACACGTGATGTTTACATCAGGAAACCCCCATCGCGTTTAACCATTCGGTCACCCACTCTCTAACATACTTAATCGCATCTATATTTTACTGGCTAAGCGCAGATGAAATTAAATTATATTCTTTGTATTAGCCTATCAAAAAGCATAATCTACATAATGACTAGTAATGAATATATTTCTCTCCTGAACTTCTAGAAACAAAATTTAGATCACATTCAACATAAAATATAATTCGATTGAAATATTTGAATACTAATGTTATCTTGGGATATGCAATTTCAATATATGAATGTAATAACTGCCTACAAAGAGTCATAATTTTGAGAAATGGCTACGTTGCAGAAGGGAAGCACAAGCAGAAAGCTTCGTCTTTTCTTTAATCCTATTCTGCACCACAGTGTCAGGATAAGAAGAGATTTCCAGAACGGGCTTGTGTGTGCGTTTCATAAATAGTGTTTTTACTGCTTCTGTTATTTCTGAGGTCCACCTTTTGTCTAGACGATCGTTTGTTTAGTATCCACACCTCTTCTTCTTTGCGTTCTTTCTTTACGAGCAATTTTAATCCCTCTTTGTGATATGTTTGATCTTTGTCAAGAACGTGTATACGTTGCACATTGGTTGGTAGGCCCCTAAACGCATAGACTTCTACACGTTTAGGACACCGATTTCATCAAAATCTCCTTAGTCGTCTCTTACGACATGCGTGGCAGGTAACAGTGGTTCTATACCTTACACCCCAGTTTAAACTGTCACGTCTGTCACTATTAGTTAATACAAATTAATTCTTCATGTGACGCATGATATCAACTACTTGTGTACGATAATTGAACCACTAAGAGGCATCACATATAACGTGTTTGTATTATTTTAACTTAATGGATGTACATGTTAAAGTAACTGATGTTGACACTACTATCGATCAGTAAGATAATAAACTATTGACTTCTGGATTAAGTAACTGCAGGTTCTGTAGGTTATTAGTTACTAAATATATCTCGTTACACTCCGGGCAGACCTAAATGTGCTTAGCCTCCCCCCAACAGATGTAGAAGAGTATGTATACTGATGGTTACTGTGGATCGCTGGTTAAACACACCTCTCTCTCTCCCCTCAGGCATCCAGTTCTACTTGTACAACGGGTAACTGCAAACTGCTTAAATCGCTGGATCGATTCAAATTCTATTTTAGTGTCTTCATCAAACAGGCAGCCGCGAATAGACCGAAGATAAATCCACTTTATCCATCAACTCTGTACAATCGATGATGATGATGCAAACTTATCCGCTCTTTCATTGCCGCAAACACCCGCATGCCCAGGACAGTATATCCACGTAAGCCTATGGAGGTTAGGCAATTCAGTAGACGACATCCACTCATACTGTAACCAGCCATTTTGAATATTACCAAACGTCAGATGAATCAGATACACGTTCTGTAGGAAAGGGGTGTACGCTACGGATAACTGACTATCATTATGTAAAGATATAGAAAGTAATTCACCGAGTGGTTACCGGGGCCCAAATGTGGGGTGTAAAGAATAGAACCACTGTTACCTGCCAGCCATGTCGTAAGAGGCGACTATGGAGGTTGGCTGAAATCGGATGCACGTGTTCTAAACGTGTAGAAGTCTATGCGTTTGAGGGCCTACCAAACCAATGTGCAACGTATACACGTTCTTGGCAAAGATCAAACATATTACAAAGAGTGATTAAAATTGGTCGTAAAGAACGAACGAAAAGAAGAAGAAGAAAAAGAAGAGAAAGTAATTATATGCAACAAGTCTTTGTCAACTGAGATCAGAATGCTTGTTAGTCAGTGCTACATAGAACCAATACTGGCATAAGGATGTGAGTCATGGACAATAAACATACAGATCGAAAAGTCTCTGAGGGCCACATATGAAGACCATAGTTGTAGAAGAAGTAGTGTGTTGGGTGTTATTATATCCCCCCAGACCATAGATATAGAAGAAGTAGTGTGTTGAGTGTTATTATATCCCCCCAGACCATAGTTGTAGAAGAAGTAGTGTGTTGGGTGTTATTATATCCCCCCAGACCATAGATATAGAAGAAGTAGTGTGTTGAGTGTTATTATATCCCCCAGACCACCGTGAAAAGTCTCTGAGGGCCACATATGAAGACCATAGTTGTAGAAGAAGTAGTGTGTTGGGTGTTATTATATCCCCCCAGACCATAGTTGTAGAAGAAGTAGTGTGTTGAGTGTTATTATATCCCCCCAGACCATAGTTGTAGAAGAAGTAGTGTGTTGGGTGTTATTATATCCCCCCAGACCATAGATATAGAAGAAGTAGTGTGTTGGGTGTTATTATATCCCCCCAGACCACCCGTGAAAAGTCTCTGAGGGCCACATATGAAGACCATAGTTGTAGAAGAAGTAGTGTGTTGGGTGTTATTATATCCCCCCAGACCATAGTTGTAGAAGAAGTAGTGTGTTGGGTGTTATTATATCCCACCAGACCATAGTTGTAGAAGAAGTAGTGTGTTGGGTGTTATTATATCCCACCAGACCATAGTTGTAGAAGAAGTAGTGTGTTGGGTGTTATTATATCCCCCCAGACCATAGTTGTAGAAGAAGTAGTGTGTTGGGTGTTATTATATCCCACCAGACCATAGTTGTAGAAGAAGTAGTGTGTTGGGTGTTATTATATCCCCCCAGACCATAGTTGTAGAAGAAGTAGTGTGTTGAGTGTTATTATATCCCACCAGACCATAGTTGTAGAAGAAGTAGTGTGTTGGGTGTTATTATATCCCACCAGACCATAGTTGTAGAAGAAGTAGTGTGTTGAGTGTTATTATATCCCCCCAGACCATAGTTGTAGAAGAAGTAGTGTGTTGGGTGTTATTATATCCCCCCAGACCATAGTTGTAGAAGAAGTAGTGTGTTGGGTGTTATTATATCCCCCCAGACCATAGTTGTAGAAGAAGTAGTGTGTTGGGTGTTATTATATCCCCCCAGACCATAGTTGTAGAAGAAGTAGTGTGTTGGGTGTTATTATATCCCCCCAGACCATAGTTGTAGAAGAAGTAGTGTGTTGGGTGTTATTATATCCCCCCAGACCACCCATATAGTGTCGGGACTCACAAGGGAAGCAAATAATATTACCACTGCGTCTACAAGGCATGTCGTAAGAGGCGTTATGCTCAAATCATCAGTGATATCTTGAATCTACCTTCTCCGTGGTTTTCCTCCTTGCCGGAATGCCACTTTTCATAATGACTTTCTCCATCCCTTGATGTCTTTTTACATGTCCAATATACTTCAATTTTCGAATTATTTTTTGTAGTATCAACCAGTTTTCTTTGATTTTGAGTTCTTTCTGGATAGATCTATTTGTTCTCTGTCCATGATATAAGAAGGACTCTTCTGTAACACTTATATTCAAAAGCACATATATGTTTTTCCACTGCCTTATTAACCCTTTCGCTGCTACATACTTTCCGAAGGCTGAGCTAAAAATAGTAACTCTTTGTTTCTAGGTCGCAAACGTGAATGAACGCCTATGGCAGTGACAGTAGCAGTGTATAACGTGTTAACACGTCTTTAGCACACAGAGGAGAGATAATAACAGACGTGTTAATGCGTCTTTAGAAGTGAATGGGAAAAACGTATATATAAGTCCATAGCAGCTAAAGGGTTAAATATCCATGCTTCACACCCATACGTTGCCACTGGGAATATGCATGCTCTTAGTATTCTGATCTTTTCTTAAATCTAGCCACCTATATTCTGCAGTAAACATTACACTTGTTTTGAAATCGACCTGTTTAATAGAGTTTTTTCTGCAATCTGTAAAATTAAATTTGTTCAATTTATCGTTTTCTTCTTCTTCTTCTTAATGTTCTTCGTCTTCGTTTTTGTGAACAGTATTCCCTTCTCAGGAGAGTCTATACCATGGGTTCTCAATGTGGGCGGTACCGCCACCCTCAAGCGGGCGATGAAGCCTTCCAGTCGGAGAATAGTGAGTTCAGAAGTGTTTAGGGGAGTTTTTATTTATTTATTTCGTTATTGAATAATCATTAAAAATTTGAATTCTGTATTTTAATTCATCTTTTGCCCATCTTACACGGTCAGTTTTTTCATCAATTTTCTATTTCATGTATATAATTATTTGAAAATTGACCATGTATGACATAAATAGATATCAATTTGCTATTTCATAGTGAAAATCGAGCATGCTATATATATATATATATATATATATATATATATATATGGGGGCATTGGCAAAATGTTATAATGAGAACAGGGCGTTACAAAGTTTATGTTGTGCAAAGTGGATGGTGGGCGTTACAAAGTTTATGTTGTGCAAAGTGGATGGTGGGCGTTACAAAGTTTATGTTGTGCAAAGTGGATGGTGGGCGTTACAAAGTTTATGTTGTGCAAAGTAGGTGGTGGGCGTTACAAAGTTTATGTTGTGCAAAGTGGATGGTGGGCGTTACAAAGTTTATGTTGTGCAAAGTGGATGGTGGGCGTTACAAAGTTTATGTTGTGCAAAGTGGATGGTGGGCGTTACAAAGTTTATGTTGTGCAAAGTGGATGGTGGGCGTTACAAAGTTTATGTTGTGCAAAGTGGATGGTGGGCGTTACAAAGTTTATGTTGTGCAAAGTGGATGGTGGGCGTTACAAAGTTTATGTTGTGCAAAGTGGATGGTGGGCGTTACAAAGTTTATGTTGTGCAAAGTGGATGGTGGGCGTTACAAAGTTTATGTTGTGCAAAGTGGATGGTGGGCGTTACAAAGTTTATGTTGTGCAAAGTGGATGGTGGGCGTTACAAAGTTTATGTTGTGCAAAGTGGATGGTGGGCGTTACAAAGTTTATGTTGTGCAAAGTGGATGGTGGGCGTTACAAAGTTTATGTTGTGCAAAGTGGATGGTGGGCGTTACAAAGTTTATGTTGTGCAAAGTGGATGGTGGGCGTTACAAAGTTTATGTTGTGCAAAGTAGGTGGTGGGCGTTATAAAGTTTATGTTGTGCAAAGTGGATGGTTGGCTGAAAAAGTTAGGGAATCTATGGTCTATACTAAGATTTGATATACATTAAAATGTCATTATCCACATAGAGGAAGACTGCAGTAAAAACTATTTAGCTAATATATTGTTATCGTTTTTGTATTTTGTTAAACTACAGTACTTTGTTTTTACATGTTTCGCCATTAAAATGTCAGAAGAGGCTTCTCCTGCGTGTCCTGCAGTATATCTTCCAAGCATGTCTCCTGAAACATTGAAATAAACGTCAATTTGGATTGTATATTTTCATGACTTGGTGCAACTTATACAGCCCTTTTGTTCTGTCGGTGTACAGTATATATGTATGTATATATAAGGCGTTCTGGAATGATGCCATAAATAGTGTTTACAAATTCCCGTTGTAACTGGCATTCCTGTCAAAGTTGATTTGTTCAGAAATGTGGGACTGTTCAGAACCTATAGTGTCAAATATGCGATTTAGTGTCTTTTACAAAATCTTATAAAAAAAGATGCAAGTTAAGCATAAAATAGAGGATTTAAACAAATGTATATTTAAGAGCGTTGTCATCATCAGGTGCCGTGCGTGCTGGTAGTCGATCGTGGATCTCTACAAATCTCTGTCTCTGGTGTTTGCTATCATCTCAGATGTTGACGCTCTATCGTGCCATGAAGTCAGGCTATCCAAAATTGTCAATCTTTTGTCTACCTCTGTCTCATCTCCCTCGATTTTACCAGTTGTCACAATGTGTTCTAAACCTTCTTTCCTCATAACATGCCCGAAAAATGATGACTGCCTCTTTTTATATTGATGATAAGCTTTCTCTGTCTTTATCTCATTCAGCACCTCAACATTAGTCATATTAGAAGTCCTTGGGATTCTCATCATTCTTCTGTAAAACCACATCTCTGTGGACCTAAGAGATATTTCGATCTGTTTGTTTATTGTCCATGACTCGCTTCCGTATGTCAGTATTGGTTCTATGTAGCACTGTATAACTCTCATTCTGATATCAATTGACAATGACTTGTTGCACATAATGCTTCTAATTTTCTGGAACGCCTTAAGAACGTGACAAAAAATGTTAATATCTAAGAAAATCCCGTCTCCGTGCCGGTCATAACAGACTTCGGGGCCCACATGTTCAACAAATTTTAAATCGACACAACTAGCCTGTACCAATGTGACAAGGCGGACATGACGGCATAGCACATACTGCAAGACTGCCAGTTGCTAGTAGGCATGAGAAACGAAATCTGGCCCGATAATACAGAGTTTCACGAGAAGCTGTATTCATGGACGTAGTCCCTAAAGACAACAGCAGAATTCATGAGAGAGTCTGGTTCATCAGTCTAAGCGGAGATCGAGAGAGATATCTAAGAAAATTAAACTAGAATTTTAAAAAGTCGGATTCTTTACATTTATATTTTACTTTCAATTCCCATCGCTTTATCTTAGCACTTATGAAGTGGCTTGGGAAACTTCAGTTTTCCATGCTGGATCAAGCGTGTTGCTGAAGTAATTTCTTCAAACATAGTTTCCCAAGTTGAATAGAAATCCACACATCGTAATAAAAAAAAAGTATTACAAAAAACAATATCAATAACTACTTTGGTTATTAACTCTTATTATACGGCGGGTCTACTGAATAGATCTTCTTGATGTCTCATTTATACGGCGGGTCTATTGCCTAGATCTTCGTGTTAGAACCATACATAGGGTTATTTATATGCTATTTTTTCGTATCTGCATACATTTTACAGCTATGTCTATACAATAGAGCTTTCATTTCTGCGCTTTTGATATTAAAAAACATTATATTAGCACTACAAAAAAAAAGTAAATTGTATATACTCAAAATATATTGGGAAAACTCAGCACGTAAACACGGGGTTTCTCATTGCGTATAACAGTTAATTGCATATCCTTTACATGACTTTGCGAATCAACCCCAGCTTTTAACGCTGTTTGTGATTTTTCTAGGCATTATTACGTTAAGTAGTTTACCATTACTTTCTGAACGGGTGGTGCCATCGTCTTTTGTAAAAATCCACACGAAACAATTTGCAACCAAATAGACTGCAGCGTGATTCGAACTCAGAACATCGGGGTTAATAGACCGAGCCACAGACGCCACCCTCATTGCGTATACTACGAGTTAATTTAGTTCGTGAACCAAGTTGAATGATTCTTAATTCGCTGCGCCAAAGGACTTAGTCAACAACCTTGTTTCAACTGTTTCGTCATTTATTTTGGAGATAACATTATCGAAAGCTGCAGGCATTTGGGGAAAATCTAGTTTCTTACTAAACGAATAAACGGTCCCGGATCAGACAATTGTGTTTTTGTTAAGCAGGATGGGATTTGGTATCCGCATAGCGCTGACTTCATCAATGAAAATAGCTTTGTACACTACAGGGGAAATACCAAGCGAAAGTATGCAGTTATCATCAACAAGTGCCATATCAGAGATAAATGCAATGGATTTCCCAAAATATTCTGCTCCTTTCCAGGGTCGGGCGGTGTATTTTCTCAGTATGATGCAAGTCTTCAAAATGACGCCCTTAAATATTTTTCTTAAAATAACCTTCAATTGTAATTTTGATTTTGCTGCTTATGCCGCCCTTCCCCCTTATCGTTCCGCCTGATGCGGTTGCATCTCTGTATCATAGCACATCGCACGGCCCTTCTCCTTTCCATGCTGCTAATCTACGTCTTGATATTTCTCTAATAATTCTTTCTTTCTCTCTCTCTTTCTCTCTCTCTCTCTCTTCATCTCCCTCTCCCTATCTCTCTACCTCTCAGTCTCTCCCTCTCTCTCTCCCTCCTCTCTCTCTCTCTCTCTCTCTCTGACACTTGCTATCTCACCCACAATTTTCTTATCCTGTATGATTTTCAACAATGTATCTATATATCCTTTTCGTGTCCCATTTGACACATTACGTTTCCACTAGATATTTCCATTGTTATCATTTGAACTCTCTTTTTTTCCAGTTCGTTTCCATGTTTTTTTTGGACATTCAGACCCCCTCTTCCCATCCGTTGTCCATCAGAGAATTGTCCTAGCCAATACCGTACCGATACTTCCGTCTGCATTGAAAATTACCCCTAAGTATTTGAACTCACTGCTTGTTTAATTTCTATGTTCTGGAGTTTTATTGTAAGGTTTTATGATTGTCTGCTTATCGTTATTGTTGTCTGCTTATTAGGCAACCCATGATCAAGAAAAAAACCAAAAGATTTTTGGGAAAACTGAAAGGTAATTGAAGATAACTCTCTCTCTCTCTCTCTCGCGTTCGTTTTTTTTCGGTCATGTTTATCATTCTAATTGTGATATATACACAACCTTTGCCAAGAACGCAATTTTACGTCACAACGTTCAGTACCATTTGGAGCTCTAGTGCTTATCCTTCGGTAAAGTGTCCGATTTCAATCAGCGTTTACTAGGTTCGCTCTCCCTTAGACTTTTGCTGTCCCCAGTCAAACCCACACGGCAGCAGTTTGCTATTTTCTTCCAGGGCAGCGATCCATAGACGACTGCCCTCCCGGGTTGATGAGCGTCAGCTGCCCAGATAACCCGTCTTTTTATGGACAACTTGATTTGCCTTCCGTCCAGTTTTGTGTACGGTTTGCTACGCTAGACTTTGATTGTCCCCGATCAAACTACAAGCAAGGCAGCAGTAGAAGATAACGCAAAAATATACCATATCCTGAACTAACAAAGAAGGAATATACCACTTGCAATACAGACGCCGAGAATACAATTATTGAACTCACGCAACTACATATTTATATGCTATCATTCAACATGATGATTTATTGTTGTCATTTGTTACCACAGTTTCATTATGATGTTGTTTCATTATTGCTTGTGTGTTAGGAAATGACAATACAATAAGATTGTTACACGAAAATCAACATTGAATATGCGATGCACTTCAGTGCATTTGGGTGCTGACAATTCTATTCTTTTTTTTCCACATATAATTTTCGTCTGCGTCTTTATAGTTTCCCGCAGATCAATAATGGGATTCGATTTATTTCATCCTCATTAATTTGGTTTTCTTTTGTGTAAATCTTCAGTACAATCTGTTTTGTTAGTTTATTAATTCTGTCGACCGTTTCCTGCATATGTTCTTTGCTTTGACTAATGACACATACATCATATGTTAAGTTCATGGAGTACAACTGAAGATACTAAACCAGGAGTACACTGTACCAACAACAAATTTGTCACGTCAAAAGTAAACTACACCAAGAGGAACTAAACCAGGAGCACACTGTACCAAGAGGAACTAAACCAGGAGTACACTGTACCAAGAGGAACTAAACCAGGGGCACACTGTACCAAGAGGAACTAAATCAGGAGCACACTGTACCAAGAGGAACTAAACCAGGAGCACACTGTACCAAGAGTAACTAAACCAGGAGCACACTGTACCAAGAGGAACTAAACCAGGAGTACACTGTACCAAGAGGAACTAAACCAGAAGCACACTGTACCAAGATAAACTAAACCAGGACTACACTGTACCAAGAGGAACTAAACCAGGAGCACACTGTACCAAGAGGAACTAAACCAGGAGCACACTGTACCAAGAGGAACTAAACCAGAAGCACACTGTACCAAGAGGAACTAAACCAGGAGTACACTGTACCAAAAGGAACTAAATCAGGAGCACACTGTACCAAGAGAAACTAAACCAGAAGCACACTGTACCAAGATAAACTAAACCAGGACTACACTGTACCAAGAGGAACTAAACCAGGAGCACACTGTACCAAGAGAAACTAAACAAGGAGTACACTGTACCAAGAGGAACTAAACCAGGACTACACTGTACCAAGAGAAACTAAACCAGGAGCACACTGTACCAAGAGGAACTAAACCAGAAGCACACTGTACCAAGATAAACTAAACCAGGACTACACTGTACCAAGAGGAACTATACCAGGAGCACACTGTACCAAGAGGAACTAAACCAGGAGCACACTGTACCAAGAAGAACTAAACCAGGAGCACACTGTACCAAGAGGAACTAAACCAGGAGTACACTGTACCAAGAGGAACTAAATCAGGAGCACACTGTACCAAGAGAAACTAAACCAGAAGCACACTGTACCAAGATAAACTAAACCAGGAGTACACTGTACCAAGAGAAACTAAATCAGGAGCAACACTGTACCAAGAGAAACTAAACCAGAGGCACACTGTACCAAGATAAACTAAACCAGGAGTACACTGTACCAAGAGGAACTAAACCAGGAGCACACTGTACCAAGAGAAACTAAACCAGAAGTACACTGCACCAAGAGAAACTAAACCAGGAGCACACTCTACCAAGAGGAACTAAACCAGGAGCACACTGTACCAAGAGGAACTAAACCAGGAGCACACTGTACCAAGAGGAACTAAACCAGGAGCACACTGTACCAAGAGAAATTAAACCAGGAGCACACTGTACCAAGAGGAACTAAACCAGAAGTACACTGTACCAAGAGAAACTAAACCAGGAGCACACTGTACCAAGAGGAACTAAATCAGGAGCACACTGTACCAAGAGAAACTAAACCAGGAGCACACTGTACCAAGAGGAACTAAACCAGGAGCACACTGTACCAAGAGGAACTAAACCAGGAGTACACTGTACCAAGAGGAACTAAACCAGGGGCACACTGTACCAAGAGGAACTAAATCAGGAGCACACTGTACCAAGAGGAACTAAACCAGGAGCACACTGTACCAAGAGTAACTAAACCAGGAGCACACTGTACTAAGAGGAACTAAACCAGGAGTACACTGTACCAAGAGGAACTAAACCAGAAGCACACTGTACCAAGATAAACTAAACCAGGACTACACTGTACCAAGAGGAACTAAACCAGGAACACACTGTATCAAGAGGAACTAAACCAGGAGCACACTGTACCAAGAGGAACTAAACTAGGAGCACACTGTACCAAGAGGAACTAAACCAGGAGTACACTGTACCAAGAGGAACTAAATCAGGAGCACACTGTACCAAGAGAAACTAAACCAGAAGCACACTGTACCAAGATAAACTAAACCAGGACTACACTGTACCAAGAGGAACTAAACCAGGAGCACACTGTACAAAGAGGAACTAAACCAGGAGTACACTGCACCAAGAGAAACTAAACCAGGAGCACACTGTACCAAGAGGAACTAAACCAGGAGCACACTGTACCAAGAGAAATTAAACCAGGAGCACACTGTACCAAGAGGAACTAAACCAGGAGGACACTGTACCAACAACAAATTTGATAAAAGAAACTTTGTGAAGAGGCACTGTACATTTCCAAAAAGAACTGTACCAAGATGTACTTTCCCACAAACTGTACTAATACGAACGTTATTAAGCTGTACCAAGAGAATAAAAACCAAATAAGAACTGTACCAACATGCCCTGTAGGAGGAACTGTGCATAGAGGAACTGTACCAGAGGATATGTTGCACAACATTATAGTTGTAAATGAGAAACAATAATTTGTATAATTGTTTACTGCTTCGATTGTAAATTTCTACACGCCACGACAGCCATTTTGTTTTGGCACAATTTGTTTTGGTAGTTTTCCAAAAATAAAATGTAAATATTCAGAACGTGAATAATGATTGCACTCACGCCCCGACAAGAAGCAGTTGGAAAACGAGCATAGATGTCACTTATATCAATAACCACATTCAGTCATACAAATATCAGTCACATTGAAAGCTAGATTCACGAAGAGACCATGTTCTCGTCTGCTGGATATTTGATGCTATTAACCGAATCGAAATCACAACTTGAAAGTTTTTTCACTCCCTCGAGGCAAATCTATACTCGATCTCCTCACAAATTGAAGGGCAGACGTTCAATTGAAATATTCGTTCACAGGATTCTTTCTCGTTAAGTGTTCAAATAAAGAGTGCATAGCATGATGATAGCGGGTGAGAGAAGGAGGATGATGTTTTGATTTCGTTCATCTTTTTGTGTGTTGAGATCTCATACAAATTAGAACTCCTTTTCTCTAACCGCCCCCACCAGAATATAAAATAGAAGTTCATGTCTGAGGAACATATCTCTGTGTTAGGAAGACACAGTAACACAGTGACATGTCATTTCAGTTGATGTTTGAGGAACGCATCTCTGTGTTAGGAAGACACAGTAACATGTCATTTCAGTTGATGTTTGAGGAACGCATCTCTGTGTTAGGAAGACACAGTAACACAGTGACATGTCATTTCAGTTGATGTTTGAGGAACACATCTCTGTGTTAGGAAGACACAGTAACACAGTGACATGTCATTTCAGTTGATGTTTGAGGAACACATCTCTGTGTTAGGAAGACACAGTAACATGTCATTTCAGTTGATGTTTGAGGAACGCATCTCTGTGTTAGGAAGACACAGTAACATGTCATTTCAGTTGATGTTTCAGGAACACATCTCTGTATTAGGAGAACACAGTAACATGTCATTTCAGTTGATATTTGAGGAACGCATCTCTGTATTAGGAAGACACAGTAACATGTCATTTCAGTTGATGTTTGAGGAACACATCTCTGTATTAGGAAGACACAGTAACATGTCATTTCAGTTGATGTTTGAGGAACGCATCTCTGTGTTAGGAAGACACAGTGACATGTCATTTCAGTTAATGTTTGAGGAACACATCTCTGTATTAGGAAGACACAGTAACATGTCATTTCAGTTGATGTTTGAGGAACGCATCTCTGTATTAGGAAGACACACAGTGACATGTCATTTCAGTTGATGTTTGAGGAACGCATCTCTGTGTTAGGAAGACACAGTGACATGTCATTTCAGTTGATGTTTGAGGAACACATCTCTGTATTAGGAAGACACAGTAACATGTCATTTCAGTTGATGTTTGAGGAACACATCTCTGTGTTAGGAAGACACAGTAACACAGTGACATGTCATTTCAGTTGATGTTTGTGGAACGCATCTCTGTATTAGATGAACGCATGACACAGGTCAAGAGGAGAAGATGGCGATGGATAGGCCATACCTTGCGGAAGACACAGTCGAGTGTCACTAGACAGGTGCTCGAGTGGAACCCGCAGGGAAAACGAAAAAGAGGACGCCTAAGCAGACTTGGAGACGAGGTCTTACTGAGGAGCTGAAGAGTGCTCAATTGACCTGGGAGAACATAAAAAGAACAGCCAGAGACCGAGAAGAGTGCGAACAACTGTTGAGGCCCTATGCTCCACGAGGAGCGGAGAGGATTAATGATCTCTGTATTAGGAAGACACAGTAACACAGTGACATGTCATTTCAGTTGATGTTTGAGGAACGCATCTCTGTATTAGGAAGACACAGTAACACAGTGACATGTATATTCTGTTTATGTTTCAATGCGCCCGTGTGGTGCCGGGGCCTGCAAGGGAAGCAAAGAATAGTACAACTGCAACCTACAATGAATATCGTAAGAGGCGACTGATGTAAGCCCTAGGAAGATACCTAGTAAATAAAAAGCATCGCAGAAATCGGATGTGCTGGCCTACTTCAGGTGCATACCTACTGACACAATGTATAATCGTTCTTAGGCTCAGATCATATACAAATCACATAGTGATTGACAAGTGGTCGATGTGAAACGTTCGAAGTACATGAAGAAATGTTTGAACAAAAGCACATGTGTTTAATATTTTTGTATGAATACAAGTTCAAGTCTCTATCTGAAACTGAATGCGAGTATATGAACCTGTTTCTACTTGAAGTTAATATTTGAGTATAAAGGCGATTGAACAAAGACATATATATATACAGTATTACATGAGTAATGAAAAATTAATGATCAAATATGAAAATAAACAGTAGTCGACGTTTCGGTACTAGACCTTTATCAAGATAACAAATAGACACAGAATACTTAAAAAAACTAAAACGTAATTCTAAGGATATAAAGAAATTGATACTAGCACAGCACACGCATCTGTCTCCAAGTGCGTGTTGTCTCAAGCAAGTGTCTAGACCCAAGTGTGCGGGACGTAGGATTACTTTCTTTCCTCATTTCTGAAACGTCAGATATGAGAACTGAACACACAACCCTTCTTGTGTTCGATTCCATAAGCGAGCGCTCTACATATTGCGCTATTTTGTCCAACGTCTACACACATCATCATCAAATATCTTGTCCTGAGCAAAAATGTGTCACCCTAACAGTCTTTCCGAATTTCTCTCACATAAACCAGATGTTCCACTTCTGCAGCTGTCCTGCTCAAATCATCACTTAATCCTGAGTCCAACTTCTCCATAGTCTTCCTCTTCTTCTCTTTGCATAGAAGCCTCTTTCCACAAGTGTCCTCTAACGCTTAGTGCATTTGTATATGTCAAAAATACCTAAATTTTCGCATTCTTATTTGTAGCATCAGTCAGATTTCGTTAATTTTGAGTTCTTGCTGGACAAATCTATTTGCTCTCTTTTCTGTCTATGGTATTCGGCTGACTCTTCTGTAACACTTATATTCAAAATCTCAACACTTCATAAACATGAAAATCTTGACATATCCTTTACGGGACTTCGCAATCAATTACAGTAAACGAGTCGATGATTTTCTAGGCAGGTAGTTCAGTAGTTTGTCAGCACTTCATATATATATATATACATATCTCGTACTCTTTGACACATTAAGAACAAAAATATTGTGAATGTTCTATGTGATAAAGTTACATTGCACAACAAAGTGTGATCTCATTTATCTCTCCTTCCCCCAGATACGTGGCAAAAAATTGATCAGCGGAAATTCCCACAAGTTGGAAATTCATGTTATGGTAAATTGAAATTCTGAGAAATGATTGCGAGAGTTGCATGCCGGTTTGTCGAATACAGATTACATATGTAATATTATTGCCAGGTTTCAAAACATTAACTATCAAAACGAAAATCACGTTACGGCCGAAATAGTTTCTATTCACATTTTCACATTGCATTTCTTATTTTTCTAACAAATTTTGCTGAGGGATATCCAAAGTTTACTTAACCCCTTCGCTCCTCTAAGACGATATACTGGCTCGCGGTGTTTTGCTGGATGACCCAAAAGCAAACATACCGGCCTTTCTTTTAGTATGCATATATAAGTGCGACCAGAAGTAAAAGGAAATTACGGAGTAAAAGGGTTAATACATTAATCCAAACTCAACTAGTCCATGTTTTACATTAACCAACTTTGTCCGTCCATATTTTACATTAACCCAACTTTGTCCAGTCCATGTTTTACATTAACCCAACTTTGTCGAGTCCATGTTTTACATTAACCCAATTTTGTCCAGTCCAGGTAATTAAATTGTGGTATATTCCCCCATTCCATGTGTTACACTAAGCAAAATTCGTCCAGCCCAATATTAATATTAAAATTAAATTAAAGCCTTTTCAGATTCTAGGGGATGACGTTTCTATCCCTCAACATTTCTAGGTCCTAGTATGCAGGAGATAGGAGGGTCAATTTCTTTCCTCACGTGGGGAACGTTGAGTGTGGGATTGGGCCCACAATCTTATGTTCGAATCGATAGGCGAACGCAGAATTTTTCCCCCCTAACAGTCCTTCGGAATGTCACTCTCTTATATAGGAAAGACAGCCTCTGCAGATGTCATGCTCAATGTCACTCTCTTATAGGAAAGACAGCCTCTGCAGATGTCATGTTCAATGTCACTCTCTTATAGGAAAGACAGCCTCTGTAGATGTCATGCTCAAATCATCAGTTACATCCTGAATTCATCTTCTCTGTGGTCTTCCTCTTCACCTCTTTGGCTGGATGTTTCTTTCCTTTATAATTTTTTACATCATGTCTTTCACCGTTCTTGTTTTTCTAATGTCCGATGTACTTCAATTTTCTCATTCTTATTTGTAGCATCAGCCAGTTTTATTTGATTCAGAGTGTTTTTTTTCTGAATAGATCTATTTGTTCTCATTGTCCATGATATATGGAGGACTCTTCTGTAACACTCATATTCAAAAGCACATATATGTTTTTCCACTGCCTTGGTAAATGTCCATGATTCACACTTATACGTCGCCACTGAGAATATGCATGTCCTTAGTATTCTGATCTTTCTTTTCCTGTCAGTCCATTCCATACTGTTTTTAGTTGTTTAATTTTTTTGGGTAAAGTCATGTTTGTTCTTCTTTTCATTTCCTTCATCTCATTTCCATCTCTTGTTAACAGTGAACCAAGATATTCAAAACTGTTCACATTTTCTATTTTCTCTCCGTTGATAAAAATATCTTTTGTCATGCTTGTTTTATCTGTTGTCATTATTTTTCCTTTTGTCACAATGAGATATATATATTATGTTTTTAACTTTTCTCTTGCACTTCCATTATTATTTTCTCAATACCTTTTCCAATATTAATTTTATTAAATATTTATTAATACTAAAAAATAATTCACAAATTCCCTTTGTCTCGTTAACTTTCCTAGAGAAATAAAATGTGCGACTTAACGCTGAGCGACATTGAAGTAAACAATTTCTTCCCTATCATTAATATTTTGCTCAGATTTCCGTCTACTCGTTTCCAGCCATCATTCTGTAATCACATACTCCATATTTCGCTATTATTTCTTCACATTATCATTTAATAACTCATTCTGGCTATTCCATTTCCTAATCATATTTCGAGTTCATTTCTCACAATCACATTTGCTGTTTCTAAGATTGTGTTCAGTCTGAGATCGTTTCTCTGGAACATTAAGAGATGGTGGTGGTATTGCATCTCAGGAAAATGGAATTCTCAAGAGAATCGTATGAGCAGCGATAAAATACTAATGAGGATAGCTTGATTTAGGTCATGATTTATTATACACATCAAAAGATGACATTTCATTTCTGTTCCTTTTGATTCTTGCTGTTAATACGATCAAGTAATAAAACAAGATAACAATGAAATTAACTGTAGCAGTAAAGAAATGAAATAGTGAAGAAAAGAAAGTAAGATGGCAAGAAAACAAGAAAGTAAACAAAATGAAGTTATGGGGCAATTTGGTGTTATGGATGGACACAACTGCGCATAGTGAGCATAAAGGTAAAGGATTGACTTCTACGGAGTTCGTGCTTTGTGCAGTACTCTCTGCAGATGGCCTGCCATAGTCATATGGGGGTAAAACTTGGTGCAATGAAGTCAATCTTTTGGCTGTAGACATTTTTAGAAATACTCATTTGCAGTTGTAAATTGACCAGAGTGAGCTTGAAAGTTGCTGCCTGTGCAAAAGTTATACATAACAACTACAATTACAAGACGTGAACATCTTGCTTATGGTACAAGTGATTTGATTAATCAACACAAAACTGGGGTGGTCAGTTACCTTATGTTGATAAACATGTTGAGAATGAGATCCAATCAAATTTGAATCTGTCTGGAGTGTCATGATGATGATCCTCCCTAATCACTATCATCATCAAGGTGCGTATCCTTTAAAGGACGTTGCTCTCTTTGCAGCACATCTGAAATTCACTCTGTCTCTAGCCAGCTCACCCACTTCGTCGATGGTCATATTCATGGTTGCTTTAATATCTTGTCTCCATCTTCTTCTTGGTCTGCATCTGCGTCCTGGGACCCTGCCCTATAATATTGTTCTCTCCAGGCTATCGTGACGCTTGATGTGACCAAAGCATCTAATTTTTCTGTATAGTATGTTGTTTTTCAACCAATTTTCTTTAACATTTAATTCTTTCAGGACATCAGTGTTCTTCCTTTTTATGTTCATAATATTCGCATGATCTTTCTATAGCATTTTGTTTTAATGTACTGGATTTTCGTTCTTGTTACTATACATTTTTAATTTACTTAAAATTATATAGGGTCGCTAGAGGGACCCTGCAGTTCTTACATTATCGCTGAGAATTGCAAGTGTTAGAAAGGCATCGAAACACGCAATGTTGATCTCTTAAGTGCAAAACTGATGATTCTATCAATCAAGCAATCAATCAATCAATCACATGTTTTATGTGGATGATATGTGCGTGTGTGTAATCAGTATGACGTGATTCAGAACAAAAAAATAAATATGATGATTACAAATTACAAAAATGATTCAGTTCATCCACTGGGAAATCATATATAATGAGTAAAAATGCAAAACGTTAGAAATTTTTTTGTGTCAAACTAATAAATTAATGAATGGAAAATTAGAAAAGAAATAATTTATTTTGTATTGCTATTTCATTTACTGAAATTTTACCAAACACTTGTCTGTATGTAACATTTTCCTAAATTTGGAACACACCTTACAGAAATTACACACACAACAAGAACATTCAGTAATACAAACTAAAACAATAAAAAGATACACAATTCAGTAAAACAATTATATCTTCTTATTCTTCTTCTTTGCGTTCGTTCTTTAAGACCAATTTTAATCACTCTTTGTGATATGTTTGATCTTTGACAAGAACGTGTATACGTTGCACATTGGTTTGGTAGGCCCCTAAACGCATAGACTTCTACACGTTTAGGACACGTGCATCCGATTTTAACCAAACCTCCTAAGTCGCCTCTTACGACATGCGTGACAGGTAACAGTGGTTCTATTCTTTACACCTCAAATTTGGGCCCCGGTAACCACTCGGGCGAAACAATTAAATAAATATCAGAGAAACTTATAGTCATCTATAAAGGTTGAAAAAGAAATACATTCAGCTGACAATTGTTTTTAATACAAGGCCAAAGAACACATTATAGAGAATTCCAGAAAAAAAACTATACATGCTTTAAATAAGTATGATCTACAATATGTCTTATACGTCTGGCTCTGCATCCAGTAAAGTTGGGACTGGCTAGTCTCTCTTAGGAAGGGCAAAAATGGAAAATTTGTAGCGTGTTGAATACCCGTAAAACATACATACTAACCCTTTCTCTCAGTGGTGTAAGCAAGAAATTTTCACAACAAGGTCCATGGCAAATTGGGTTCTGGCTCATCTAGGGGATTGACTCCTGTGTTAGATTATTTACATTTGAAGCAAAATTTGGTCCTACTTAGGAAGGCGAGTGTGAATAAATATCATACAGAAACCGGATGTGATGGTCTACGAATCTGCGGGCGCCTAACTTATACAATGAACTCACGCTCTAAGTGGCAGATCACATACAGATAACAAAGAGGTATTTAACAAGTGGCTAATGAAGATCGAAGGAAGAAGAAGAAATTAGTATGACTTTTTCCTGACATCTTGGCAAACAGCAATGTAGGTCACTCTACTCAAATCAGTAACTTTACATATTTTCATAGAACAATAAACTTCGCATTTAGTCTGATCTGGCAATTAAATATTTCAATCGTAACTAATAAGAGTTTTGATTTTTGCACAACGAGATGCACGACAATGATGAAATTGTTGTTGAAATTGTAAAATGTTGATGAACTATGATTATTGATTTTAGGACCGATAGAGACCTATTGTCTGGCTGTCTATCTTATATACGCCGTATAGGATAGCTGAATTTCAGCGCGTTTTCTAGTATTCTTTGCTTGATAATGTCCCCTTTTTTTGGGGGTCGAAATGTTGCTGTATATTGGTTTTTGCATTTTATAAAAGTGTAGAATTTTGTTTTTACGTGTTTCACAATGAACTAGGATTTCCAATTTGAAGAACTTACTTATTGCTCTTCTTCTACACTGACTTTAGAGATCAAATAGTTTGATGAACACCAGAAGGTCATCAGATAAATAGACTCGATAGGTAGTTTTAATATACCTCGTTAAGATGTTTCATGGCACACGTAGGTTGTACCAGAAGGTTATCAGATAAATAAGCTCGATAGGTAGTTTTAATATACCTCGTTAAGATGTTTCATGGCACAGGTAGATTGTACCAGAAGGTCATCAGATAAATAGGCTCGATAGGTAATTTTAATATACCTTGTTGTTTAAGATGTTTCATGGCACAGGTAGGTTGTACCAGAAGGTCATCAGATAAATAGACTCGATAGGTAGTTTTAATATACCTTGTTGTTTAAGATGTTTCATGGCACAGGTAGGCTGTACCAGAAGGTCATCAGATAAATAGGCTTGATAGGTAATTTGAATATACCTTGTTGTTTAAGATGTTTCATGGCACAGGTAGGTTGTACCAGAAGGTCATCAGATAAATAGACTCGATAGGTAGTTTTAATATACCTCGTTAAGATGTTTCATGGCACACGTAGGTTGTACCAGAAGGTCATCAGATAAATAGGCTCGATAGGTAATTTTAATATACCTTGTTGTTTAAGATGTTTCCTGGCACAGGTAGGTTGTACCAGAAGGTCATCAGATAAATAAGCTCGATAGGTAGTTTTAATATACCTTGTTGTTTAAGATGTTTCATGGCACAGGTAGGCTGTACCAGAAGGTCATCAGATAAATAGGCTTGATAGGTAATTTTAATATACCTTGTTGTTTAAGATGTTTCATGGCACAGGTAGGTTGTACCAGAAGGTCATCAGATAAATAGACTCGATAGGTAGTTTTAATATACCTCGTTAAGATGTTTCATGGCACACGTAGGTTGTACCAGAAGGTCATCAGATAAATAGGCTCGATAGGTAATTTTAATATACCTTGTTGTTTAAGATGTTTCATGGCACAGGTAGGTTGTACCAGAAGGTCATCAGATAAATAAGCTCGATAGGTAGTTTTAATATACCTCGTTAAGATGTTTCATGGCACACGTAGGTTGTACCAGAAGGTCATCAGATAAATAGGCTCGATAGGTAATTTTAATATACCTTGTTGTTTAAGATGTTTCATGGCACAGGTAGGTTGTACCAGAAGGTCATCAGATAAATAAGCTCGATAGGTAATTTTAATATACCTCGTTGTTTAAGATGTTTCATGGCACAGGTAGGCTGTACCAGAAGGTCATCAGATAAATAGGCTCGATAGGTAGTTTTAATATACCTCGTTGTTTAAAATGTTTCATGGCACAGGTAGGCTGTACCAGAAGGTCATCAGATAAATAAGCTCGATAGGTAATTTTAATATACCTCGTTGTTTAAAATGTTTCATGGCACAGTTAGGTTGTACCAGAAGGTCATCAGATAAATAAGCTCGATAGGTAGTTTTAATATACCTCGTTGTTTAAAATGTTTCATGGCACAGTTAGGTTGTACCAGAAGGTCATCAGATAAATAAGCTCGATAGGTAGTTTTAATATACCTCGTTGTTTAAAATGTTTCATGGCACAGTTAGGTTGTACCAGAAGGTCATCAGATAAATAAGCTCGATAGGTAGTTTTAATATACCTTGTTGTTTAAAATGTTTCATGGCACAGGTAGGTTGTACCAGAAGGTCATCAGATAAATAAGCTCGATAGGTAGTTTTAATATACCTCGTTGTTTAAAATGTTTCATGGCACAGGTAGGTTGTACCAGAAGGTCATCAGATAAATAAGCTCGATAGGTAGTTTTAATATACCTCGTTGTTTAAAATGTTTCATGGCACAGTTAGGTTGTACCAGAAGGTCATCAGATAAATAAGCTCGATAGGTAGTTTTAATATACCTCGTTGTTTAAAATGTTTCATGGCACAGTTAGGTTGTACCAGAAGGTCATCAGATAAATAAGCTCGATAGGTAGTTTTAATATACCTCGTTAAGATGTTTCATGGCACAGTTAGGTTGTCTCGTTGTTTAAAATGTTTCATGGCACAGTTAGGTTGTATCGTTGTTTAAAATGTTTCATGGCACAGTTAGGTTGTCTCGTTGTTTAAAATGTTTCATGGCACAGTTAGGTTGTCTCGTTGTTTAAAATGTTTCATGGCACAGTTAGGTTGTCTCGTTGTTTAAAATGTTTCATGGCACAGTTAGGTTGTCTCGTTGTTTAAAATGTTTCATGGCACAGTTAGGTTGTCTCGTTGTTTAAAATGTTTCATGTCACAGTTAGGTTGTACCAGAAGGTCATCAGATAAATAAGCTCGATAGGTAGTTTTAATATACCTCGTTGTTTAAAATGTTTCATGGCACAGTTAGGTTGTATCGTAAACTGACATACAATATTTAGTTTTCTTCTTCTTCATCCTTCGCCACTAGGGAAGCATAGGTCCGCAACCAAGGCCTTCCAAGTCTGCCTATTCAAGGCTATCTTTTCCAGATCTCTCCACTGTCTCTCCATTTTCTTGCATTCCGTCTCCAACTTCCGTCTCCAGGTGTTCCTGGGTCTTCCCCTACCTCTATTGCTCTGGGGGTTCCATCGGAGAGCCTGTCTTGTGATGCTGTTAGGGGTTTCCCAGTGTGTGTCCAATCCATCGCCACCTTCTGATCCTTATCTCTTATTCCACCTGTCGTTGTCCTGTTCTATCCCAGAGTTCCCTGTTTGTAGTCCTGTCATACCATCGCAGATGGAGTATCCTGCGCAGGCATCTATTGAAAGTCTGCAACTATTTGGTGTTCCCCCTAGTTGTTCTCCATGTCTCCGCTCCACATAGAAGGACAGTCTTGACATTTGAGTTAAATATCATTATCTTAGTTTTTTATCCTGATCATTCTTGAACTCCATTTGTTCTTGAGAATGGCATAGGTTGATCTTGCCTATTGTACTATAACCCTAACATCTTAATCTGAGCCACCTTGAATGTTGATAACGCCGAGTGGTTACCGGGGCCCAAATTGGGGTGTAAAGAATAGAACCACTGTTACCTGTCACACATGTCGTAAGAGGCGACTAAGGAGGTTGGCCGTGGGGATAGCTACCCCACACCGTAAAAAACACAGAACGGAGAGCGAACCGCGTAAACGCTGGCTGAAACCGGACACATCGCCGAAGGATAAGCACCAGAGCACCAAATGATGCTGAAGATGTGATGTAAAACACACCAATGCTAAGGCTGCATGAATCAGATTTCCACATGAATAGAATTTATGGGGAGGTCTGATACATCGGTCTGGGCAGTGATCGCGAGAGAGAGAGAATGTTGATAACACTTCCCAGATATGTAAATGTGTTCACCTCCTTTAATGGTGATCCTCTCAGTAAGATCGGGTCTCTGGAATTATCATTTATTCTCATGATCTTTGTTTTCTCCCATGAATAGTCAGACCCAGTTGTTGTGAGATTGTTTCCAGTTTAGTTGTTTTCTCTTGCATCTGTTGATGGCTGTGGGAGAGGAGTGCTAGATCGTCTGCAAAATCTAAATCCTCCAATTGACTCATCATGATCCACTGTATTCCATTTCTCCCCCTGGCTGTTGTTGATCTCATTACACAGATTATTATTAAAGTTATATTCTAATCTGAATATTAAAATGTAACACCCCGTTGTGTATGAAACATATTGGTTTGATCAGAAGGAATGCCAGATTTTTTTAACAACCTGACCATATCATTTGTTGATTTAGGCTCAGTGGCAGTCCGCTACGTTTGGGCACCACTAACGATGTTCGTTTTCTGGTTCATCTATTTCTTCACTGACCAAGCAGTAAATGTGTGCCCGTTTTTTTTTCCTGAGTTGGGAGATAACTCGCAATCGTTGCCAGAGATTTTTGGTAAGAGTTATGCTATAAGCTAGTTGAACAAAGTGAGAAATATTTGGGAAGTGTGGGGAGTGGGGATTAGTATGTAGATGTCGATTCTGTTCAGTTCAGAATAAGAGAAATGTATTATCAACGCCATTGAAAAATGCAAATCGTGGTATATGCTTTACAAGACGTAGCCATCAACCACAGTAAACCAGTGGTTGATTTTCTAGGCATCACTTATACGTTTAGTTGTTTGCCATTGCTTTCTGTACGGAGAGGTCTATGTTTACTATTCGTAAAAATCCACTCCGAAGAAATTTGCTTCCAAACTGCCCGCAGCGGAGTTTGAACCAGATACTCTTGGGTTGTGATCGAGCTTACTACCGCTACGACACAGACGCTGAACACCATTAGAGAGTTCATATTACTGGGCGATAACTCAGTTCTCAAAGTCAATGGAGAGTTTATATTACAGGGCGATAACTCAGTTCACTAAGTCAATGGAGAGTTTATATTACTGGGTGATAACTCGTTACTCAAAGTCAATGGATAGTTCATATTGCAGGGCGATAACTCGGTACTCAAAGTCAATGGAGAGTTCATATTACTGGGCGATAACTCAGTTCACTAAGTCAATGGAGAGTTCATATTACTGGGCGATAACTCAGTTCACAAAGTCAATGGATAGTTCATATTACTGGGCGATAACTCAGTTCACAAAGTCAATGGAGAGTTCATATTACTGGGCGATAACTCAGTTCTCAAAGTCAATGGAGAGTTCATATTACTGGGCGATAACTCGGTACTCAAAGTCAATGGAGAGTTCATATTACTGGGCGATAACTCAGTACTCAAAGTCAATGGAGAGTTCATATTACTGGGCGATAACTCGTTACTCAAAGTCAATGGAGAGTTCATATTACTGGGCGATAACTCGGTACTCAAAGTCAATGGAGAGTTCATATTACTGGGCGATAACTCGGTACTCAAAGTCAATGGAGAGTTCATATTACTGGGCGATAACTCGGTACTCAAAGTCAATGGAGAGTTCATATTACTGGGCGATAACTCGTTACTCAAAGTCATTGGAGAGTTCATATTACTGGGCGATAACTCGGTACTCAAAGTCAATGGAGAGTTCATATTACTGGGCGATAACTCGGTTCTCAAAGTCAATGGAGAGTTCATATTACAGGGCGATAACTCAATTCACTAAGTCAATTCGAATGTTAATATTGGTGAGAGATAACTCAATTCTCACTGTGTTTTGCCGTCCATAGATTTTACCAAACTATCCTTTGAGACTCGAGTTGATAATTAGTAATTAGTAAATCGCATAAATTATGGTAACTTCACAAGCTACAAAAATGTATACAATTAAATAAGATCTCCATTTTTCATATAGTAGTTATCTTGTATAAGAAAGAAAGTTGGCACAAAACCTTTCTTGAATTACATTGAGAAACAAAGAATGAAGTGTTTTGGCAATTTAATAAGAATGCATCTAAACTCCACAGTATACAGAGTCTTCCACAACAGAACCTCAGGGAAGAAGGCGAGAGGAAGACCACGAAAAGATGGTTAGATGGCATAGCAGAATCCTGTCACAGAGCACATATAACAATCACCCAAGCCACCAGAACAGCAAAAGACAAAAACAGAAAACTAGGACACTGGGCAACAACCCGGTAACAGTGTAACGACAACAGAAAGAAGACTTAGCAGCCACCGTTTAGTCATTGGGAGTTATTACTATTTCATAACCCTTCAAAAACTATCTAATTTATATATATTATAAAACTATATAACTTTATAAAATCATAAAAAAACTATTATAGTTAGAAAGAATACTGCGTTTGTATCACAATAGCAACAAAATATGTAAATTAATATCAATTAAAATATAAAGTATAATTACAACTATATACATAATTAGCAGGGTCCCAGGACGCATAGGCAGAGGCAAAGATGAAGATGGCTACAAGATATTAAAGAAACTATGAATATGACCATCGACGAAGTGGGTGAACTGGCTAGAGACAGAGTGAATTTCAGATGCGCTGCAGGGAGAGCAGCAACGTCCTATAAATAGACACGCACCTTGATGATGACATCATTAGCAAGAACAAAAAAAAAACCGGAAAAAGCAAAATAAATTCTATGACACCAATTAAATGGAATAATGAAAGGATATTTGAAATTTGACTTATAAAAAGTCAAAATGACAAGCCAAGTCGTCAAATGTACAATTAGGTGTAGTCGTCAGAATATGGGTCTAAAATAGGGTCTAATGGCGAAGGATTAACTTTATTGCACCTGGTTTCCCCATATGGCTACATCCTTTTCGGCAGAAATACCAGAATATGGTCTTGAATATGGAGCAGCCGATTCTAATTTTCTAACTCCAACTAATCGTCCAACATTTGTAGATAAAATTGTACTGGAAAGGAAGTGTAATGGTGGAAAGTGACGATAGGTACATAAGTAAAATAGTTGCCCGCCTGCCCAGCGTGTTCGTAGCGGTTGGACGACGGGCGATAAGCCCCCTGTGAATGCGGTTCAATTCTGCGGGCTGGCAGAAAATCCACAGGTTCTCCTGATTTACGGTGTTCATTACATCGAACCGAAGGGTTACGATGTCCATGGCACCGAGCCGAAGAGCTCAAGTGATTCTGGATCGAAAAAAAATTAAAAGTAGTAATGATTTGTGACAAGTTACACAATGCGGCAATGTCAATCAAGAAATGATAAGTGGACACATAATGTCGTACTTTCTGTGAATGATGAACTACGAGTTTATATGTATTGATTGATAGGATCATCATCATTGTACTTGATTAATCAGGTTTGCTTCTATCTCTATCGTATACAGGAATATCACAGCGACAGTGCACGAACTTCATAGCTCCGCCGAGGGTGCCCGATGTAAATTACAAGATAGTAAAAATATTTTTATTCGAATTAAAAAAATAGTTTTTTTCTTCTTAATTTTACAAATCTTCTTCTTCGTACGCTCCATAGCGATCACTTGTTAACAACTCTGTGTGATTTGTATGTGATCTGAGCCTGAGAGCGATTACACGTTGTGCCAGTTATGCGCATACAGGTAGGCCAGCACATCCGATTCTGCGATGCTTGTTATTTACTATGGTAGCTTCCCTATGCCCTACATCAGTTGCCGCTTACGACATGCCTTGTAGGTTGCAATGTTGCCATTCTTTGCTCCCCTTGCGAGCCCCGGCACCACACGTGTGTAATAATTTTTCTAATGAATTTGGCCCTGGCAGCGGCTTTGCAGCCTGTTCTTTCCGATTTTGAACAATCAAGGGTTCTTTTACTAACTTAACTTGAACACAAGACCTACATTTAATCATCCGTCTCCGATAGGACTAGGAACTCGATCTCATATACACTGAGATCAAGGATCTCTGGGAAAATATCTGAATGGCTCTACGAAGAAGCAAACCGAGTACTTTTGAAACGAAAGGTCAGTACCTAACCTCTGCGCAAATGAGATCCCCAAACTAAGGGATTATTTATTTATTTTGTATGACGATAGCCATGTGTTAACCTAGATAACACAAGCCGTATATCAGTTAGCCAAACAGCACCAGATTCGGACAGGCTTGTGTGGGAAGTCCAATCACAATCTTCTTATTGGATTTGTAAGCTACTTATTTATAATCTATTGTCTCTCTCTCTCGTTCTCTCTCTCTCCCTCTCCATTCTCCACACTCTTTCTCTCTCCCTCTCTCTCCTCTATCTCTCTCTCCCCCTCTCTCCCTTTTCTCTCTCCCCTCCCTCCCTCTCTCCTTCTCTCTCTCTCCCATCCTCCACACTCTTTCTCTCTACCTCTCTCTCCTCTATCTCTCTCTCCCTTTTTCTCTCCCTTTTTCTCTCTCCCCTCCCTCCCCCTCTCCTTCTCTCTCTCTCTCCCATCCTCCACACTCTTTCTCTCTCCCTCTCTCTCCTCTATCTCTCTCTCCCTCTCTCTCTCCCTTTTTCTCTCTCCCCTCCCTCCCTCTCTCCTTCTCTCTCTCCCATCCTCCACACTCTTTATCTCTTCTTCCTGTCCTCTCCTTTCCATCAGAAATATGATTCCAGCGTGTTCGTAGCGCGTTGGACTACGGTGACAAGTCCTCTGTGAGTGCGGGTTCAATTCCGCGGACTGGCAGAAAAGCCACATGTTCCCCAGATTTACGGAGTTCGTGGCACCGAACTGAAGGGTTACGTTGTCCATGACACCGAGCCGAAGAGCTTTCAGCTCAAGTGCTTCTGGATCGGAAAAAAAAATAATATTAACTCACGCATTCCAGAAGAGACTGATTTAGAAATGAAGACATAAGGAAAAAGTGGGTACAACATCAGTACTGAACTTCATCAAGAAACAACAAATGGTTCGGCCACACAAGCAGATTACCGTTCAGACAGTGCGTCTCAGAGTGCAATATTAATCCGATATAGTGGATATAAAGGATTCAAGAAAGAGGGATGCAAAGGGTTCAAGAAGAGAGGTCGACCTAAGGAGACCCTGAAGCGAACTTTGCTGAGAGAGGCAGGAAATATCGGTCTCAGTTCCATGGAGGAGATTGAGCGAGTTACCCAGGATAGAACGGTATGGAGAAATTACTTGCAGGCCCTATGCAACGTATAACGGTACGAGAGGAATTATTATTATTATAGTGGATATAAAGCAAAAGAACAACCACACAAAAGAATGATATCAAAGACAACTGAGGCAGTGAAAAACATAGTTTTCTTCTTTGCAATCGCTAATTTAATGATTATATCGTTAGACGCGTTCTTATGATGAAGTCGACTGTTGTCTGGAGCTCATCTCTAGTGCCATGTAGTTTTGAATGTAGTGTTGGGTTGTAGGACCAGCATTCATTTCTAGGGGGGAATATACAGGGGACAGTCTTGCAGGAAATGTTATGTGGTTTGTTCAGCGGTGCCACAGGGACACAGAGGGGATGGGGATAATCGTAGCCTGTGTAGGTGTTTGTTCAGTCTGTTATGTCCTATCCTGAGTCGGAAGATGATATTCTGTCCTTGTCTCTGTCGAGTGTGTGGTAGTCATCGTTGGATAGTTTAGGTTCTTTTCTGAAGTCCATGACTGCTTTTTGTTTTCAAAGTAGGTGATTTTGTTTTCTACTTACTCACATTCTGCTCCCTTTTTTGCTAGTTTGTCTGCCTTCTCGTTACCTGGCATACCACAGTGTGAAGGTACCCACTGTAGTGTAACTCTTGTTGGCAGAAATCTTGCTAAGCTCCTCTCTCAGGGTTGGGAGTTTACTCTGGAGGGCCTGCAGAACGGATAGTGCATCTGTGAAAAAAAACCACTTGTTGGCAGTCAGAGTTGGTGTTGTTGATCATGATTGCGGCCTGTAATAGTGCTTGAGCGTCTGCTGTGTAATTTGAGCAAAATTTACCAGTAGGAATGTACATTGTCTCAGTATGGTTGTTGGGATATGTAATACAGATACCAGCCCCTCCATTCTTAATTGCATCTGTAGCAGATCCATCTGTGTAAGCATGAATCCATGATTGTTTGGGGTATTTTTCTTGGATCATACACATAGTGACTGTTCTCTTTTGCAAGTCATTATGCATCTCTCCAGTTGTGAGTGAGTCCACTAATTGTTGTGATGATTTTTGCTGTATCGCTAACTTGTTCCCAGGGAGCAGAGTAGAGATTAGGTATCAGCGGTGTTGTTAGCATTGGTAGGTCATCTTGAGAACAAGTAGTTTTTGCAAGAACCCCAGAGGAAGCAACGGAAGCGAAGAATATGATCAACAAATAAACAGTGTACATGTATTAAGAGCTAGCTCGCTAAGGAGGGAGCACAATTGAGACAAAATAAACACTCAGTGTCATTACCAGAAATCAAGACACATATCAAGCGAGAATACAAATAGTTGTGTAGGCAACAAACTCACAGCAAACACCCACACGATTCTATCAGTAGACTCAACAGAACACAGCACACAACACAACAATCCGTCGCATTTTTAAAATTATTTTTTCGATCCAGAAGCACTTGAGCTTTCAGCTCTTCGGCTCAGTGCCATGGACATCGTAACCCTTCGGTTCGGTGCCACGAACACCGTGAATCTGGGGAACCTGTGGCTTTTCTGCAGCCCGCGGAATTGAACCCGCACTCACAGAGGGCTAGTCACCCGCAGTCCAACGCGCTACGAACAAGCTGGGTAGGCGGGAAAAAAAATATATCGCATAAGAACAGAGCACTACAGGCTACACCATCACATGCACAGAATAACGCCTGCTCAGACTGCACAGTGTGCATATCAGACAGAAACGCAGACTTCGGAGCACATCCTGCAGTCATCTCCATTATACATACGCCATCGAAACGAAACATGGCCTCATGAACGAAGCTTAAATACGAAACCGAACGCAAAGAAGGAAAATTAGAAAATATCTGATTCGTAAAAATGGAGGCTATCAGTGGCGGTTCGTGACTATTTTGCTGGTGAGGCCAGACACATATTTTGGAAAAATCATGGGTTTGGGTTGTTATTTTTATTTATAAAATAATAAATACACGTTACACATTATTTTTGGCGGGGCCTGGCCCCACTGGCCCTTAATGACGAGCCACTGCTGGAGGCTATCATAGCTGACTCATGCCAAATCGTTACACTGAACACATTCCGAAGAGAAGTTTCCCTTCTTGACTATCCGCCCTCTTATATTTTCTTGCCCTGAAGTCACATTTCTGTGGTTGAGAGTTTGTCATTAGCAACATTCTGACAAGCAAAATACATCATTTTATTCCCTGTCTAAACAAATGATTAGTTTGATATTATTTCAATTATTTTTCTTATTTATTTATTTTTCCTTATCTCTAGTTCAGATATAGTTCAATAGTCAATCTGGAAAGGACGAACAGCGTGTCTAAAGAATCCATTAGATTCCAAGTTTGTTTACGCTAACTAAATATGTCAGTTTCTTCTCTCATTCTTATTTCCCAACTCGTCTTTTTTTACTCTCTCTCTCTTTGGTTTTTTTCTCTCTATCTCTCTCTGTTCTTTCTGCCTCTTTTATTGACGCCTTCTCCCAGATTGTTCAAGCATATCATCAGGTGCCGTGCCGGCTGGCATAGGTGATAATGTATATACGTAACTTTCTGTCTCTAGTGTTTGCTATCATCTCAGATGTTGACGCTCTTCCGTGCCATGAAGTCAGGCTATCCAAATGTTCTTTGTCTTTCTCTGCCTCGTTTCCACTCGATTTTACTGGTTGTTGCATTGTGTTAAAAATAAATATCAAGCACGTTATCATATTGTGCTTCTTTACCAAATCTGAAAGTATTTGAAAACAGGAAGTAGTTTCACACCCACTTCCCCTTAAAAAAAAGATACATCAACTCCATTTCGGGCACACGTCACCTCCCCCTCCCATACACACCATCATCAAGGTGCGTATCCTTTATAGGACGTTGCTCTCTTTGCAGCACATCTGAAATTCACTCTGTCTCTAGCCAGTTCACTCCTTCGTCGATGGTCATATTCATGGTTTATTTAATATCTTGTAGCCATCTTCTTCTTGGTCTGTCTCTGCGTCCTGGGACCCTACCCTCTAGTATTGTTCTTTCCAGGCCATCGTGACGCGTGATGTGACCAAAATATAGTATAGTATTTTTCTGTATAGTATGTTGTTTATCAGCCAATTCTCTTTAACATTTAGTTCTTTCAGGACATCAGTGTTCTTTCTTTTTCTGTCCATGGTATTCGTAGGATCTTTCTGTAGCATTTAGTTTCGAAGGACTGGATTTTCGCTCTTGCTTTTTGTACAAACAATTTAAACTAAAATAGTTCAGTACTGAAGTTGAATCTTCTTTTTTCCTTTCATTCCTCAATTAGTCTTTCTTAGATATTCCTAATGTTCTACTTTTCTCTGAGCCACTCAAGACACTTCATCTCTGTCGTGACTAGTTTTATTATGCCTTTGATGTCAACGTCCAGATTTGCTACTGATAGCATGAAGAAAACTCGTGTCTCTGCCGTGACTAGTTTTATTATGTCTTTGATGTCAACGTCCAGATTTACCACTGATAGCATGATATTGGAAGAAAACTCGTGTTGCACAATATGCTTTAGTGTTCATAGTGATCCACATACAATAACAAATGAGGAGCTTTTGAAACGAATAGACTGTGCAGCTTTGAAGACCATCATTAAAAGACGATGATGGAGGTGGATTGGATATGTATGTCGTATGCCAGTAGGGGCATTGGCTAGGACAGATTTCAGATGGACAGTGGATGGGAAGAGAAGGCGTGAACGTCCAATGGAAACATGGAGAAGAACGGTTGAGAGAGAGTTGAAGGAGTGTGTCATGACGGGGGAGAAGGTTGGTAGAAAGGCAGAAGAACGGCAACAGTGGAAGTCTCTTGTGGAAGCCTTCCATCGAGACATGAAGAGGATATAGATAGATATAGATAGTTCATAGTGACTTGCATTTTAAAATTTCTTCTATGAACACTAAATTAGCTTTCTACAACACGACCTTTCTACAAACTTTATGCTATCAATGCCAGATCCGAATGGTGACATCAAATGACAGAAGAAAACTAATCATGACAGAGAAAAAGTGTCTACGATGAATGATGGGAGTATCAAGAAGACACTGGTTTATTAATCGGAATAACCAGCAGAAAGAATATGGGGACAACATCAGTACTGAACTTCATCAAGAAAAAAAACCCAATTAAATCATTCAGCTACATAAGCAGATTACCAATAGACAGTTAGCCTCAACGGACAATAATAATCATATACAGTTCTTACAAGGCAAAATGTCTTCCACATAAATTACATAGACAGAGGAAGACGCTACGTACGAAGCGTTCACAAGAATATTCTCTTTTCTAGAAGCTTCTTATCCTGACACTGTGAGGCAAAACATGATTAGGGAAAGTAAGAAGAAAAACTCCAGCAATCAAATACCCTAGTTTGTCCTATTTAATATACGTTTTTCTTGCCTCCGATCCCCGGTCTCCCCTGTTTACATTCTTCTTCGATCCACGAAGTTGTCTTCTTTTACCGTCTGTTTTTAGACGATATATTGAGTGTCCTCTATATTTTCCTTACTTCTATCCATTGTCTCCTCTATATTTTCCTTACTTTTATCCATTGAGTCTTCTCTATATTTTCCTTACTTCTATCCATTGTCTCCTCTATATTTTCCTTACTTTTATCCATTGAGTCTTCTCTATATTTTCCTTACTACTATCCATTGAGTCTCCACTATTTATATTTTTCTTACTTCTATCCATTGAGTCTTCTCTATATTTTCCTTACTTCTATCCATTGTCTCCTCTATATTTTCCTTACTTTTATCCATTGTCTCCTCTATATTTTCCTTACTTTTATCCATTGAGTCTTCTCTATATTTTCCTTACTACTATCCATTGAGTCTCCACTATTTATATTTTTCTTACTTCTATCCATTGAGTCTCCTCTATATTTTCCTTACTTCTATCCATTGTCTCCTCTATATTTTCCTTACTTCTATCCATTGAGTCTCCTCTATATTTTCCTTACTTCTATCCATTGAGTCTTCTCTATATTTTCCTTACTTCTATCCATTGTCTCCTCTATATTTTCCTTACTTCTATCCATTGAGTCTCCTCTATATTTTCCTTACTTCTATCCATTGAGTCTTCTCTATATTTTCCTTACTACTATCCATTGAGTCTTCTCTATATTTTCCATACTTCTATCCATTGAGTCTTCTCTATATTTTCCTTACTTCTATCCATTGAGTCTCCTCTATATTTTCCTTACTTCTATCCATTGAGTCTCCACTATATTTTCCTTACTTCTATCCATTGAGTCTCCTCTATATTTTCCTTACTTCTATCCATTGAGTCTCCTCTATATTTTCCTTACTTCTATCCATTGAGTCTCCTCTATATTTTCCATACTTCTATCCATTGTCTTCTCTATATTTTCCTTACTTCTATCCATTGAGTCTCCTCTATATTTTCCTTACTTCTATCTATTGAGTCTTCTCTATATTTTCCTTACTTCTATCCATTGAGTCTTCTCTATATTTTCCTTACTTCTATCCATTGTCTCCTCTATATTTTCCTTACTTTTATCCATTGAGTCTTCTCTATATTTTCCTTACTACTATCCATTGAGTCTCCACTATTTATATTTTTCTTACTTCTATCCATTGAGTCTTCTCTATATTTTCCTTACTTCTATCCATTGTCTCCTCTATATTTTCCTTACTTTTATCCATTGTCTCCTCTATATTTTCCTTACTTTTATCCATTGAGTCTTCTCTATATTTTCCTTACTACTATCCATTGAGTCTCCACTATTTATATTTTTCTTACTTCTATCCATTGAGTCTCCTCTATATTTTCCTTACTTCTATCCATTGTCTCCTCTATATTTTCCTTACTTCTATCCATTGAGTCTCCTCTATATTTTCCTTACTTCTATCCATTGAGTCTTCTCTATATTTTCCTTACTTCTATCCATTGTCTCCTCTATATTTTCCTTACTTCTATCCATTGAGTCTCCTCTATATTTTCCTTACTTCTATCCATTGAGTCTTCTCTATATTTTCCTTACTACTATCCATTGAGTCTTCTCTATATTTTCCATACTTCTATCCATTGAGTCTTCTCTATATTTTCCTTACTTCTATCCATTGAGTCTCCTCTATATTTTCCTTACTTCTATCCATTGAGTCTCCACTATATTTTCCTTACTTCTATCCATTGAGTCTCCTCTATATTTTCCTTACTTCTATCCATTGAGTCTCCTCTATATTTTCCTTACTTCTATCCATTGAGTCTCCTCTATATTTTCCATACTTCTATCCATTGTCTTCTCTATATTTTCCTTACTTCTATCCATTGAGTCTCCTCTATATTTTCCTTACTTCTATCTATTGAGTCTTCTCTATATTTTCCTTACTTCTATCCATTGAGTCTTCTCTATATTTTCCTTACTACTATCCATTGAGTCTTCTCTATATTTTCCTTACTTCTATCCATTGAGTCTCCTCTATATTTTCCTTACTACTATCCATTGAGTCTCCTCTATATTTTCCTTACTACTATCCATTGAGTCTCTACTATTTACATATTTCATTCGGTCTCTGTCATCATCAAATAGCTTGTCATAAGCAGAACTTTGCCACCTAACAGTCCTTCAGAATTTCTATCTCTCTCTCATTGGTCCCATCTCTGCAGCCGGCACCCTCAAACAATCAGTTATACCATGAATTCATCTTCTCCGTGGTTTTCCTCTTCTCCTCTTTGCCAGGATGCCTCCTTCGATGATGATCTTCTCCAGCCTTCGTGTCTCTATATGTCAAAAATACTTCAATTTTCTCATTCTTATTTGTATCATCAGCCAGTTTTCTTCTATTTTGAACTTCGTTCTGGATAGATCTATTTGTTATCTCATCTGTTCTCTCGGGCTCTGTAGTCTCCTCTATTTACATGTTTCATTACCTCTATCTATTGAGTATCATCTATTTACATTTTTCTTACTTTTATCCATTAACTGATTCGGTACGGAGTTTTTTTTAGCCTCGGACATAATTTTTTTTTAGTTCCCGAAAAATTACACTCTTGGTTTAGCAAACCTAAATTATTATTTTAAAATATGATTTACAATATAACTTATTATAGGTCAAATTGTAGACAAATGGATGTAGTTTCATAAAATTGTGTTCTTTATTAGCAAATATAATACAGCGTTAATTATTCAGGAAACATATTAGCTTTCATTAAAAATACAAATTGAAATTGGTAGAACATAATCCAACTAACGAAGGGTTTGGATGAACAATAGGTGGAATAAACAGGCCAGACTTATGTTATCTTATCTTATCTTAACCACATTTGCCGTGAAGCGTCGTGGGGAGGGTTCGTTTCCTATCTTGTGCCAGGTGTGTTGCGCTTGACGTTGTCAGTCCATGCTTTCGCAGGGACTCTGAGATGTTATCTATCCATCGTGTTCTTGGCCTGCCTCGTGCTCTGCGCCCTGAGTGTCGATTATTATAGGAACGTGATGGTAGTAAATATGGTTCCATTCTCATTAGATGGCCGAACCACTTGAATCTTTGCTTCTCGATGTACTGTATGCATGGTATAGTACCAACGATGCTTCTGATATTCTCGTTTCTCACTCTATCTCGCCTTGTAACGTTGACAGCTTTTCGTAAACATCTCATTTCACATGTTGTAATCTTTCTTTCTAGTGTCTTAGTCAGGGGCTATGTTTGGCACTGATAGCAGAGAGTTGGAATAAATATGCAGTTTATCAGTTGTCGTTTGACTGCCATGTTAATGCTTGGATGTTTTAATAGTGGTGACAGTTGGTATGTCACTGCATTTGCCTTCTGGCATCTAGTCTCGATTTCTCTGTCCATCTTTCCATCTGCTGTGAATATACTCCCGAGATATTTGAATTCTGGTCTGTTGTATTTTGACATTATTCATGTGTATATTTAGTTGATCTGTTGACCTACTTATTGTCATGACTTCTGTTTTGGAGGTGTTAATTTTCATGTCATATTTTTTGAATGTCGCTTGCAGTGCATTTATGTGTTGTTGAAGTTTGTGTTCGTTGTTGTAAATTATACTCTGATCATCTGCAAAGAGTAGTTCGTTGATTAAATTGTAGTTGTTATCGAGGTTGTTATCTGTCTTGGTTAACAGGCCCGACTGCTCTCTTTGTATTGGTAATCTATATATGAATACATAAACATCAAGAAAATTGTGATTTGATGCATTGTTTATTAAGAACGAAAAGTAATTACATATCAACGAAATAGTACACGTCATCTGAGTGACACGCCGTCCATGTGATAAGTCATATTTACATTTAAGTGACGCATCGTACGGAATCATCGTACGGTAACCTCTATTAACTTCTATATAATATAAATTATACAGACAGAATTTAATAGAAATAAACTCGGTCCGTCAGTACAAGCTCTGTCTGTTTTGTTTAAAAAAATAACTTTAAACAATTTCGAAAAGAGATCACGAAGGAAAGATAATAGTTTGTTATCAATATTTGCTTTCAAAATTTTAATTATATAAATTAGTTTGTGAATATTATTGACATTTTTGTTTTATTATTTCGTGACGTGAGCTCGTAATAAGATTGGCTAACAGCGGTAACAAAAATACGAGACCTGGCAGAATATCATTTAGTCTGGCAAATATTGTTCTCATGTGTGAAGATCAATAGCGTACAGGCTAGAGTTATGTTTACTTCCTTTACATAAGATAGTGGTTCTCAACTTCCCTAATGCCGCAACCCTTTTATTTAGTTTCTCATGTTGTGGTGGACCCGATCCCCCAACCATAGAATTATTTTCGTTGCTACTTCATAACTGTAATTTTGCTACTGTTATGAGTCGTAATGTAAATATATGATATGGAGGATGCATTTTCATTGTTACAAATTAGACAAAATTAAAGATTAGTGATTAATCACAAACGCTGGGTACTCGTATGTGGGCGTATATGCATGTGGGCGGACCCGTATGGAAACGAATAGATTAGCGGTGTCTCGGTTCCTAAGACCATCGAAAGTATGTGTTTTCCGATGGTCTTAGGAGACCCTGTGAAAGATCCTAGGCCACCTTTTCGACCCCAAAGGGGTCGCAACCTACAGGCTGAGAGCCACTGACATAAGAGAATGCGCTCGTGACAACAACTGATATTTTCTATCTTTATCGAGAGATTACTTTCCGGGCAAATTGTAATGGTTTTTTTTCTTCTAACATAGAAAATAACATAGGAAAAGTAAAAGAGAGACGAAAATTACATATACACAAACGATTAAGGAGAAGAAACGACGATGCAGATAATACTCTCCACATGTGGCGTGTCCTTTCTACGAGGAGGGACCGAGCGATATGGGGACACCCAGTGCTATTAAGTCAACTTTTCGCCCCTGTGTCATCTCTTTTTTTTAGTTCGGCATTAAGTAAGTAAGGGCATTTATGTTAACACTGATGTATTCTTCATAGCCAGGAAAACGTTGTTCGAGCACAAAAATAAATTGTTTTAATTATGGCATTCTTTATTATCTCTTTCTTTCTCTCTCTCTCTCTCTCTCTCTCTCTCTCTCTCTGTCTCTCTCTCTCTCTGTCTGTCATATATATATGGATGTATATTCTCACATACACATACGCATCTTCACACACACACTAGCAGAAACACATCCTCGCATCTAACTATTCTCTCACACATATATACAGTATCACATATACGCATTCTCCCACATATATATATACCAGCGTTTCCCAAAGTGGGTGGTACCGCCCCCTCCCAGTGGGTGCTGAAGCGTTATAGGGGGCGAAAGTGGGTTCAGAAGAATTTGGGGGGTGTTTAGGCGATTAGGGGTCGGTGGCTCCTTCAAAGAAGAAATTAATAATAAATATTGTAAAATAAATTATTTTCGTGAGTTTGCGATTGAATAATCATTTAAAATTTGAATTCTGCATTTTAATTCATCTTATGTCTGTCTTACAAGATCCATTTTTTTCCATACATTTTCTATTTCCTGCATATAATCATTTGAAAATTGACTAAGTGTGACATAAATATATATCAATTTTCTATGTCAAAGTGGAAATAGTGCATGTATACATTTGGGGGCGTTCGGGGCGTTGGCACACTGTTATAATGGGAACGGAGGCGTTACAAAGTTTGGGTTGTGCAAAGTGGGCGGGGGACCGAAAAAGTATGGGAATATATGATATACACGCTTGCATACATAAACACACACACATGCACATCCCTCATGTATATCTACATCCTCATACATACACACCCTAACACATATTTACACCTTCACGCACACACACACACATATATATAATACACGCATCACATCCCTGTTCACATTCACGCACACACATATACATACCTCACACACATGGGTTCTCTGGGATGCGGACGTAAGATGCTCGTCTTTCGCTCCAAAAGTACTCGATTCGTTCCCTGCGTGGAGTGATCGAAATATGTTTTAAGTGATTCCTGATATCGGTGTCGCCCGTGTAGTACCGGGACCCGCAAGGGAAGCAAAGAATAGTGCCACGACAACCTACAAGACATGTCGTAAGATTCGACTGATGTAGGACCTTTAAGGAAGCCATCCTGTAAATAAAAAGTATCGCATAAATCGAAAGTGATGTCCTACTTGTAGGCGTATAACTGGCACAACCGCTCTTAGGCTCAGATCACATACAAATCACACAGAGTGATTAACAAGTGGTCGATATGGAGCGTTCGAAGAAGAAGAAGAAGATCTCAGTGTAGGTGATATCAAGTGTTTAGTCATATATGTAATGAACAATAAAGCCTAGGTCCTACGTTCAAGTTAAAGCAACGAGAAGTGAAGGTCACGAAGGCGATAGCCACAGGAAAGTACTCCAAAAATTACCGAGCTGAGACGGAGGCACTAAGAGTAGCCGCTGAAATGATCATAGAGTGAAGCAGCGCCGCACACAACAAAGTAGTGATATTCACGGACGACTTGTCGGCCGTCAAAGCACTAAAAAACTCAACCGGCACAGAGCAAAACGAGCTAAAAACGATCTTCGGAGTACTAACACACTCATTCAAACTCACAGTCGTACAGTGGATCCCATCACACTGCAACATAAGGCGAAACGAAGAGGCAGACAGGCTAGCAAAGGCAGGAAGGCGAGTGTCTCAGACTGATTACGAAATCAGCCACGAGGAGGCTACAACAACCATCGGATGGTGATATAGAGAGATGTGGTCTCAAGACCACATTCAACACAGCGCCAAAGATGGGTACTATGGTCTGTCCCGTAGCAAACAAGTTATCATATTCCGTCTCTGTACCGATAATAACAGACTCCGATACTACCTGTATAACAAATTTAAAATTGGCACAACTAGCCTGTGCCACTTCGAGCAGGTGAACATGACGACAGAGCACTTACTGCAAGACTGCTCACTGCTAACAGTCCTGAGAAACGAAACCTGGCAGGAAAATATCGAACTAAATGAGAAGCTGTACGGATGGACAGAGTCCTTAATAACAACAGCAGAATTCATGTGGAAGTCTGGTACATCAGTCTGAGCGGTTATCGCGAGAGAGTAGTTAAAGAACCATTGACAGCTAGAAAATGATAAGAGTAAACCGTTGACTGGGAAAATTCATTATCAGCTAAAATAAATATATACCAAACCTATCACCGTTTTCAAAATTACATCAGAAACCCTTGCCGGTGCTACGGAGTTCGTGCACTGCAGCTGAGATTGTAATGTGTAAATAAGAGATTGGAGCACACACAATTATTCACTGAAGTGCAATGATGATGGTTCTATCAATCAATCAATCAATCAGTCAGTCAATCAATCAGTCAATCAATCAATCAGTCAGTCAATCAGTCAATCAATCAATCAGTCAGTCAATCAATCAGTCAGTCAATCAATCAATCAATAAGTCAATCAATCAATCAGTCAAACAATCAATCAATCAATCAGTCAAACAATAAGTCAGTCAATCAATCAGTCAATCAATCAATCAGTAAATCAATCAGTCAATCAATCAATCAGTCACACGTATATCTACCCCTTCACCCACATTTGCATCCCCCACACAATATATCCACACCCTCACACACCTATACATACCACCCCCCTTTCTCGACAATATGTTCCCACAATCATACTACTATACATACCCTTGACATATTCACATCCTCACATACCCACACATACCCCTGACAACATATTCACATCCTCACATACCCACACATACCCTTGACAACATATTCACATCCTCACATACTCACACATACCCCTGACAACATATTCACATCCTCACATACATACACACACCCCTGACAACACACATAATTTACACAAATATGCACTCACATACACATGTACACTCCCACACATATACACGCTAACATACACATAAGCTCACACACATTTATAAATCAAACAAATACACTCACACACAGATATAAACCTCACATACATGTAAACGCACACACATACACTCACATACATATACACTCACACACATATACACTCACATACATATGCACTTATAAACACACATATACCCACACACATACATACCCACACACCTACGCATATCCTCCCTGCAGTATTATCAAACTTAATACCTTTCCCTTAAAAAATAATGACAACATATTCAACATTTCCTACATGACCTTCCCATTACTCACGACCTGGTGCATTCATATTTAATGCCCCAGATCTCTATGTGACAGGCACGTCTATAGAACATCTGAAGGTGCAAATGTCATCAGTACACCAGACCCTGAAAGTTTCATATCAGCTCTTGACAGATGCATCCCGTCCCATCAGAGTTTAACATTGACTTGGACGTTCGGACCGCTAGCTAATATCAAGTTTTGTTTCAGGAAAGTGCATTCTAAAATAAAAAGGCCCATCTAATTTACCTCTCTCTCATTCTTCTTAAACTCCCAAGCCTTTACATCGACAGCACGTTCGGACTCCTATACAATCAACTGACGTTTCCGAAATAAAACACTACCGATCACTTTAGCCTGGGAACCAGCTAATCAGAGGTCAAGACATTTGAAATTGAAATACGTGAATGGGGAATAATAATCATTATTATTTAGAAGTATAGTCTAGTTATAATCATTATTAGTTAGAAGTATATTCTAGAAGTAATCATTATTATTTAGAAGTATATTCTAGAAGTAATCATTATTATTTAGAAGTATATTCTAGTTACAATCATTATTATTTAGAAGTATATTCTAGTTACAATCATTATTATTTAGAAGTATATTCTAGTTGCAATCATTATTATTTAGAAGTATAGTCTAGTTACAATCATTATTATTTAGAAGTATATTCTAGAAGTAATCATTATTAGTTAGAAGTATATTCTAGAAGTAATCATTATTATTTAGAAGTATATTCTAGTTATAATCATTGTTATTTAGAAGTATATTCTAGTTGCAATCATTATTATTTAGAAGTATATTCTATAAGTAATCATTATTAGTTAGAAGTATATTCTAGAAGTAATCATTATTATTTAGAAGTATATTCTAGAAGTAATCATTATTATTTAGAAGTATATTCTAGTTACAATCATTATTATTTAGAAGTATATTCTAGTTACAATCATTATTATTTAGAAGTATATTCTAGTTATAATCATTATTATTTAGAAGTATATTCTAGTTGCAATCATTATTATTTAGAAGTATAGTCTAGTTACAATCATTATTATTTAGAAGTATATTCTAGAAGTAATCATTATTAGTTAGAAGTATATTCTAGAAGTAATCATTATTAGTTAGAAGTATATTCTAGTTACAATCATTATTATTTAGAAGTATATTCTAGTTATAATCATTGTTATTTAGAAGTATATTCTAGTTGCAATCATTATTATTTAGAAGTGTATTCTAGTTACAATCCTTATTATTTAGTAGTATATTCTACTGGCAATATTTCATTTAACGTAAGTTGACGCACATTTGACTTTATTTTGTTACCAATCTTTCATATTCACAAAGATGTCACTTTCGGTGATATTTATTTGTCGAACTATTTTTGTGGCTGTCTACTATGTCTCCCCTCTATTAGGTTATTGTTTCTCTAAGAAATGGTCACCATCTAGATTTGTTCTAGAAGGACTTGTTTTGTAGCTTAAACAACTTCAAGCAGACAAGTCTGGAGAAATATTGTGTACGGAACGAGTGTGGTATGACGTTTTTCTTGTTCAATATAACAAGTCATTAGATTAATTGATTGCTTGATTGCTTGATTGATTGATTGATATATTGATATATTGATTGATAGATTGATTGATAGATTGATATATTAATTGATAGATTGATAGATTGATTGATAGATTGATATATTGATTGATAGATTGATTGATAGATTGATAGATAGATTGATTGATTGATAAGACTATCCTTATTGCACTTAGAAGAATAACCCCGCGTGGTTCAACCTCTTTCTTATACTGAAAGATCTCAGCGGTAATGCACGAACTTTGTAGCACCGCCAGGGCTTCCCGATGCAATTTTGAAGATGGTAAAAGCTTGTGCGTAGACGTTTTATTTTAAGTTAATATAAATTGTATCTGGGCAGCGGATTTTCAGCCTACTGACATCTATTCCAAATGTCAAAAATTGTATACATGCTGGATATAAACACGTTTTATCGCTCTTCTCTGATAGGACTAGAAACTCAATTTCACATACTTTGAGATCACGTAATCATTGAACAAGTAGCTCAATTGCTCCACGTTGGATGCAAGCCAAGTACTGTTGAAACGAGACGTCAGCATATTACCTCCTTGCCATAGAGGTCCCCAAGAGTTATCTTCATGGACCGAAACGCCCCCTCCATCTCTGACAAATTTTTTTCCCCAATCCAGAAGCACTTGGGCTTTCAGGTCTTCGGCTCGGTGTCAAGGACATCGTATACCCTTCGGTTCGGTGCCACGAGCACCGTAAATCTGGAGAACCTGTAGCTTTTTCTGCCAGTAAGCGGAATTGAACCCGCACTCACAGAGGGCGTGTCATACCGTTGTCCAACGCGATACGAACACGCTGGGCAGGCGGGCATCTCTGACATTACACACACACACACAAGACGAGCCTAGACAAGCTGTATACACACTGAGGTAGAAATATACACCCACACTCAATCCACCACATACTCACATACAAACTCAGGTACGCACAATCACACTAATACTAATGACAACATAAAATAGATAATACTAATAATTACTTATTTTATTCTTGCTATATCATGAAAGTTATTGAACTCTGAACAGACAAGTTTTATCAAACAATGTTTTTGTGTTGACACTGTTTCCATTGATTGATTGATTGATAGGATCATCAACATTGCACTTCAGTGAATAACCGTGTGGGCTACGATCTCTTTCTTATACAGGAAGATCATAGCGACAGAGTATGAACTCCGTAACACCGGCAAGGGTACTCGATATAAGTTTGAAGGTTGTGTAAAGTTTATAGGAATTTTATATACATTTTTTTCATTACTTTTTGCCCGGGCAGCGACTTTGCAGCCTATTCTTATCAAATCTTCTTCTTCTTCTTCACCTTTCAATTCCCAACGAAGCACAAGTTTTCAACAAACTTCTTCCATCTCTGCCTCTCACTTGCCATCCCTTCCAATTCTTTCCATGTTTTACCTATCCTTTTAATATCAGCCTCTAGCTCTCTTCTCCAGGTCTGTCTAGGCCTTCCCCTACTCCTATTTCCCTACGGGTTCCAAAACAGTGCCTGTCTTGCAATGCTTCCGGTCGGTCTTCTCAATGTATGTCCTATCCACGCCAGCGTCTCTTCCTGATCTCTTTCTCCACTGGTATCTGCTTTGTTCTTTCTCCGAGTTCCTCGTTTGTAATCTTATCATACCATCTTATCGAATCGCTCTAAATTATTGTGATTAATGAGATTTTCTATCACCACCTTTTCTCAATGTTTCCTATAGTCTGGCACCGTATCCATTTCTAGTGCTGTCTTTCGCTGATTCATAAAACTTTTTTTTGCTATTTATAATTATATCTCTCTCTGTCGAGTTCCTTTTTTTTTGCATGTCAATTTCTCTAGATCAGCGTTTCTCAAACTGTGGTATGCGGATTTCCGGGTGTCCCCGAGGTATTCACAGGGATCCTCAAGCACTTGAAGAAATATGATGATCTTTAACATTTCAAACAGAAAAATAAATTTGAAAAATATGTTTATAAACAGTGATAAACTAGTTCCGCTACGAAATCAAAGAGCCCGGACCAGACCGGAGTCTAAATATCTGACAGGATAAAACGAAAGATTATTTGAAGCTACCCGCAGTCTGAGAATATTGTTTACTATTGTAACACACAGATAATTCATTCCTGTCCATGTTCATATATAGAAACTTTTGGGATGTCCGCAACAACAAAATATTTTTAAAAGGCGGATCCACGGTAATGCGAAGTTTGGGAACTGCTGCTCTAGAGGCAGACTTTTTTCCCCCAACACCTGTAATGTTTTCTTTATTTCTATTCTGTGTATTTTCCAAAAATATTTTCTTTCTCAGAATGTCAATATTGTAGTTGGCTTTCTGTGTTTTCTCTGGTATACTCATTTTCATGAATTTTTATGAGAAGTGCTAAAATAATTTTACATTATTCGACGCTTCTTCCTCGAATGTCATCAAAATGATTTGTTACGTAAAAAGAAATCAGAGAATACAATTTACACCGCAGTATGAAAATGGAATAAACAAACACACACATATATATATATATATATATATATATATATATATATATATATATAGCAGTGGGGGTCTATGTGGCTAAGTGGTTAGCCCTTTAGCCCTTTCCTTGCGAGTCTAAGGTCGTGGGTTCGAATCCGAACCGAGTTATTCTGTTCACGAGTGCATTCTTTTCCAGAGACCTCTATGATTGTCGCCGGAGCTAGGGAGTTCTGCTTTGTGCAATACTCTCGGCGTTTGGCGTGCCATTTCTGTGGAGAGGGAACCGAGTCATATGGGGTAACCCCGCTGCGATGAAGTCAGTAATCCGAGTTTAAAACCCCTTTAATTGTTTATATCATTCTGAATTTATAGTTAGCAAAGATAGCGTATATAGCATTCTGAATTTGTAGTTAGCAAAAAAAGCGTATATAGCATTCTGAATTTGTATTTAGCAAAAAAAGCGTATATGCCATTCTGAATTTGTAGTTAGCAAAAAAAGCGTATATAGCATTATGAATCATAACGATACGAGAGGAATACAATAATTATGAAAATACAATCAGCAAATAAAGTGTAAAACACGTTCTGAAATTGAAAGAAGTAAGGATAGTGCTTACAAGCAAGACATGAGTGCCTAGAGAAGAGATTTTTGGAGAGAATGGTGTCTGGAAGAAGAATGAGAGGAAGGCCTAGAAGACGATGGCTGCATTATATAAGTCTCGTCTCAAAAGACTCTGCGCCCTTTCGTAATTTGGCTGTCACAACTCTGTCATCAGCTAGTCCTTCCCATGTGCTGGGACCTATAGAAAAGTTATTCATTGTGGCCTTGCAGACATCTTTATATCTGAGCAGTGGTCTGCCCTGGTGCCTCTTCCTCCGAAAGTTCACAGAACAACATTTGTTTTGGTATGCGATAAGTTTCCATTCTTCTCACATGCCCCAACCATCTAAGTCGTCTACTGCTGAGCATGCCCATGATGAAAGGCAGGTTTGCACGTTGCAGTACTTTAGAGTTGGTTATCTTGTCGTACCACCTGATGTTCATAATCTTACGGAGACATCAAAGGTGAAAGATGTTAAGTCTCCTCTCGTGTCTTGAGTAGGCTGTCCATGTTTCTGAGCCATATAGTAAAGAACTAATTACACAGGCTCGATATATTTGAATGTTCGTCTGCAATGTCAGTTTTGTGTTGTCCACGCTCGCTTTGATAGTTTGCCGAATGTAGTAGCCGCCCTCCCTACACGAGCCTTGATTTCTTCATCAAGAGAAAGACTGGCAGTGACCATGGACCCGAGATAGCAAAACTTTTGAACTGGTGTTAGATGGTTACCATGTAAAGTGATATTTGTTGTGTTACCTTCCCGACATAGTACAACATTCTTACTTAATTACAAGATATATTTTGAATAAAGTTTACATTGATCGTAGAACAGAGTTTATGAATGGTTGCAAATGCACAACAAAGAAGGATAATATTTTAAAACAGATTTTGGCTATCTGTCGTATAAGATTGAATAGAATACGTATCCAGCACGATAGACTGTGTTGCTAACATGTAAATACGTATCCGACATAATAGACTTTTGGAACATCAATGTTTATGAATATAACTAACGAAGCGAGCAGAAGGTACATTATTTTAAAACACTTTATTTGAGTGAATCGTATGAGATTGAACACAACACGAATCCGACACGATAGACTGTGTTGATACTTTATAAATACAGACATTCATGGAGACAAGACATTTTAATTTACCAAATTACTGTTAATTTTGATGTATATATTACTATCAAATATAATTATTCCGTTCTTGCTTGTAAACTTTATTGCAATAATTAATATCTTCATAGCATCACCTGTGTGTTACCGGAACCAGCAAAGTGAGAAGTAACACTGCGATCTACAAGGCATGTTGTAAGACGTGTCTAATGTAGGGGATTAGGAAGCTCATCATCATCATCATCAAGGTGCGTATCATTTTTCGGACAAGTGAAGGGAGGTTTAGAACACATTATGACAACCGGTAAATTTGAGGGTAGACGAGACAGAGGAAGACAGAGTGGGAAAATTTTGGATAGCCCGACTTCGTGACACTGAAGAGCGTCAACATATGAGATGACAGCAAACGCCAGAGACAGAGATCTGTGGAGATCCATAATCGCCTACGCCAGTCGACACGGCACCTGATGATGATGATGATCGGGAGCGGGGTGGTTGTGATGGGTGGGAGGTGAGTAAGGAAAAAAACCTAATGATAATCTACTGTTTAACTTGCGTGATATCAGGATAATATTTCTGAAATGTGATAATATGTGTAATTGGTGGATAAATTCTCATCGAAATGTTGAACAGTGAAATGTGATAATATGTGTAAGTGGTGGATAAATTCTCATCGAAATGTTGAACAGTGAAATGTGATAATATGTGTAAGTGGTGGATAAATTCTCATCGAAATGTTGAACAGTGAAATGTAATAATATGTGTAAGTGGTGGATAAATTCTCATCGAAATGTTGAACAGTGAAATGTGATAATATGTGTAAGTGGTGGATAAATTCTCATGGAAATGTTGAACAGTGAAATGAATTAGTCTGCTACCCGTAGGACATCCATGTCATCCCAGCCCACATGAGGTGTACGATGTGAAATGATAACTTGTGTATGTGGTATCAGACTAACGAGATTTTGGTTAGACCGGCACTGTGAATAGATGAGCACATTTCAGGTCAGATTGTTATTGTCTATACCCTCCCTCTCTGCGACGGTCTATAAAGTCCACCGATGGGAAAAGTAAGCGTTATTACACAAACAAAAATAGATAAACGGACAGACGTTTGTGAATATAGGATTGGAAATGATACATAACAACAAGATCGGAAAACGTTGTTCTTCGACGAAAACTCCATACCAACCACTTGTTAACCACTTTTTGTGATTTGTTTGTAAAGACACATCTAAAAATGCACATAAGATAATAACAGAAAGCGAAGAGACAGAAATAGAGCCCATGTTGGATGTTGGATGACGTTTTTGTCAGAACTATTGCCCTTTTAAGTCATGCCAGCAAAATCCTACTAAAAATCATAATGAAGAGGATGGAACAAAAATTAGAAGATGAAATACACGAAACACAAGCAGGTTTCAGAAGAGGTAGAGGCACTAGAGACCATATTTGTAGCATGAGACTCATTATCGAGAAATGCAGAGAATACAACATAGACCTGCATGCATGTTTCATAGACTATAGCAAGGCTTTCGACCATATACAACACCAGAAAATGGGGAACATCATGAAAGACATGTACTTTCCAACACACATAATACAACTCATAGAATCTCTATATCACGAACAACAGGCAACCATTAAAATAGGAGGTGAAATAGCTGAATGGTTCGAGATTCAAAAGGGGTACGACAGGGATGTATTTTGTCACCATACTTATTCAACATATATGCGGAGAACATCATGAGGAATGTAAAAGACGATGCCAACTATGTGAATTGCGACCCTCTCACTATAGGCGGCAAATTCATACCAGAGCTTAGATACGCAGACGATACAGTATTATTATCCATCAGAAAAGAGGGTTTGGAAAACCTAATCATGACGACCAAGAAACATAGTGAAGACCAACATCTATATTTGAATACACAAAAAACAAAAATCATCTCAACTGACAAAGCAAAAGGCTCACCTAACATCCAAATAAACAATGAAGAACTCCAATGTGTAGAGAGCTATGAATATCTGGGCTCAATAATTAACAATAACGGTGCCTGCTCCAAAGAGATCTCAAAAAGATTGGCAATAGCAATCAAGAAGTTAAACATAATGAAGAACACGTGGCAAAGCACCAGCAAAATATTAAAATTAAAAATATTGAGAGCATGCATTTTCCCAGTGGCTACTTATGGTTGTGAATCATGGACTATTACACAAAAAACAAGAACGAAAATCCAGTCCTTCGAAACTAAATGCTACAGAAAGATCCTACGAATACCATGGACAGAAAAAAGAAAGAACACTGATGTCCTGAAAGAACTAAATGTTAAAGAGAATTGGCTGATAAACAACATACTATACAGAAAAATTACATACTTTGGTCACATCAAGCGTCACGATGGCCTGGAAAGAACAATACTGGAGGGCAGGGTCCCAGGACGCAGAGGCAGACCAAGAAGAAGATGGCTACAAGATATTAAATAAACCATGAATATGACCATCGACGAAGTGGGTGAACTGACAAGAGACAGGGTGAATTTCAGATGTGCTGCAAAGAGAGCAACGTCCTATAAAGGATACGCACCTTGATGATGATGTGATCCAAGCTTAAGAGCGGTTATACGATGTGTCAGTTATGCGCCTACAAGTAGACCGGCACATCCGATTTCTGCGACGCTTGTTATTTACTGGGGTAGCTTCCTATGCCACCTACCTCAGTCTCCTCTTACAACATGCCTTGTAGGTCGCAGTGGTACTATTCTTTGCTCCCTTTGCAAGCCCCAGCACCACACGAACGACTGGAGGTACAACGTTCAAGATGACTGATTGGAACATCTGTGAAACAGGAGATAAAGTCAGAGCATTAGTAGAGTTCACAATTACAAACAATATCAAAATTAAGGGAATAGCTGATTTCAGAATAAGAGAACGAGGTGTCAAGAAAACACACAAGAGCACTCCACCGCGCTACTTACTATCTGGTAGCAATGTAGCGACAAAAGAATGTGGTCAACATATCGATGAGGAAGTACCAATAATGTTCAATATTCGCATGACCTAACAACATGCTATTTGTTCAAGAATCTACTTGACAAATGGCGTCCACACTAAAAAACCTACCCACATTTTGAAAGTCTCTGATATCAATTATTCAATCGCATTTAAATTGTTCAAATGAAAGATTTGGAGGTTGTAGGCCGTTCAGTTAATCGACGTTGACAACAATTCACAATCGTTAATGAGGAACACTTTGACTCATCTAAGTAGACTCAATTTACGACAGAAATTTAGATTAGCATTAAAAATATTCAATCAATTACGGAACATCAAAAACATTCATAGTAAACTCAGGAGTTAGACAGGGATGTATGCTCTCCCCCACTACTGTTTATAACATGCATGGACAACATAAGTCAGGTAGAACAGCACGAATGGAACAAAAACGGCAAAATAGAAAGGCAATAAAACTCCGCACAATTGCAAGTATACCTTGCTTACACTGTACAAGAACATTTCAAGCCCGCATCGGGCTCACTAGTCATCTACACACACACAAACAAACATAGCGCAACTACATTTTCTTCGATGAAAATTGTGTAGTCATCATCACCCGTCATGAACAAGCATAATCATCATCATCAAGTAGAGAAGCAGGAATAGAGGAAGAAAATAATATTTCAGAACTTTTTTTGCAGATGACCAAGTACTGATTGCAGAAAGCGAAGAATCTATCCAGAACCATTTGAGCTTAGTTAACATCAAGATGAAAATAAATATAAAAAAGACAGAGACAATGGCAATAAGTAGACAATCAGATAACCTTACAATAAAACTCCAGAACGTAGACATAAAACAAACAATTGATGCCAAATACTTTGGAGTAATTTTCACAGCAGAGGGAAATATCGATAGCCAAGTCAGCACGCGTTGCACAAAAGCTAACAATGTAATGGGACAGTTAACACCACTGTTGTCACATAAAGAGATACCGATAAAAACTAAAGCAAATCTCATAAGAGCTATTTTCTGGTCAACACTATGTTACCAGTGTCAAACATGGCCAATAACAGCAGCTAATGAGTGGAAAATCATGACAGAGATAAGGTGTCTTAGAAGAGCTACATGTGTAACAATAAAAGACAAAATTACTTGTAGAAATGAAGAAATCAGACGAAGACTGGATGTTAAACCAGTCATGCAATTCATAAAAGAACAACATATTAAATGGTTTGGACACCTGACAAGAACGCCCTGGTATCGCCTACGACAGAGAACCACACAGAAAAAGTATGAGTACAAAGCAAGAGGAAGACCATGCAACAGATAGAGCGATGGCATCAAGAACAGCCATACGAAAATTAATATCAAGTGCCTTAAAACAAGCACACACAAGATCATTACGCCCCCAACACATCTATAACAAAGTAAATGGTGGAAGCAAAGAAGAAGAAGAATCAATTATATGCCGTCTGCGCTTCAAAGTTTGACTGAAATAACTCTTCTTCTTCTTCTTCTCCTTCTACGAACGCTCCATATCTACCACTTGTTACTCACCCTGAGTAATTTATATGTGATCTGAGCCTAAAAGCGATTGTACGCTGTACCAGTTATGCGCCTACAAGTAGGCCAGCACATTCGATTTCTGCAAATTTTTTTATTTATTAGGGTAGATTGCCTAGGTCTTACATCAGTCGACTCTTACGACATGCCCTGTAGGTCGTAGTGTTACTATTCTTTGCTTCCCTTCCGGGCCCCGGCACTACACGGCGAAATTAAAGAATCAATTTGAGACGCTAAATAATTTGATCTGGATTTTTTTTTAAATATGTCTATTGATTATATAACAATAGGCCACAGTTGCCTGCTTGGCTAACTTGCGATATGAAATATGATCATCAACAGCATTAAACATAGGTTTGTTGGCATTTAACCAACTTTTAATAGAAGTCAAGATGTTGAATGTCAATGATATTGCAATATCTTTCCTTCTTATGTTTCTTTCTGTCATCCTCTCTCCATCTTCCTCTCTGTCTTTCTCTCTCTATCTCACATCCTCACCCACTATCTTTACATCTCTTTCTCAACCTTCGTCTACTTCTTGTTATATCTTCTTACATCTTTCTTTTTCTCCCCATCTTTCGACCTCTTTTTTACTCTATATTTATCTCCCTTACTTTATCTCCATATCTCATTCACTTTCTCTATTTCACTGCCTACATCTTTTTACCTATCTATCCGTTTATCTGCCTATCCATCAGTCCGTCTACCTACCTACCTATCTACCTATCTACCTACCTACATATCTATCTATCTACCTACCTACCTACCTATCTACCTACCTACATATCTATCTATCTACCTACCTACCTACATATCTACCTACCTATCTACCTACCTACATATCTACCTACCTATCTACCTACCTACCTACATATCTACCTACCTACATATCTACCTACCTATCTCCTTACCTCCCTACGTACCTACTTATCTATCTACCTGCTTACCTACCTATCTGCCTGCCTGTCTGTCTGTCCGTCTATCCATCCATCCATCCATCCAACCAACCATCCATCCAACCAACCATCCATCCATCCAACCATCCATCTATCCATCTATCCATCTATCCAACCATCCATCCATCTATCCAACCATCCATCCATCTATCCAACCATCCATCTATCCAACCATCCATCTATCTATCCAACCATCCATCCATCCAACCAACCAACCAACCATCCAACCAACCAACCATCCATCCATCCATCCATCCAACCATCCATCCATCCAACCATCCATCCATCCAACCATCCATCCATCCAACCATCCATCCAACCATCCAACCATCCATCCATCCAACCATCCATCCAACCATCCAACCATCCATCCATCCATCCATCCAACCATCCATCCATCCATTAATCCAACCATCCATCCATCCAATCAACCAACCATCCATCCATCCAACCAACCATCCATCCATCCATCCAACCAACCAACCATCCATCCATCCATCCATCCAACCAACCATCCATCCATCCATCCAACCAACCATCCATCCATCCATCCATCCAACCAACCATCCATCCATCCAACCAACCATCCAACCATTCATCCATCCATCCAACCGTCCGTCCGTCCGTCTGTCTATCTATTTATCAATTGTTTGAACCTACACGTGCTAAGAAGCAGATCCGTATGCAGTATCAATATCTTGGCATTCTTCATATTTAGAACCACGTTTTAGTTTATTTAATATTCCGTGTTTGTATTTGTTTTCTTGATAAAGGCCTATGTTCAAAACGTAGAGTGTTGTCATTTTATTATATCTAATACTTATTTTTTAATGTTTTATGTAATACTGTAATTTGCTTGTTCACATTCAAATCGCCCGTTTACACTGTATTACCGCAGCCTCCCCACTGTTTTCTCCAGATCTGATCTGATCAGGTCTGACCACCTCACACGTGTAGATTTCCGTACATCCCCTCCAAATAAAGAGAAATACTTACTAACTATGGGGATCTCTGTGACGCTGATGTAAAGTATTCCCCTCACGCTCTAAACGTACTGGGTTCGCGTCCCTTGTAACGTTATCTGATTTTGTTTCTTATAATCTTCTTTATCAATGTTAGACAGAAAACAAGCGCATAGTCTTAAAAATGAAACACGATAAAATGGATGTCCTGTGTTCAAATTAAGCACACTAAAGACCCCTTAACCATGAACATGACCATCGACGAAGTGGGTGAACTGGCAAGAGAGAGAGTGAATTTCAGATGTGCTGCAAAGAGAGTAACGTCCTATAAAAGATACGCACCTTGATGATGAAAGACTGCTTGACAGTTGTATTAAAAGTAACGAAACTCTCCGTATACCTCGAGGCATATTGGGTAATACGATGTTAAGCCCGTATTTTTCATTAACCGTCGGCACACGATAAGTCATGGGGTCAACATCACGCTGGCCGCCTTTACTTCCCAGTGCATTTCTTGGTACCCACTTGAGGCTGGGTCAACCTGAGAGCTGTTATAGTTGGAAAAATATTCCAAGTCCACTGTGGATTTGAACCCATACCACTAGCCTAAAAATCGAGTTCACTAACAACAAAGCTACTGTAACACTCTGACAGTTTTTAAACAGATAAGATTATATTGAAAAGTCGTTGCAGAAAAAAAACCATTAATACCAATTAAAAATTTCAATTTCTACAAATTTTCACCAACGTCAAAAATTAAATCGGGACCCCTGCCTATACTTCTTCTTCTTCTTTGCGTTCCTTCTTTACGACCAATTTTATTCACTCTTTGTGATATGTTTGATCTTTACCAAGAACGTGTATACGTTGCACATTGGTTTGGTAGCCCCTAAACGCATATACGCGTTTAGGACACGTGCATCTGATTTCACCCAAACCTCCTTAGTCGCCTCTTACGACATGCGGGGCAGTAACAGTGGTTCTATTTTTACACCCCAAATTTGGGCCCCGGTAACCACTCCGGCGACCTGTGATTCTAAATTTGTACAAATTCCGTTAAATTTACCTAAGTAACCGACAGATACAAACACACATGGTTATTCACCGAAGTGCAATGATTATGATGGTAAGAATCAAACAAACTAACGTCACGATTCCATACATATCTGACTATTTTTTCGGACATTCTTCATAGAAACAAACTAATGATGTTATTCCATGCTTTGTAGGGAGCACATGTTGAACAGAAAAGTTCGATCATTTCTTACAAATAGATCGAAATAGATCAAAACTAAAAACAGAAATGGACAAGCAACAACATTTTTCCTTCACTTAAATCTTAACTCAGTAAATATCACAGCTTCAGGCAATCTTTAGAAAATAATTTTTTCAATTATCTGAGCTTTATCATGACTTAATTGAGCTCCGGCTTACTGGTTCTCTAATAGATTGAGTATTTCCCAGGTCGCCTAAGATGAATGCTTCGTCGCTTTTCAAGACATACTTTAATTACAAAAAAAATATTATCGTGTATTTTTTCCCTCGATAAAATTTTTTCTTTCCCGTTGTATTCATTCACATATATTTTCCCCTTCATATTTCTTAACGTACACGGGAGGTGACGAGTAAGTTCCTTTCCTCACTGGGGATTGTGAATTGCAGGAAATGAATTCACAACATTTTTTTGTTGTTCGTAGTTCGAACGTTCTATCTATCCATTGTGCTATTCCGTCCCACATCTAATCTGTAAGGAAAGTAAAAATAAACAGTTTACAAGTAAGAACTTTTTCTCATACCGTGTGACATATTGAGAAATGCGATCTTTGATCAACGGCGCGCATAGAATAATGCGTTCAACATTTCACAGGCTGACTTTGCTGGGAAGAGTTTCTCTGGTACTCAGCTCAGAGTGTGCCGACCTAAGAGCCGTTTCAGTTTTTAATATATTAACTGCACTCCTGACATGTCCATAGGTATTCTGATCTCTTTCGTAATATCTCTAACAGCGTCCAGCAACTAACCGTTACAGTTCGATGTTGATTGATGAGCATATCGCTGTAGTTCCATCATATTGGTAGAGCTATTTACTGATGGTAATATCCTACTTCAGTCTGTATAGCGCAGACATGTTATTCCATAGACTGCAGTAAAACTATATAGGAGATGTCAGCAATCAAAAACGAATTAAGGTCATTTTATAAACCACAAGTGCAGACTAAAATTAAATGTTCACCACAAGAAGTTTACGAAAATAATTTTTACTAGTCGTCAGATATGATGAATTTTGCCCAGGCAGCGGCTTTCCAGCGTGCTCTTCTAGATTTTGAGCTACCAAGGGTTCTTTTACGTGCTCAAATTGAACACGGGACCTACGTTTTATCGTCCGTCTCCGATAGGATTATTTACTATTACACCCTCATACTTGCTATCTAACAACAAAAAAGGCTAGGTAACGAATGATAATTGTGTATATCTTCTAATGAAAATTCTATGCTTTTCTGTCCCCTCTGCTGCTCAATAGTAAGACGATAGTAAGACGATAGTAAGACGATAGTAAGACGATAGTAAGACGATAGTAAGACGATAGTAAGACGATAGTAAGACGATAGTAAGACGTATATTTCTTACTTTTAAACTCATATTTGATTGATTGATTAATGTTCGCCTGAGTGGTTACCGGGGCCCAAATTTGAGGTGTAAAGAAAAGAACCACTGTTACCTGCCACGCATGTTGTAAGAGGCAACTAAGGAGGTTTGGCTGAAATCGGATGCACATGTCCTTAACGTGTAGAAGTCTATCCATTTAGGAGCCTACCAAACCAATGTGCAACGTATACACGTTCTTAGCATAGATCAAACATATCACAAAGAGTGATTAAAATTGGTCGTAAAGAACGAACGCAAAAAGGAAGAAGATTGATTAATTCAAATTAATTAGAAAAGATTAAAAATAAAATTCCAACAAAAAATATATGCCACTATCTTCAAAATTACATCGGGAACCCTCGCCGGCGCTAAGGAGTTCGTGCACTACAGCTGAGATATTCATGTGTAAGATAGAGATCGGAGCACACATGGTTACTCACCAAAGTGCAATGATGGTCATATCAATCAATAAATCTATAAATCAATCAAGATTCCTCTAAAGAAAATGCTATGCTTTTTTGTCCCCTTTGTTTCTCAATCGTAAAACGTATATTTCTTACGTTCAAACTTCTATTTGTGTTTACTAACCAGCATTGCCCTTCTCTCACTCCATAACCAAATTTCAAACGCTGAAAATAGATTTCCACTGCTTGCTTCTAACTATCGTTTATTTATGTATTTGAGTGTTTCTAGTAAAACTAGTAATCCTTATTCTGTCTGTCATTCACATAAATCGTCTTCGGGGAGTCTAGATCTAGTTTAATGTTGGGACATCTCCTGGTCGATGACGGGCAAGATAAAACTCACCACAGGGCAAAATGGTTACAAGCTAATTTTGAGAGGAAAGTTCCACAGGGATACATTTCTGGGCATATTTTTATTGACTTATCTTTCCCGTGGTGTCAGACAACGCATTTCTGACCTCATCTTTGACATTTCTCTTCAAATAAAAGTGTGAGGGAAATTAGATGTGGGAGTCTTGAACGGCAGGAAGAAAGCTTGGTCGATCATATCAAAGGTAGATATATCGATATAAGGAATATCATGATAGAGCAGACAAGTTGAACGATCATATGGAGGGTATATTTATCGATATAAGGAATATCATGATAGAGTAGACAAGTTGAACGATCATATGGAGGGTATATATATCGATATAAGGAATATCATGATAGAGCAGACAAGTTGAACGATCATATCAAAGGTAGATATATATCGATATAAGGAATATCATGATAGAGCAGACAAGTTGAACGATCATATCAAAGGTAGATATATCGATATAAGGAATATCATGATAGAGCAGACAAGTTGAACGATCATATCAAAGGTAGATATATATCGATATAAGGAATGTCATGATAGAGCAGACAAGTTGAACGATCATATCAAAGGTAGATATATCGATATAAGGAATATCATGATAGAGCAGACAAGTTGAACGATCATATGGAGGGTAGATATATATCGATATAAGGAATATCATGATAGAGCAGACAAGTTGAACGATCATATGGAGGTAGATATATCGACATAAGGAATATGCGATAGAGCAGACAAGTTGAACGATCATATGGAGGTAGATATATCGATATAAGGAATATCATGATAGAGCAGACAAGTTGAACGATCATATGGAGGTAGTGAATATAGTCGATATAAGGAATGTATCGATAGAGCAGACAAGTTGAACGATCATATGGAGGGTAGATATATCGATATAAGGAATGTCATGATAGAGCAGACAAGTTGAACGATCATATAAGAGTAGATATATCGATATAGGAATTCATGATAGAGCAGACAAGGGTTTGAACGATCATATCAAGGATGAGATATATCGATATAAGAATGTCATGATAGAGCAGACAAGTTGAACAAATCATATCAAGGTGTATATATTCATATAGGAATTCATGATAGAGCAGACAAGTTGAACGATCATATCAAAGGTAGATATATCGATATAAGGAATATGATAGAGCAGACAAGTTGAACGATCATATGGAGTAGATATATCGACATAAGGAATATCATGATAGAGCAGACAGTTGAACGATCATATCAAGGTAGATATATCGATATAAGGAATATCATGATAGAGAGACAAGTTGAACGATCATATGGAGGTAGATATATCGATATAAGGAATATCATGATAGAGCAGACAAGTTGAACGATCATATGGAGGGTATATATATCGATATAAGGAATGTCGATAGAGCAGACGACAAGTTGAACGATCATATGAAAGGTAGATATATCGATAAAAGGGAATATCATGATAGAGCAGACAAGTTGAACGATCATATCAAGGTAATATATCGATATAAGGAATGTCATGATAGAATAGACAACAAGTTGAACGATCATATGGAAGGTAATATATCGATATAAGAATGTCGATAAATAGAGCAGACAAGTTGAACGATCATATCAAAGGTAGATATATCGATATAAGGAATGTCATGATAGAGCAGACAAGTTGAACGATCATATGGAGGGTAGATATATCGATATAAGGAATGTCATGATAGAGCAGACAAGTTGAACGATCATATGGAGGTAGATATATCGATATAAGGAATGTCATGATAGAGCAGACAAGTTGAACGATCATATCAAAGGTAGATATATCGATATAAGGAATGTCATGATAGAGCAGACAAGTTGAACATCATATGGAAAGGTAGATATATCGATATAAGGAATATCATGATAGAGCAGACAAGTTGAACGATCATATCAAAGGTAGATATATCGATATAAGGAATGTCATGATAGAGCAGACAAGTTGAACGATCATATGGAAGTTAGATATATCGATATAAGGAATATCATGATAGAGCAGACAAGTTGAACGATCATATGAGGTAGATATATCGATATAAGGAAATTGCATGATAGAGCAGACAAGTTGAACGATCATATGGAGGGTAGATATATCGATATAAGGAATATCATGATAGAGCAGACAAGTTGAACGATCATATGGAGGGTATATATATCGATATAAGGAATATCATGATAGAGCAGACAAGTTGAACGATCATATGGAAGGTAGATATTCGATATAAGGAATGTCATGATAGAGATAGAGCAGACAAGTTGAACGATCATATCAAGGTAGATATATCGATATAAGGAATGTCTGATAGAGAGAGCAAGTTGAACGATCATATCAAAGGTAGATATATCGATATAAGGAATGTCATGATAGAGCAGACAAGTTGAACGATCATATGGAGGGTAGATATATCGATATAAGGAATGTCATGATAGAGCAGACAAGTTGAACGATCATATGAGGTAGAATATATCGACATAAGGAATGTCATGATAGAGCAGACAAGGTGAACGATCATATGAGGTAGATATATCGATATAAAGAATGTCATGATAGAGCAGACAAGTTGAACAATCATATCAAGGTAATATATCGATATAAGGAATTCTGATAGAGCAGACAAGTTGAACGATCATATCAAAGGTAGATATATCGATATAAGGAATGTCATGATGAGCAGACAAGTTGAACGATCATATCAAGTAGATATATCGAATAAGAATATCATATGAGAGACAAGTTGAACGATCAATATGAGAGGTAGATATATCGATATAAGGAATGATCATGCGATAGAGTAGACAAGTTGAACGATCATATGAGGTAGATATATCGATATAAGGAATATCATGATAGAGCAGACAAGTTGAACGATCATATGGAGGGTATATATATCGATATAAGGAATATCATGATAGAGCAGACAAGTTGAACGATCATATGGAGGTAGATATATCGATATAAGGAATATCATGATAGAGCAGACAAGTTGAACGATCATATGAAGGTATATATATCGATATAAGGAATATCATGATAGAGCAGACAAGTTGAACGATCATATCAAAGGTAGATATATCGATATAAGGAATGTCATGATAGAGCAGACAAGTTGAACGATCATATCAAAGGTAGATATATCGATATAAGGAATGTCATGATAGAGCAGACAAGTTGAACGATCATATCAAGGAGTATATATCGAATAAGGAATATCATGATAGAGCAGACAAGGTGAACGATCATATGCAGGTAGATATATCGATATAAGGAATTCGATAGAAGAGCAGACAAGTTGAACGATCATATCAAAGGTAGATATATCGAATAAGGAATGTCATGATAGAGCAGACAAGTTGAACGATCATATCAAAGGTAGATATATCGATATAAGGAATGTCATGATAGAGCAGACAAGTTGAACGATCATATGGAGGGTAGATATATCGATATAAGGAATATCATGATAGAGCAGACAAGTTGAACGATCATATGAGGTAGATATATCGATATAAGAATTCTTGATAGAGTCAGACAAGTTGAACGATCATATGGAGGGTAGATATATCGATATAAGGAATATCATGATAGAGCAGACAAGTTGACGATATATGAGGTATATATACGATATAAGGAATGTCATGATAGAGATAGAGCAGACAAGTTGAACGATCATATGGAGGGTAGATATATCGATATAAGGAATATCATGATAGAGCAGACAAGTTGAACGATCATATCAAAGGTAGATATATCGATATAAGGAATGTCATGATAGAGAGACAAGTTGAACGATCATATGAGGTAATATATCGATATAAGGAATATCATGATAGAGCAGACAAGTTGAACGATCATATCAAAGGTAGATATATCGATATAAGGAATGTCATGATAGAGCAGACAAGTTGAACGATCATATGGAAGGTATATATATCGATATAAGGAATATCATGATAGAGCAGACAAGTTGAACGATCATATGGAAGGTATATATATCGATATAAGGAATATCATGATAGAGCAGACAAGTTGAACGATCATATCAAAGGTAGATATATCGATATAAGGAATGGCATGATAGAGCAGACAAGTTGAACGATCATATCAAAGGTAGATATATCGATATAAGGAATATCATGATAGAGCAGACAAGTTGAACGATCATATCAAAGGTAGATATATATCGATATAAGGAATGTCATGATAGAGCAGACAAGTTGAACGATCATACATAAGGAGATATATCGATAATTTCTATAGACAGACATTGAACGATCATATCAGGAGATATATCGCATAGATGTCATGATAGAGCACGAACATCATATCAAGTGATATCGTTGAATCATAGAGCAGAATGAAGATAAAGGTAGATATAATGAATGTCGATAGAGATAACTCATATCAAGTAGATATATGAAAAGGACAAAGAAGAGTTGAAGATCTATGGAGGAATATAATAATAAGAACAGTTGAACAATATAGTAGATATCGAATAGTTCTGATAAGGGTTGAAGATATATGAGTGATTCGAAAAGGAATATCATGAAACAGAGTTGAACGACTAGTATATATGATATAAGGATGTCGATAAGGACGTGAACGACTGAGTATATTCATAAGACATGATAGACAGAAAGTTAACATATATAGGTAATATCGAATAGAATGTCATGATAGAGCAAGTGAACGATCAAGGTAATATCATTAAGAATATGATAGAGAGACAAGTTGAACGATAAGATATATCGAATAAATGCGATACAGAAGAAGATTAGGTAGATATACGAAAATCGAAACGTTGAACGATCATATGGAGGGGATATCGAAAGTACTATAGAGCGACAGTGAACATGAGGTAGATAAGAATCGATAGAGAGAGTTGAACATCATAAGAATATATCGATAGAATACGATAACGACAAGTTAACGATCATGGGATAACGAAGAATGCGAGAAGGTTGAAGATCATAAGTATATCGATATAAGGAAATCGATAGGCGAGTTGAACGATCATAAGTATATATCGAATGTGTCATATAGAGAGTTGAACACAGAATATACAATATCTGAAAAGTTAAGATCAAATATAAAGAATCATGATGAATAACGATCAGTAGAAATCATAAGAATGACGATTGAATTAGTATATATATATAGAATTCATAAGAAGTTGAAGAAAAGAATATTGAGAACAGATAGAGGAGTTAATCATGGAAAATGAATCGATGAGCAGACGTTGAACGATCACAAGAATATATAAGAATGTCATGATAGAGCAGACTGAACATCATATAGTAGATATGATAAAGAATCTGATGAGCACGTTGAATGGTTCGAAAAGAAGCATCGATAAGATCACAGATAAGATAAAGACGATGAGTGAACGATCATAATAATATTAAAATCATAAAGATAGTAGATATCGAATGGAATCGATAGAAGACAAGAACGATCATATGAGTAGATATATGATATAGAATATCATGATAGACAAGTTGAACGTCATATAGGATATCGATATAAGGAATGTCATGATAGAGCAGACAAGTTGAACGATCATATGGAAGGTATATATATCGATATAAGGAATATCATGATAGAGCAGACAAGTTGAACGATCATATGGAGGGTATATATATCGATATAAGGAATGTCATGATAGAGATAGAGCAGACAAGTTGAACGATCATATCAAAGGTAGATATATCGATATAAGGAATGGCATGATAGAGCAGACAAGTTGAACGATCATATCAAAGGTAGATATATCGATATAAGGAATGGCATGATAGAGCAGACAAGTTGAACGATCATATCAAAGGTATATATATCGATATAAGGAATGTCATGATAGAGCAGACAAGTTGAACGATCATAACAAAGGAAGATATATCGAAATCTTTCTTTCTTTTATCCAATCATGTTTGCCGCACAGCGTCAGGATAGGAAGAGATTTATAGAACGAGTCCTTGTGTGCGCTTCATAAATAGTGTCTTTCGTAGCCTCTGTTATCTGAGGTCTACCTTTGAGTGGCCGGTCTGTTACTTTGTATTCATTGTATCGGAGTAACATTGCTTTTTGAGATGCACTGTCTGTTGGTAATCTGCTTATGTGACCGAACCATTTAATTTGTTGTTTCTTGATGAAGTCTAGTACCGATGTTGTACATACTTTTTTTTCTTGATGTCTTCATTTTCAACCGGTCTCTTCTTGTTACCCCCAGCATTCTGCGTAGACACCTCATCTCTGTCGTGACTAGTTTTCTTCTATCATATGATGTCAAAGTCCAGGTTTGGCACGGATATCTTATTTGGGGAGAAATATTATGTTGAACATTGCTCTTTTTGTGTTGATGGTGACATTTTGTATTTTAATATTGGCGCCATTTATCCTATCATTTGATTTGCCTTGTTGCATCTGTGTTGGATTTCGTAAGTTATTCTTTTGTCTGCTGAACAAATGTTGCCTAGGTATGTAAAGACTTTGACTTGTTTTAATGGGCGATTGTCAATGGAGATATTGGTAGTGTTTTCTTCTCCAGCGAATGTCATTACTTCGGTTTTGTCTATGTTTATTCTCATATTGTATTCATTGCACGTTTAATTGTGTCTGTTAATATGTTGCTGTTCCTCTGTTGTTAATATGATTGCCTGATCGTCGGCAAAAAAATTAATTCATTTAAGAGTTACCAAGGTTGTTTCCTTCACTGGTTTTAGCTATTTCACAGATTTGATCGATATATGTGATGAACAGCAGCGGCGATAGTACGCATCCTTGTCTTACTCCTGACCCTACGTGGAAAATTTCTGAAGGTCCTGCATTTGTTCGAATCCTACACTGGCTGTTCATATGGAGACTCTTGCATAGATTAATTAGGTAGTCATTAACCCCATAGATTGATAATACTTTCCACAACGTGTGGCTGTCTACGCGGTCAAACAATTTTCGCTGGTCTACAAATGCAACGTGCAGCTGTTTGTCGGATTCGACAGTCCTCTCCACTAACTGTCTAAGTCGAATATCACGTCTGTATAGCCTCTATTCTTCCGGAATCCAATTTGTGAGTTGTTAAGCTGTGGCTTGACATGGCGCAGCCTTTTTTTCTAGTACTTTACAGAATATTTTTCCAGTGTGATTCAGTAGCGCTATTCCTCTATATTTTGTACAATCCTTTTTGCTGCTTTTTGTTTTCCAGTTGAGAACTGTTATTGTATTCATTCAATCTTCTGGTGTTTCTTGTGTGATGCAGACTTGGTTGAATAGTCTAATCGTCATATTTGATGCAATAACATGGCGGCTAGCTTGGTCGATACTATATGGTGTAGATGTATCGACACGAGTCTCAAAGGATAGTTTGGTAAAATCTATAGAAGGCTAAACACAGTGGGAGTTGAGTTATCTGTCACCAATATTAACATTCCATTGACTTAGTGAATTGAGTTAGCATCCGGTAATATAAACCTTCCATTGACTTTGAGTACTGTACTGAGTTATCGCCCAGTAATATGAACTCTCTAATGATGTTCAGCGTCTGTGTCGTAGCGGTAGTAAGCTCGATCACAGCCCAAGAGTATCCGGTTCAAACTCCACTGCGGGCAGTTTGGAAGCAAATTTCTTCGGCTTGGATTTTTACGAATAATAAACATAGACCTCACCGTACAGAAATCAATGGCAAACAACTAAACGTATAAGTGATGCCTAGAAAATCAACCACTGGTTTACTGTGGTTGATGGCTACGTCTTGTAAAGCATATACCACGATTTGCATTTTTCAATGGCGTTGATAATACATTTCTCTTATTCTGAACTGAACAGAATCGACCTCTACATACTAATCCCCCACTCCCTCACACTTCCCAAATATTTCTCACTTTGTTCAACTAGCTTATAGCATAACTCTTACCAAAAATCTCTGGCAACGATTGCAAGTTATCTCCCAACTTAGAAAAAAAAACGGGCACACATTTACTGCTTGGTCAGTGAAGAAATAGATGAACCAGAAAACGAACATCGTTAGTGGTGCCCAAACGTAGCGGACTGCCACTGAGCCAAAATCAACAAATGATATAGTCAGGTTTTTTTAAAAAATCTGGCATTCCTTCTGATCAAACCAATATGTTTCATACACAACATGGTGTTACATTTTAATATTCAGATTAGAATATAACTTTAATAATAATCTGTGTAGCACAGAAACACAATCGGTTTGAGTTTGGATCTTTACAAAATATGTATTAAAGATACACTGGTATCAAGATTGGTGCAACCCGTAAAGAACGGCATACCTTCTTCTTCTTCTTTCTTTTGTCGTCACTCTGCTACCGGGTTGTTGCCCAGTGTCGTGGTTTTCTGTTTTTGTCTTGCGCTGTTCTGGTGGCTTGTGTGATTGTTATCTTTGCTCGTTCACAGGATTCTGCTACTTCGTCTAGCCATCTTTTCCGTGGTCTTCCTCTTGCCTTCTTTCCCGATGTTCTGTTGTAGAAGACTGTGGAGTTTGGATGCATTCTTATTAAGTGGCCAAACCACTTCATTCTTTGTTTATCTATGTAATTCAAGCACTAAAAAACGGCATACCAAATATGCAAAAAGACTGATTAATCAACATCGGACTGGCGTGTTGAGCCGATGGACGCTGCTGGATTTGCTGAGGCGGAGATCGGAGCACCTATGGACATGTCCGGAGTGCTATGATGATACTCCGCTGATAGCTGATGTATTAAAGATGTATCTAATGAACTTGTAAGATAGTTGAAATAATATTAGATATGAAACAATCGTGACATATCTTTTATAGGACGTCCCCATCAACCACAGTAAACCAGTTGTCGATTTTCTAGGCACTACTTATACGTTCAGTAGTTTGCCATTGTTTTCTGAACGGTAATATCTATTTTACCGTTTGTAAAAATCCACGGGAACAAATTTTCTTCCAAACTGCTCACCACGGTGATCAAAGACAGACGGACAGAAGGAGGGACAGACAGACACAGATATATATATATATATAGAGAGAGAGAGAGAGAGAAAGAGAGAGAGAAAAAGACAGACGGATAGACGGACGGACAGACAAACAGATATATTAGATTAGATAGATGTCACAGCTCTGGATAGTTACTATGGTGATACAAGATTCCTATTTGTCACAGATTAAACAGAACAGCTGTACAGGGATAAGTTCTACTCATTTGGTTCCTTCCATCAGAAGCTGAGAGAAATACAGATGCGACCTGTACAAGAATTACTTGCTATAATGACAAAGAGACGGCCACTGTAAGCAACGACTATGTACCAACATAGACTTACAAACTTCAGGATGTCACGAAAAACTACATGCATGTTTGGCTAGTCAGGTAAGTCTTCTTCTTCTTCGACGACGAACGTTCCATATCGACCACTTGTTAAACATTCTTTGCGATTTGGATGTGATGTGATGCTAGGAGCGATTGTACGTTTTGCCAGTTATGCGCCTACAAGTAGGCCAGCACATCCGATTTATGCGATGCTTTTTATTTACTAGAGTTGCTTCCCTAGGTCCAACATCAGTCGCCTCTTACGATATGCCCTGTCGGTCGCAGTGTTACTATTCCTTGCTCCCCTTGAGAGCTCCGGCAACATACGAGCGAGTCAGGTAAGTATATAAATTCTCATAGTCATCACTACAACTAGCCTTGTAGGTCCCAGTGGTACTATTCTTTGCTTACCTTGCAGGCCCAAGCAACATACGAGCGAGTCAGGTAAGTATATAACTTCTCATAGTCATCACTACAACATGCCTTGTAGGTCCCAGTGGTTCTATTCTTTGCTTACCTTGCAGGCCCAAGCAACATACGAGCGAGTCAGGTAAGTAAGTATATAACTTCTCATAGTCATCACTACAGCATGCCTTGTAGGTCCCAGTGGTTCTATTCTTTGCTTACCTTGCAGGCCCAAGCAACATACGAGCGAGTCAGGTAAGTATATAACTTCTCATAGTCATCACTACAGCATGCCTTGTAGGTCCCAGTGGTTCTATTCTTTGCTTACCTTGCAGGCCCAAGCAACATACGAGCGAGTCAGGTAAGTATATAACTTCTCATAGTCATCACTACAGCATGCCTTGTAGGTCCCAGTGGTTCTATTCTTTGCTTACCTTGCAGGCCCAAGCAACATACGAGCGAGTCAGGTAAGTATATAACTTCTCATAGTCATCACTACAACTAGCCTTGTAGGTCCCAGTGGTACTATTCTTTGCTTACCTTGCAGGCCCAAGCAACATACGAGCGAGTCAGGTAAGTAAGTATATAAATTCTCATAGTCATCACTACAACTAGCCTTGTAGGTCCCAGTGGTACTATTCTTTGCTTACCTTGCAGGCCCAAGCAACATACGAGCGAGTCAGGTAAGTAAGTATATAAATTCTCATAGTCATCACTACAACTAGCCTTGTAGGTCCCAGTGGTACTATTCTTTGCTTACCTTGCAGGCCCAAGCAACATACGAGCGAGTCAGGTAAGTATATAACTTCTCATAGTCATCACTACAACTAGCCTTGTAGGTCCCAGTGGTACTATTCTTTGCTTACCTTGCAGGCCCAAGCAACATACGAGCGATTCAGGTAAGTAAGAATATAACTTCTCATAGTCATCACTACAGCACGCACAAATATACATACTTTCATAATGTTGATATTTCTTATTCCTCTTTGTTCCTCGTGGGGCATTGGACTTTATTAATTATTGAACATTATAAGTCTACTGAGAGTCTGTAGCTTAAGTGTTAGTAAGCTCGATACCAACCCAGGCGTACCTGGCTCAAACTCCGCGGCTGGCAGTGTGGTAGCAAATTCGTTTCCGTGGGATTTTTACGAATGATAAAAATTTACCTCACCTTTCAGAAAGCAATGGAAAACTACTGAACGTATAAGTGGTGCCTAGAAAATCAACGACTCGTTTACTGTTGTTGATGGCTACGTTCTGTAAAGGATATGCTACGATTTTCATATTTTCAAGTCTACAACTTGTTCCTATACACCTCTTCCTATGCCCAGTCTTGTAGGGACTCTGTCATTCTTCCAACTTTTGTCCGTACGAGGATGATGACTTTCTTGACAGATTCTGCGTGATGCTCAATTACTTCTGTAGTAAAAACTTCAACAGTGTTCGTGCATGTCTTTGTCTTCTCATTCAGACAATGTCTTGTTAGTATGCCGTAACCAAGTCACAATTAACAAGGTAATAGAAAACATATATGTGCTTTTGAACATCCTTGTTATACAAGAGTCCTATGTATATCTTGGACAGAGAGGAGAACAAATATATCTATCTAGAAAGAATTCGAAATCAAAGAAAACAGACTGATTCTACAAATAAGAATGAGAAAATTGAAGTATTTTTTTACAAATAAAAAGACTGAAGGTGCTGGAGAAGGACATCATGAAAGGAGGCATACCGGCAAAGAGAAGAAGAGGATGACCAAGGAGAATATGAATTCAGGATGTAATGTATGGTTTGAGCATGACTGCTGCAGAGGAGGAACAGCTGACATATCAGAGAGAGATTCCGAAGGACTGTTAGGACGGCATCGTTCTGTTCAGGACAAGATATTTGAAGATGAATCAAGTCATACAGAACTCCCCGTTCTGACAAGGTTGAATAATCTTCACTTTTTCTCCACATAGTTCAATAAAGAAATACATCTAGGGCCGTTATCTTTCAATTATCAAATCTGATCATGCTAAACGTTCAGTTTTCTCAAATGTTTCGTTTGTGGCTTTTAGACGGGACAAGAATCTTAAGAATATGTTGGTATACAGTTGTCTTATAACCAGTGGCGGCTCGTGATCATTTATGTTGGTGGGGCCAACCAAAATTTGCGGAAAAAAACCATGATTTTGGGTTAGGTTATATTGTAATTCATAAAACAAATACACGGTACACATTATCTTTGGTGGGGCCCGGCCCTACTTGACCCTAATGACGAGCCGCCACTGCTTATCACCAATGGGTCTGGGCCACGGCGACACTTTCCGGTGTGGGCGTTGGTGAATCTATACATGTGTTTATATGATACATACCCGTACTGTATCCTGTATCCTAAATCATTTCCTAATGTTATTGAAGATATTTTACATCAGAGTTCTAGAACGTAATCTGCGCCATATTTTAGAAACGTTGTAATAAGGCGCATATAGGCGAAAGTAGCAAAAAAACATAATGACCGTTTCGGCCAAAATCTACGTGAAATACGATAACGGTCTGTGGCCCCTGTAGCCACTCACTTCATTGGCACTGATCATTTGGGAACTCTTGACATCCAGGTCACAGCTATTCGATCGTGTTCCTGTGATGATCGAAGTAGATTTGCGCTTGAGAATCGTTTTATATATTTATATCGTTCTTTGCTGCCTCTTGAACTCAACACAATCCATTTTTGTTGCTTCTCAACGCTGTCATTTCTCATGCTCACTAATATATATGTAAATGTGTTAACCATATATCTTTATTGTTTTTTCATATCCAGATTTTCATATTTATTTTATTTTTGTTTTGAGTCACATATTTCATAACCTAGAGCAGTGAGGAATGAATTGTGTCACCGTTTCCATGATGTCGTTCATATATGACTGTCGTCCGAGTGGTTACCGGGGCCCAAATTGGGGTCTAAAGAGTAGAACCACTATTACCTGCCACGCATGTCGTAAGAGGCGACTAAGGAAGTTGGGTATAGGGCTAGCTACCCCTCAACGTAAAAAACACTAGATAGCTACAGAACGGAGAGCGAACCGAGTAAATGTTGGCTGAAACCTTCCACATCGCCGAAGGATAAGCACCAGAGCTCCAAATGGTGCTGAAGATGTGACGTAAAACACACCAATGATAAGGCTGCATAAATCAGATTTCCACATGAATAGAATTTATGGGGAGATCTGGTACATCGGCCTGGGCGGTGATTGAGAGAGAGAGATATATGACTGTCGTTCTGTAATATGTGTTTCTCCTTTACAAGATAAAGACCTTTTGGTTGAAGCGTCGCTATGTATTTTGCTTTGCGTATCGTTAAATTACCTTATCTTATGTCTAAGTATCTAGACGCTGGCGTTGGATAGGACACACTTTGCGAAAACCTGAGGGGATTATAACAAGAAGGGCCCTTTCCTGGAACCCACAGGAACAGCGAAAAAAGGGGAGGCAGAGAAATACATGGAGACGAGATATGGAGGCAGATATCACCAATATAAAGAAGAGCTGGAGGGAACTGCAGGAGATAGCTAGAGATAGGAAGACTTGGCATGAGTTGGTTGAGGGCCTATGCCCATATTCGGGTTTAAAAGGCAGAAAGAGAGATAGAGAGAGAGAGAGAGAGATAGAGAAATACAACATGTCAAATGATGTAGTAAGTGTATATTTACACAGAGCATGTCATAGCGTAGTAATATATATATATAACATATATATAACATATATATAACATATATATAATATATATATATGGCACATGGTGCAGTGCAGCGGTTTTTGCATATGGCACATATGCGCTGTTTTGTTTTTTAATGTGGATGGAAACAACAGCGGCTGCTATTGATTTGGAAGACGCAATAAAACATTGGGGTGTACAAATTACTTATGCAGTTAATAATGGACAAGCAAGTGGGGTCATGTCCGGTGAATTGGAATGCTGCTGCGCCTTTTGAATGCACGCCACCACTGCGTTATGACAGAGAGCACACCCAAGGTAAACCTTGAAATGAATGTTGCTGAGAGAGAGAAGAAATAGCGAACTCAATTCCATGGAAGATATTAAGCCAGTTGCCCAGGACAGAGTGGTATTGAGAAATTACTTGCAGGCACTATGTAACGTATACCAGAACGAGAGGAGTATCCAGTTATGTGATACGGACGATTCTCAGATATTGGAAAAGTAGACTTGGCTATATAGCAACCATACAGGGAATGCAAGGTAGTAAGGCTAGAGCCACGCAAGGGATAGGAATCATATGGCACATAAAAAGAAATATGCAATTCAAGAAAATAAAGAATGTGAACAGGGGAGTATACTTAAGTGTGAATGAGTGTACATTTTCTGTTGTCTTGTGTACATGTTCTGTTTTCTTGTGTACATGTTCTGTTCTCTTGTGTACATTTTCTGCTCTCTTGTGTACATTTTCTGTTTTCTTGTGTACATTTTCTGTTCTCTTGTTTACATTTTCTGCTCTCTTGTGTACATTTTCTGTTCTCTTGTGTACATTTTCTGTTTTCTTGTGTATATAATGGTCTTGGAGACACAAAATTATCAAATGGCTCTTTACTTTGGTTATTGGTTATAAACTGACGTTATTGCACTCCGGGCAGACCCATAAGTGCTCAATTTCCCCCAACAGATATCGAAAAGTATGCATACCGATGGTTCCTGTGGCTCGCTGATTAAACACACCTATCACTCTGCCTCTTAGGAAACCAGTTCGACTTGTATAATGGGTAACTCCAAACTGCCTAAATCGCTTGATCGATTCAACATCTATTGCAGTTTCCTCATCCAACAGACAGTCGCGAAGAGACCGAAAAACATCCCCTTATCCATCTTCAACTCCCCAACAATCGATGCTGTTAATGCAAGCCTGACCACTCTCTCATTACCGTAAACATCCGCATGCCCAGGACAGTATATCCATGTAATCATCTGGAGGTTAGAAACTTCTATAGACGACATCCACTCATACCGAAACCTGTCCTTCTGGATCTTGTGAAGCATCGACTGAGAGTCAGATACAACAACGGCCCCAGTAAATGAAATCCCAGAGAGCCAATTACTTTAAGTAGTTTCAGAAACAAATGAGATGTACTTACAGAATAAACAAACAAAGTGAACTACAAATATATAATAGAACATTATCTCTAGGAAGTAAAGCTATGGTGTGCGAAGGTCATGGTCATCAAGTTTTATTTCCGGAGTTACACAATTTTAACAGTAAACAATCCTGAATATTGTCAACTGGTAAATTTTGTTCAAACTACACCGCAGAGGCTCAAGCACTAATACATGCCGCAATCATGATCAATAATTCCAACTCTGACTGCCAACAAGTGGTATTTTTCACAGACACACTATCTGTTTTTCAAGCCCTACAGAGTAGCCATCCATCCCTGAGAAAAGAGCTCAGCAAGATCTCTACCAACAAAGAGTTACACTTCAGTGGGTACCATCACATTGCGGAGTGCCAGGTAACGAGAAGGCAGACAAACTTGCTAAAAAGGGAGCAGAATGTGAACAAATAGATAATGAAATCACCTACTTTGAAAAAAAAAGAGCTATCATGGGCATTAGAAAAGAACCTAAACTATCTGACGATGACTACCACACACTTGACAGACAAGGACAGACTATCATCTTCCGACTCAGGATAGGTCATAACAGACTGAACAGACACCTACACAGGCTACGATTATCCCCATCCCCTTTGTGCCCCTGTGGCAGCGCTGAACAAACCACAGAACACGTCCTGCAAGACTGCCCCTGTATGTCCTCCCAAGAAAGGAATGCTGGCCCTACAACACAACACTACATTCAAAACTACATGGCACTAGAGATGAGCTCCAGACAACAGTCGATTTTATCATAAGAACGCGTCTAACGGTATAATCATCAAAAAAGCGATCGCAAAGAAGAAGAATATTGTGGGTTTATGTTGCTGTTTTCTGACATATAAGTAACTTCTGCATAGATTGACGTAAATTGACCGATTAATTTGTTTTGTTGAAATGAAGGTATAGGTGACGCCATGAACGTGTGCACAGTGTACAAATTAACAGTTCTCTCCTTCGTCATGGGCGCATTGTCTGTGGGACTCTTCTCTATGGCTGTATCGACTGACTCCTGGTTGATCACTCGTGAGTCAATGAAAGTAGATCCCGAGCTTACGGACAACGCCACCATCGGTCTGATCTGGATTCGTGTGTGGACAGGGCTGTGGAGATTATGTATTGTGAATGAAGAGAGTAAGAAATCTTTCTTGTTTTATTATGATAGTCATGGTAGTACACATGTGTCGTAATGGTAGTACACATGTGCCGTAAACAAGACATTCATAACAACTAAAGTTATAATCATTATAAAATTGTCTCCTTCTTCTTCTTTGCGTTCGTTCTTTACGACCAATTGTAATCACTCTTTGTGATATGTTTGATCTTTGCCAAGAACGTGATACGTTGCACATTGGTTTGGTAGACCCCTAAACGCATAGACTTCTACACGTTTAGGACGTGTGCATCCGATTTCAGCCAAACCTCCTTAGTCGCCTCTTACGACATGCGGGGCAGGTAACAGTGGTTCTATTCTTTACACCTCAAATTTGGGCCCCGGTAACCACTCCGCCGTATAAAATTGTAAAACGTCGACAAGTTCCTCTCATCAAAGACGCGTTAATAAAAATGCCATGCATTTTGTCCAGAAGCCACACAGAAAAAGTATAATGAGTACAAAGCAAGAGGAAGACCACGCAAAAGATGGAGCGACGGCATCAAGAACAGCCTCACGAAAATGAATATCAGCTTATAAAGTGCCTTAAAACAAGCACACACAAGATCACTACCCCCACCCCGCAACACTTAAGTTGAAGAGAAGAAGAAAGAAATTGCTTTGTGGTCTTCTCCTATCGATGTTAAACTCCCAAGAGTTCTATTACGTGCTCAACTTGAGCAAGAGCTCTATGTTTGTATCTCCCGTCTTCAACTAGGAATTCTCACTTATATTGAGATAGTGATTGCTAGCAACATATCGTAATCGCTTTAAGTGGGGAACGAAAATTAGTACCTTGATTTTGACTGAAATCGGATACACATGTCCTAAACTTGTAGAATTCTATGCGTTTAGGGGTCTACCAAACCAATGTGCAACGTATACACGTTCTTGGCAAAGATCAAACATATCACAAAGAGTGATTAAAATTGGTGGTAAAGAACGAACGCAAAGAAGAAGAAGAAGAGTACCTTAGTAGCAAGAGGCTAGTACCTTACCTCCACCCGGCAGAAACCCAGTGTATTTGATATGGACAAGATGAATTTGCTGCAGTTGTTCAAGAACCGTCTGTTTGATGAGGATACGATCAATGGAATAATACAATACAATCAAAAGATATCATGTACTAGAGACAAGGAACGACCAAGAAAAAGATGGATATACCATATTAAGATCTCATTAAATAAACACGGATATTTTTTTTAATGATCCAGAAGCACTTGAGCTTTTCAGCTCTTCGGCTCGGTGCCATGGACATCGTAACCCTTCAGTTCGGTGCCACGAACACCGTGAATCTGGGGAACCTGTGGCTTTTTCTACCAGCCCGCGGAATTGAACCCGCACTCACAGAGGGCTAGTCACCCGCAGTCCAACGCGCTACGAACACGCTGGGCAGGCGGGCGAAACACGGATATAACACAACAAGGGCGACTCATCTGACCCTGGAACGCAAATTAAAGCTTCCATTCCTATGCTTGACGGCAAGATTGAACAACTAATTCCATTATTCACCTGGGTAAAGAGAATATACAATAAACGAGAAACGACTTTTATATTACAATTACATTACATTAAACATTACTTTGTAATTTGTGGCTACACATTGTTAAAGTAAAATGAATCGAAGAAATGTAAGAATAATTATTGCAATATTGATGGAGACTGCAGTAAAACTATGTAGATTGGCAAAACACGTAATAACAAAATACTGTAATTTTAGAACATACAACAACAATGACAATACACAGCAACGTTTCGACCAAAAAGCCTTTATCAAGCAAACGATTCAACAACGGTGAAGAAGAATAATTGCAAAGACTAACAAAAGTGATACGTTTGGCATCGGTAAAAATTATTGGTAATTTTGGAGAAAAAAATGCTCGCAAACTGAACTTGTTTATGATAATCTGGTAAAGTATGACAATTTAATCATTATCTGCTACTATCTGCAGTGCCAGACATGATCAGCTGCATGGCTGTCAATTATGAAGTTCAAGGAACTGGTAGAGGGGAGCTACTAAGCACTACTTCTGTTACCATCATAGGTAGATATTTTTGTTTGTGTATTTCTTCTTCTTCTGCTTCAAACGCTCCACATCGACCACTTGTTAACCACTCTTTGTGATTTATATGTGGCCTGAGCCTCAGAGAGATTGTACGTTGTGTCAGTTATGCGCCTACAAGTAAGTCAGCACATCCGATTTATTTCTACGACGCTTTTTTATTTACTATGGTAGCTTCTCTAGCCGATACGTCTGTTACGACATGCGTTGTAGGTCGCAGTGTTAGTTTTCTTTGCTTCCCTCGATTGCCCCAGCAACACACTGGTGTACTTGTGTATCAACAAGGTAGATGTAACACAGAAGTTATGAAGAGAATAGGAACAGCCAAGAACATATTTCATCATCATCAAGGTGCGTATCCTTTATAGGACGTTGCTCTCTTTGCAACACATCTGAAATTCACTCTGTCTCTAGCCAGTTCACCCACTTCGTCGATGGTCATGTTCATGGTTTCTTTAATATCTTGTAGCCATCTTCTTCTTGGTATTCCTCTGCGTCCTGGGACCCTGCTCTCTATTATTGTTCTTTCCAGGCCATCGTGACGCGTGATGTGACCAAAGTATGTAATTTTTCTGTATAGTATGTTGTTTATCAGCCAATTCTCTTTAACGTTTAGTTCTTTCCGGACATCAGTGTTCTTTCTTTTTCTGTCCATGGTATTCGTAGGATCTTTCTGTAGCATTTAGTTTCGAAGGACTGGATTTTCGTTCTTAATTTTTGTGTAATAGTCCATGATTCACTAACCATATGTAGCTACTGGAAAAATGCATGCTCTCAATATTTTTAATTTTAGTATTTTGCTGGTGCTTTTCCACGTGTTCTTCATTGTGTTTAACTTCTTGATTGCTATTGCCAATCTTATTGAGATCTCTTTGGAGCAGTCAACGTTATTGCTAATTATTGAGCCCAGATATTCGTAGCTCTCACACATTGGAGTTCTTCATTGTTTACTTGGATGTTAGGTGAGCCTTTGCTTTGTCAGTTGACATGATTTTTGTTTTTGTGTATTCAAATATAGATGTTGATCTTCACTATGTTTCTTGGTCGTCATGATTAGGTTTTCCAAACCTTTTTGCTGGTGGATAATAATACTGTTTCGTCTGCGTATCTAAGCTCTGGTATGCATTTGCCGCCTATAGTGAGAAGGTCGTAATTCACATAGTTGGCATCGTCTTTTACATTCCTCATGATGTTCTCCGCATATATGTTGAATAAGTATGGTGACAAAATACATCCCTGTCGTACCCCCTTTTGTATCTCGAACCATTCAGCTATTTCACCTCCTATTTTAATAGTTGCCTGTTGTTCGTGGTATAGAGATTCTATGAGTTGTATTATGTGTGTTGGAAAGTGCATGTCTTTCATGATGTTCCACATTTTCTGGTGTTGTATATGGTCGAAAGCCTTGCTATAGTCTATGAAACATGCATGCAGGTCTATGTTGTATTCTCTGCATTTCTCGATAATGAGTCTCATGCTACAAATATGATCTCTAGTGCCTCTACCTCTTCTGAAACCTGCTTGTGTTTTGTGTATTTCATCTTCTAATTTTTGTTCCATCCTCTTCATTATGATTTTTAGTAGGATTTTGCTGGCGTGACTTATAAGGGCAATAGTTCTGTAGTTGGTGCATAGTTTCATGTTTCCTTCTTTGGAATAGGTATAAATACTGATCTTTTCCATTCCTTTGGCCAGGAGGAGCTATTCCATATCTTTGAACACAATTTATGATATATCCGAACACTGGCCTCCCCACCTGCTTGAATCAATTCAGCTGGTATATCATCGCACCCTGGTGACTTCCCTCTCTTCAGGCTTTTGATGAACATATTTAGCAACATTAAAATGTATTAACATTCAAGCAAATCAGAAATGTACAAGAGATAAGAATTGGCAAGTGCTACATCAGTTATCAATTATATGAAGATTATCATCATAGCACTCCGGACATAAGTGCTCCAATTTGTGCATCAACAAATCCAGCAGCGTCCAGCGGTCCAACTCGTCAGTTCGATGTTGATTAATCAACTGTGATTCATAGTTCCGTCCAGCGGTCCAACTCGCCAGTTCGATGTTGATTAATCAACTGTGATTCATAGTTCCGTCCAGCGGTCCAACTCGCCAGTTCGATGTTGATTAATCAACTGTGATTCATAGTTCCGTCCAGCGGTCCAACTCGCCAGTTCGATGTTGATTAATCAACTGTGATTCATAGTTCATATGTACGGTTCCAACTGCACTGCAACGGGTCACCTCATAATTGCTCCGTTTCTGTGTCAACGAAAATCACACGAAATGCTAACAACTGTCTCCTATGTCGTGAACTAATTCCGGAATGAAACAGCCGTACCGCCACAAAAGCAACCTGCACCGCATAAATGCATATGGCCATCGCTAAAGTGTCAACACAAAATTGTTTATCTCTTGAAGTGCAATTAATATCGAAGGGAACATCAATCACGACAAAATTCAGCTTTCTTCACACGCAAAACACTGCATATTGCAGATTGAGTTTGTTCGTCATAACCGCTGTCCGCCATTTTCTGAATACCCACAACAAACGCACGGTTGACACAGCAAAAAGCACTTCATGTAACATTCATAGCTCACAGCGTTGCTCAAAGCACTAACTCAGTAGCTCGGCAAACGAAACCTGAAAATACCCGACCAAACATGGGCGGAAACGCGCTAGCAAAGTCGTGTCCAGAATCAAACAGTCCTGAATCTGAATGGCCCTCCCGCATTCCGCCATTGCTGACCAGATTTTTACTGCTGTGATTCACATCTCTGAAACTTCTCCGTTAAGTGCTACATATATTCATCCTTGTTGCATGGAGCGGAAACGTGAACAATGAACAGACACTTGGAAAGAAGAATTGAAGGTAACTATACATGGATAAACACGTTTTTTAACACTACCGTAACTTTGGTCGTTGTCATTATAGAATGTAAAAGTTTTTTCCTTCAAAATCCCGCAACTCATTTCATTATTAAATGTTACTATGTAAACTATGAGTAAATCACTGATTTCTAACTAGACACGCCAACAATTTCAGCAGCTGTGGGTGGATATACAAGCTAAAGACCTTAGCAATAAACTAGCTACACACAACGCCTCATCCATCTTTGCATGGGTGTATGCCAACTCAACCCACGTATTATTCTAACTTTGTTCAGTCTCAAGATCTCAACCTCGTCGATGCAAGTGTCCTTGTCATGAAACAGATGGCCTCGAAGACAAATCAGTTTGTTACCACTGTTCAAGTTAAATGTTCATATTGTTGACATATTCGAAAATAAACATGTCATGTCTGAGACCAAGTCGAATATCTGCATGTCTGAACCAATCAAATAGTAAAGAAGTCAATCACGAGATGCAAACACAAGGACAGTGTGGTGTTGAAAACTTAACAAATAAAAAGTAGTCAATGTAGGGGTGAAAACTTAACCAAAAAAGTAGTCAATGTAGGGGTGAAAACTTAACCCCAAAAAAGTAGTCAATGTAGGGGTGAAAACTTAACCCCAAAAAAAGTAGTCAATGTAGGGGGGGAAACTTAACTTAAAAAAGTAGTCAATGTAGGGGTGAAAACTTAACAAATAAAAAGTAGTCAATGTAGGGGTGAAAACTTAACCCCAAAAAAGTAGTCAATGTAGGGATGAAAACTTAACCCAAAAAAAGTAGTCAATGTAGGGGGGAAAACTTAACTAAAAAAAGTAGTCAATGTAGGGGTGAAAACTTAACAAATAAAAAGTAGTCAATGTAGGGGAGGAAACTTAAAATAATTTTTAAAATGTAGTCAATGTAGAGGTGGAAATTTAAAAACTTGAAAAATAAGAAAGTAGTCAATGTAGGGAGGAAACTTAAAAACCTAAAAATAAAAAAGTAGACAATGTAGGGAGGAAACTTAAAACCTAAAAAAATAACAAAATAGTCAATGTAGGGAGGAAACTTAAAAACCTAAAAATAACAAAATAGTCAATGTAGGGAGGAAACTTAAAAACCTAAAAGTAAAAAAGTAGTCAATGTAGGGAAGAAACTTAAAAATTTAAAATAAAAGAAAGTAGTCAATTTTGGGTGTAGAAATTTTAAAAATATAAAAAGGTAGTCAATGTAGGGGTGGAAATGTAAAAAAAAAAATAAGAAAGAAGTCAATGAGAAACTGGAAACTTAAACCTTACGAAAAAAGTCAATGATAAACTGGAAAGTTAAACAAATGAGATGTGTTGCTCACGTTAAGAGACGTGGCACGCTGTTGAAAAAAAAACATCTTGGAAGGAAAGGTGGAAAGCAGGAGAGCAAGGAAAAGACAAAGTTATAATTGAGATTTGAAACATCAGGAAGTGAACAAGTAAACGTCTGGGTCAGAGCATATCGTCAGGGCAATGACCAGAACTTGTTGGAGAGCTATTGCAGTCAACAATTGTTGCAGAGACGATACAGAATTCATTGTGACTCGGATACATGTCTCCGATAGGAAAAAAAGCAAGATATCACCTAGTGTACTGTAGCTTTCTGAAACTGGAGCTTGCTCTGTATTTGGATTAAAGTGGGGAAAAGTTGCGCTATTCGTCAACCTCACTCTCTCTCTCGTCCAGGACTACCTGTATCTAGGGTCAAGACAAGTCGAGACGACTGGAGATAGTACCAGATGCAGTGGATGACCAGGGCTTTCTAAGTGTCTCGCCGTGCTCTATGCGGTCTACATCACTCTGCTGATCCGCCTTTCTAACCGTTGGGCCAGCTCGTGGCCTCATCCACGAGGTCAGCCGGATCCAGTCTTTACATGCATAGGCAGACAGTACCTAGCTTACCGATGGTGTTAAACCAGCGTTTCTCCAAGTGGACGCTGAAGCGTTTTAGGGGGGTGACGAAAGTGGATAAGTGGATTCAGAAAAGTTTGCGGGATGTTCAGGCGATTAGGGGTCGGTGGCTCCTTAAAGAAGAAATTAATAATAAATATTTTAAAACAAATTATTTTCGTGATTTTGCGATTGAATAATCATTTAAAATTTGAATTCTGCATTTTAATTCATCTTATGCCCGTCTTACCCGATCCATTTTTTCATGAATTTTCTATTTCATGCATTTGAAAATTACCGATGTATGACAGAAATATGTTTTAATTTTCTATGTCAAAGAGAAAATAGAGCATGTATATATTTGTGGGAGGGGGAGGACGGTTGGGAAAATGTTATAATATGGAGTGCGCGTTACAAAGTTTATGTTGTGCAAAGTGGGCGGTGGGCTGAAAAAGTTTGGGAATCTATGTGTTAGACCCATCTCACCAACACTAAGGTCATGGATCATTGGAAAATGTCTCTATCGTTTCAAATGGGACACGCATCGAGTACTTTCGGAACGAGAAACAAGGACCGTACATTAAAGTTACAGACACTCCATAAGGAATTATAACAACAATAACGTTCATGTTACTGATTTTCCCCAGCGTCAGCTCGTCGATCTGTGGCATTGACAGTGTCATCACTAATCATATCTGTCATAGGAGTTATATTCAGCGTTGTTGGCAATATCAGGAAAGATGCCAAGACGTTGGCTTGAGTGTATTATCTTTATTGTCAGTAGTATGTGTTTACACTTTGTGTTCGAATTGTTGTTTACTGCACATTGTTGTTTACTGCACATTGTTGTTTACTGTACATTGTTTTACTGCATTGTTGTTTACTGCACATTGTTGTTTACTGACATTGTTGTTACTGACATTGTTGTTTACTGCACATTGTTGTTTACTGCACATTGTTGTTTACTGTACATTGTTGTTTACTGGACATTGTTGTTTACTGTACATTGTTGTTTACTGCACATTGTTGTTTACTGGACATTGTTGTTTACTGCACATTGTTGTTTACTGCACATTGTTGTTTACTGTACATTGTTGTTTACTGTACATTGTTGTTTACTGCACATTGTTGTTTACTGTACATTGTTGTTTACTGCACATTGTTGTTTACTGCACATTGTTGTTTACTGTACATTGTTGTTTACTGGACATTGTTGTTTACTGCACATTGTTGTTTACTGTACATTGTTGTTTACTGTACATTGTTGTTTACTGTACATTGTTGTTTACTGTACATTGTTGTTTACTGCACATTGTTGTTTACTGCACATTGTTGTTTACTGTACATTGTTGTTTACTGTACATTGTTGTTTACTGTACATTGTTGTTTACTGCACATTGTTGTTTACTGCACATTGTTGTTTACTGTACATTGTTGTTTACTGTACATTGTTGTTTACTGTACATTGTTGTTTACTGGACATTGTTGTTTACTGCACATTGTTGTTTACTGCACATTGTTGTTTACTGCACATTGTTGTTTACTGTACATTGTTGTTTACTGTACATTGTTGTTTACTGTACATTGTTGTTTACTGTACATTGTTGTTTACTGCACATTGTTGTTTACTGTACATTGTTGTTTACTGTACATTGTTGTTTACTGTACATTGTTGTTTACTGTACATTGTTGTTTACTGACATTGTTGTTTTTACTTGTTTACTGTACATTGTTGTTTACTGTACATTGTTGTTTACTGTACATTGTTGTTTACTGTACATTGTTGTTTACTGTACATTGTTGTTTACTGCACATTGTTGTTTACTGCACATTGTTGTTTACTGTACATTGTTGTTTACTGGACATTGTTGTTTACTGTACATTGTTGTTTACTGCACATTGTTGTTTTTACTGCACATTGTTGTTACCACATTGTTGTTTACTGCACATTGTTGTTTACTGTACATTGTTGTTTACTGTACATTGTTGTTTACTGGACATTGTTGTTTACTGTACATTGTTGTTTACTGCACATTGTTGTTTACTGTACATTGTTGTTTACTGTACATTGTTGTTTACTGTACATTGTTGTTTACTGTACATTGTTGTTTACTGTACATTGTTGTTTACTGGACATTGTTGTTTACTGTACATTGTTGTTTACTGTACATTGTTGTTTACTGTACATTGTTGTTTACTGGACATTGTTGTTTACTGTACATTGTTGTTTACTGCACATTGTTGTTTACTGTACATTGTTGTTTACTGTACATTGTTGTTTACTGTACATTGTTGTTTACTGTACATTGTTGTTTACTGTACATTGTTGTTTACTGTACATTGTTGTTTACTGTACATTGTTGTTTACTGTACATTGTTGTTTACTGTACATTGTTGTTTACTGTACATTGTTGTTTACTGTACATTGTTGTTTACTGTACATTTTTGTTTACTGCACATTGTTGTTTACTGCACATTGTTGTTTACTGGACATTGTTGTTTACTGCACATTGTTGTTTACTGTACATTGTTGTTTACTGTACATTGTTTACGCATTTGTTTACTGTACATTGTTGTTTACTGTACATTGTTGTTTACTGTACATTGTTGTTTACTGCACATTGTTGTTTACTGACATTGTTGTTTTACTGTACATTGTTGTTTACTGTACATTGTTGTTTACTGGACATTGTTGTTTACTGCACATTGTTGTTTACTGTACATTGTTGTTTACTGTACATTGTTGTTTACTGTACATTGTTGTTTACTGCACATTGTTGTTTACTGTACATTGTTGTTTACTGTACATTGTTGTTTACTGGACATTGTTGTTTACTGCACATTGTTGTTTACTGTACATTGTTGTTTACTGCACATTGTTGTTTACTGCACATTGTTGTTTACTGTACATTGTTGTTTACTGCACATTGTTGTTTACTGTACATTGTTGTTTACTGCACATTGTTGTTTACTGCACATTGTTGTTTACTGCACATTGTTGTTTACTGCACATTGTTGTTTACTGTACATTGTTGTTTACTGTACATTGTTGTTTACTGTACATTGTTGTTTACTGTACATTGTTGTTTACTGCACATTGTTGTTTACTGCACATTGTTGTTTACTGCACATTGTTGTTTACTGTACATTGTTGTTTACTGCACATTGTTGTTTACTGCACATTGTTGTTTACTGTACATTGTTGTTTACTGTACATTGTTGTTTACTGCACATTGTTGTTTACTGTACATTGTTGTTTACTGTACATTGTTGTTTACTGCACATTGTTGTTTACTGCACATTGTTGTTTACTGTACATTGTTGTTTACTGCACATTGTTGTTTACTGCACATTGTTGTTTACTGCACATTGTTGTTTACTGCACATTGTTGTTTACTGCACATTGTTGTTTACTGTACATTGTTGTTTACTGTACATTGTTGTTTACTGCACATTGTTGTTTACTGCACATTGTTGTTTACTGTACATTGTTGTTTACTGCACATTGTTGTTTACTGCACATTGTTGTTTACTGCACATTGTTGTTTACTGCACATTGTTGTTTACTGTACATTGTTGTTTACTGTACATTATTGTTTACTGTACATTGTTGTTTACTGCACATTGTTGTTTACTGCACATTGTTGTTTACTGCACATTGTTGTTTACTGCACATTGTTGTTTACTGCACATTGTTGTTTACTGCACATTGTTGTTTACTGCACATTGTTGTTTACTGTACATTGTTGTTTACTGTACATTGTTGTTTACTGTACATTGTTGTTTACTGCACATTGTTGTTTACTGCACATTGTTGTTTACTGTACATTATTGTTTACTGTACATTGTTGTTTACTGTACATTGTTGTTTACTGCACATTATTGTTTCTAATCTGGTTATTTTTTTCTTGGATATTTATGGTGGAGAACCTGTTACTGTATGACAGTGAAAATCGAAAATCGTGGCATATCCTTTACAGGGCGTAGCCATCAACCACAGTAAACAAGTTGTTGATATTCTAGGCACCACCTATACATTCAGTAGTTTGCCATTGGTTTCTAAACGGTAAGGTCTATTTTTACCGTTCGTAAAAATTCACGGGAACAGATTTGCATCCAAACTACCTGCCACAGAGTTTGAACCAGGTACTCTTGGATTGGGATCGTGCTCGCTACCGTTAAGCTACAGACGCCCTTGTGACAGTAGACGGCACTATCTGCAATTTTCAAACGCACTGACTTGTGACGGAGGGTGAGGGTGAGGGAGAGCTAAAGGCTATGGGAGTAAACCCTGATATAAAATTCCAACTGTATTTTTGGTCAGCATAGTTATCAGAATACTAGAAATGAAAACCTCAACCACAAATCTGAATGAACTGGCCCTAATGCATTTGATAGTTAGATATGTTTAATTCCATCATCTAGCATTTCTTGAGAAACCTTGCTTAATTCTAAATGTATGGACTTTATCATTCTTTTGAATTAAAACAGAAGTCGACAGTGGGTTTGGGTAAAATGTGCAAAATTGACACCCCCTATATTAGCTGTCCAGGCTAAAACAAGGCGAACATAAATGTTTTTTTTCTGAATTTAACCAAGACAGTAGTCTTATGGTGGGCGGATTAGCGCAATGCACAAACCTTTACCTATCGAATAGGACACAAGAGGATTGGTGGTTCAATCCCACACTAGACATTCCACAAGTGAGGAAAGGAATTGATCCTCTATTCCTGCACACTAGGTGCTAGAAATGTGAAGAGAAGTAACTTCATAGCCTAAGGTCTGGAAAGGCTACGGTAAATTTTATTAGTCGTCTTATGTCAAGGAAATACCAGATCAACAACTATCATTTTGAATGGTCACAATCTAACACATATTCAACATTCTGCTATCTTGAGTCTTTAGTCACTGCAACTGTTTGTAAGAGGCACCATTATGAACAAGTATGAACAGCTCTTGATGTGATTTTTAAAATACCCATTTTGCGTCAAGGTTTTTTTTTAAACAATTGAAACTGGGAGATAACCATTGATATATATGTGTGCACATTCACAGTCTAGAATTGTGTCCCTTCAGTATTATCAAAGAGACCGGGCGACCGAGTTGCGGTTTCCTGACTGAAACATCCAGTGAAACACTCCTTTGTAAAGTCTAAATAAATTTATGTTGGAAAAAAAAATCAAACCGATGACACGCCCATGCTTTATCAAGACAACACATACGTACACGAAATAGTAACTGCAATGCTAAAAATAAACCTTAAGTAAATAATCGAAGGCCTTATAACATTGAATTCTGTATTTGTCTGTACTCTCAGGGCGTCTAGAATTCAAACTAGACAATTAGGGCTCACGTCGGTAGGGCCTAGGGAAGCTACTCTAGTAAATAAAAAGCGTTGGAGAAATCGGATGTGCTGGTCTACCTGTAGGCGCATTACTGACACTACATACATTTGTTCTTAGGCTCAAATCACATACAATTCACAAAAATTGATTTAACAAGTGGTCGATATGGAGCGTTGGAAGAAGAAGGATACTACAACTGTTTAACCGAACCGAACCCAACCCTACTTGCCGTTTTTAAAATTGACATCTAACACAAACGCCACAGAGCATGGTACCTGGGCCTCTAAAGGTTAACAGCTCTTTTCCCCCTCCATGTGTCACTTTCATTGGACAAGTTTCCTACCTTCTAATCCAGAACCTTTAGCACTATCCGATTAGTTACTTATCATGTGTTTCAATTGATTCAATCGCCCGAGTGGTTACCGGGGCCAAAACTTTGGGTGTAAGGAATAGCACCACTGTTATCTGCCATGTATGTCATAAGAGGCGATTAAGGAGGTTTGGCTGAAATCGGATGCACATGTCCTAAACGTGTACAACTCTATACGTTTAGGGGCCTACCAAACCAATGTGCAACGTATACACGTTCTTGGCAAAGATCAAACATATCACTAAGAGTGATTAAAATTGGTCGTAAAGAACGAACGCAAAGAAGAAGAAGAAGAATTGATTCAATAGTTGGCAGAATGTCACCAGTACCATCATTATCTTTGTTATTTCTTTTGTGACGTCTTGTGTCGTTTCACTGTCGTATTTTATTTCTGTTGAGTCTATGAACGTAATAGGATCTTGAAACCAAGTTGTATCGAGCCATATGTGTGATTTTACTTCACTGTCTCTTCTCTCTTATACATAGGATCTATGTGCTTGTAAGTAATGTAATATTTCGTCTGTCAATGTGTGATCTTGATAAAGACCTATGGTCGATCTTCTAATATCGGATATGTTAGTAAGATGATAGTTTACTCTAAAAGCATCATCTTCATTTTCTCCCTCAGGTCTATCATTAGCTACAGGAATGATCTTGTTTATTTCTGCAATCAACGACGAGGTTGGTTATCGAGCATCTACTATTGTAAGTGTATCATAATTGTCTAGTGCAAGTTGTATTACTATGCATTTCCAAATGTAAGTTGTTATTGAGCACATTTTATTATACGTTTATTGATGGATTGATTGATTGATGGATGGATTGATTGAATGATTGATAGGATCATCATCATTACACTTCGGTGAATAACCATGTGTGCTAAGATCTCTTTTTTACACAGGAAAATCTCAGCCGATGTGGGACCTAGGGAAGCTTTCCCTAGTTAATAAAAATAATCGCAGAAATAGGATGTGCTGGCCTACTTGTAGGCGCAAAACTGGCACAATGCACAATCGTTCTTAGGCTCAAATCACACACAAATCACACAGATTAGTTAACAAGTGGTTGATATCGAGCGTTCAAAGAAGATGAAGAATAATATTAGGATAGTTTATAGTTTATTAAGATAATATTATGGTTTGACTATGTGATGTCTAGTGTACAGAAACAGTCTTCATTCCGTCGTTTGCTTGATAAAGGCTTTTTGATCGAAACGTCTATGTATTTTGTTTTTGTACTATATAATTTCAAACATACATTTAATATAACTTATAATGTAAATTTAAAACACTTAGTATAACTTTTAACTTGAGATGCAATTTCCAAAAACTTGACTTAATCCGGAGTACAGGTCTTCAACAAATTTCTTCCAGCTTCTCTCTCTCTTGCCATCCCTTCCAATTCTTTCCATGTTTTACTTATCCTTTTCATATCAGTCTCCAGCTCTCTTCTCCTTGTATGTCTTCCCTACTCCTCTCTCCCTGCGGGTTCCAAAACATTGCCTGTCTTGCAATGCTTCCGGTCAGTCTTCTCAATGTGTGTCCTAACAATCGCCATAGTCTCTTCCTTAGTTCTTTCTCCACTGGCACCTGCTTAGTTCTTTCTCTGAGTTCCCCGTTTGTAATCTTATCATACCATCTCAGCCCCTCTATTCTACGTACAAATCTATTTATGAAGGTATGTAGTTTTCTGATGGTTTCTTTTGCTGTCGTCCATGTTTCCGAACCATAGAACAGTACTGACTTCACATTTTTTATTGAAAGATTCTCAGCTTTGTGTTTGTTTTGATCTCCTTTGACTTTCATATTTTACTCAGACTGTTAAACTAATGGTACAAATTAAATGTAAGTATTGCTCTATAATTTGGCCCTTTCTGTCTCCTATTTTCTACTGTCTCCACAGAAACAAGATGGTGGTGGATTCAGTTACGAGTATGGATGGTCATTCTTCACCGCAGGCTTCGCATTTCTTGCATCTGAAATGGCGGCTGTAGTAACAATATCTTTATTTCTTCGACGAAACGCCAAACCAGCAGACATGGCTAGAATCATTCCAGGACTGGAGGACAAGATGTGCAATGACACAGAACAAACAAGAGCAAAACTTATTGAAACAGAAACTTCTAATAGGTTACACCTGTGTCGAACACAAAACAACAGCAATAGTTGTTTTCATATTTGTAGAGGTAAACAGTCTCTTGTCGTTTCGGCCTGAACACATATAAGGAATTGATAATTATTCAAAAACAACGACAGAAACCTATGATATAAGATAAGACAATGTCCTTTCTAGTTGTTAATAGTAAATACAATTCTGTTTGTTTGAAAGAAGTACCAAATTGTTGTGGTGTTTCCATATTTGGTCAGTCGATCAAATTATTGAACATCAATTAATGTTCAAATTTGACCAAGTCAAGTAAAGCATTGCTGAAGTCAATGAACTTGATAGGTAATCATTAAATATGATTATTAAATCTTCTTCTTCTTTGTTCGCCCTTAGACGTATATTTGAATTTGATAACAGGCAGAATTTGATATCTTATATTGACACTGTGGGGCAAAACAGGATTGAAAACAAGAAAGATATATCAGAAAGAATGTGGTCTGCAACTGAATCAAGTTGATGAATTCGATTGTTGATGTTCAAATATGTTGACTGAATTAAGTTGGTGAATTCGATCGTTGATGTTCAAATATGTTGACTGAATTTATTTAGAGAATTCGATCGGTGATGTTCAAATATGTTGACTGAATCAAGTTGATGAATTCGATCGTTGATGTTCAAATGTGTTGACTGAATTTATTTAGAGAATTCGATCGGTAATGTTCAAATATGTTGACTGTCGATCGGTGATGTTGAAATATATTGATTGAATTAAGTTAGTGAATTCGATCGGTAATGCTCAAATGTGTTGAGTGAATTAAGTTAGTGAATTCGATCAGTAATGTTCAAATATGTTGACTGAATTAAGTTAGTTGGGACGATATCAAAATATTTCATGTTTTAATGTTTGGAAAGTAGTCTGGAAGATATTGTCTTTAAACAAAAATGTCGCCCGCCTGCCCAGCGTTTTCGTAGCGCGTTGGACGACGGGTGACAAGCTCCCTGTGAGTGCGGTTCGATTCCGCGGTGATGGCAGAAAAGCCACAGGTTCTCAAGATTTACGGTGTTTGTGACACCTAACCGAAGGGTTACAATGTCCATGGCACGGAGCCGAAGAGTTGAGAAGCACAAATGCTTCTGAATCGGAAAAAGAAATAAAAAAATGTTATGTTGCTTATTACTCGAATAGGTTGATAGCTCGAATTGTTGTTACACGGGATTTTCAGATTTCGATTTTTTTTGTGTGTGCAAATTGTACAAGAACAAAAATCTACATCTTACCGGGAATTTGAACCCGTGTACTCGCAACAGCAAAGAGGGTTTGGAAAACCTAATCTTGACGACCAAGAAACATAGCGAAGACCAACATCTATATTTGAATACACAAAAACAAAAATAATGTCAACTGATAAAGCAAAGGCCACCTTACATCCAAATAAACAATGAATAACTTCAACGTGTTATTCCTACCAGCTACGAATATCTGGGAACAATAGTCAACAATAACGGCGACTGCTCCAAGGAGATTTCAAGAAGATTGGCAATAGCAATCAGGAAGTTAAACGCTATGAAGAACTTGTGACAAAGGACCAGCAAAATATTAAAACTAAAAATACTGAGAACATGCATTTTCCAGTGGCTACTTATGGTTGAGAATCATGGACCATTACACAAACAACAAGAACGAAAATCCATTCCTTCGAAACGAAATGCTACAGAAAGATCCTACGAATACCATGGACAGAAAAATGGAAGAACACTGATGTCCTGAAACAACTGAATGGGACAATTGGCTGATAAACAATATTACTATACAGAAAAATTATATACTTTGGCCCTGTCAAGTGTCAAGATGGCCTGGAGAGGACAATTTTGGAGGGCAAGATCCCAGAACGCAAAGGCAGACCAAGAAGAAAATGGCTACAAAATATCAAAGAAACCATGAATATGATCATCGACGAGGTGGGTGAACTGGCTAGGGACAGAGTGAATTTCAAATGCGCAGCAAAGAGAGCAAAGTCCTGTAAAGGACACGCACCTTGATGATGGCCTACGACTTAGAGACCGTTGCTTTCATTCAATTTCTCAGGCCATTTCATAGATATAGTTAGGTATTCCTTACAAATACATCTATATATAAGGCTGTAGATCACCACTGACGATGTGAAATAACATAATCACAACTGTCAGGTTTTCGTTAAATGTCTCTATGTTACGAGGTGTTTTATCTACAACTTTGACTCCTCGCTATATTTTTGCATGTTTTGTTTTCTTTTATTGTGTTGAATAGCATCTACTGTCCTATACTTATAACTTTCTGTTTTTCTTACTATTTCGACTTACAATCACTGACTCTATTCTTGTCTGCCTGTTCAGTTTTCCCTGGTATCTGTTCCGTTATTTCGACGTTATCGACCTTCTTGTGTAAAAATTCGATTGATTTTATTTTCAAAATGTTTTTTGTTTTGTTTTGAACTGGGATCTTCAAGACGATCAAATAAATCTTAGTGCGTGTGAGTGTACGTTTGAAGGGTGTGTATTTTGCTGGGCATATTATTTACATAAAAACTACACAATGACTTGAAAATACCGGTGATCTTGAGGTCTAACGCACAAAAACTGATCCTATATTGTCCGAATGAAGCAAATCAGAAAAGTAAATAAATCGCAGTGATAATAAATGAATTATATGGTAAGCATAAGCTTACTAAAGAGGTTAAAGGTGGTAGCATGCTTATGTGAGCTTGATCGTAAATAGATGATAACGTATACATAATAATATATGCTTTTAATATAGCTCATTAATTTATCAGAATTGATGCGTACTGAATAATTTGTACTGATTGATATCTACTGGTTAATGTTAATCCATTAATGTATACTCATTAATTTCTACTCATTAATGGTTACCTAACTATGTTTACTTAATAATGTATATTTGTTTAATGTTTATTGTGCACTAACCGGCAAAACAAAAGGTTCTACAGGGGAATAATTGCCTTCAATGTACTGCGTTTACTCATACGGCACCTATGGATCTCATGATAAAATTGCACATTTGACTCGGTCTGGATTCGAACCCCCAACCTTCATAACGACAGGCAAACGTCTTAACCACTTCGCCATTGAGACCACCAGCATATATAAAAAGATTGTACAAATATGTATGTATGGTATATTGCGATATACTTGCACTAACAAAATCGTATAGATTAATGTCTGCTGATTACTATGTTATGTACTCTAAACTCTATTACTGTATGCACTTGAGGCTAAAACAGTTTGTATGTGAGAGAGTAGACTGCTGCCTTGCAGGTCGGCTGGGGACAGCCAAAGGCTGACGGAGGGCGAACCCAGTAAACGCTGGCTGAAACCGGACACATCGCAAAAAGATAAGCACCAGAGCTCTAAATGGTGCTAAAGATGTGACGAAACCCACCCATGCTAAGGTTGCATGAATCAGGTTTCCACAGAATCTATGGGGAAATCTGGTACATCAGTCGGGTGATCGCAATAGAAAAAGTATGTGAGAGCTTCAGTTATTGTATCTATATATGTTGGACACACTGTCGATTTTTGTTTGTTTATTTGTATATTTCTGCAAATAACATTACCCCAAAAAACAATGGGACAAATTTGTCAGCAAATAGTTTAGTCCTACTTTACCTTTTTTTAAATCTAGTTATTACAATTTTTACTTTCTCCATTTTCCTAAAATAAATGCTTGCACATTGCCTTTTTTTTTTTTTTTTTTTGAAATAAACATTTGAAATAATGGATTCGTTGTTTTCTTGTAACTAAACGTTTATATTGTTTCGTTTTCAAACTGAACGTTTCAATGTGGTTTTTTTATTTTTGATATAGGTGTATTATAATCTTCCTGTGCATTGTAAAGCTTGGTAGCTTACTAGCTTGACACTGAGATTAAACTTCGTCTTTTTTCGGTTTTTTTCTCTAATCATGTTTTGCCTGACAGCGTCAGAATAAGAAATGATTTCTAGAACAGGCTGTTGTGTGCGTTTCGTGCATGATGTCTATCCCTGTCATTTCTGTTGTCCACCTTTTGCATGGATGACCTTTTTGACTTGCATCCATGTGTATGAGTAGCACTGTCCTTTGAAGCGCTGTCTGTTGGTAATCTGTTTATGTGATCGAACCATTTAATTGGTTATTTCTTGATGAAGTTCAGTACCAATGTTGTACCCATTGTTTTCCTGTTGTCTTCAATTATCTTCTTCTTCTTCTTCGCGTTCGTTCTTTACAACCAATTTTAATCACTCTTTGTGATATGTTTGATCTTTGCCAAGAACGTGTATACGTTGCACATTGGTTTGGTAGGCCCCTAAATGCATAGACTTCTATACGTTTAGGACATGTGCATCCGATTTCAGCCAAACCTCATTAGTCGCCTCTTACGACATGCGTGGCAGGTAACAGTGGTGCTATTCTTTACACCTCAAATTTGGGCCCCGGTAACCACTCGGGCGTCTTCAATTATAAACTGATCTCTTCTTGATACTTCCCGAACTCTACGTGAACTCCAACGATTTAAGCAGGTTGGTGTTTGCTATTGTACAACTAGAACGGGATGCCTGAGGGGCAGAGTGAGGAGTGTGTTTAATCAACGAGCTACGGGGAACCATCAGTATGCATACTCTTCGATATATGTTGGGGGAGACTGAACACCTATGGTTCTGCCCGTAGCGCAGTGACGTCAGTTTAGTAATCAATAACCAATACGTGGTTAACCTATTCAATACATATGTCTTAACTAGATGCACTTCAATATATAAAAACCGTTGGATAGCACTGTTCAATAGTGTTTGAGTATTTGTCATCTTGGTGCGCAATCTATAATGACAAGATAATCGTGCAAAGTTCACACAGTTTATAAATAAATCTGCCTGTCATTAACTCGATTACACTTTGATCATTTTGATTGCACCTATCTGATATGTACATTATATTCCAGCACAGAATCCTGCCTGCTTCTCTGCTGTGAGTGTTTGATCCAAATCTTCTCTCATATGATTTAGATTAGTTCTGACCAGAACGTTCCGGGTCACTGAAAGGCGTGGTATGAAAATGAATGACGAGGTATACCTTGCAAATTGCTACCTTCATAAAGATTTTAAAGGGTTTTTAAGCCAAAGATTGACTTCCTTGCATCGGGTTTGATCTCATATCGCTCGGTCTCTCTCCGCAGAAATGGCACTCCATCTGCCGAGAGTATTGCACAAAGCATGTACTCCGTAGCTCCAGTAACAATCCTAAGGTCTCTGGAAAAAAACTGTACTCGTGAAAAATACGACGCAGTCCGAATTCGAACCCACGACCTTCGACTAACAAGGTAAAGGGTTCAACCCCTTAGCCACGTAAATTAATTAAAGGAACCCTTTTTCATACCTTGAGGTATATTGGATAATAAGGTGTTGAGGCTTGTATTTTCATTGACCGTTGGCACACGATGGGTGATGTGGTCAACACTACGTCGGCCACCTTTACTTCCCACTGCACTGTTTTTTTTCTAAGGAATAAGGGTTTGTTGCTAAAAGTTAGTGAATAATTGGTACAGCAACTTTGTTGAGGGTGGACTGTCGACTTCGATAGCTACTATCGAGATTTCGTCTGTTCCTGCGACTGTACTATATGTTGGTAGTCTTAGTGCCTTCATGGTTGAAGAAATCTGCGGAGAATTGCAGAAAATAGCTAAAGATAAGAAGACTTGGCAAGAGTTGGTTGAGGGCCTATACTCCAATCGGGGTTAAAGAGGTATGACAGAGAAGGAGAGATAGAAAAACACAGAGAGAGAAAGAGCGCCTTCATAATAACTTGTCTAAAATAAAGTTATTTTCAGGTGGCTACTGTCTGTACATTTTATACTCAAACACCACCCGTGTGTTGCCGTGGCTCGCAAGGGGAGCAAAGAATAGTAACTCTGTGACATACAAGGCATGTCGTAAGAGGCGATCAGTACTGAACTTACTCATGAAGCAACAAAATAATTGTAGTTTGGCCATATATACAGATTACAAACAAAAAGTGCTCTAACAAAAGGCAATGCTACTCAGATATAGTGGATATTAGACAAAAGATCGACAACACAAAAGGTGGATTTTAGTTAAGTTGCTGTAAGTAGAATTTAAGCACAGGAAAAGATATTCAATTTCTTATACGCTATATTCTAGATCAGGTGGTACGACAAGATAACCAACTCTGAAGTACTGCAACGTGCAAACCTGCCTTCCAACATGGGCTCGCTCAGCATTAGACGACTAAAATGGTTGGGGCATGTGAGAAGAATGGAAACTTGTCGCATACCAAAACAAATGTTGCTCTGTGAACTTTCGGAGGGGAAGAGGCATCAGGGCAGAAAACTGCTCAGATATAAACATGTCTGCAAGGCGTCAATAAAGACGTTTTCTATAAGTCCCAGCACATGAACAAAACTACATGTTGACAGAGTTGCGCGGAAAGCGATATTGCTCAAGGACGCAGAATCTTTTGACTATGTATGAGCTCTGAAAGACCAGAGAACAGAAACAACAACTCAGAGGTTGTCACAGTAAACCTCTTGCCAATTGATCATCTGTAAAGACGAAAAAGGTCATCCACACATATCCTACAATTATGCAGCTGAAAAGGAATATTAAAACTTTCGCAATTATTTTTTAAATTAAGAATCTCCGCCAGGTCTACTATGTAAGTGCCCTGTAGCTAACGCATCGATTAAATGTAAGATATATATGTTGGACACTGAATACAAAGACATCGATTCTATTCAGTGATAGACATTAAAACAACAACAAAATCTAACTCTTTGACATTTCTAACCAAATCAATGTTTTAGACTCATTACCAGTTACACAACATTTTAAACTCTATGTAATTCTGTGAAGATAATTTTTTTTCCAATAATTAATTACTTACTGTACAAATAGTAAACACATTGCGAATGTGTGTTAACACTTTCCGTATCGTTTATGTTACTTAGGGACATCAGAACGTTTAGCACCAAAAATTGTTATGTTTACGTTGTTTGTTGTAGCTATCGCATCAATCATTTCACTCTGCAATTTTTAACTTTCAGACACACTTATATTGCAATACAGTGGATACCATCCCACTTCGGAATACCTGGCAACGAGACTGTAGACATATTGGCAAAAGCACTGCGGAATACCTGGCAACGAGACTGTAGACATATTGGCAAAAGCACTGCGGAATACCTGGTAACGAGACTGTAGACATATTGGCAAAAGCACTGCGGAATACCTGGTAACGAGACTGTAGACATATTGGCAAAAGCACTGCGGAATACCTGGTAACGAGACTGCAGACATATTGGCAAAAGCACTGCGGAATACCTGGTAACGAGACTGCAGACATATTGGTAAAAACACTGCAGAATACCTGGTAACGAGACTGCAGACATATTGGCAAAAGCACTGCGGAATACCTGGTAACGAGACTGTAGACATATTGGCAAAAGCACTGCGGAATACCTGGTAACGAGACTGTAGACATATTGGCAAAAGCACTGCGGAATACCTGGTAACGAGACTGCAGACATATTGGCAAAAGCACTGCGGAATACCTGGTAACGAGACTGCAGACATATTGGCAAAAGCACTGCGGAATACCTGGTAACGAGACTGTAGACATATTGGCAAAAGCACTGCGGAATACCTGGCAACGAGACTGTAGACATATTGGCAAAGCACTGCGGAATACCTGGCAACGAGACTGTAGACATATTGGCAAAAGCACTGCGGAATACCTGGTAACGAGACTGTAGACATATTGGCAAAAGCACTGCGGAATACCTGGTAACGAGACTGCAGACATATTGGCAAAAGCACTGCGGAATACCTGGTAACGAGACTGCAGACATATTGGCAAAAGCACTGCGGAATACCTGGCAACGAGACTGTAGAGATATTGGCAAAAGCACTGCGGAATACCTGGTAACGAGACTGTAGACATATTGGCAAAAGCACTGCGGAATACCTGGTAACGAGACTGCAGACATATTGGCAAAAGCACTGCGGAATACCTGGTAACGAGACTGCAGACATATTGGTAAAAACACTGCAGAATACCTGGTAACGAGACTGCAGACATATTGGCAAAAGCACTGCGGAATACCTGGTAACGAGACTGTAGACATATTGGCAAAAGCACTGCGGAATACCTGGTAACGAGACTGTAGACATATTGGCAAAAGCACTGCGGAATACCTGGTAACGAGACTGCAGACATATTGGCAAAAGCACTGCGGAATACCTGGTAACGAGACTGTAGACATATTGGCAAAAGCACTGCGGAATACCTGGCAACGAGACTGTAGACATATTGGCAAAAGCACTGCGGAATACCTGGCAACGAGACTGTAGACATATTGGCAAAAGCACTGCGGAATACCTGGCAACGAGACTGTAGACATATTGGCAAAGCACTGCGGAATACCTGGCAACGAGACTGTAGACATATTGGCAAAAGCACTGCGGAATACCTGGCAACGAGACTGTAGACATATTGGCAAAAGCACTGCGGAATACCTGGCAACGAGACTGTAGACATATTGGCAAAGCACTGCGGAATACCTGGCAACGAGACTGTAGACATATTGGCAAAAGCACTGCGGAATACCTGGCAACGAGACTGTAGACATATTGGCAAAAGCACTGCGGAATACCTGGCAACGAGACTGTAGACATATTGGCAAAAGCACTGCGGAATACCTGGCAACGAGACTGTAGACATATTGGCAAAAGCAGGCAGTAGGATACCACAGACAGACGGCAGCAGTATGACATGGGGTATCTGTGGCGTAGAGGTTAGATGCTCGTCTCTCGTGCCAAAGGTACCAGGTTCGCTCCCTCGTGGAGCCAACGGGATATTTCTCCAGAGATCCCTGATCTCCGTGTAGGTGAGATCGAGTTCCTAGTTATATCGGAGAAGGACAATAAAACGTTGGTCCCGTGTTTAATTTGAGCACTCAAAAGAACCCTTAGCAGTTCAAAATAGAGAAGAGCAGGCTGGAAAGCCGCTGCCCGGGCAAAATTCATTAGAAGAGATTAAAAATAAGCTTCCTATAAAAATATCTTCATCTTCAAAATTACATCGGGGACCCTCGCCGGTGCTAGAGAGTTCGTGGGCTGCAGCTGAATCTTCCTGTATAAGAAACCATGGTCACTCACCGAAGTGCAATGATAATGGCCCTATCAATCAATCAATCAATCAATCAGATGAAGTAAACTTGACAACTAATCAATACATATGTATACACCAGCGTTTCCCAAACTGGGCGGTACCGCCCGCAGTGAGCGCTGAAGCGTTCTAGGGGGGGGGGGCGATAGTGGGTTCAGGAGAATTTGGGGGATGTTCAGGCGATTAGGGATCGGTGGCTCCATAAAGAAGAAATTAATAATAAATAATAAAAATAAATTATTTTCCTGATTTTGCGATTGGATACACATTTAAAATTTGAATTCTGCATTTTAATTCGGGGCGTTGACAAACTGCTATAATGTGGAAGGGCGTTACAAAGTTTATGTTGTGCAAAGTGGGCGGTGGACCGAAAAAGTTTGGGAATTAATGGTGTAACAATATCGAAGTAGCATATTCTAAATCACTGAATAGTTGACAAATATAAAGACCAAAATCGAATACATTTGATACAGAAATGTTGCTGAAGTGGTTGATTAAAATTGACAGTGCGCCTCAAAGTCTAATGATAAGCAGATACAGTGGATAATAAGCTAAAGGTCGTCCACGTTAAAGATGGATTACATAAATAACAGCGGCAGTGAAATACGCCATGTACAAAGCGCCTAAAATACCCAGTAATAGAAGTCTTTTCTTATCCTGACGCTGCACGGCAACCCGTGATTATGGAAAAGAAAGAGGGAAGAAAAAAAACAGGAATTATTTTTTTCGCCCGCTATGAATTCAGACGTAGCCTAATATATTTCCGATCGATTTTTGCGTGAAAGCATGCTTTCATTATCATCAGTATCCCTCGCCATTCAGGAGAGTCTTACTCTTGACTTCAGAGGTACTCGACTTGTAATTTAGATTCCGAAGTAAAGGATCTGGGAAACTTGCAACTGATGATTTGAGCATGACGGTTGCAGAGGCGGAACATCTGGCCTATGAGAGAGAGAAATTCAGAAGGACTTCGGTTGGCAAAGTATTGCTCATGACAACCTATTTGAAAATGATGACCCACATGTAATTGTTTATATATCATGAGTTTTGTTTGTCGCAATTTCATAATAATTTCTGAAGCATGTTGAGAAAATGTAAAAGAATCGTCCATTTTAATGTTCTCAAATATAAACATCCTCTGTATCCGTTGCCATTAAAATCAAATCGTAGCCTCCATCACGGCACATTTATTACAGCCACGCTTTACAGGAAGTCGGTAAATGTTTTAAGTGATCGATTTGAACTCTTATTGTTGTTGAGCTTCCGTCTTTATTATCACTGGTACGATGTCAGGTCAAGTCAGTCACGTAGAACAAATGAATTTGTACCTGAGCTAGACTGATCAATAAAAACAAATTAAATATAGTTGATGTTATTTGAAATATTGTTACACTGACGCAGGCAATAAATATGTTGCAGAAATAAATAAATAGATTATTTACCAAATTTAAAGGTCAAACACGAAATAATGAAAAGCAACAAATTAACGAACACAGGAAGAATTACATGTCTACAAGAATAATAATAAAAGACAAACATTGAAGCAATTGTTGA